>CM040123.1:212623698-213823698 GCA_022559845.1 Amorphophallus konjac | reverse complement strand
TACATTTTGAGTTCCGTTCGACCTGGGAGACTATCCAGGGCAAGTCTTGGATAACTACGAGGAAGATTGAATAGGGTAAGAACTCTATTAGGGAAATATTACTTCCAATACAATTCTAACTCCATTAGGATCGTAAAAACCCTATAAATACCCTCCTAATTCACCCAGATCGCTACTTTGGCGATCCAACCTTCGTTCTGCTACTATCGACCGTGAAGAACCAGTAAGTTCTTCTTCCTGCTCTTTCGGATATATATATTATGAAGAATAATGTTCTTCAATCTTTTCCTTCTGTAGGAAGTAGTAACTTCTCATCCACCTGAAGAACGTGGGTTCTTCGTCTTCCTCTTACAGCAAAGAAGGAAGCTGGTTGCTGCTTACAGAATTGCTGCCGAAGGAAACTCTATATCATCTTCTCCACCCTTACATCCTCCAGTAGTTGAATTACTCGGGGATTTTTGCGGGTCATAGCTCTTCAGAAGGCTCTGTTTATAACAGAGTACCCTTTCTCTCTTCACAATCTTCACGAGTCATCAATTCAGATTATCCTAAGGTAGGTTTTCTCAAGAACTGTAGCCCAAACTAGCATAATAATGATAACAATATTATTTGTTAAACCATGCATATAGTTTCACTGCGCTTTCAAGGTTTTCTGTGAAATTTTGTAAGTAGCGACCCAGGTTAGGGCGCTAATTCAAGAACAGACGCCCGTCCCAAGAGGCGCCAATTTTAGGCAAATTAATAAATACTCATCTTTAAAATTGATTATCTATGTAACCTGTAATGAAATTTAATGCATGATCATATATCTAGAAATCCTGTTATTTTCTTGTCCAGACCATGTACTAATCCTGGAACATGTTGAATTAACGACCTGATGAAGGTCGTGTCTTACAGAACTAACGCCCTGCACCAGGGCGCGAATTAAAAACAACGCCCCTCTGTAAGGCGCGTTTCATGGAAATTCCAGAAAATTGGCAATTATGCAAAAATGTTATAAATATAATGGACGCCTGCTATTATAGTCGTTAAATTGTTAATAAACGCCCCTGTATAAGGCGTTAATTTTATGAGTAATGACTTTACCTAAGTCGCTATTTTCCTGTATTACTGTTTTCCCTGTTCCTGTTAACCGAGGGTTTGATATATATATATATATATATATATATATATAAGTATAATATCGGCACTATATTTCCACTCCGTGAATATAGTCTCATGTTTCGTGATGTTTTATCGTTTATATATATATATATATATATATGTATGTATATATGTAAGTATAATATCGGCACTATATTTCCACTCCGTGAATATAGTCTCATGTTTCGTGATGTTTTATCGTTTACCCACTAACTCTCAGTGGCATACAAGCTCTCCATTGGACATTCCGTTCCTTTGGACTAGCGAGTTAGTCATAGAGACCTCCGTAAGACTCCTCGAGCCTTGGATTCCCTCAAGGCCGATTGAGTTGATATATATATATATATATTAATATATATATATGTATGTATGTATATATGTAAGTATAATATCGGCACTATATTTCCACTCCGTGAATATAGTCCCATGTTTCGTGATGTTTTATCGTTTACCCACTAACTCTCAGTGACATACAATCTCTCCATTGGCCATTCCGTTCCTTTGGACTAGCGAGTTAGTCATAGAGACCTCCGTAAGACTCCTCGAGCCTTGGATTCCCTCAAGGCCGATTGAGCTGGTTGTACCATAAAAACCTATTACACTATTTTTGCCATGTCACTCTATAGCAACATGGTAATACCGGCCCTCATGTTATGCTAAGTGGATATCATGAGAATATTCTTAATGGGATGAGGACATCATGCCATTAATATGCTGTTCTTGTGAACCTCAATTCTATATAAAAGAGTGACCATCTATGTATGGACACTTAATTGTCATGGTACCCAAGTTAGGCAACCAATTCCACCCAGTTTATCGACATGTCATGGTTTATGTGCTTTGCGTAGATTTTGTCACCAGTATGTCCTTACTCAAGGGCCTTGCCCTTGAATTCCATAAAAATCTTATCTTATCATCCTATTAAAGCTTGTTCTTGAAACTCCTTATTGGCTATAAACTATCGTGGATGTCTAGATCTATCTTGAATGCTGTGCATATAAGGGCCCGATCTGGTCCTGGGAGGAGCACCCAAAAGTACTAGTGCCCATGAGAGTTATAATGATCACGGTGTCTAGCATTGCACCGAAGTACTTTCTCTCTTGATCTTTGACATTCCACACTCTCTCTTTCTTGCGTGCGTGACTCGACTTGCGTGACTTTACTAGCGTGGCCCGACACGGGCAAAGTACTTGCGTGAAATAGCCAATTTTCTATAAAGTCTCTCATGAATATCTCTTGTTTAAGACTCGCTTGGATGTTTGCACGACTTGTTATTCTATTGATTAGTTTTATTTCACTTGCTCAGTTATTTCTACATGCATAGCCATATTGCATTTACATGTGAAAAAAATTGTAATTACTTAAACCCATTGCTAGTTCTTGAGATATAATTTCCTACTGAGCGTTCGCTCACTCCGTTTTATTCCAACATTTTTCAGGTAATCAGGTGGCTTGCAAGACCGAGACTCACACGGCCGGGACAAGTGTGCAAGCGAGCTTCGGAAATTAGTGAACCCGAGTCTTTTATCTTTCTTGAGTCTAGATAGTATTGTCTAGCTAAGTTAGCCTATCGTCTCTTAATCAGTTATCTTGTCTAAGTCTGGTAGTGTGTCGCTTCCTTTCTTTCCATTGTGTTGGAGTCTTTAAGTTGGAAAAATAAGTTCTTGTAAGAGATTTATATTAGAAATAAAATTTCTATTGTTATTCAAAATTATTTTAGTCTTATGCGATTGCTCTTGATCATTCACGACTGTTTAACTACCACGTTCCGAGCAAACGACACGTTCCGCTGCTATCGGTTCGGGGCGTGACAAAATATATGTAGAAAATTATTTTTTTCCACCATTTAATAATATATGTAAATATATGTATAAATTTCTTTATATATATATATAAATTTCTATTCTAAAATTTTCGGGTGTTACACACAAAGAGGAGGACAGCGGACAGAGAAGAGAAGAAGAGAAAGAGAAGAAGAGGAAGAAGAGAAGAAGAAGAAGGGAGCTCCGCCATAGGGTCCCCCCTTCGAAGATAACCCAGAAGAGAGAGTAAGGGAGGGAGTGAGAGAGGGAAAGTGAGCTGTGATGTAGAGGAGGGAGTGGGGGAAGGGCAGGGAGTAGTCACCCCTGTTCGGCCCCAACACTCCTCCCATTTCCTTCTTCTTCTTTCATTTGCATGATATTTTCCCCTTCCCTGCCGCAGTTTCAGCACGTATGTGCTTCGCAATGTATGTGGCCCGTTGTGGTCACTCCTCTTTGTGAATAAAAATCACCCTTCCTGGATTTCTTGTTGCTTCCATTGGTTTATGCCGATGCGCATGGTGTATTGTTCGTTTTCTCCCCTCCTCCGGTGCTTTGGAGTCTCCATGCCGATGTTGTTCCCCCCGTGCGATCCCTGGCCTCACGAGCTCAATGCCCTCCTCTCTGGTCCCCAACTTCACCCGTTTGCTTGAAGGGAGAGGCCCTTCTTCATCTCTTGGACACTCAGCTACCAATATCCCTCTTGACCTTCCTCCATGCCTCAACTCCAGCCTACCTAGCTAACCCTCAGCTTTCACCCTTTTCTCAGCCCTCCACTGCTCCACTCCCACCCCAATGCAGCCCCCAGCTCCCAGCGACACCCCCATTGAACCCTTTGCCGGCACGCCTAATCTCCCTGTCGCCGGTACACCCCCCGTTAGCCCTTCGCTGGCACGTCCTTGACTGCCCTCCCAGCACGCCTTAGACAGCCTTCGTCGGCACGCTCCAAGGCGGCCTTCCCCGGCATGGCCCTAGCGGCCTTCACCGGCACACCCTTGATCTCCCTAGCCTGACACACCCCCGACCAGTCCTAGGGAGGTTTTCTATCCCTCGTTGCTTTCGGATTTTTTGAGGTTTTATCAAAGGTGTTGCCGCCTTCGGGTGACCACCTCCAATTGTCGGGTTCCGCCACTCCATGTGGGCGCGTTCCCTTTATCTCCCTTACGCTCGGGTCAAGGGGAGATGCTGCCGAATTTTTGTTAGAGAATAATAACACATTAAAGAGGCAAAAGGATGCAACAAACAAATGGGACAACAACATATTAAAGGGCAAAGGAAAATAACGAACGAATGGAACGATCGGTGATAGAATACTCCAACCGGAACAAGGCACTACGGACAACATAAGAAGAATTGGATCTAATTGATTGCTTGGTAGACTAAACGCCCAATCTATAAAGAACAGGTTGGGAGGAGAGGGAGGAAAGACTTGTGTAAAACTGCATAAAAACCAAAGAAAAGAAGAAAAGAAAAGCCTTAAAGGAACTGGAGGAGGAGTGGGCCCTTCAACGGTACGCCCCTGGCCAGCCTTTCGCCGACACATTTTTTCTTGCTGCCTTCCCCGGCACGCTCTCTTCCTCTCTTCAACGGTACGCCCCCGGCCAGCCCTTCGCCGGCACACCCTTCCTGGCTGCCTTCTCCGACACGCTCCACGCCGCCTTCGCCGGCACGCTACTGGCTGCCCTCGCCGGTACACTCCTAGCCCCCTTTCACACCTCCCAGCCTGTGTCGGTGCATATTGCACCGACCTTGGGTCTGCCTCGGTGCACATTGCACCGACCCTACCCCTTTATAGCCCAAGGCTACACCGACTTCAGCCCGCAGGCCGTACAGAGTTTGCCCCTCTACAGCCCAAGGCTGCACCGACTTCAGCCCGTAGGCTGCACCTACTTTGCCCCTCCACAGCCCAAGGCTACACCTACTTTAGCCCGTAGGCTGCACCGACTTTGCCCCTCTACAGCCCAAGGCTGCACCGACTTCAGCCCGTAGGCTGCACCGACTTTGCCCCTCCACAGCTCAAAGTTGCACTGACTCCAGCCCGCAGGCTGCTCCTACCTCTCTTCAACCCCGTGCAATGGTTGTATCGACCCCAGTTATAGTTGCATCGACCCCAAGGTGAACTCGCACCAACCTGCTGCCAGCCCAGGTCTGCACCGACCTAGCCCAATCTTTACCCAGCGCACCATGTGACATCCTCGCCGGCACGCCTTCAGTCGCCTTTGCCCGGTGCACTCCCCAGCCGCTCTAACACGGCGCACCCCAACCCCTCCACCCAGTATACTATCAACTCTCCTACCCGGTACACTCCTGCCCTCCTTCAGCGGCACACCCGCTCGCGTTCTTCACCGGCACGCCCAGCTTAGCCGCCCTTCGCCGGCACGTCCCTTCAGCCCCCCCTTTTTTGGCCCTCCAGTGGCCCACTCTCTCTCCAGAAATATATATATAATATGTATATAATGGTAACAATAATAATAATAATAAATTAATAAAAATTACGATAAATAAATAAATCTGAATATATATATATAAGGAATAAACAAAAATGTGAGATAATAATGATGATAATAATAATAATAAATAAAAAAATCATTCACAAAAATACATAAAAGGGAAATAAGCAAAAGAAAATACATATGTATATCTATAATCGGAAGCCCATATAAAGAGACGATAAAATCTATCATTGCAGCCCCATCTCTCCCGTGACCCGGTGCGGAAGGGAATAACAATGCCGCCCCTGCAGGTCGGGCCTAAGTCGTGAGGATTACCTCAATACGGCCACGACCCGACCTCACATCGGGCCGACATTCTGATCAGACCGGTCCCATTCCTCAGGACCAGACCCCTTTCGAGCCACTATTAAAATTACCGCGCGTTCGGCAGACATTTGAACGGATTCATCCCGGCTTCCACCGCGTTTCTATTATGGACCTTTGTCCGAACATGAAAAAGGTCCACGAGTGACCAACATAACCCGCAGCTCGTAGCCTGATGCGGACCTTAGTGTGATTTACGCTTGCCTCTTTCTCGCGCAGTTAGTGTTAGTTCTTTCGGCCGCAGGGCCCCTAATTTTGGCAATTAATCAAGGGTGTTCCCTTGTACGGGGGATGTAAATGACGTCGTGGCCTTCATGGCACGACGGGATCTGGTCCCGACACGAACCACACAATCGTCTGAAGAAGTCAGATCGAGCGCACCATGGGCTCTTCAGAGCCCGAATAAATTGACACTTTGTGACAGGCACGTCCACGTACTTAATAAACGAATAAACAAAGCCAAATAAATGAACAACGCTATGAGCAAATTTTAGTGCGTCCACAAGTCTGGCACGCCCGGTGGGACTTGTCCACCCTTCATCTCTTCGCCGGAATTAGGGGCCCTGCGGCCCCCTTCTTGTAAGACTAATTGCGCTACCTTTGTGAATGCAGGAGAGCCACACTATGCTGCCAACGATGGCGGTTACTTGCGGCCCTCAGGTCGTCGGCAACCATGTTCGGGACGGCTACCTGGCGGTCCCCCTCAACTTCGGGAGCTTCCCTCCCACGGTGGGCTTCCCAAACTTCTTGGGGGTGGCCTTCGTCAACATACTCGACGTGAAAGCGCCTAAGGAGCCCCAGACCAATGCTCCCACCTGGGGGGCCACTGAAGCTGCTGCCGGCCGAGCTGTGGCCGAGGACAACAATGGTGTCCCTACAACGACGCTAGCCTGCAACGTGCACCACTTGCACCAAACTGCCGGTCCGTCCCACCAAGGATCGGCATCTCACCGGAGGAGGCTCCGGAGGAATAATATTGGTGTCGTCTCGGGGCGCCGCATGTCTAACTTCGGGAAATCCATGACCGTCGGGACCCTCTGAGTTTGCTTGGATGGGCAGAGGTCCCAGGTGACACCGGACCACGTCATCCCGGCTATCCCAGTCCGGAACTCTTTCCAGGGGCTGGAGAAGCTGAAGGAGAAGGTGATGCCCACTGTTCTGGCCGCGTCACCAAAGACTGCACCGGCTCACAGGCCGGCCAAACTAAAGCAAATCTGGGTCCCCAAGGAGGCCCGGCCCACTGCACCCGCCCAGGCGGGGCCTAGCACTTTCCGCCCGAGGAGGGCCCAAAGAGATGAGAGGGTCGAGGTGACGACCCCGACTCACCAACCAGCACCTGCCATGCCGACGCAGCCCGAAGGCACCCGCCGCCGACGCCGTAGGCACCGAAACCAGGCCGCCCGCCCGGCGCCCAAGGTTTACTCCCCGTCTATCACTGCCATCGGCACACAACCACCGGCCGCTCTCCCCAACCAGGAGTAGGAAGGGATCGAGCAGGCCATGAGAAACTACCTCCGTGGCCCAGGTAGTACTCCTTTGGGTCGCCAGCGACTGCTGGGGGCAATGGCCTCTGCCTTTCAAGAAGAAGAAGAAGCCCGACCTGTACCTAGTGCAGAGTCAAGAAATCGGTCAGAGGAGCCGCGCCAGTCCCCTCTTCGGGAGGAAGCGCCGCCCCGACGATCGGTCCTTGACAGGTTGGTGTTCCCGGGAACGTCATCCCGGAGAATGATGAAAAGAAACAGAGACTGGAGATTCTTCACCTGCAATACGACAGGAGTTCTGGGTCGGTATGGGGCCCTACCCACCGATCCTGAAGAAGTGGCCAGGCTCGCCGCCAGACCGGGGCCTCTTACTAGAAGGGGAAGGGCGACAGGCGAAGCGGCATGGACAAGCGCTGAAGAAACTTTTTACGAAGAGCCTCCTGTGGCTTTCGCGGCCAATGTAGTCACCACCGGCGACACGAGCGGCGGACCCTCCACATCATCCGAGGACGCCCCGGCCGAGGAGACAGGGGGCATGCCCAATCTCCCCACAACCGACCTGGCAATGTTGTACATGATGCAACGGTTCCAGCAAGAGATTGAGTTGATGAAAAAGCAACTAAATGAGCAGAACGCACAACCCTCGACGTCCGGACAGACCGAGGTTCTGCTCGAAGCGCCCGCGGGCAACAGGCAGTCTTCAGAAGCAACTCTGCAAGCTGTGACCTCCCCAGCAACTCCCAGCTTCCCTGGGGGCATACCCCCGCAACAGGCACAGTACACAGAACCGGCCCCGCTGCGGGCCCCGCCTTCCCAAGGGTCCCCCATGGCTCCCCAGGCGACTGTGCTAACTACCCCGAGCGCGCAGCCTGCCCATTTCTATCCAAATCCGATCGACCCGGCAGCAGTCAGCCGGTTGATGCTTGAACAGATGATAGACATGAAGCTGGCGGAGAGGAGCGATGGGGATCAGACGCCATTCTACGTCTACCGAGTGCCCTATCCGGCCCATTATGCCTCGAAGAAGCTGCCGGTTGGCGTCACCAAGCCACCGAAACTTGAAAAGTTTAATGGGCAGGGGTCTCCCAGGGAGCACGTTGCCTATTACGTGAACGCTATGGGAGACCTAGCCGCCGATGAGGCCTACCTCCTGAAGTTTTTTGGCTCGACACTCACTGGGCTTACCTTTGAGTGGTACTCCAGCCTACCGCCCGGGTCTATTGCTGATTGGCCCGACATGCAGAAGAAGTTCAAAGAAAGGTTCTACGTTGCCGAGCGGGAGGTCACTGTGGCAGAGCTCTATTCCACAAGACAGAGGAATGATGAGTCGACTCTCGACTACATTAAAAGGTGGAGAAACCTCAGCATGAGGTTCAGGTGTCCCCCGCATCAGGAGGACGCAGTGCAGATCTGCAAATAGAATTTAAAAAAAGAAATCCTGGAGAGAATGATCGGCACTGAGGTCAAGACATTCGACCGCCTGAACAATATAGTGGCCGAGATTGAAGCATTTCTGGCCCGATATTCCTCCACAACGGCCATGTCAAGCCAGAGAGCCAGGCAGGCCGAGAAGAAGCCAGCTCCCCCTGAGGTGCATACACTGGATTTCCAGGCCTTTGAGAAACATAAGGAAAAAGCCAAAGGAGCTGCCAACCCTCCCCCGCCCAGAACTACAGAATGGCGGGAAGGCCCCTCACTGAGGGAGAAGATGAGAAACAAGCTATATTCCTTCTCTCGAGACAAGTCCCGGCTCCTGTTCGAATGGGCGACTAGCTACAACAAAATCACGTTGCCAGAACCGAAGAAGCCCGGTGACCTGAAAAAGAAAGACAACCCACGCTTCTGCCTGTACCACCGGATGCTCGGGCACACTGTTGAGGACTGCTACGTTTTCAAAGACATCATTGAGGCCTTAATCAAGAACGGGGAGCTGAACATGGGGGAGCATAAAGTAGACCCCCCGTAGCCGCATGAGTTGCCCAGCGTAAACTCCACTGTCAACATGGTCTCGTTATACCAGGAGTTGCCTGAAGAGTGGGCAGAGGCCAGCACCCGCGCCACCTATGAAACTTTTGTTACGGCCCCGGCTCAAGACCAAGGGGGTTGGCAGACCGTACCCAGGAAGAATGAAGGGGATGGGTCCCTCGGCCCACCCCAGAAGTTCATGTGAGGGGTGTGACACCCCGGCCAGCACCGCCTCCAGTGAACTCAGTCTGGCATGACGCGGCCCCCCGATTAGTCATGAGGTGGCCCACCTACAATAAAAAGAAGCTCATCCCAATGCGGATGCACAAGGAGACCAGCCCGGCGGTTGAAAGACTCCAGGCTATTATTGATGGGCTCGAAGATTATGATCAGCCTGAAATTTAGCAAGTGGAGCTGAAAGAATATGTTCCCTGGGAGGAGTTCGAGTCACTAGAGCTGGCTCCAGGAGCGAAAGCTGAGGCACAGAAAGAGCCTTCCCTGAGGGGTGAACCTCCCCAAGAGTGGCTACCGGCTACAACAGGAGATAAAAAGAAGAAGAGAAGACCCAGGAACAAGAAGAAAAAAGAGGTCGTCGTTGTCTGCAACACCCTCTCGGCGTTGTTCGACACCGCCCTCTCCCTGGAAGAAAAAGAGGAAGAGCCACCCCATGAGCCGACGGACGTGGACCAGGCTGAAGCATCCACTTCCCATCACGCCACCAGGTCAGGAAGGAACTGGGGGCGCCCTCCTCAGGATAATCTCAACATCATGCTCAGGGGAGAGCAGCCATACCAGGTCCCCGAGCCCAGGGTTCGAGGCACCGAGGTCCCTTCCCCGTCGGGTCTCTATCCCGAAGGAGCCGGCAGCCGAGGCACCCCTTCATTCGCCGAATTCCTGTCGCCCCGAGCAGAGAGGCAGGCACGCTCCCAAGGGTCTCCTTCGACCAAAGAAGTAGGCAGTCCCCAAGCTCCGCCACCGGCGACCCTCCCTCAGCCAGAGGAGGAATTTGACGGCGTCCCAAACCTTGCCGAATTCATGAAAGAAAGGGAGAAAACCCAACAGGCCCCACAGGCTCAACACGCTGCGTCAGAACCCGCAAAGGAGGCATCCTCTGACCCAGCACCCCAGCTCTAAGGTGGGGGCAGGCGTGGCAAGGCCGAAGAGATGAAGTTGCTCAAGGTGCGGGCTGCCGATCGAATAGTCAGACACCTCAAGAAGATCCCGGCCCGATTTACCGTGTGGGAGATGCTGTCTTTGGATGAAGAAACACGGCAAGCCATCATTGCCGCACTCTAGACACCAGCACACCTTGAAGCCTGTCTGGCTGAAATATCACCCGAAGTGGCTATGGCTTTCATAGAGGATGACATGCTCCTGCCCACCTGCAGTCATAATAGACCCCTCTACATGAAAGGGCAGCTGAATGGACAGCCTATCAACAGGGTCCTGATTGACCCAAGGGCGACAGTAAATATACTCCCCTATCGGGTGTAACAAAAGCACTACTTTGACGTACACCTGGTGGAGGTCAAGAATGTCAAGATTGTTGGTTTTAACCAAAAGTGCGAGGTGCCTATGGGGGTCGCAGAATTCAACTTGACCTTTGATGATTTCACCACCAAGGTCCAGTTCCACGTCATCAACTCCAACACATCCTACAAGGCGTTGCTTGGACGGCCTTGGTTATACCAGAATATAGTGGTGCCTTCCACCCTGCACCAATGCATTAAGTACCCTTGCGAGGGAAGGAAGTCAGAATCTTCACCGATCTCCACCCGTTCGAGGTGTTCGAGTGTCATTTGTCAGATGCCAATCTATACTTAGAGAAGGCGAAGCAAGCTCTCCAAGCCGCCCAAGACAAGGGAAAGAGGAAGGTCGAGTCGGGCGGCTGGTTCCCTCCACCACCCCCAGGCTATATGGCTCCCCCTCATGTACCATTCATCACACAACAAGGAGGGGTATTCAAGGCAGCTCCTCTCGCCATCTATCCTACACCGGGGGCACCTTGCCTCGAAGACATGCTGGAGGATGTCAGAGTCCCGCCGGGGATCATCAAGCCCGTAACAGAAATTGACTGTCAAGCAGCCGAGCAGCTGAGAATTTTTGAGGTGCCTAACCCTGCGGGGTCACCCACTATCTTCTATGTTGCCGGAGAAAAGCCAGTCAGGGAAAACGATGATTGCCGATTCCCTGACGAATTGCATGACCCACATGTCCCCATCGCGGGACTTCCTCACATGACTGACCGGGCCGTCGGGCTGGTCAGAAAGTAGAAGATTCCTCCTTACCAACCCTCCAGTCGGAAGGAAATGTTCGAAAGGATGTGGAACCCACCAAACCTGGATCGACGGATGCTGCAAATTACCAAGCACCCCGGCCTGGGCTTTTCACGGGAAGATTATTACGAAACTGATGTTATATCAGTTTCGGCCCTGTCCAGTGAGGACCCCGCTGAAGCCGCAAACTCGCGGGAAGTCCGTCAAGATGAATGTTCCACGCCTTTGACTGAGGAGGCGCAAGACGAAGAAGTGTTCCTCTGGAACCCTCCCCACCGTAGCTACATGGGGAAGACTTCCTCCTTCCCCGAGGGGTTGACCTCGAAGGGTCACACCACCGGGGCACCTTCGCCCCGGCCTGTTGGCGAAGCACGGAGCAGTAGCATGGGACATGCTCCGGATTTCCCTCGATACGACCCCGTCATGTATGCCTTACACCATAGGCAGCAACGGGAGATCGAGATGTTAAAGGCACGGCTGGCTGAGTTAACCTCGCTAGTGGCCGACCTGATCCAGGGCTCCCTCCGTACGCGGGGTGGCAACGCGTCTCGGCCCCGAGACACCAGTCCTGACACCTCCTTCTGGTCGAGGAAGGAAGCAAGGGATACGGCGAGCCCTTCAACCGGGTGGCCAGCCAGGTGAGGCCTGACACTCCAAGAGAAGCTGTAGAAGCCCTACTCCTTCCCAAGAGAGAAGACTCGGGGTATCTTCGATTGGGCCTGCCATTACGGCAAGGTCTCCCTCCCGAGGTCCAAGAGGCCGCAGATGCCCGAAGACATGGGGACCCACTATTTTGTCCCTATCACCAGAAAACTGGGTCACGCCATTGAAGACTGCTATGTCTTCAAAGACATTGCTCAAGACCTCATTGACAAAGATGAGCTCAGGATGGGAGACTATGTAGTAGCCCCGCCGCGCCCCCATGTGACGGGCAGCCCCAGAAGGGGGGCCTATACGATATCTATCCAGAACAAGGCCCCTGAAGATACGGCTACCTCGGCCCGCGCCGAGGTTGTCTATTACGAGTACACGAAAGGCCCCGAGGCGACCCTATGCCTTTCTACGCCAGGGATCCCTACGGACCCACTGGGTATGGCCCAGGAGGGATGTGAGGTAACCGCAGCCTCCACACCAAACCACGAGGAACAAGAAGATGAGGATGGCGTCCTCGAGCTCGAGGACCATAAAGATCAAGGCTTTGTTGATTTGTCGTCGACCCCGCCGGAGATTGAAAATGGCGGCCAGGCCACCATCGACGAACTGGTTGAGATCAACCTCGGCATGGAAAGCGACCCTAGGCCGACCTTTCTGAGTGCTCTTACACCCCTACAGGAGAGGGAACAATATGTGAAGCTACTGCAAGAATTCCGGGATTGCTTTGCCTGGAACTACAAAGAGATGCCGAGACTCAACCCTAAAGTGACTCAGCACACTCTGGCCATTGATCCCAAGATGGAGCCGGTAAAGCAGTCTCCTCGGCGTATGAGGCCGGAATTGATCAACCAGATCTGTAAGGAGGTTGACAAGCTCATAGACGTCGGCTTCGTGGCAGAAAACCAATACACTACTTGGCTGGCTAACATCGTGCCGGTGAAGAAGAAGAATGGGCAGATCAGGATTTGCATGGATTTTCGTGACCTGAACAAAGCCTGCCCGAAAGATGACTTCCCGGTGCCCATCACCGAAGTAATGATTGACGCGACCACTAGCCATGAGGCCCTGTCTTTTATGGATGGATCATCCGGCTACAATCAAATCTGGATAGCTGACCACGACCGGATTCACACAGCCTTTGGGTCGCCCAAGGGGATATTCCACTACAAGAGGATGCCCTTCGGCCTCAAGAATGCCGGCGCCACGTATCAGCGGGCGATGACCAAGATATTCGACGAGCTGATGTATAGCAAAGTCGAATGCTACATTGATAATTTGGTCGTCAAGACCAAGGAAAGGGGCGATCATTTGAATGATCTTAGGGTCGTCTTCCAGAGGCTCCGGCAGTACGGGCTGAAGATGAACCCCATGAAGTGCGCCTTTGGCGTTTCCAGCGGGAAGTTCCTCGGCTTCATTGTCCGGCACAGAGGAGTCGAGATTGACCCCTTCAAGATAAAAGCCATCCAGGAACTGCCTCCTCCGAAGAGCCTGGGGGAGCTGAGGTCTCTGCAAGGTCGGTTAGCCTACATCCGCAGGTTTATCTCTAACCTGTCAGGGCGCTGCCAACCCTTTCACAAGCTGATGATGAAGAATACACCCTTTAGCTGGGGTCCCGAATGCCAGCATGCGTTCGACCAACTAAAAGAATACCTGAAGACCTCGCCAGTCCTGGGGGCACCCGTCAAAGGTAGACCACTTATTCTTTATATAGCGGCTACCGAATATTTACTAGGGGCAATGCTTGCCCAGAATAATGAGGAAGGGAAGGAGCAGGCTCTCTACTATCTCAGCTGAAGGTTGGTGGGAGCAAAGGCCAAATACACCCCAATTGAGAAGATTTGCCTTGCCTTGGTCTTCGCAGTCAAGAAGCTGAGGCACTATATGCTGTCTCACGAGGTGAATCTGATATCCAGAGCCGATCCCATCAAGCACATCCTCTCCCAGCCGGTCCTGAAGGGGCGTCTTGGCAAATGGGCCGTGCTACTCATGGAGTTCGACATCACCTATGTGCCGCAGAAGGCCGTTAAGGGGCAAGCCGTCGCGAACTTCTTCGTAGCACATTCCGTGCCCGAAGACTCTCCGCTGGCCACTGAGCTGCCCGAAAATGAAACACCGGAGGTGGACCAGATTCAACAAGCCATTTGGCAGCTACACTTCGACGGGGCCTCGAGAACAGAAGCGACCCCGTCCGGGCGCACCAAGGTACGGGCCGGAGCCGACATCGTCCTCAAATCCCCGGAGGGGGAGGTAGTGCACACTTCCTGCTGCATCAGCAAGCCCTGCACAAATAATGAAGCGGAGTATGAAGCTCTGATCATCGGCCTCTAGGTGGCCCTCCAAATGGAGATCAAAATGCTTCAAGTAATCGGCGACTCACTGCTGGTCGTCAAGCAAGTCCAAGGGCAGTTTGATGTCCGAAAGCCCGAGCTGCTCCCTTACTATACTAAGGCAAAGGCGCTCATGGAGCAGTTCTATCTCCTTGAAATAGGCCATGTCGCCAGAGGAGATAATGCACAGGCCGATGCCCTAGCAAAGCTGGCGAGCTCACTAGCAGTGCCGCCAAATGGGTTACTCAACATCCAAGTGATAAATCAACGCCAAGTGCCCAGCATGATAGAAGAAGAACCAAAAGAAGAGGAGCTGGAAGTCGCCACAGCAGAAGCCATCGGCCTACCTGACTGGAGGGAGCCTCTGATGCAGTGGTTCAGATACCAGCAACTGCCCAAGCAAAGAGAAGAAAAGATCAAGCTAATGAGAACCAAGGACTCTTATGAGCTCCGAAACGGAATATTATTCCGGATTGTGGCCGACGCCAGACAGAAATTACTCCTTCGATGCCTGTCCACTGAAGAAGCCTGGAGGGTCATGAAGGAAGTCCATGCCGGGACAACTGGTGCACACCAGGCAAGACCGAAGATGAAGGTCGAAATAAAGAAGCTTGGCTACTATTGGCCGACAATGTTCGATGACTGCTGCAAATATGCTAAGTCATGTCAGAAGTGTCAGGAGCATGCCACCATACCCAGAAGGCCGCCCGTGCAGCTGCATCCAACGGTGCCCAGTTGACCGTTTACCCAATGGGGAACAGACGTCATGGGTCCCTTACCCGCGTCATCCGCCGGCTGCAAATACATTTTGGCGGCAACTGATTATTTCTCCCGTTGGGCAGAGGCCGTCACCCTAAGAGAGGTTACCGGAGAGATCATGGCCAGATTTATCCGCCGTAACATCATATTCCGGCTTGGCACCCCCGACCGGATTGTCTCAGACAACGGCAGCCCCTTCCGCAACCAAAAGGTCTATCGGCTGGCGGAAAAGAAAAAAATTGACTGGAGGACATCGACTCCTTACAATCCCCAGGCTAATGGGCTGGCCGAAGCCTTTAATAAAACACTCTGCACTCTCCTGGCCAAGATTGTTAGTTCTAACAAAAGGGACTGGGAAGAGAAAATGTATGAGGCGTTGTGGGCATACCGGACCGTATACAAGACCCCAACGGGCTACTCGCCTTTCTCTCTAGTATACGGCTCGGAGGCAATTGTCCCCATTGAATTGGAGGTACCCTCCCTCAGGGTCGCCATCCAGCACGGGCTTGTCCAGGAAGGGCAGACCAACGTCGAGCGAAGACTCGAAGAGCTCTCCAGTTTGGAAGGAAAGCGGCTTCAGGCCCAACAGAACATTCAGGTCTACCAGGCCCGAATAGCGCGTGCCTTTGACAAGCTCGTCAAGGAACGCGAATTCAAGAGAGGCGACCTTGTCATGGTTAAGAGAAAAGACGTCATGGCCGCCAACCCTAAGGGTAAGCTGAATGAAAATTGGCTCGGACCTTACGTAGTCCAAAAAGTCTACGAGGGTGGAGCTTATGTAATTGTCAACCACCGCGGGGAGGTTCAATTCCTGCCTCTTCATGGGAGACACTTGAGGTTGTACCACGCTCCAGCACCCCCATTCAATCAATAAGATAATCCTTCGCCCTATCTTGGGTGAATTTGCATGATTGCTGTCCGAATGACTTGATCGTCGTTCACATTCTCAAAAAGGAACCAAAAAAAAGAAAAAAAAAGAGAAGAAAAAAGAAAAAAAAGGAGATAAGAGAAAAAAGAATGGGAACAGGGAAGAGAAGAAAGAAAAAAAGAGAGAGAAAAAAAGAGAGAGAAAAAGAGAAAAAAGGGAGAAAAGGAAAAGAAAAAAAAGGAGAGGAAAAAGGGGGGAAGGAAGAAGAAAGAGAAAAAAAGAGAGGAAAAGGAAGAAGAAAGAGAGAAAAGAGAGAAAAAGGAAGAAGAAAGAAAAAAAAGAGAGAAAAGGGAAGAAGAGAAGAGAAAGAAGAAAAAAAAAGAAAACGGAAAAGGGGGGAGACGGCTTCCCCCCATTTCGAACCATCGTCCCGTATCAGCAGGGATACCAAAAACTAAACAAACTCTTCTCTCCGTCCTCCCCGGGCGGTGGGTATCCCTTTGGCTTGGACCTCCCGTCCAGGCCATTGACTAAACAAACTCTTCTCTCCGTCCTCCCCGGGCGGTGGGTATCCCTTTGGCTTGGACCTCCCGTCCAGGCCATTGACTAAACAAACCCTTCTTCCTATCTTCTCCGGGTGGTGAATATTCCCTTTGGTTTGGAGCTCCCATCCGGGTCGTTGGTTAGACAAATTTCCGTTCGCCACCCCTCCGAGCGACAAGAGGCCCAATCTCCTCCGCCTAAGGCCAGTGCGCAGTTCTGACACTGGGAGAGACCGGTGGTCCACCCGTTTGGCATGGTGGAGTGGTCCCCTTGTTCTCCCCCTGGGAGGGCGAGCACTCTCCCGTGCCCCACACGGATCCCTACCTGGTTCCCCGGGAGCGGACTACCGCAAGGACTTACACTCTACCGGTGTGTGCCGACAAAAAAAATGATAAAGAGGAAGTGTTGGGACGGTGCGATCGATACAGAGGGGGGGTGAATGTATCCCCTTCAAGAATATTGCCCAAAATATAAACAATTCGCCTGCTACTAGATACAGTTGCAGAATAAAAGCTATCGAGTTCAAATAGACATTTGATCGACCAAATGAGCTGCTGACTATACTAGTGGAACCTGATGAAGTCTAATGCCAAATGACAGTACAATGCAAACTAGACTCACTTACCAAGATGTAAAGCTCAAGGCCACTGTAAATCGAAACAAGACTATTCAAACAACCTGTGAAACGGATGGAAGATATGGAAGAGCACACCACAAGCAAACCACAGAACATCAGGGTTTTTAGGTGGTTCGGTCCACAGACCTACGTCCACCCCTCACTCCCAACCGGAGTGAGGCTTCCACTAGCACAAGCTAGAAACCACAGACTCAGTCTGCAACAGGTGCTGCCACACAGCTTGACCAGGGGAACAAACTCCCCTCTTCCTCCCAACCAGAGGGACACCCCAAGTGATTCCCAGCCACTTGGAAACCAGAGGTCGCAGACCTCTCTTCCTCCAGACCAGGAGGGACCCCTGGACTTGCAACCCACAAGCCCAGAACCGGAGATCAGATCTCCCTTCCTCCAAACCGGAGGGAAACACACAAGTGACTTCCAGCCACTTGCAAACCAGAGGTCGCCGACCTCTCTTTCTCCAGACTAGGAGGGACCCGACCTCAGACCAGAGGATCGGAAGAACTCAGTAAATCAGATCGAATAAAAAGAAAAATAAGAAACGAAAATAACACAGCAAACATAAGCTGTAAATGAAGAACATCAGATGTGGCTCTCATGGAGCTGACTGGCCTGGATTTGATCCACGAACAGACTGAACAGGCCTTCAATAGACTCTCTCCTCTTCTTCTTCTCTTCCTCTTCTTTCTTCTTCTCAGCTTACGCAATCTTTCTCTTCTGCTCTCACTCTCTATTTTCTTCTCTTTCGCAGGCTCTCCCTGTCTCTTCTCTTTCTCCTTCTTCTTTCTCTTCTTCTCCTTCTGCTCACTGCTTCTTTCACTCTCTACTCTTCCCTTTTTCTTCTTCTTCTCTTTTTCTGGATCGAAGGGCTTTCTGCTCTCCAGGCTTCTTCTTCGATCAGCCTCCATCGGAAGACGAAGGCTCCAATATATACCAGCAGCAGTGGGGAGATAGGGCGTGTGCTTCCCATGCCTTCCGTCCAGAAGATTCCTCCTCGGATCACGTGCTCAGCACCCACCTCGGATCACGTGTCAGGTGCCAGCTTCTGGTCACGTGCTCAATGACAGCAATCTGACTTACTGCGTTGACGCTCTCAAGCAATGGCGTTAACGCAGTGAGGCATTCCAGTAAGCCATTAGCTTCGTCTCTTTAGCTGCTGCGTCGACGCTGCTCAATTGTGGCGTTGACGCAGTGGAAGATATCGTGAAGGCTTCGTCAACTGATGCGTGGACGCTTTAAGCTCCCAGCGTCAACCATGTTCCCTTCAGCAACAAGAATGAAGTCAGAAGGTTTAAATATGTACATTGTAGTGTATATACTTCGAAAGAAATAGTCCAATGTATATATACTTCAAGAACTCTAGACAACGGACGCTGTACAGACTTCAAATGCTTTGAACGCTTGATCGATGTATAGACTCTGAATCGATAAGGCAGGCTGTACAGACTATAAGAAGGTTGAAGCACTGTGTAGACTTGATGAAGATTGAGGCCGTTGTACAGACATGGGGTTCAGCTGAGGATGTATGGACTTTGATGAAGTGAAGCAGTGTATAGACTTTGAATCAAACCGATGTATATACTTGAATGGGCATGGAGTGTATAGACTTGAAGTCTGAAGACGATGTATAGACTTGGTGAACACTGCAACATCAATCGGATGTATAGATTTGGTGAAATGAAGTCCAGTGTACAGACTTGCAGATATGAAGCCGATGTACAGACTTAGAAGGATTTGAACGGGAGAGTGTATAGACTTGGTTCCTGTAGCAGTGTATAGACTTTAAGTGTAGCTAAAGCTTCGAGCGTAGGAATTGGCCAGAATGTATAGACTTTCAATGAGGGAGCATTGTGTAGACTTGGGAAGTCTGAGCCAGTGTACAGACTTTGCAAGAGTGAGACGATGCAAGAGACGCTGAAGGACCGATGTACAGACTTTATCAACACAAACAGGCTGCACAGTCCACTGTATAGACTTGATGATATGAACTGAGGGGTCGACCCATCAGCACAAGGGGTCGACGCACCACAGACCAGACCAATGAATAAATGCAGCAAAGTTAAAGAGGCACCAAGCGTCAACGCATTGCCCAAGCTGCGTGGACGTAGCAGATCAAATATTTCTTACTGCTACCTCTGAAGTGCCTTGGCAGCGTCGACGCTGCAGTTCGATGGGTCGATGTTGCAGTATCAAACTGCAGTCTTAAGAGCAACAGTAACATGACTGAACATAATCAAATATGCAATGCCATATCAGAACTTATGAAGAACTGCATTATGATCAGAAGGTGAATAATAGCATGATGACTCACATAGCAAGATGACTCACAGTGAGTAACTCACTCCAAAGACCAATCATCAAAACCACCATTAAAACCATCATCAAAACCACATGGGCACAACAATCTCCCCCCTTTTGATGATGGTAACACTACACAGTGAGTCAATCTGATGACTCAAACTATTCTCCCCCTTTGACTTCATCAAAAAGAAAATAGTTTGAGAAATTAAAGCAACCAGCATGCTATAATTGAAAAACAATCTCCCCTCTGTGGCAAAAATCTCCCCCTTTGATATAGTCAAGATGAACCATGGGAAGGTAAGAGTGCAGATGCAGATGGAGATTACAAAATGTAAGATCACAATTCTCCTCCTTCTATATGCATATGACAAGGAGGCTCCCCCTCAATAAATGGAACCTTATGAATGAGTGAGAAGGAGACCACAGGGGCAAATAAGGAGAAGTTCAGGTCAATGAGCCAAGGACAGTGAGCAGAAGAATTTCAGATAAGCTTCAAACAGAAGGAATTCAATCAGATTTTAAGGAAATGTCATTCTCATAAATCCAAATCAGAATATTTCAAAGTCTTCCATTATAAGGGCTTATGAATGAATTTTATTGATCAGCATGGTTTAAACATGATGTATGCAGAGTTTATCAATAAAATTCTGTATTGATATCTAAAACCATGGTTTAATAAAAATGAATCAAGCCCTCATATTTATCTTGATTAATCTCCCTTTCTCTTACACAATCAAATTTATTGACTTCTTTCGGAATTACATGCATCAGTATTGAGATCAAGCAATTATGAAGTCATATGATTTTGTCTAGGGTTGTAGCAATTTGATTTTAGCATCAATATTCAGATATTTCAATTCGTTCAACAATTTTTCATGCTACAAATTTTACGAGCACTCTAGTTCAGTGCACACCTTGTAACTAGAGGATATACCTTGATCAGAGGCCAATATCCCTAAGCACTTAGTGTGACTAACTGTCATGCTTTATATGAACAGAGATAGTATTTACACATCATGATACACTGCAAATCATTTCTTGATGAGTGAGTTGTATTTCTCAGTGTGCATGCCATTGCTCTGCCTGAAATTTAATTATTCTTAATTAGAGTTAACTATGGTACCTCATGATACAGTCCTTTGGACATGTGTTTCTCAGTGACCAAGGTCATTGCTCTGCCAGAAAATACCCTTTAGACATTTCAGAAAAATTCATTTGCTTCAAATCAATAACAATTTCATGTACTTAACCAAATAAAGTCATGTATTCAATAATGCAGATTTCAGAAGATTTTACAAGACACAGCATGAAACAGATGGTTAATATTTATTAAACATGCTTCAGATATTTTTAAGAGATTTTAAAGTCAAACTCATTGAATACATTAAACTTAAATCACATGAGTTATTTCAGTCATTCATAAAAATGTATAATAGAAGATTTCTAGTTCAAGAATTTTCAGATTTATGATCGAGATAGTCCCATTGAAATCTTCATGACAGACTGATAGAATTCTGAAGCCAAATGATACCAATTGATAGGAGAGATTTTGAAGCTCAGTGTTTTCCGAATAAGATCAAGATTTGTCACTTAAAAATAATAAGGAAAAGGTTATGCACAACAAGCAAGATATCAGGAGGTCTTGCAAGTTTCAGGATTTCCAAGGATAACATGCAGTGAATTCTGACAGAGATGTATGCACTTGACCACCTGCATGCAATGCATTGACTCCCCCTGACACTATGCATTCAGACAATCTTTTTGGCATTTTTCATGAAATGCAATGCAATTAACTACATGCATGCAAAGACTCAACACTGAATGCTATGCAAGGACATGCAATTAACTCCCCCTGAAAACATGCAATGTTTGCCATGAGACACTGAACATATGATTTTGATTCATGCACATTCAGACTGCCCTATCAAGCAAAATGACCCATGGTACTAGGCGGAGCACTTGGTCTAAAAGACCACCTCACACATAGTAGGAACCTCCAGACAGATTTCCCTGTCTTTTGGTAGCTTACCATTTATATACCATTGAGGTCATGCATGATAATTCAACATGGGCAGCATGCATGGATCAAATTTTAGCTTATCAGATTTTTCAGGATGCAATGGACAGATTTTCAATGAACTATGCAATAGACAAATTTCAAGCCACATACATAAGCAGTTCAGATTATTCAGAATGTAATTTGTTTTCAGAGTTCATGCATTTCAACAATTATCAAACAACTACAAATGGCAGATATGCAGGAATACATCAAATCAGATATGCAATGAGTTTCAAAACAAGAAATGTAGAGAGTTTACCTGAACAGTGTGAGAATGGGGTTTTCATTCTTGAGTGCCTTGGATTAATAACCCCTTTTATTCTTCAGCTTCCAAGGCACACCTGCAACAGACACATCATTTTGATGCAGCAGGTACCCAAGAAAACTTGGGTCCTGGATTAGCAGTGACACCTTTGGTAGGTGTTCTAAACAATTTTCTAGCAGCATGGTCATCAGACTTCATCAAGTAGCAGGTTTTCATTGAATGACCAGATGTGCCACAATAATAGCAAGATGCAGCAGGTTTCATATTAGATTTATGCGCATTCTTATAAACATGATTTTTATGTGCATATGTATGAAAATTTTTGTTAACAGAATTAAAATTCTGTTTACCAAAACCAGTCTTGTTTCGGTATCCTGCCAGCCAACAGGTTGCAGCCCTGTGACATGGCTTTCCACAGTTAAAACAATGAGAGGCCTTCCTCTTAAAATTGAGTTCATTATTGCCATAGCCTCCTTGGGCATGCCAACAGTCCTTGACTGTATGGCCATGCTTTCTACATTCAGAATATGTAGGAATCTTTCTTTTAAATGCAAATTTATTCCTATCATAATCATTTCTGTCTGCAGGGAGATTGACAGTTTTAGAATTAAATTTTCTACCCTGAGCATGCCAACAGTCAATGGCCCTGTGGCCCAATTTGTCACAGTGAAAGCATTCAGTTTTCTTTTTGTTCTGAGCAGAAACATGTTTCCTAGCATGCTTTCTGTTGTCTTGTTTCAGAATAAAGCAATTATCCATAATGTGGCCAACCCTACCACAGTAATGACATGAATTCTTGTTTTTATGAGCATGTGTATGTGTGTTCATGTCAAGCACAGATTGAACTTTCTCAACATATTTAAAATCAGTCTTTTTCTTGGTGACAGGGAAGTTCTTGTGATGTACAGCATGCACTTTTTCAATGTGATTCAATCCCTTCTTCACATGACTGACCTTTTCCATTTTTCCAGTTTGTTTCTGATTCTTCTGAACATTTGGTTGTTTATTTTCTGAGGTGGTGGCTACATCTGATGCTTTGATAAAAGATGTCATTAGCTTGTTTTTGAAAGCCTTTTTATTGACATTGTTGTAGCCTAACCCTTCCTTTTGAGTATTGACCTTAACACCTAACAACCTGTCCAGATTTTCTTGTCCTTCCACAAATTTTGACAAGGATTTATTCAAATCTTCAATTTCATTTTCCAGAGAAACGATGTGTATTTCATAACTGGCAATCTCTTGTTCATTGCAATTTACACATTCGCTTAGCACCTTGTTTGCAATTTTACATTCCTCAACTTCTTGTTCCAGATTTCTCAATTTTTCAGATTCTTCAATGTAAACAGATTTTCCTTTTTCTAAGAGAAGAAGTTTCTCTGACATAGCAGTGTTCAACTACTTCAATCCATCAACCTCTTTGATTAATTTGTCATTTTTTGATTTCAGATTTTCATTAACATATTTTTTGAGAGACTCTTTTTCAGATCTCAAAAATTCAACATGTTTCTTAAGCTCTTGATTATCAGAAAAACAAGCATCATAAGATTGCTTCAGATTTGAACAATTTTCACATGATAAATCAGAACCATTTTGATCAACCTTTAATTTTTTATTTTCAGATTTTATTTTTCCATACTTTTCATACAATTCAGCATACATTTCCTTCAAATAATCAAAGGTCATTTCGTCCGAGTCAGATTCAGAGTTTACCTCTTCATCAACATCATCTTCATTCTGACTGCTGCCTTGATTGCTGCCACTTGGATTACTTCTGTTAGCCATCATGCAGCTGTCCTCGTTTACCCTGTGAAATTGCTTCAGCCTATCTAGGATGTCCTTTGCTGAGCTGCAATTATGAAGACAAGACCATAAGGCTCTGTCAGTAGCTTCTTTCATCAGGTTAAAGGCTTTCTGATTTTCTCCATCCTTTGATCTGTGTCTGTCGGTCCATTTGGACACTTTCGTTGGTAAGGTGTGAGGACCTTGTGAAATTAATTTCCACATATCAGGATTAGTAGAATTAACATAAGCATGTAAAGCAGTGTACCACTGACTGAAATCAGAACCACTAAAGACGGGTGGAAGAGCCATTGAAAACAAATAGCGAGTAAATTCAAAGCAACAGGAATATTTATGCACTAAAAACAAATTAGCACCTATGACTGCAAGATCGAATCTGCAGGTCGCTGGACCTTGTATGCAGACACCTCGCTGATACCAATTGTTGGGACGGTGCGATCGATACAGAGGGGGGGTGAATGTATCCCCTTAAAGAATATTGCCCAAAATATAAACAATTCGCATGCTACTAGATACAGTTGCAGAATAAAAGCTATCGAGTTCAAATAGACATTTGATCGACCAGATGAGTTGCTGACTATACTAGTGGAACCTGATGAAGTCTAATGCCAAATGACAGTACAATGCAAACTAGACTCACTTACCAAGATGTAAAGCTCAAGGCCACTGTAAATCGAAACAAGACTATTCAAACAACCTGTGAAACAGATGGAAGATATGGAAGAGCACACCACAAGCAAACCACAGAACAGCAGGGTTTTTAGGTGGTTCGGTCCACAGACCTACGTCCACCCCTCACTCCCAACCGGAGTGAGGCTTCCACTAGCACAAGCTAGAAACCACAGACTCAGTCTGCAACAGGTGCTGCCACACAGCTTGACCAGGGGAACAAACTCCCCTCTTCCTCCCAACCGGAGGGACACCCCAAGTGATTCCCAGCCACTTGGAAACCAGAGGTCACAGACCTCTCTTCCTCCAGACCAGGAGGGACCCCTGGACTTGCAACCCACAAGCCTAGAACCAGAGATCAGATCTCCCTTCCTCCAAACTGGAGGGAAACACACAAGTGACTTCCAGCCACTTACAAACCAGAGGTCGCCGACCTCTCTTCCTCCAGACTAGGAGGGACCCGACCTCAGACCAGAGGATCGGAAGAACTCAGTAAATCAGATCGAATAAAAAGAAAAATAAGAAACAAAAATAACACAGCAAACATAAGCTGTAAATGAAAGAACATCAGATGTGGCTCCCATGGAGCTGACTGGCCTGGATTTGATCCACGGTCCAGTAGACAGATCTTCAGTAACTTCTTCCTTTTTTCTCCACGAACTCTCTCTCTCTCTCTCTATCTCTCTTTCTTTCTCTTCTACTCTCCTTTTCTCTCATGCTGTTCTCTCCTTCTTCTCTTCAACTCTTTTTCTTCTTGTCGGCTCACTCTTCTTCTATTTCTTCTTCTTCTCTTTTTCTTCTTCTTCTCCTTTTCTAGATCGAAGGGCTTTCTGCACTCCAGGCTTCTTCTTCGATCTACCTCCATCTGAAGACGAAGGCTCCAATATATACCAGCAGCAGTAGGGAGATAGGGCGTGTGCTTCCCACGCCTTCCGTCCAGAAGATTCCTCCTCGGATCACGTGCTCAGCACCCACCTCGGATAATGTGTCAGGCGCCAGCTTCGGGTCACGTGCCCATTCATCAGTACGCTCAGCAACTGGAGTTGAGGTGGCGTCAACACACTTGCTCCAAAGGGTTGACGCAGCCTTCAAAGACATTCGACCAGCAAAACTCAGTCTGCTGCGTTGACTCCATCAGCTGCTGTGTTGACGCATCGGTGATCCAGTGATCAAGTCTTCAGCAGATGGGCGTGCTGCGTCGACGCTCTCAATCAATGGCGTTAACGCAGTGAGACATTCCAGTAAGCCATTAGCTTCGTCTCTTTAGCTGCTGCGTCGACGCTGCTCAATTGTGGCGTTGACGCAGTGGAAGAGTCATAAAAAAAATAAAATTATTTGAGCATTTTTAAGAATTTTCTACTAATATATACTAGATATATACTAGATATATATATATATATATATATATATTTAAATAAAACAAAAAAAATTTTAACAAACCCGCCCCCGCCCTTCCCGCCTTCGCCTCCCGCACGGGCGACGAGGCGAGAAGGGCGAATGGGGGGCGGGGGTCGTGGCGGGCGGAGGCGGCCTACTGCCGTGGGCCCGCCGTGCGCCCGCCGCTCCTGTCGCCGCCACGCGTCGCACGCGGCGCACGTGCCCGCGTGCCTCCGCTCTGCCTTCGCCGCGTGTCGCGGCCCGCGTGGCCCTGCCGGGAGCCGCCACGTCCCCCGACGCTGCTCCATTGTGGCGTTGACGCAGTGGAATGGCCTGTGAAGGTCTCTACTTCTTTAACTGCTGCGTCGACGCTGCTTGCTTGTGGCGTTGACACAGTGGAAGATATCGTGAAGGCTTCGTCAATTGATGCGTGGACGCTTTAAGCTCCCAGCGTCGACCCTGTTCCCTTCAGCAACAAGAATGAAGTCATAAGGTTTAAGTATGTACATTGTAGTGTATATACTTCGAAAGAAACAGTCCAATGTATATATACTTCAAGAACTCTAGACAACGGACGCTGTACAGACTTCAAATGCTTTGAACGCTTGATCGATGTATAGACTCTGAATCGATAAGGCAGGCTGTACAGACTATAAGAAGGTTGAAGCACTGTGTAGACTTGATGAAGATTGAGGCCGTTGTACAGACATGGGGTTCAGCTGAGGATGTATGGACTTTGACGAAGTGAAGCAGTGTACAGACTTTGAATCAAACTGATGTATAGACTTGAATGGGCATGGAGTGTATAGACTTAAAGTCTGAAGACGATGTATAGACTTGGTGAACACTGCAACATCAATCGGATGTATAGAGTTGGTGAAATGAAGTCCAGTGTACAGACTTGCAGATACGAAGCCGATGTATAGACTTAGAAGGATTTGAACGGGAGAGTGTATAGACTTGGTTCCTGTAGCAGTGTATAGACTTTAAGTGTAGCTAAAGCTTCGAGCGTAGGAATTGGACAGAATGTATAGACTTTCAATGAGGGAGCATTATGTAGACTTGGGAAGTCTGAGCCAGTGTACAGACTTTGCAAGAGTGAGACGATGCAAGAGACGCTGAAGGACCGATGTACAGACTTTATCAACACAAACAGGCAGCACAGTCCACTGTATAGACTTGATGATATGAACTGAGGGGTCGACCCATCAGCACAAGGGGTCGACGCACCACAGACCAGACCAATGAATAAATGCAGCAAAGTTAAAGAGGCACCAAGCGTCAACGCATTGCCCAAGCAGCGTGGACGTAGCAGATCAAATATTTCTTACTGCTACCTCTGAAGTGCCTTGGCAGCGTCGACGCTGCAGTTCGATGGGTCGACGCTGCAGTATCAAACTACAGTCTTAAGAGCAACAGTAACATGACTAAACATAATCAAATATGCAATGCCATATCAGAACTTATGAAGAACTGTATTATGATCAGAAGGTGAATAATAGCATGATGACTCACACAGCAAGATGACTCACAGTGAGTAACTCACTCCAAAGACCAATCATCAAAATCACCATTAAAACCATCATCAAATCCACATGGGCACAACAATCTCCCCCTTTTTGATGATGGCAACACTACACAGTGAGTCAATCTGATGACTTAAACTATTCTCCCCCTTTGACTTCATCAAAAAGAAAATAGTTTGAGAAATTAAAGCAACCAGCATGCTATAATTGAAAAACAATCTCCCCCTTTGGCAAAAATCTCCCCCTTTGATATAGTCAAGATGAACCATGGGAAGGTAAGAATGCAGATGCAGATGGAGATTACAAAATGCAAGATCACAATTCTCCCTCTTTAAGTGGAATCTTATGAGATGAATGGGACGGAGATCATAGGGGCAAACAAAGACAAGTTCAGGTCAATGAGCAGAAGAGGTTCAACTAGCAGATTTTTAAAGAGGCTTCAACTACAAGAATTTCAGTCAGATTTTCAAGAAAATGTCATTCTCATAAATCCAAATCAGAATATTTCAAAGTCTTCCATTATAAGGGCTTATGAATGAATTTTATTGATCAGCATGGTTTAAACATGATGTATGCAGAGTTTATCAATAAAATTCTGTATTGATATCTAAAACCATGGTTTAATAAAAATGAACCAAGCCCTCATATTTATCTTGATAAAACTCCCTTTCTCTTACACAATCAAATTTATTGACTTCTTTCGGAATTACATGCATCTGTATTGAAATCAAGCAATTATGAAGTCATATGATTTTGTCTAGGGTTGTAGCAATTTGATTTTAGTATCAATATTCAGATATTTCAATTCGTTCAATAATTTTTCATGCTACAAATTTTACGAGCACTCTAGTTCAGTGCACACCTTGTAACTAGAGGATATACCTTGATCAGAGGCCAATATCCCTAAGCACTTAGTGTGACTAACTGTCATGCTTTATATGAACAGAGATAGCATTTACACATCATGATACACTGCAAATCATTTCTTGATGAGTGAGTTGTATTTCTCAGTGTGCATGCCATTGCTCTGCCTGAAATTCAATTATTCTTAATTAGAGTTAACTATGGTACCTCATGACACAGTCCTTTGGACATGTGTTTCTCAGTGACCAAGGTCATTGCTCTGCCAGAAAATACCCTTTAGACATTTCAGAAAAATTCATTTGCTTCAAATCAATAACAATTTCATGTACTTAATCAAATAAAGTCATGTATTCAATAATGCAGATTTCAGAAGATTTTACAAGACACAACATGAAACAAATGGTTAATATTTATTAAACATGCTTCAGATATTTTTAAGAGATTTTAAAGCCAAACTCATTGAATACATTAAACTTAAATCACATGAGTTATTTCAGTCATTCATAAAAATGTATAATAGAAGATTTCTAGTTCAAGAATTTTTAGATTTATGATCGAGATAGTCCCATTGAAATCTTCATGACAGACTGATGGAATTCTGAAGCCAAATGATACCAATTGATAGGAGAGATTTTGAAGCTCAGTGTTTTCCGAATAAGATCAAGATTTGTCACTTAAAAACAATGAGGAAAAGGTTATGCACAACAAGCAAGATATCAGGAGTCTGGCAAGTTTCAGGATTTCCAAGGATAACATGTAGTGAATTCTGACAGAGATGTATGCACTTGACCACCTACATGCAATGCATTGACTCCCCCTAACACTATGCATTCAGACAATCTTTTTAGCATTTTTCATGAAATGTAATGCAATTAACTACATGCATGCAAAGACTCAACACTGAATGCTATGCAAGGACATGCAATTAACTCCCCCTGAAAACATGCAATGTTTGCCATGAGACACTGAACATATGATTTTGATTCATGCACATTCAGACTGCCCTATCAAGCAAAATGACCCATGGTACTAGGCGGAGCACTTGGTCTAAAAGACCACCTCACACATAGTAGGAACCTCCAGACAGATTTCCCTGTCTTTTGGTAGCTTACCATTTATATACCATTGAGGTCATGCATGATAATTCAACATGGGCAGCATGCATGGATCAAATTTCAGCTTATCAGATTTTTCTGGATGCAATGGACAGATTTTCAATGAACTATGCAATAGACAAATTTCAAGCCACATACATAAGCAGTTCAGATTATTCAGAATGTAATTTGTTTTCAGAGTTCATGCATTTCAACAATTATCAAACAACTACAAATGACAGATATGCAGGAATACATCAAATCAGATATGCAATGAGTTTCAAAACAAGAAATGCAGAGAGTTTACCTGAACAGTGTGAGAATGAGGTTTTCATTCTTGAGTGCCTTGGATTAATAACCCCTTTTATTCTTCAGCTTCCAAGGCACACCTGCAACAGACACATCATTTTGATGCAGCAGGTACCCAAGAAAACTTGGGTCCTGGATTAGCAGTGACACCTTTGGTAGGTGTTCTAAACAATTTTCTAGCAGCATGGTCATCAGACTTCATCAAGTAGCAGGTTTTCATTGAATGACCAGATGTGCCACAATAATAGCAAGATGCAGCAGGTTTCATATTAGATTTATGCGCATTCTTATAAACATGATTTTTATGTGCATATGTATGAAATTTTTTGTTAACAGAATTAAAATTCTGTTTACCAAAACCAGTCTTGTTTCGGTATCCTGCCAGCTAACAGGTTGCAGCCCTGTGACCTGGCTTTCCACAGTTAAAACAATGAGAGGCCTTCCTCTTAAAATTGAGTTCATTATTGCCATAGCCTCCTTGGGCATGCCAACAGTCCTTGACTGTATGGCCATGCTTTCTACATTCAGAACATGTAGGAATCTTTCTTTTAAATGCAAATTTATTCCTATCATAATCATTTCTGTCTGCAGGGAGATTGACAGTTTTAGAATTAAATTTTCTACCCTGAGCATGCCAACAGTCAATGGCCCTGTGGCCCAATTTGCCACAGTGAAAGCATTCAGTTTTCTTTTTGTTTTGAGCAGAAACATGTTTCCTAGCATGCTTTCTGTTGTCTTGTTTCAGAATAAAGCAATTATCCATAATGTGGCCAACCCTACCACAGTAATGACATGAATTCTTATTTTTATGAGCATGTGTATGTGTGTTCATGTCAAGCACAGATTGAACTTTCTCAACATATTTAAAATCAGTCTTTTTCTTGGTGACAGGGAAGTTCTTGTGATGTACAGAGCACTTTTTCAATGTGATTCAATCCCTTCTTCACATGACTGACCTTTTCCATTTATCCAGTTCGTTTCTGATTCTTCTGAACATTTGGTTGTTTATTTTCTGAGGTGGTGGCTACATCTGATGCTTTGATAAAAGATGTCATTAGCTTATTTTTGAAAGCCTTTTTATTAACATTGTTGTAGTCTAACCCTTCCTTTTGAGTATTGACCTTAACACCTAACAACCTGTCCAGATTTTCTTGTCCTTCCACAAATTTTGACAAGGATTTATTCAAATCTTCAATTTCATTTTCCAGAGAAACGATGTGTATTTCATAACTGGCAATCTCTTGTTCATTGCAATTTACACATTCGCTTAGCACCTTGTTTGCAATTTTGCATTCCTCAACTTCTTGTTTCAGATTTCTTAATTTTTCAGATTCTTCAATGTAAACAGATTTTCCTTTTTCTAAGAGAAGAAGTTTCTCTGACATAGCAGTGTTCAACTACTTCAATCCTTCAACCTCTTTGATTAATTTGTCATTTTTTGATTTCAGATTTTCATTAACAGATTTTCTGAGAGACTCTTTTTCAGATCTTAAAAATTCAACATGTTTCTTAAGCTCTTGATTATCAGAAAAACAAGCATCATAAGATTGCTTCAGATTTGAACAATTTTCACATGATAAATCAGAACCATTTTGATCAACCTTTAATTTTTTATTGTCAGATTTTATTTTTCCATACTTTTCATACAATTCAGCATACATTTCCTTCAAATAATCAAAGGTCATTTCGTCCGAGTCAGATTCAGAGTTTACCTCTTCATCAACATCATCTTCATTCTGACTGCTGCCACTTGGATTACTTCTGTTAGCCATCATGCAGCTGTCCTCGTTTACCCTGTGAAATTGCTTCAGCCTATCCAGGATGTCCTTTGCTGAGCTGCAATTATGAAGACAAGACCATAAGGCTTTGTCAGTAGCTGCTTTCATCAGGTTAAAGGCTTTCTGATTTTCTCCATCCTTTGATCAGTGTCTGTCGGTCCATTTGGACACTTTCGTTGGTAAGGTGTGAGGACCTTGTGAAATTAATTTCCACATATCAGGATTAGCAGAATTAACATAAGCATGTAAAGCAGTGTACCACTGACTAAAATCAGAACCACTAAAGACGGGTGGAAGAGCCATTGAAAACAAATAGCGAGTAAATTCAAAGCAACAGGAATATTTATGCACTAAAAATAAATTAGCACCTAAGACTGCAAGATCAAATCGGCAGGTCGCTGGACCTTGTATGCAGACACCTCTCAGATACCAATTGTTGGGACGGTGCAATCGATACAGAGGGGGGGGTGAATGTATCCCCTTCAAGAATATTGCCCAAAATATAAACAATTCGCCTGCTACTAGATACAGTTGCAGAATAAAAGCTATCGAGTTCAAATAGACATTTGATCGACCAGATGAGCTGCTGACTATACTAGTGGAACCTGATGAAGTCTAATGCCAAATGACAGTACAATGCAAACTAGACTCACTTACCAAGATGTAAAGCTCAAGGCCACTGTAAATCGAAACAAGACTATTCAAATAACCTGTGAAACAGATGGAAGATATGGAAGAGCACACCACAAGCAAACCACAGAACAGTAGGGTTTTTAGGTGGTTCGGTCCACAGACCTACGTCCACCCCTCACTCCCAACCGGAGTGAGGCTTCCACTAGCACAAGCTAGAAACCACAGACTCAGTCTGCAATAGGTGCTGCCACACAGCTTGACCAGGGGAACAAACTCCCCTCTTCCTCCCAACCGGAGGGACACCCCAAGTGATTCCCAGCCACTTGGAAACCAGAGGTCGCAGACCTCTCTTCCTCCAGACCAGGAGGGACCCATGGACTTGCAACCCACAAGCCTAGAACCGGAGATCAGATCTCCCTTCCTCCAAACCGGAGGGAAACACACAAGTGACTTCCAGCCACTTGCAAACCAGAGGTCGCCGACCTCTCTTCCTCCAGACTAGGAGGGACCCGACCTCAGACCAGAGGATCGGAAGAACTCAGTAAATCAGATCGAATAAAAAGAAAAATAAGAAACGAAAATAACACAGCAAACATAAGCTGTAAATGAAAGAACATCAGATGTGGCTCCCATGGAGCTGACTGGCCTGGATTTGATCCACGGTCCAGTAGACAGATCTTCAGTAACTTCTTCCTTTTTCTCCACGAACTCTCTCTCTCTCTATCTCTCTTTCTTTCTCTTCTACTCTCCTTTTCTCTCACGCTGTTCTCTCCTTCTTCTCTTCAACTCTTTTTCTTCTTGTCGGCTCACTCTTCTTCTATTTCTTCTTCTTCTCTTTTTCTTCTTCTTCTCCTTTTCTGGATCGAAGGGCTTTCTGCTCTCCAGCCTTCTTCTTCGATCTGCCTCCATCTGAAGACGAAGGCTCCAATATATACCAGCAGCAGTAGGGAGATAGGGCGTGTGCTTCCCACGCCTTCCGTCCAGAAGATTCCTCCTCGGATCACGTGCTCAGCACCCACCTCGGATCACTTGTCAAGTGCCAGCTTCGGGTCACGTGCCCAATGACAACAATCTGACTTGCTGCGTTGACGCTGTCAAGCAATGGCGTTAACGCAGTGAGGCATTCCAGTAAGCCATTAGCTTCGTCTCTTTAGCTGTTGCGTTGACGCTGCTCAATTGTGGCGTTGACGCAGTGGAATAGCCTGTGAAAGTGAATGCTCCTTTAACTGCTGCGTCGACGCTGCTCCATTGTGGCGTTGACGCAGTGGAATGGCCTGTGAAGGTCTCTACTTCTTTAACTGCTGCGTCGACGCTGCTTGCTTGTGGCGTTGACACAGTGGAAGATATCGTGAAGGCTTCGTCAACTGATGCGTGGACGCTTTAAGCTCCCAGCGTCGACCCTGTTCCCTTCAGCAACAAGAATGAAGTCATAAGGTTTAAGTATGTACATTGTAGTGTATATACTTCGAAAGAAATAGTCTAATGTATATATACTTCAAGAACTCTAGACAACGGACGCTACACAGACTTCAGATGCTTTGAACGCTTGATCGATGTATAGACTCTGAATCGATAAGGCAGGTTGTACAGACTATCAGAAGGTTGAAGCACTGTGTAGACTTGATGAAGATTGAGGCCGTTGTACAGACATGGGGTTCAGCTGAGGATGTATGGACTTTGACGAAGTGAAGCAGTGTACAGACTTTGAATCAAACCGATGTATAGACTTGAATGGGCATGGAGTGTATAGACTTGAAGTCTGAAGACGATGTATAGACTTGGTGAACACTGCAACATCAATCGGATGTATAGAGTTGGTGAAATGAAGTCCAGTGTACAGACTTGCAGATACGAAGCCAATGTACAGACTTAGAAGGATTTGAACGGGAGAGTGTATAGACTTGGTTCCTGTAGCAGTGTATAGACTTTAAGTGTAGCTAAAGCTTCGAGCGTAGGAATTGGTCAAAATGTATAGACTTTCAATGAGGGAGCATTGTGTAGACTTGGGAAGTCTGAGCCAGTGTACAGACTTTGCAAGAGTGAGACGATGCAAGAGACGCTGAAGGACCGATGTACAGACTTTATCAACACAAACAGGCTGCACAGTCCACTGTATAGACTTGATGATATGAACTGAGGGGTCGACCCATCAGCACAAGGGGTCGACGCACCACAGACCAGACCAATGAATAAATGCATCAAAGTTAAAGAGGCACCAAGCGTCAACGCATTGCCCAAGTAGCGTGGACGCTGCAGATCAAATATTTCTTACTGCTACCTCTGAAGTGCCTTGGCAGCGTCGATGCTGCAGTTCGATGGGTTGACGCTGCAGTATCAAACTGCAGTCTTAAGAGCAACAGTAACATGACTGAACATAATCAAATATGCAATGCCATATCAGAACTTATGAAGAACTGCATTATGATCAGAAGGTGAATAATAGCATGATGACTCACACAGCAATATGACTCACAGTGAGTAACTCACTCCAAAGACCAATCATCAAAACCACCATTAAAACCATCATCAAAACCACATGGGCACAATAGGAAGAAGAGAAAGAAAGGAGAGTAGAGGAAGAAGAAAAAGAAAAAAAAGAGATCCCCCTAGAGTGAATGCCACGCACACTGAAAGGACACGGGAAATTGTAAATGTTCTGTTCCATTCAAAAAGGATTACAAGAAATGTGCTTCGGGGCATACCCCTGTGTTACATTTCAAAAAGAATAAAAAAAGAGGGGAGCTAAGGGGTGCCACGCTCAATCGACGCCCCTGAAGATGTCTTCAAGAGGGAGGATTCCGACGCAAGGAAAGTTTGTCATGTCGCGCAGTCGGCCCCTCCGTTCTTCGAGTCGGGCGAGCTCGGTCTCCACGGACGCCATCTCGGCTTGGGCGACGGCAAGTGCCTCGCCTTCCTTCTCGACTACCTCCTCAGCTCGGGCAAGGTCGGACCTGGCGGCGGCAAGGTAGCCCTCAAGCTTCGCGATCCGATTCCTGAGGGAGTAAACATCGCCCTGGCCTTCCTCCATGGCCTTCCCGTGCTGCTCTTCATCATCGCGTCGTGCCTCCAGAATTTGCAAATATTCGTCTGCCTGGGCATCGAGAGCAGCGCGCTCGCCGGGAGCTTGAGTCTCAAGGAACTTGCGACACTTAACATACTTTAGCAGCAATAAAACCCGCCGCGACCATTCCTCGAGTGGGCAGCCCAACACTTGCAGTGCCCCGGTCAGCTACGTCACTATACTCTGCACCTCCCGATATGACAAGGAAAGATCGGCGAAGAGCATTGTCCGCAATGTCACCAACATCTATCGGACCAGTGCGCCTGACGAGGTATGGCTGACCGAGGGCACAGTTGGAGGGACAAAATCTACAGAGCTGTCCACCTCGGCCCACAAATTAGCGTCCACTGCGACCAAAGAAGATGGAAGAGCAAGAGTCAAGTCTCCTGGCCGGCGTAGCTCGACAGAAGACCCCTGGCGGGTCATCGCCAAGGGAATGGATAAGGTCACCGCCGAATCACTTGGTGTCACCGCCATCTCCCTGGACGGGGATGCAGGTGCTGCTACTGTAGCCGAAGGAGGGGCTTCGAGCAAAGCTGGGCCTGAAGCTATCGCCGATAAACCTCTTTCCCGCGCCTAGGATCCTTCCAGGTGTGCGCAAAGTCCCGCGAATATCTTCTTCAAGAGCGGGTCCTCCATCTGGGCCGGGATCTTAGGAGAAGCGGAAGCGGAACCATTAGCCGGGGTATGCCTCCCGCGTGCACGAGTGCTGCGAGGGTCTCCGCCCCCGGGCCCGAGACCGAAGCCGGCCCCTCCACCGCTATAGGACCAATAGTCGGCCTCCGTTTGGCGACAGCCTTACGGGCACGGCCAGGTGTCTTCCCTGGCATCGGCACTACCTAATCATGTGAAGCAGAGTTAGCCGCCCGCTGCCTAAAACAAATCACGCAAGAATGAAAAGGGTGAGGAAGAATCACATGGCCCACGTGCTTACTTCGGCCACCGGGACGATGCTGCCTTCGAGCGCGATCTCCCCCTCCTCCAAAGGCTCGCCCGCCGGCCCAGGAGCACTGGAAGCCTCTACGGCCGACTCCTGCTGAAGGGCCTCGAACAAAAGGGCTCGCTTGCCCAGGCCCGCATCAGCTCCCGCCGGGCGGTCGACCGGCGCGGCCGGAGCAGCTCCCTCCACAGCCTCCGGCTCGGTTGGTTCCTGAAAATCAAGGGATGACATGAGGAAAGTCGTTGGATGATCACGAGGGAGGTCCCGTGCGAACAAGCTCACACTTACAGTAGTCTCCTCCATTAGGCTCTGAGAGCTAGCAAGTGAGGGAGCCTTAAAGATCGGCTTGGGAGGCCCAGGTACCTCAGGAGTGCCCTCGCCAAAAGACACTTCGTCGGAAGAGTAGTCATAATCTACCTCTTCACTTGATGAAGACGACCGCCACGGGTTCTCCCCTCGCTGGCAAAGGGGCCTCCGCTTCGAGGTCGATAATCGGTGCGTCCTCGCGCGGGCTGGGCGAGGGTAGTGCGCCGAACTTCAACCTCTTCCTCATGTACATGCGCGTTGCCGGGAGATGCAAGCGAGGCCCTAGTGGCCCGATAGTTGCCACGTCAACCCCTGCTACATAAAGAAAGGGTGGATCACATCAGAGCCGATGAGGCCTTAAGGATGAAAGAAGGCAATTAGCCGGACAAAGGTGGATACCCCCTCCGGCTTCTACATCACGAGACGGCTCAGGGGCCTCCTCGACAGGCGATGGTGCCCTAGGAGCTGCAGCCTCGCTCTCGCTCGGGACCGGTGCAGGTGCCGGCTCCTCCATGCCGGCTGAAAAGGAAAAGTGCGCATGTTATGTATGCATGAAAGCCCTACCCCCGGGAGGCAAATAAATCCCAGGGAGTGTCCGCGGTCAACAAGTCTCACCGGCGGGGCGGCTCGATTAAGCCCGGGTAACCTTGAACTTCTCGAAGGACAGAATGGGAGCCATCGAAGAGACGATCATCGGAGCCAGGGAGGTCTCGGCCCACCTTCGCTTCACCTCTTGCCGCCCAGCCGCTTTGGCAGCGGCCAACGCTTTCTTAATGGGCGACCTCGCCCGGGATCTCTCCTTGACATGTAGAGGGGGAGTCGGAGTCGACGCCGGTGCCTCCCCTGCCACAACCATGGCCTCTCCTACGCCGGGAGTGCGCGTGGGTGCTTGCCCTTCCACTTCAGGGACGGGCGCGGGAGCCGGTTCCTCCACGACAGGAAGGGGCGTGGGTGTAGGCTCTTCCACAGCAGTTGAGACAAAAAGGGGAAGAGACATTTATGTGTCGAGGCCTTGCCTCAGAATGGAAATAGACCTTGAAAGGACACTGATGGCTGGAAGTTCTAACCGGCAGGCTGACTCGGTTCGGTCCGGGCGACTTCAAACTCCTCGAAAGATGGAATTCGGGGCGCCGGAGGAGCAGTCGCCGAAGCCTTAACAGCCTCTATTTTTTGCCGCTTCCCGTCCCGCTGCTTGGCCACCTTGGCAGCATCTACCGCCTTCTTCACAGGCGATTTGGCCCGGGATCTCTTCGCTGCCTTGGGCAAGGGGGTCGTGGTCGGGGCCGGTAATGCGGCATCAAAATAGGCCGGCTTCTGGACGAGCCGAAGAAAGTTTCGATACGTCGCCATTTGCACGATGTCGGGGTGGTCTATCAGAAACATATATATGATTAGCATCCGATACCCTGCAAAGGTCATAACGATGGTGGAGGAGAACAAAAGGAACAGGGAAGATCACATACCATGGGGGCCAGTATACAGCCAAAGTGTTATCGGCCAGTAGCTCAGGGACGGCTCCTTGTCCCGACGCGCCGCCTCTTGGACTAGCCAGCACACGTCCTCGATCTTCTGGCAACGATCAGTAAGGGCAGCCAGGTCCGCATGCTTCTTCGACGAGAGGTGGCAGAAAAGATTGAAGTGGTCCATGCCCCACCCGTCGGCGTAATAATATGAGACCTGCAGGCGCTTGCCCAGGATGGCGGCCGTCTGGTCCTCGATCTTCAGCCCGTTCACCCGGAGAAGGACATATAGCCATGTGGTGTCCTTGTATCTTTCAGGCTTCCTCTCCTCCCACCTCATGAATGTGCGGTATGGGCAGATCGGGTCCCTCTCCGAACGCCAGCTCTTTGCGGGAGTCCCCTCCTCCTCCATGGGCAGCGAATAATTAATACGCTCCAGGCGGTCGCTCCCGATCCGGCAGAGGTCCCTCAAAGTTTTCTTGAAGTCATCCTTGGCCACCGGGGGTAGCTCCACCTTTGGTGTCAGCCTCGCTTCCCGAGCCTCCCGGCGAGCGGCCAGATATGCCACCACCTCCTTCTCCTGCCTGTTCTTGAGCCGGAGAAGATGCTCCGGGTCAATATTGATTACTGGCACCGACTGCTTGCTCAAAAATTTTTCTCTACCCCGTCCCAGCAATCGGTCTTGTGCAATCGATAAAAGGCCGTCCGGGCATTCCACCACTTTATGTACTCTGGGGTCACCCGGGGAATACGACCGGGGGCTGGTACCCTGAAAGCCGCAGAATCTGCCCGATGGAAGAAGTCCCACCAGCTTCTGGCATGCTCGGTGGTCGAACTCCCTCAGAGACTACGTGAAGGCAGGCCGAACTGTGCATGATATACAGGGATATGCTGATCATATCTGAAATTGCGGCCGAACCGGAAGGGGTAGTATGGTTCCAGTAGCAAATTGTCCCCCTTCCTGAACGCCAGCACGCTCGGGCGAATGGATAACGCCCAGTCCCTGAGCTCGAGTTCCAGCAATGGGCGGACCACATTATCCTGACTGATTGGATGGATGTACTTCTCCACCTGATCATCCCTGCATTCCCTCTTATTATTCACCAGAGGGCTAGAATGTGCGGCCAACGTCCAGAAGTGGATGGTGCCGGCCGCGTCCCGCGGAACCGTCGTCAGCCGGCCCCGAATATCGTATAGCCGCTGGGAAGTGGAGCTTGGTTCCGCTCTGGCGAACTCCAACATCCTCAGCACTAGCCCCCAGTCCTGAAGGGCACGCGGGGTGAATTCCGGAAACAACGAGCAGACCCAGGCATTGAAGAAATGTAGCGGGCATACATACCGAGCTTGCCTCAGGAATTGATGAGTGCTGAGGTCCCCCAGCGCCATGTATATCAGGCACAGAGTGGCCGGGCACAAGGACAGCTTGATTCCCCACGCCAGTTGCCAGGCTGGGTAGATGGCGTCCGGTCGAATGACTGTCTCATCCCCGTATGGCATGGCAAATGAGCACAGCCAATATGTCAGGTACGCAGCGCAGTGTGTTAACGGGTCAACCCCCATCGAATTGGGGCCACTCCGGCGTCCTCTGGAAGGGATCTTCACATCAGTCTTGGGCTTGGCGCACTTCTTGCGAGCAACGACGGTGCCGACACATGGAAACTCCTCATACTACTTTAGCCCATCATAAAAATATTGCAGCCACAGGGTCAGGCGCACCCTCTTCCGGTCCCCACGGGGAGGCTGCCTCCCACCGTGCGCCAGCTGGTACAGTTCCCGGTATACTTTCATGAGATACCGGTATGAATAGCCAAAGGAATAATAGCCATCCCCATTAGTTTCGTCTTTAATCAGATCTGGGAGGCATACTTCTTCATAGGGCTCCTCGTCAATGGGCAAGCCGCTGAGTTGGCTGAGGCTCCATAAATCAAGTGAAGTCTCGCCTTCCGCCGTATAGAAAGTATTGGTCTCTGCACTGAATACTTCTATCATGCCGTAGCAAAGACCCTTGGAGATGAGATAGCCGTAGCGAGAGGCGTAGACGCTGTGGTAGATGCCAGCCCGGACCAGCAATGGGGCGTAGTTGAACAGCACGTACTTGGTGAATTCTACTGCCCCTTCCCTGAAGGTATGAGCATCCTGGAGCTTCAGCTCCCCAAACCAGCCTAGCACCAACTCGTACTTGAATCGGATGGCCAGGCAATCCAGTGTGAAGGGCTCCTCCCTGTAGCCCCATTTCAAGGGAGCCAAGAACAAACCAAAGCGAGGCGGCTCGCCTTGCACCCGCCCCGCGGACATGTCCCATTTTGCCGGAGTGAATTGGGGTGCTCGCACCAATCTGTCCTCGGCTAGTAGCACTCCTTCGATCCCCAGGACAGGCTTCCACTCTCGGGCCTCCCCCACCAAATACATCGGGATGCTCCTAGGGACACTGTACAATAAACTATCACGAGCCTGCAGGATCACTCGCTTGACCTCCCGCACAGCTCGTAGCTCCCGCCTCGCTTGGGAGCGGAAGTACTTCAAAAATCGGATGAGATGCTTATCCTTCGGTAAGTCCTTCCGATATTCTCTGGTCCGGTCGAAGGTGAAGCGATTCTCAACCCGAGAGAGGCTATTATAGTCCATTGTCTCGGCCTCGGAGCCCGAGGACTCGGCTAGTGCCGCCACTTCAGCATGCTCCCTATCCAGATCCTCCACATTGAGCCATGTGGCGGCTGGCACTGGAGGCGGGGGAACAAGGTCGGCGGCGGCAGCAGGAGCAGAGGAACCGCTTGGGGCAGCCATTTATCTGCAAAGTCACAACAAACAAAAGATTAGAACAAGCCACGGGCAAAGAGAAATGAAAACTACAAAGGGACTCTACTACAAGTAAAATGAATAAGAGACTGCCAATTTCTGACGAAATTTCGACAGAGTTTCCCCTAGGCCAGAGGCGTAAGGGAAAACACGGGTGCGCATCCACAAGGAGTGACGGCCCCAACAAAGTCACGGTGGGCCCCGAGGGACAACACCGGAAGTCCTCCATTCAAGGAAGTCCTCCTTTTTCCCCTTCACCGGCTCCCCCGCCTGAAGCCCTCACTGGCACGCCCCTGGAGCTGCCCTTCCCCGGCATGCTCTCTGCCTCCTTCACCAGCACGCCCCTGGCATCTTCCCCGGCACGCTCTCTGCCTCCTTCGCCGGCACGCCCCTGGCGTCTTCCCCGGCACGCCCTAAGCGGCCTTCGCCGGCACGCCCGGGCTGCTCTTCACCGGCACACCCTGCGTGGCCTTCGCCGGTGTGCCTGCAAGGGTCCCAACCCGGCACACCCCGAGTGTTGCCCGGCATACTTGATGCCCACTCCAAGGCACAACCTTGGCAATCCCTACTAAGTGCCACAAACCCAAGGACAGAAGATGAGTGGAAATGAAAATGAAATGATGAATGAAAATGATGGGGGATAAAGACTACAGGGGGGACTCTGCTACAATTGAGACGAATAAGACACTGCCAATTTCTGATCAAATTTCGACAGAGTTTCCCTAGGCCAGAGGCATAAGGGAAAACATGGGTGCGCGTCCACAAGGAGTGACGGCCCCAACAAAGTCACGGTGGGCCCCGAAAGGCAACACCAGAAGTCCTCAGCTACACAGGCGTATGCCTTTCCCTCTCGCCGGTACACCCTGTGGCTGGCCTTCCCCGGTACGCCCTCGGTGTCTTCCCCGGCACACCCTGAACCTACCTTCGCCGGCACACCCCTTAGGTGTCTTCCCCGGCACGCCCCAGGCGGCCTTCCCTAGCACACCCGGGGCCACCCTTCGACGGCACACTACCCGCTATGGCGCTCCCCGGCACACCCGTGGTGAAGCCTCCCCGGCACACACGCCAGGGTCCTTCCCCGGCACACTTGGTGCCCCCCTCCACCGGCACACCCTGCCTCTCCGACCACCGGCACACTCACGCTCTCTGTCCCCCGATACACTTGTGCCCTGTGCTACCCGGCACGCCCGAAGGCCCCTTCACCGACATGCTCCGGTGCCCCCCCCCTTACACGCGATGCCGGCGACGTCTGCCACCGTCCCCGCCACCCCAAGGGAAGAATGAGGAGGAGGAAGGATAGAGGAAGGAGAAGAGAAGAAGAAGGAAGGAGAGAGGGGAGCCTAGGGCTCCCCCCCCTGAGAACGAAGAGAGAAAGAAGAAGGAGAGGAGAAAAGAAGAAGAAGAGGGGGAGAAGAGAAGAGAGGAAAAGGGGGAAGCCTTTCCACGGTGGTCTCCTCACCACGGTGATGATGACGACGACGACGGCCACGGCGGTGGCGCTCAGCAACGGAGAAGATGAAGAAGAGAAGAGGGGGGGGGGCGGACAGTTCATCTACCATCGAAGAGAGAGAAGAGGGAGGGAAAGTTTGAAAGGGGGGGTTCGAATGAACTGCCCCCGCCCCTTTTATATGGCGAGCAAAAAAAAAAGAGAAGAAAGAAAATAGAGAAAAGAAAAGGAAGAAAAGAAAACGAAAGAAAAGAAAAGAGGGAGGGGAAAGAAGAGAAAAAGAAAGGGAAAAGAAAAAAAGAGAAAACAAAAAAGAGTATATGTATCTGAGGTGAAGAAAAATGAACAAAATAAATAAATAGACATAAATATATATATATATGTATATATACACATATATATGTATGTGTATATTCATATATATATACATAGGTGTATACACAAAATAATATATGTGTACATATATATATGGGTAAATAATCCGCGATGGCAGGCGTTTGCGCAAGACCGGTCCGTCCGCACGCTCTTCTGTACCGACGGGCGTCTGCACCAGTGAAGACGGCCCTACCACCGGCAACAGCATCAGTCCCTTGCCAGCGAACGAGTCTTCCTCTGGCGCAAGGCTTCGTGCCCTAGCCACCTACTCTCACACAATATTGCCATTACGGACCTTACGTCCAAATCGGCGGAAAATCCCCTGTTGCGTTGGCATTGTCTTCCTGCCAACGAATGAACCCGATCTTTCGGCGCAAGGCTTCGAGCCCTAGCCAACAAACACATATTATCCACTCGTCAAAGAAAAAAAAGAAAAAAAAAGAGAAAGGGGCTTAAAATAGAGGTGCCCCGCCAGACTTGTCCCTACACGGGGGCGAGGGCAAAAATGGCAACAACCCAGCTGCGGCAAAAACCCGCAAAGGGCACTGCAGGCAAAATCGGGTACCCCGCCACGTTAAAACCCGAGAGGGCGCGTGGGCAAAAGCAAGAGGGGGCTGGTGCTGGTGAAAACCCGAAAGGGTGCCTGTGCCGGTAATGTGGTTTAAAGAAAAAAAAGAGAGAAAAGAGAAAAAGAAAGAGACAAACATATTGCTTCAGTTCCCAGCACCCCGTCGGCACTGATGAAGAGACAAACAGACCAACATACTGCTTCAGTTCCTGGCACCCCGTTGGCACTGATGAAGAGACAAAAAGACCAACATACCGCTTCAGTTTCCGGCACCCCGTCGGCACTGATAAAGAGACAAAGAGAGCGGCACCCCGTCGGCACTGATGAAGAGACAAAGAGACCAACATACTGCTTCAGTTCCCGACACCCTGTCGGCACTGATAAAGAGAATAAGAGACCAACAGACTACATCAGTTCCCGACACCCCGTTGGCACTGATGAAGAGACAAAAAGACCAACATACCGCTTTAGTTCTCGGCACCCCGTCGGCACTGATAAAGAGACAAAGAGACCAACATACTGCTTCAGTTCCCGACACCCTGTCGGCACTGATAAAGAGAAGAAGAGACCAACAGACTACGTCAGTTCCCGACACCCCGTCGGCACTGATGAAGAGACAAAGAGACCAACATACTGCTTCAGTTCCCGACACCCTGTCGGCACTGATAAAGAGAAGAAGAGACCAACAGACTACGTCAGTTCCCGACACCCCGTCGGCACTGATGAAGAGACAAAGAGACCAACATACTGCTTCAGTTCCCGGCACCCCGTCGGCACTGATGAAGAGACAAAGAGACCAACATACTGCTTCAGTTCCCGACACCCTGTCGGCACTGATAAAGAGAAGAAGAGACCAACAGACTACGTCAGTTCCCGACACCCCGTCGGAACTGATGAAGAGACAAAGAGACCAACATACTACGTCAGTTCCCGACACCCCGTCGGCACTGATGAAGAGACAAAGAGACCAATATACTACTTCAGTTCCCGGCACCCCGTCGGCACTGATGAAGAGACAAAGAGACCAACATACTGCTTCAGTTCTCGGCACCCCCTCGGCACTGATAAAGAGAAGAAGAGACCAACAGACTACGTCATTTCCCGATACCTCGTCGGCACCGACGAAGAGAAGAGGAGACCAGCACACCCACGGGCACCGCCCGGCTCATCCTTCGCTTGCGCTACCCAAGGGTGGGGGGCATTTGTGGACTTGCAAAATTGCACGCCCGTATGTCCCGACTAGTCCAACATTAGAGACAGCTTCAACTGAAGAAACTACGTGGAAGAGGGCCATCCGGACTCCCCGAACACATATACACTGTCGTAAAGCTATCTCCGGAGTCACGACGGTGAAGAGGAATCAACCCCCAGGAGCCCCACAATCCGTGGGCCTCGAAGAAAATCAAACGGGCCACAACTCAGCGCTCACAATGGGCTCAGAACTGCCCATTTAGCCCTTCAGCGGCACGCCCTTGAGCTCTTCAGCGGCACACCCCGCTGGCCTTCAACGGCACACCCTCTGCCCTATTCAGCGGCACGCCCTTGAGCTCTTCAGCGGCACGCCCTTCGGCGGCACAGCCCTCCTGGTCTTCAGCGGCACGCCCTGGCAGCCGTTCAACAGCACGCCCTCCTGTCCGTTTAGCGGCACGCCCCCTGTAGCCTTCAACGTAGCCGTTCAACGGCACGCCCTCCTGGCCGTTCAGCGGCACGCCCCCTGCAGCCTTCAACGTAGCCGTTCAACGGCACGCCCTCCTGGTCTTCAGCGGCACACCCTGGCAACCGTTCAACGGCACGCCCTCCTGGCCGTTCAGCGGCACGCCCCTGGTGGCCCTTCAGCGGCACACCCTCAGTGGCCTTCAGCGGCACACCCAGGGTAGCCCTTCAGCGGCACGCACTCTATGCCCCTTCAGCGGCACGCCCTTTGGACTCTTCGGCGGCACGCTTGCCGTGCCTTTCAGTGGCACGCCCTTTTGGCCCTCCCGCGGCACGCTTGTTAAACCCGCCAGCGGCATAGCATTCAGGCATTTCGACGACACGCCCGGCAGACGAGATCTTACGCCCATGTCCTACAGATCTTCGGCGCGCAGTAGGCTGTCCGAGGTGTTGGCCGGAGGTTGGGCCACGTAGGCTACTCCTCTGCCACCAAGGACGGGGGAAGTCAAACCCCATCATGACCCATCACTTCCCACCTCCGACAACCGTGCTCGAACGCTTCCACCGTGGAGGATATAAAAACCCCTCTCCTTCGATACACAGAGAGGAGGACAGCGAACAGAGAAGAGAAGAAGAGAAAGAGAAGAAGAGAAGAAGATAAGAAGAAGAAGGGAGCTCCGCCGTAGGGTCCCCCCTCCGACGATCACCTAGAAGAGAGAGTAAGGGAGGGAGTGAGAGAGGGAAAGTGAGCTGTGATGTAGAGGAGGGAGTGGGGGAAGGGCAGGGAGTAGTCACCCCTGTTCGGCCCCAACACTCCTCCCGTTTCTTTCTTCTTCTTTCATTTGCATGATCTTTTCCCCTTCCCTGCCGCAGTTTCAGCACGTATGTGCTTCGCAATGTATGTGGCCCGTTGTGGTCACTCCTCTTCGTGAATAAAAATCACCCTTCCTGGATTTCTTGTTGCTTCCGTTGGTTTATGCCAATGTGCATGGTGTATTGTTCATTTTCTCCCCTCCTCCGGTGCTTTGGAGTCTCCATGCCGATGTTGTTCCCCCCGTGCGATCCCTGGCCTCACGAGCTCAATGCCCTCCTCTCTGGTCCCCAACTTCACCCGTTTGCTTGAAGGGAGAGGCCCTTCTTCGTCTCTTGAACACTCAGCTACCAATATCCCTCTTGGCCTTCCTCCCTGCCTCAACTCCAGCCTACCTAGCTAACCCTCAGCCTTCACCCTTTGCTCAGCCCTCCACTGCTCCACTCCTACCCCAATGCAGCCCCCAGCTCCCAGCGGCACCCCCATTGAACCCTTCGCCGGCACGCCTAATCTCCCTATCGCAGGTACACCCCCCGTTAGCCCTTCGCCGACACGGCCTTGACTGCCCTCCCAGCATGCCTTAGACAGCCTTCGTCGGCACGCTCCAAGGCGGCCTTCCCCGGCACGGCCCTAGCGGCCTTCACCGGCACACCCTTGATCTCCCTAGCCCGACACACCCCCGACCAGTCCCAGAGAGGGTTTCCTATCCCTCGTTGCTTTTGGATTTTTCGAGGTTTTATCAAAGGTGTTGCCGCCTTCGGGTGCCCACCTCCAATTGTCGGGTTCCGCCACTCCATGTCGGCGTGTTCCCTTTATCTCCCTTACGCTCGGGTCAAGGGGAGATGCTGCCAAATTTTTGTTAGAGAATAATAACACATTAAAGAGGCAAAAGGATGCAATAAACAAATGGGACAACAACATATTAAAGGACAAAGGAAAATAATGAGCGAATGGAACGATCAGCGATAGAATACTCCAACCGGAACAAGGCACTACGGACAACATAAGAAGAATTGGATCTAATTGATTGCTTGGTAGATTAAACGCCCAATCTATAAAGAACAGGTTGGGAGGAGAGGGAGGAAAGACTTGTGTAAAACTGCATAAAAACCAAAGAGAAGAAGAAAAGAAAAGCCTTAAAGGAAGTGGAGAAGGAGTGGGCCCTTCAACGGTACGCCCCTGGCCAGCCTTTCGCCGGCACATTTTTCCTTGCTGCCTTCCCCGGCACGCTCTCTTCCTCCCTTCAACGGTACGCCCCCAGCCAGCCCTTCGCCGGCACACCCTTCCTGGCTGCCTTCTCCGACATGCTCCACGCCGCCTTCGCCGGCATGCTACCGGCTACCCTTGCCGGCACACTCCTAGCCCCCTTTCACACCTCCCAGCCTGTGTTGGTGCATATTGCACCGACCTTGGGTCTGCCTCGGTGCACATTGCACCGACCCTACCCCTTTATAGCCCAAGGTTGCACCGAATTTAGCCCGCAGGCTGTACAGACTTTGCCCCTCTACAGCCCAAGGCTGCACCGACTTCAGCCCGCAGGCCGTACAGACTTTGCCCCTCTACAGCCCAAGGCTGCACCGACTTCAGCCCGCAGGCCGTACAGACTTTGCCCCTCTGCAGCCCAAGGCTGCACCGACTTCAGCCCGCAGGCCGCACAGGCTTTGCCCCTCTACAGCCCAAGGCTGCACCGACTTCAGCCCGCTGGCTGTACTGACTTTGCCCCTCTACAGCCCAAGGTCGCACCGACTTCAGCCCGCAGACCGTACAGACTTTGCCCCTCTACAGCCCAAGGCTGCACCGACTTCAGCCCGCAGGCCGTACAGACTTTGCCCCCCTACAGCCCAAGGCTCCACCGACTTCAGCCCGCATGCCGTACAGACTTTGCCCCTCTACAGCCCAAGGCTGCACCGACTTCAGCCCGCAGGCCGTACAGACATTACCCCTCTACAGCCCAAGGCTGCACCGACTTCATGCCGTAGGCTGCACCTACTTTGCCCCTCTACAGCCCAAGGCTGCACCGACTTCAGCCCATACGCTGCACCGACATTGCCCCTCTACAGCCCAAGGCTGCACCGACTTCAGCCCGTAGGCTGCACCGACTTTGCCCCTCCACAGCTCAAAGCTGCACCGACTCCAGCCCGCAGGCTGCTCCGACCTCTCTTCAACCCCGTGCAATAGTTGTATCGACCCCAGTTACAGTTGCATCGACCCCAAGGTGAACTCGCACCGACCTGCTGCCAGCCCAGGTCTGCACCGACCTAGCCCAATCTCTACCCAGCGCACCCTGTGACATCCTCACCGGCACGCCTTCAGCCTCCCTTGCCCGGTGCACTCTCCAGCCGCTCTAAAATGGTGCACCCCAACCCCTCCACCCAGTATACTATCAACTCTCCTAACCGGTACACTCCTGCCCTCCTTCAGCGGCACACCCGCTCGCGTTCTTCACCGGCATGCCCAGCTTAGCCGCCCTTCGCCGGCACATCCCTTCAGGCCCCCCCTTTTTTGGCCCTCTAGTGGCCCACTCTCTCTCCAGAAATATATATATAATATGTATATAATGGTAACAATAATAATAATAATAAATTAATAAAAATTATGATAAATAAATAAATCTGAATATATATATAAGGAATAAACAAAAATGTGAGATAATAATGATGATAATAATAATAATAATAAATAAAAAAATCATTCACAAAAATACATAAAAGGGAAATAAGCAAAAGAAAATACATATGTATATCTATAATCGGAAGCCCAGATAAAGAGACGATAAAATCTATCATTGCAACCCCGTCTCTCCCGTGACCCGGTGCGGAAGGGAATAACAATGCCGCCCCTGTAGGTCGGGCCTAAGTCGCGAGGATTACCTCAATACGGCCACGACCCGACCTCGCATCAGGCTGACATTCTGATCACACCGGACCCATTCCTCAGGACCGGACCCCTTTCGAGCCACTATTAAAATTGTCGCGCGTTCGGCAGACATTTGAACAAATTCATCCCGGCTTCCACCGCGTTTCTATTACGGACCTTTGTCCGAACATGAAAAAGGTCCACGAGTGACCAACATAACCCGCGGCTCGTAGCTTGATGCGGACCTTAGTGTGATTTACGCTTGCCTCTTTCTCGCGCAGTTAGTGTTAGTTCTTTCGGGCGCAGGGCCCCGAATTTCGGCAATTAATCAAGGGTGTTCCCTCGTACGGGGGATGTAAATGACGTCGTGGCCTTCATGGCACGACGGGATCTAGTCCCGACACGAAACACACAATCGTCTGACGAAGTCAGATCGAGCGCACCATGGGCTCTTCGGAGCCCGAATAAATTGTCACTTTGTGACTCGCACGCCCACGCTCTTAATAAACGAATAAACAAAGCCAAATAAATGAACAACGCGATGAGCGAATTTTAGTGCGTCCACAGGAACCAAATCGAGGTATTTAGAACCTGATCCTTTAGAACTTTTTGTTCTCGTTAGTATCTTATTCTTACCCTCCAAATTTTATGTCCATAGGTCAAGAGAGTAAGAGTTAGGGCAACGTGAAGTTGATGATTTGTCACAAGAAGTGCAAGGAACTAGGGGTAGCATCCAGCCTTAAATTTGAAGTTAAAGGTCCATGACAAAGGTAGGTCATCTCATGAACGGCTAAAATATCATTCTAGGGATAAAAGCCCTCTTGTTTTACTAGATTTCATGATCTATGCATCAACAATTTCATGTTTTATGCATCTAGTATACATCCATGCATATTCTTAGCCCTAATTAAGTTAAGAGAAACTCTCTCGTTAATTCACAGAAATCCCATGCATATTGTTAGCCTAACCTTCGTTCTATCATGATAGGGAAGTTTATACATGCTGATTTCCAGACATGATGCGTTTTAAACATTAATTTTTTCTTATTTAATTTACTATCAGACGTGCTCTAGCGGCCTAATCTTCGACCGCCAACCTTGTGCAGCGACCCTACGATAAACCGCCAGTCACCTTGAAACGTGATTTTTATAAAATCTCTGGCGGACCAGAAATAGACCGTTAAAGTCCCTCATGCGGCCTTACGATAAACCGCCAACTTGCGGTAACGGCTCTATAATAGACCGCCAATGTTCAAATTTTGTCAACTCGAGACAGAATCAAGAGCAGTCCATTTAGCTTATAAATAAGCCTAGTTAACTATGTTCTAACCTGTCTTAATGTTATTTACTACTTTGAGTTTTTATTTACTGATTCGTAATCATGAGTTAATGTTCTTTATAGTGCTTGGGATTATTTTTAAGCATATGATAATTTCATGTCCAAAAACCATATAATCTTGTATTAAATCATGGTTTAAACGCTACATTAATGATCTTGAACGTTGGTTTATCACAGTACATATTCTCTTCTTATCTCAGAGTCAATTTCTATAAGTTCATGGCATATATCCCGGTATATGACCATTAGTTACACTTTGCACATTAAGAACACAATCTTGGACTTGATAACCTCTCCTTTGGATATTCCTTCCAATGGACTAGGAAATCTTGTTTCAAGGCCTCTGTAAGTCTCCGCGAGTCTGGGATTCCCACTAGGACGCTGAGCTGGTTGTACCATTAAAGCCCAATTGTCTAGAAAGTACTACCGACGTTTTCTAAAATTTTGTCCATTAACGGTTCAATACTCGACCGCTACATCCCATTAACGGTCCAGTATCTGACCGCCAAGTTCTCTGAGTCCAAACCGATTTCTTTCTGGATTCAGCCCACTCTAGCAGCCCAATATTAGACCGCCATATCAATATAGCGGCCCAATTTTTGACTGCTAAATTTCTTGAGTATTGTTGACCCGAGGTTTGACCCAAGGGTTAATATTCCTATAATCTTAGATTGACTAATGATAGTCTAGGACTTGTAACCTTGTTCAAACAAATCTAAGATAAATTATGAATGATAAAGAACGTACTGTTATGCTGTCGAATTTTCTCCAAGGCATAACTTTTGTGCCCCTTGTGCTTTGATGAGCCCCTTATGCTTTGATGATTGTGATGTTTTAATGATAGCAACAGGAATGAGTCACCACATTGAATGATAACCAACATTCATGTTTATAACTGATATACTCTGTGGAAAATGCATACAACAGGAATGAGTCACCACATTGAATGATAACCAACATTCATATTTATAACTGATATACTCTGTGGAAAATGCATACAACACGAATGAGTCACCACATTGAATGATAACCAACATTCATGTTTATAACTGATATACTATGTGGAAAATGCATATGACTGTGACTGGTATATTATCTGGAGAATGCATGTGTTCTATCTGCAAGTCCATACATTGCATTCGCCAAGCCTGTACATCCATCTACTTGCATTAAGTCTATACATTGGTGGCAAGTCCATACAGTGTCCTGCATTTAGGCAAAGTCTGTACAGCCGTTTGCTTGTCAAAGTCCATACACTCAACTACCTTGTCTTGATCAAGTATGTACATCAGACTGTTTCATCATCAAGTCTGCACATTGGCTAAGTGTGTACATCAGTCTGTCTCATGTAGCGTCTTATGTTAAGTCTGTACAGCGCTGTTCATATGTTTCCAAGTCTGTACACTAATGTCTTTACCTACGTTGAGCATCAAAGTCTATGCATTGGCAGCACTGGGCAAGTCTATACATTCCCAGCCTTTACCTACGTTCAGAACCCCAAGTCTATACATTGGTTCAATCTTCCAAGTCTATACATTGGACTGTGCTCAACTGAAGTCTATACATCCTTCAAGGGTCCAAAGTATATACATCCACTATTGAACCTCAAAGTCCACACATCGCCTCATTTCTTCAAAGTCTATACAGTCAGTATCTACATTGCATTGCATGCATCATGGTGGAAATCTATACACTGGATTTGTTCTGAAGTCTATACACTGGATTTGTTCTGAAGTCTATACATTGCATGCCTTCCACCAAGTCTGTACATTGGCACTGTAGCATGCATTCATGAAGTCCATACATTCACTGAAGCTTGCTTAGCTGAAGTATGTACATTGCATTGCATGACTTGAAGTCTGTACATCGCATGTGTGCTTCATGCTAAGTCTATACAGGCTAAGTCTGTCGGTCTTGTGACTCATGCATTCTCTTTGTGTCTCACATGTCAAAGTCTGTATAGTCTGCATCGCATGCACTTTAAATATGTCAAGTCTGTACAATGGTCTTAGCATATGCATTCTTCAAGTCTATACGCTGGAAGACAAAGTCTATACAGCGTCTCACGTTGCATCCAGCAAGTCTGTACAGTGAGCGTTTCATTGGTGAAGTCTGTACACTCACCAGTTGAACTATAAAGTCCATACATTGGACTGTAGCTTGCACGAAGCTAAGTCCATACATCGCTCAGGTCTGTACAGAGTCTAGCGTCTCGTTCATGCATTCACAAAGTCTGCACATTCTATTATTCATGAAGTCTGTACACTGGATTGTGTCCTTGTACATCACTGTAGCTGCATTGTCTCATGCAGCGTCTCATTCAAGTCTGTACAGCCGTCTGCATTGGATTTCAAGTCTAGACATTGCACTGTTACATCCACGGTCTCATTCAGCGTCTTAGGCCTGCAAAGTCCATACATTGGTCGGTGGAAAGTCTGTACATTGGCTTCAAGACTCTCAAGTCTATACATTCGTTTCTAAGGCAAAGTCTGTACATTGCCTTTGGACCTCAGAGTCTATACAGAGTCTGCATCCTCTAAAGTCTGTACATCCGATTGCCTTTGCTTTGGTCAAGTCTGTACAGCCAGGGAGACTATTAAGTCTATACATTCCTTCACTGTAGTTGGCACGAGGTGAAGTCTGTACAATGGTCTTAACTTTCCAAGTCTGTACATTGGCCTCCATGCCTCAAGTCTCTACATCGGATTGTTTGGCCAAGTCTGTACAGCCAACGCCTTCATTGATTCCAAGTCTGGACACTGGTCTTCAGGCGTTCCAAGTATGCACATTGATTCAGGTTCTCCAAGTCTATACAATGAAGTCTGAACATTGCATTTGCATTCACAATGTCTTCACACCTGAAGTCTATACATTGTGTCATTCACATCTGCAAGTCTAGACATTCGAAAGTCTATACACTGCATTGTGCATATTATGATCTCTGTACAGGGTTTATGCTTAAACTGATAATCCGATACTCTGTCTGACAGGGACTGTTCGAGAAGCTTTATGAAGGGCACGTGATCCGAGGATAAGGACAGTGCCAAGATGAGGACACGTGTACTGACAGCCTACTGGATGCTGCCACGTGGTCCGAATTTTTAGGGCGGGAACTGTGGAAGCCACACGCGCCCTGGCTACTGTTGCTGCTATATATATGTGTCTTCATCTTCAGATGAAGGCAGATTGATCAACAAAAGAAGAGCAGCAAAGTCTATACACCAGAGAGCCTTCGATCCAGACAGAAGAAGAAGAAGAAAAAGAAGAGAAGAAGAAGAAGAGAGGCAGAGAGAAAGAAAGTGATCATGAGCAGAAGAAGAAAGAAGTAAAAGAGAAAGAGAGAGTGAGATTGTGAGAAGAAGAGTGTGAGAGAGGTTGTTTGAAGATCAGTCTTCACTGGACCGTGGATCAAATCCAGGCCAGTCAGCTCTTTGAGAGCCATATTATGCTTTATGTTTACAGCTTTCCGATTGCTGTTCATCTTGTCTTTTGTTTCCTTTTTATCCTTTCTTCAAGCTGTTAGTCAGCGGTTGTAGTGGTGGATTCCACTGGACAGCAAGCTGTGTTGCTCAGCGGGCGAGGAGGATTCCTCGACGGCAAGCTGTGTTGCCCAGCGGTTGTATGGCAAGCTGTGATGCCCAGTTGTTCAAGCTGTGAGTCAACGGAATCCACACTCTGTTTGAGTGTGGGGTGGATGTAGGTCTGCAGGACCGAACCACCTAAAAACCTCTTGTGCACTGTGGTTGATCTCTTTGTGTGATTGGCGCTAGATGCTTGCATAGGGGCGATATGGCTTGATTGCATACCATGTGCTTGACTGTGGTATTAAGTGTTCTTTGATTTGTTATTTTGCTGGTGCTCTTTGTCCCTCTGAAGAAGGTAGATTTAATTCAGCTATTCTTAGTACTGATTTAATTAGCCTTCAGATTGTCTAATTTGTCTTGTTAGCATTCTAGTTTTTAATTAGGTGAAATTTTTATAAGGGCTATATTCATCACCCCCCCTCTGAATACTGCACCGAACCCAACAATAACTTAGTTATTAATGCATTTCTTGAACTCATGAATCTATATTTGGTGCATTCTTATTGACGCTAAGTCTTGAACAATCTTTGAACTTATTACATGCGTGGCCAACTTTATTACTATATACGTGGAAGTAGCTTGATTTATACTTGAAGATGCAGTTCGAGCACTGATTGTGTTCAAGGGCTCTATGTTAGTCCCCTCGACTGATTGTCGGAAACATACTATTATAAACCATGGGGTATGATGCCACTGGCGTCGCATTGTGCTGGGAGTACTTTCTTTATAAATAAGTGAAATATCCACGGCTCATGAAGTGAATTATCAACAGAAATTCATGAAGTACTTGCTATTAAGCAAAAAAATACTTCCTTGCTTGTTACATGATGTTCTAGTACATTCTCGTTACATTCTTGTTCTTGAAAGGCCATAATTACATTCTTGCTTGATCATGCTTGCTCAATCATATCTTAACTTGATCATGTCTTGTGACTTTGGTTTATTTACATGATTTATCGCGTTCGCATGATTTTACCTTATTCTTTAGAGTTAAAACACTAATCATTTTAATATTGCCTTCATGTTGATGCGAAGATACCTACTGGGCAAGTGTGCTCATTACCTACTTTCCAATCTTTTCAGGAGATGCAAGTGATTCGGATTCGGATTCTAGTTATTCAAGTGATGGGTCCGAGAGCGAATGAGAGTCTCATAAAATTGAGAGTGAAGACTTAGGAAGTTAATGATGTCTAGATCGAGTTTATGTAATTTTCTTTTTATTGAGTCAAATAGATTTAAGTGAGTTGGAATAGTCTATGTACTTGGATTTTTATCAGTATTAATGGAAGTGAAAGTTGATTAAATTGATGTGCAATGGCATCTTATGTGTGTGATTGTCTTGCGCTCTGATTATTCTTTCTTGCAAGAGTCTTACCATGCTGGTGTTGACACCCGTTTTATACCCATAAGTCGGGTCATCTCCTTATTCATTCAATATGATGCTCCGAGTTGTTCGCTTTTCATCGAGTCTCCTGATCAGTTGAAGCCTGTTTCTTGAGTCTTTTCCTGGATAAAGAATTGGCTCCCGGTGGCATTTTCGTTGGATAAAGCTTAGCAAAACCCTTCTCTTCTCGATGCTAAATAACGGTCCCAGACAGGTGCGTCACTGCCTTCTAACGGATGGATCTTAGACCGTACTCTTTGAAGAGTCATAAGGCTTAAGGCCACGTGTTCAGTGCTTATCCTGTTGAATCCACGTTGATAATAACGGTCTGTCGTGCAGCCGTTGTTTCCTTATGACGCCCTATGCTTTGACCGTCATTTCCTTGAAGAGTCCAGCGTGTTGGGGCTTCTTTCCGTTGATCTTATCACTTTGGATAAGGTTGCAAATAGCGGTCGTTCCTTGGTGCATTACTTCCAAGTGGCGGTCTATCGTACAGCCGTTACTTCTTTCCGGGAGTCCTGGCAGTTCAGGCATTTTCTCTGCTACTCCGTGTTTGAGATAAGAACGTGGATTGACCTTATCTCTTTCTAATCCGATCCTCAGGACTTCCCATTTGTTTCTTTGGACTCTTGGTGATATTATCCTCAAGGATTTGCTAAGACTTATTCCTTTTTCCTGCTGAATTATCCTCTACTCGACCTACGAGTTTTGAGGGTCTATAAATAGAACCCTTGAATTCATGGCAAGAGGGGAGGAGATTTTGATTCACGACGAAGTGCTGCCGAACTCAGGAGCCATCTTCATCCAGGAGGAGTTGCTTCCCACATCCATCCATCTTCCAGTCAAGGGAGTACTTTTGTTTTGATCTTTCAAGTTCATCTTTGCATGCTTGAGTTCTTCCTTGGTCTTTTTAAACAAAGCATTGTCCCTCCTCCTCCTCCATGTTTTTCACTGTTCTTTAAGCATACAAACATCCTCCCAACTTTTAAAAACGCCCAGAGGGGTTAAAAAACCAAAACTCCCTGGTAATTCCCTCTCCTTTTGATGTTCTTAAATTCTTTAAGAATTGATGCTATGCTTGCGAAGAGGGCTGATTGAGGTTGTCTTGTCTTGTCTTTTCTACTTCTTTGGCAGGTTTACAGGTTCATTAGCACGAGGCCCAAGTCTTCTAGCCGGCTGGAAGAGTTGGAGTTAAAAGAATTCAAGCTTTACTACTGCAGGTTATCTGACGGTCTGGTGAAGGAGCGTCACTTTCTTCTGGCGGTCTAGGGTGCGACCGTTACTTAAAGCAACGCACGGGTCTCTGGCCGTTACTTTCAAGCTGATCTGCAGGCTTTCTTTGGTTTTCTCTCCCGTGGGCGGGTGCTTCATCCACCTATTTCCAAGGTATATTCGAGTCTTTGACTTGTGTTTACTTTGGTGGCGATCACATCTTTCCTTAGTGCTGGGCAATAGCTATTTCCTTCATCACATCTTTATTTCCTTGCTTGTTCCATCCCTAGTGGTGTGTTTTTATTTACTCCTTGCTCCACGCCCCGGCGTGTGTTTTTCCTTTTCCTTAGCGTAATTTGATTGAGATAGCATGCCCATGCTAGAGCTAGCTATGATTGCCTAGGTTCATGTTCACATGTTCATAGGTTTGAGCAGATCTTTGATTGCTTGTTTGTCATCTTGCCATATTACTTAGCAAACCTCAAAAGTAAGATCAAAGATAGGCAAATAAATATCAACAGATAATTTTTTGACGATCACGGTGGGACGACTTGTGCCAATCGTGCTTCTGATTCTTGTTTAAAACTACCATCATCTATTTGTTCAGTGGTCTTTTGTTTTCATTGTTTTCATTGTTCATCCTGGTTTTCTGAGTCTTCTGACGGTCCTGTGCCCACGCGTCACAGCATTCTGACGCAGGGCCATTAGACCGCCGCTTTCATCTTGTTGTGTGAGCTTTACGGGCTTTCCGGTTACTTCTGTTGGTTTTTGGTTCCCTGGCTCATATGACAGTCTAGTCTCCCTACGTTATATATTATCCGGCGGTCCGGCCTTCGACCGTTACTTCTTTCTGACGCAGGGGCCTTCGACCGCTATTCTTCTGGCAGGTACGCATCCGAGGTGCATTTATTTCCGCAGTTTATGCTATGATTTGTTGCTTGGATGACACTTGGCCCTCCTCTTGCTTTGCTCATATTTGCATGTTATGGTGTGCACTATTGATTGTTAGATTGTTAGGCTAGACTTTGCATGCACTCCGGTGCACATAGGGTCATTCATCTCTTCATACATTAGATTGCATTTTCCTACCTTGTTGTGAGGACCTCTCGTCTCCATATTCCTTGGGGCCGACTAGGAAATCACAGCAGGGACCTCCATAAGTCCCCGCGAGCCGTGGATTCCCACACGGACGCCGGGCTGGTTGTACCTTTCACACCCTGTGTCTAGGGTTGCATAAGTGATTGAGTGGTTACACTTAGAGTCAAACCAAGTCCTATATCCATCTCCTACTAGGGACCTATTGTTGAGAGCACATATCAATCAATTTACTAAGGTTCCAAAGGAGAAATCATAAGAATATTGTCGCATCATTCTAAACAACTTGCTCGATTCTTGAGTGTCTTCATCTCTTATCACTTGCATCTTGTTAGAACACCTAAGATTGATTGCTCATTGTGTGTTTTGTGTTGGTTGTTTTTGCACTTTCCAAGGTTGTCCGTTGCATGTGGAGTTGCTTTCGTCCGTTTGAGTCGTCTTCTCCAGTCGCTTCTTCCTTCACATTCTATTCCAATCCCCTCTTCGAATCCACCATGGCATCCTTCAATCCTCCGCGCTCACAAGAGGAATCTCTCCCTCAAGGGCTCCTTGAAAACCCCCCTAGGGTTGCTACCTTTCCTTCCGGAGAAGGGACTGCCCCTCTCCCGTCTTCCACGTCTGTGGGAGTTAGTCAAGGTACCCCTTCTCTCGCTACTCCTTCCGCGGGCTCCGTCCTTCACATGATGGCCCAATTGGACCCAGCTCAACATCAAGTCCTATACCAAGCTATGCAAGGGTCCAACGCTCCTCCCTCCGCTGCCATTCAAGGTCAATCTAATCCTTCCATTATCGGGCCGTCCGTTCAACCCAATCCGATTGACCTCACTCCGGTCCAACCTCGGACCATCACTTTTTCCGGCATGGAGATGGGCCAATCTTCCAATTCAGCCCATCAGTCTTTTGATAAAGGGAAATCGCCTATCCCTTCTTTTGTCCAGGTGGATCATCATAATTCTGGTTCGGTGGCTTCACAGCTTCTCATGAACCCTTCTGATTTCTTACACCCTCAGCAAGGGGTGGCCCAAACTCACTCCCATCCGGGTCTATCTCAGGCTCAATATTCTTCTTACGGGCCCCCTATTTCCACTGTCTATCCTTCTACTCATGCCTATGGGCCTCCCCCGTCTGCCACCGTCATTCCATCCGCTCCTCAACAATCGGCGTCCTTCACTACCCCTGCTCCCTCCCAAGAGCAGGACTTGCTTAACAAGTGGGCCGCCATGCAGCAACAGCTTGACTTCCTCCAGAAAAGGGTTGGCCCACAATCCTTGGCCGATATTCCTATTTCGAGCTTCCAAAACATTCGGTTCCCTCCGCAATCTGAGCTCCCTAACTATCGCAAGTATGATGGGAACAGCAATCCCTTTATCCATGTGAGGGATTTTCTATATGAGTCGGCGCAGTTCCAGTATGATGATCGCCTCATGGCGTACCTGTTCCGCCGATCCTTAGATGGAGTTGCTCTGGAATGGTTTTATTCTCTGCCACTGGAAGAGGCCGAGAGTTTCAAGGTAGTTAAGGACAAATTCATTCAGCGGTTTCAAGACAGGGTCGGGCCAGAATATTCATTCACAGATCTAGTAGCAGAGAAGATGAAGCCGGAGGAAGACTTCGCCACCTATGCAGACAGGTGGAGGCAGATGGCTGCCAGAGTGCCTGGCCATATTCCGGAGGAAGAGAAGGTCAAACTACTAATCTCCAATGCCACGCCGACTTTTCGCAACATCCTGGCAATGAATGACATAGCCAACATGCATCAACTCTACAGCCGGGTGCGCTTCATACAGACTCAATTCAAGGACTCCCCTATCCATTCTCTATTCGAAAACCAAAAGCCCAAGCACCACAAGAAACCGCAAGGGCCAGTTACTGAGGGGGTCCAAACAAATGAGCAAGTACAGGCCGTTGCTTTTCCGTATCAGGCCGCACCTTTCCGCTACAATCAAAACCCCCGCAATCCACAAAACTCCACTCCGCACAACTTCCAGGCCACTCCACAAAACACTCCCCCCGCCTTCACCATTCCACAAAACACCTTCACCACACCACAACAACCATCACCACCATCACAATACCGTAACATCCCTCCACCCAGCGGCTACAGCAACAACAATCCAAACAGCAAGCGCCCGGCTCCCAGGAGAGCCCAATATCCTCCGTTGCCCGAGACACTTACGGATATTTTCTCGGCACTTATGTCTGTAAATGCAATTCAACTTCCTCCGGAACGGCCTGTTTGGAACCCGACGGTTGACCAAACCAAATATTGCATGTTCCATAGGCAGCCAGGCCATACCATAGAAGGATGTTATCAATTCCGAGATCTAGTATATGACCTTCATGAAGGGCAGAGAATCGACTGGGCCGAAATGCATAGGGCCATTGTGGATATTAAAGAGAAGAGGAGGCAGCCGCAGGGGCAGCAAGTGCAGCAGCATCAAGCACCGCAGCCGCAGCAACCGCCACAACAACAGCAACCACAGCAAGTGCAAGACCTAGGCATCCATCAGAATTCGATGCCGAATCATCCACCCGCTCCTCAACAGCAGCCACCGGCACCAGCACAAGTTAACATGGTTCAACCACCGGCTCCCAATGCCGGGTGGTCTTTTGATGATGATGATGCCGCGCCGCAAGTAATGGCCTTCCACCACAACCTCCGCAACCCTTCCTTCATCCTCCCCAGGCAACCAACACCTTCTCCGCTCATCCTACCATCCACACCCGCTCCAGCCAACCCTCTACCGCTCTCCATCCCATCATACCCTCCAACACTTATCCCCCTCGCCATCGTCACACCATCCCCTAATCCTTCACCCGTTCTCAAACACCTACTAGCCTTCCCGCCACCTGCATCGACATTCGTCACCACCTTGCCTTCCACCAATCCCTCACCTATCATCCACTCACCCCCCATTAACCTCGCTAACCCCACGCTCCACCAAAACACCTCCCCCACACAGCCTATCCCACTCATCCACCCCGCGGCACCCGTCACACTATCTTCAGATGCTGCGGCAAACTGTGCCTTAAGAAGCGGAAAGATGTTCCATCGGAATTACATTACTGCTTCCAATCCCCAGTCCACCCAGCCAACGGCCGAGCAAGAAGAGGCTGAACCTCTGCCGGGTACTCAATATGATTTGCTACATCACCTGGATAGAGTACCCGCTAAGATATCCGTGTTGGAGTTAATCAAAAGGTCCACCCTTCATCAGGATGCATTGAGGGACTTCTTGCAGAAAGTAATGGTTAGCGAAGACATGGCAGTCGACAGTTTACCAATGGCATTGGCAACTATTTCCAAAGGGCCGGCAATTACATTCTCAGAAACCGAGCTTGCACCTCCAGGGGCTCGACAAAAGCCACTCTGCATAACAATTACCCTGAACAAAGTCGACATTGAAGCAGCATTGGTTGACACTGGGGCCTCAATTAATGTTTGCCCACTTAGTACCCTCCGAGCATGCAACATATCCGAAGAGTTACTACAGCCTACCCCCACTACTATAGCAGCATATGACAACTCAAGGCGAGCATGTCACGGGGTGATCACCATTCAGGCGGAGCTCGGTCCCCTCACTATGGCCGTGGAATTTTATGTTCTCGACATCGACCCTATGTTCAAGGCTATCTTGGGTCGTCCCTGGATTGACACGCTTGGCGCCGTACCCTCCACCGCACATCAGTGCGTCAAATTTCCCTTTCAAGGGAGGGTCGTCAAAGTTAAAAGCTTGGCCACAGTACAGACGGTCAAGGCCCTCTCAGATCAGGTTCTTCCCACACTATGGCCGAGTAGCCGGCCCGTCATATCAGTGCTTGATTTGAACTTTCCTTGGGCTTACACATCTCCCAAGCCCATCACTACTCCAGTCAATGTCAAAGTGAAGCCACAGATCCGAGATTCAAAAGGGTGGAATATCATATTGAAACTGGGCTATCAACCGGGGAGAGGTCTCGGGGCGCAACTGCAAGGAATGACTAAGCCCATACCTAAGGGAAAGAAAATGGGCAGAAGAGGCCTTGGTTACAAGGAAACAACATTATCTATAATGGGTGATTCTGGGCCACTTACATGGGATTATCGTGAGCACTTTGTCAGGGGGCCTCTCCAGCCCGGCACATTAGCTCCAGGACCGGTGCAGCCAAGAAGGGATATAGTTTGTCCAATTGCCAGTCCACCTTCCCTGCCAGGAAGGTCAAATGGTGACATGCTCGACTACAGTCAGGCCTTGCAAAGGATCTTTTCTGAAGAAGACCGCCAGAAGCAGCGAGAGGTTCGGCTCGTACAGTGGAGGCCGAAGAAGCAACCCGCGGTTAAAATGCAAAAGGTGGGGAGCTCTCCGATTGTTTTCTCTTGGTCTCCCTCACGCTTCCAATCCATCTTGCAACAAAGGGAGCCCATACCCCGTCTTCCTCCTGTCATGATAAATCCCTCCATCGTTGATCCACCGGAGATTCAATTCATCCCTTGTGCTCGCGGGAAGTGTCCGTGTATTGATCTGTCCACTCTACTCACTCCTCTCCCCTAATGCTCAGCTCCGTGAGATATGGTTGTCTTCTTCTGATCCTTTCTCCAATGGCATCCTTTCCGAGCTGTTCCCCATGCAGCTCCCACCTCCTCTGTCTTGCTGCATAGTCTCTACTGATCTCCAAAAAAAAAATGTCAAATTTAAAACGGAGATTTCAGTGGAAGATTACGCTGTCCTATCTCCATCCTCCTCCTCCCAGGGGCACGAATCCCCTGCTCCTTCCCTTCCACTAAGCCTTCTCTCTCCTAGGTTAGGGTTAGGGTCTAGCGAGTCTAAGGAAGTAGAGTCAGTTAGGTCTAGAGAAGTAGGGTCTTGTTCTAGGTCGTCCGACCCTTCCCATTCTGAGCCGCGCTCGCTTGCGCATCCTTCCCGATCTGTTCCTGATAGGTTCTTGCAAGATTTGGCTCAGCGATGTCATGCTCTTCTGAAGTGTCCGAAATTCGTCGCCACGGCGATTATGATCGAAGATGAAGAGGAAATAGAAGGGGAATGGAGCGACGACGGATTAGGCGTCTATGAGGTTTTGGATGAGAAGGATCCCATAGATGAAGACAGCAATATAGATGACACTGCTGATTTATATGCACAAGGATTAAAGAGATTCGACCAGCCGTCGACGGCAGTGGATGAACCTACAAAGGAAATCAACTTGGGAACAGAAGAAGACCCAAGGCCTATCATTATTTCAGCTGATCTCCCTTCACAGGTAGAAGAAGATCTAATTAAGGTTCTAAGGGAGTACAGCGATTCTTTCGCCTGGTCTTATGAGGACATGCCAGGTCTTGACCCTCCTTAGTGGAGCATCGACTCGTGCTTAAACCAGGGGCAACACCTGTTAAACAAAAGTCAAGAAGATTTCACCCCCACATGGCCTTGAGGATCAAAGAAGAAGTCGATAAGTTATACAAGGCCAAGTTCGTCAGAGTAGTCTTATATCCCCAGTGGGTGGCGAACATAGTCCCTGTCCTCAAGAAGGATGGAAAAGTGCGCATATGCATTGATTTCAGGGACTTGAACAAAGCATGTCCCAAAGATGATTTCCCACTACCTCATATAGACGTCCTAGTGGATAACACTGCCGGGTACGAAGCTCTGTCGTTCATGGATGGGTACTCGGGCTACAATCAAATCCGTCTCGCTCCGGAAGATCAAGAGAAAACTTTCTTCACCACGCCCTGGGGCACGTATTGTTATGTGGTTATGCCGTTTGGGTTGAAGAACGCAGGTGCCACCTATCAAAGGGCGATGATGGCCATTTTCCACGACATGATGCATATATACATGGAAGCTTATGTGGATGACATCTTGGTGAAGTCAAGGACAAAAGAAGAACACCCCTCTATTCTGGCTAAGGTGCTGCAGAGAGCCAGGGAGTATAAGCTTAAAATGAATCCGAAGAAGTGTGTATTCGGAGTCTCTTCGGGGAAGTTGCTAGGGTTCATAGTAAGCAAACGGGGGATCCAGATTGATCCTAATAAAGCACAGGCCGTCATGGACATGCCTCCGCCGAAGAACATTACGGAACTTCGAGGACTGATTGGTCGGCTGCAATTCATTAGGAGATTCATATCTCAACATTCTCAGAGATGCCGCCCATTCTATGAATTACTTAAGGCAGGGGTAAAGTTCGAATGGAATCAAGATTGTCAAAAGGCCTATGATGACCTCAAAGAGTACCTAACCAATCCCCCGGTTTTGCAACCTCCTGTCCCCGGGAGACCCCTAATCCTATATATCTCGGTTATTGAGGACTCCCTAGGGGCGGTCTTAGCACAAGTGGATGACGAAGGGAAAGAGCGGGCCGCGTACTACCTCTCTCGGTTGTTTAACCCAGCTGAATCCAAGTACACCGCTATGAAGAAGACTTGTGCCGCCTTAGTGTGGGTAGCTCAGAAGCTTAAACATTACTTTCTCGCCCACCCAGTTAGGCTGATCTCTAGAATGGACCCAATCCGTTATCTCCTAGAAAAGCCCATCCTTTCTAGTAGGTTAGCTCGCTGGCAGAGCTTCCTCTCTCAGTTTGACATCACCTTTGTCGTTCAGAAGGCAGTCAAGGGATATGCCATTGCTAAGCATCTCGCACATCTTCCCATTCCTCATACCGATTCCATTCAGGACGATTTCCCTGATGAGCATCTCTCTGTCCTTTCTCATCATCCCTTTTGGTCTCTGCACTTCGACGGTGCACTCAACTCCCAAGGCCAAGGGATTGGGGCTGTCTTGCTTACTCCAGAGGGAGTAACCATCCCCTTCGCTTATCAACTTCGCTTCCCTGTTACCAACAACATCGCTGAGTATGAGGCTCTCCTGGCCGGCTTGAAGCACGCCTATCTCCTAGGCGCGCGTTATTTGAACATTATAGGAGACTCTCAGCTCGTCCTACGGCAAGTTCTGTCAACTTACCGTACTCGTGACCCTAAGCTCAAACCTTATCAAGATTTGGTCACGCTCCTCGCTAAGCGATTCCGTAAGCTCATCTATATCCATACTCCTCGTTCTTTGAACATTCTAGCTGATGCTTTGGCATCCCTTGCTTCCTCCTTATCCTTCCCCCTCAGTCGTAGTACTGAGACCATCGTCGTCCAGAGATTGGACGCACCCTCCATTCAGGATCCTTGGTTCATCAATCTCAGGAAATCTGTACAGGCGAAAGTTGAGAAGGAGGATCTCAAGGAAGTTTCATTAACAGAACTAGAGGAGATTCTGGACGAAGAAGAATTGCCTTGGTATCATGAAATCGAATTATTTTGCAAAGAAGGGTCGTTCCCAGAAGGGGCAAAGGCTGAGCAGCGTAAAGCAATAAGAAGAGCCGCCGCAAGGTACACTATCATTGCAGGAGAACTATATAGGCGCGCTACTAATGGAATGCTCATGAGATGCTTAGATGATGTAGAAGCTTGGAAGGTGGCTGAAGCAGCCCATTCTAGTGAGTGTGGAGGTCATGTCAATGGCCAGGCTCTAGCAAAGAAGATCCTTAGGCAGGGTTACTATTGGCCCACTCTAGAGGAAGATTGCTCCCTCTATGTCCGGAGGTGTCTTAAATGCCAACTCCATGCTGATAAAATTCACTCTCCAGCTTCATCCCTCCATCCTATGACTGCTCCTTGGCCGTTCTCTATGTGGGCTTTTGACGTCGTCGGCCCACTTGGTGATCCTAATTCTCAGATCAAACAAAAATCCTTTATCTCACCGCCACTGAGTACTTCACCAAATGGGCCGAAGCCGAGGCGTACGCAGAGATCAAAGCTACAACGGTGTGCCGCTTTATCATGAAGAATATCATCTCGCGGTTCGGAGTACCAAGCAGCAGCATCACCGACAACGGACCCCAGTTCGTCTCCCAAGAGCTTAAGGACCTATGTAAGAAGTTCAATATTGCACTGCATCATTCATCTCCATATTACCCTCAAGGCAACGGTCAAGCCGAGGCCACTAATAAAACCCTTCTTAAAATCATTAAGAAAACATGCGAAGCACATAAGTTTTCTGATTGGCCTGAAAGATTGGTGGAAGCTCTGTGGGCTTACCGCACCTCCGTCCGCACCCCTATGGGACAAACTCCCTACTCTTTAACTTATGGGATGGAGGCGGTGCTCCCATATGAGATCTTAATCCCTTCTCTTAGAGTGCAGCTCGATAAGGAACTTAATCTCGATGAACGTCGAGAGGCGTTGCTGGTCCAGCTAGAACTCTTAGATGAGAAGAGGATGAATGCGGCCGATCACGTTTCTGTTTATCAAAAAAGGGTTTCGCGCTATTTTCAAAAGAAGGTAATCGAACGAAAATTTTGTAAGGGTGAAATTGTTTTGAAACGCAAATTCATTCGGTCTGCAGGTCCTAGGTCCAAGTTGCAACCTAACTGGGAAGGGCCGTTTGTAATAAAAGAAGCTTATCCAGGGAATGCTTATCGTTTAGTAAACGCGGAAGGTGAGGAGCTCTCTCACCCGTGGAATGAGTTGTATCTTAAGCGTTTCTTTCCTTAAAAATCTAAACCATGTGCTTTTCCGGCAATAAGAAATGCCTCCCTATCTTCAAAAGAGAGTCTTGAGTAATGCAAACACACACTACACGACGCCCCCGGTCGGGTTCCTTGTTTAAAAAGACACTATTTTTCCTCGGCCATGCTTTGGGGGAAAGTCAAAGTCCCTGTACGTTTCATTCTTCGGCTGCATCCAGGGGCAAGGAGTAAGTAAGAAGGAGACAACCGATCCAAACTCCCTAACGAGAAGAGGTCTCAAATAGGGGCAAGTCCGTTATGACCTGACTCCACAAAGAAAGAAAAGAAAAGAAAAGCAAAGGAGTGCTCTTTACCATGAAATCAAAAGCATCATCTCAAGGTCTGTGAATGAATTCTCAAAAGCTCCAAAAGAAAAAGAAAATTAGGCATGACAAGAGTGGCAGTACAGTTCCCCGCGGGACGTTATGAGCCCGGTCGCATGCATGCCTAAGTGGATAAAGGTTCGATGACGGACATAAAAGCCCCGGCACAACAGACCAAATCTCTAATAAGGTTGCACGGTGAGGGAATCAAGTTCTAAAAACTTCCATATCTGGCCTAAGCTTACCCCCATAATCCTTTTCTTTTAGGACTGAGGCGAGTACCCTAGGTATGACATTGGTAAAAACACCGTCACAATGACCAGGTCTCGGCCAGGGGTTGTCACACTATCTGCACGCCGGTCTCGAGGCTCAAGCTAAAAACAAGGGAGGTCTCGTGTTGCTGGAGAGGCACTGGTGTTTCAAAATCCAAAAACATCAAATATGTTTCAAAATCCAAAAACATCAAATATGTTTTCAAAATCCAAAAACATCAAATATGTTTCAAAATCCAAAAACATCAAATATGTTTCAAAATCCAAAAACATCAAATATGTTTTCAAAATCCAAAAACATCAAATATTTTCAAAATCCAAAAACAACAAATATTTTCAAAATCCAAAACATTAAAGATTTTCCAAAAACCCCAAAAATACCATCATATGCATAGCATGCATCGCATTTTCATTATGTTTTTCGCCTATTTAATAAGGCTCCACCCCTTGACCAAATATCAAGAAACGGTCATTATCTAACTTGCTTCAAGGCAAGGGGTTGAGTCTAAGAACAGAGCTAACTTGTTTCATGTCTAAGTGTGTGCAGAATACAGGGACAAGCCCGAAGGTAAAAGCTCACAACTATGCAGGTTCAGGTGTGTAACGCGCCAGCATCAGATCGTTACAGTCATGTAACGGGCCCATCTTTGACCGTCACTTCCTTCAGGCATGGGCCTTCTTCCTTTCCATTGAACCATCATTATAACGGTCTGGGAGTCTACCGTTACTTAAAAATAACGGCTCAATACACATCCGTCACATCCTTCAGAAACTGGGCTCTTGATTACTCCGATTCTGACGGCCTGTCGAAAGACCGTCATTTCCATATAACGGCCCAGAGTACATCCGTCATATCCTCCAGAAGCCCCATCTGTTTATATCATTCTAGCCTTCCCCATGATGGAACCCAAGATTTTTTAACTATGGCAATCTTATCTCACTCAAGCAAAGATTAATGAAATATAAATCTTGATAAAATCAAAATTGATTGTCAATAACATAAATATCTCTCATAAACAAAAAAAAAAAGAAAATCAAGGCACATTCAACTTCTTATCTGCAAGAGGGCGGATTCTTCTCAACTCTTTCAAGTAATCTCGGCGTGTTTCATCGTTCTCTTCAACTTCTGCTTGCCACGGATGCACCTTGCTGATCTCCCAAATGGTCAGCGCGTTCCGGATCGCTCTTTCATCTTCCTCGGTCCCCATCTTCCTAGGTAGAAGGGGAGGGTAGTGTGATAGTGCAGAAATGCTGATTCGAGGTAATCCGATCTGAAGATGGCATCGGTGCGGGTTGTAGATCGCCATGGTAGTGTTCCCTACTAGCTGGAGGTCGAGGCCTTGGCGCCGCGGTATTTTGAGAAAAGCACTTCGGAGGACTCTTGGTCGCATGATGAACTTGTCCATTGGTAAAGTGTTGAAGAAGAGGCGCCATTCATCCCGAGTTTTCTTATCCGCTGTCTTGCATTCAACCTGAGGAGAATATCCAAATGCCCCTCCAATAAAGAAGAGAGGGTGGCTCCCGAAGAGTCGGCTTGCAGAAGTTATGTCTTCCTTAGGAAGGAATTTGACTCTCACCCCTATCCAGCACTCAAGGAGTACCATAGAGCCGAACAAAAGCCCTCTGAGGCACGCCGAGCTTAGTCCTTCATAGAGGTATGAGAGGACCGCTTGAGAGATAGACATACCCCGCCACAGTCCGCTAATAATACCAAGGTTTTGGATGTCTAAGAGGTGGTCGGTAGTGGTAAAAAGAAAGATTCCACACAAGCAAACCGCTACCGCCTTGGCTATGGCTTCATGTCTCTCCCACTTGTTTTTACAATGAGACACCACCCATTGAGCCAAGGGTATCAAGTGAATGTGGTGTGAGCTGATCATGGTTCTCACGTCCTTCGGATTGTGAATAAAATCACTCAAGATCGAGGACGGGTCGATAGGCTCTATTGTGTAGCAAACCCGGTCTTCATCCCCCACTTTTGTCTTAGGAAGGGTTAGGTAGGTTTCTACCTCCTCCAATAGGACGGTTGCTTCGAAGGAAGGAAAGATGAAAGTATGAGTTTGTGGATGCCATAGTTCCACAAGTGCTGAAAGGCTTGGCCAATCGAAAGACAATTTCTGGAAATTCTTGCCTAAAACCAAGAGAGGTTGGAGGTGCCATGCTTTGAGGATGGATGTGACCTCTATGGGAAGTGCCTTTACCATGGGAGCCACCCACTTTAGATTGGAATAACACCTTGGGCCAGGAAGGGGCTTGAGAAAAGAAAAAAGGAAGTCATGAAGAGAATAAGTGCAGCAAAATTCTGAACTTTGGATGAAGTTATGAGTACTTACCACTCTTTGGACGTTAGAACTTAAGTGCTTGGGAATTGAGGTTAGCCGTTGGAGCTCTCCATGTTCCTTCCTGGCAGTTTTAGGGCCGGTGTGGGCTTTCTCCTCCATAGCCATCACCTCGAAGCCCCTCTTCATCATGTTTTCTGCTCTTTAGAGAGGGCTCTTCAAACCCTAGAACAGAAGTTTTAGCAAAGCTGCAATTTTGATTAAGGTTTTAAGTTGCCAAGGCTTGTATTTAACTTTGGAAGGGTAAGACTCGGGCTAGAAGGCTTTATCTTCAATTAGGATAAGTCCTAGCGGTGATTTAAGTGGCTAAACCTCGGGTTTTAGTTATCTCGGCTCAATCCGATTCGGATTGCGACCCAGACTCTAACGGTCCATCGCATGGCCGTCACTTCACTCCGACGCGCCATCGCTCGACCGTCGCATTCTCTGTGGGTTTCAGTTCCCCGAATCATGTTCTGTGGTGAGTAACGGTCCATCGCATGGCCGTCACTCCACTCTAACGCTCTATCCCTGAGCCGTCACATTCTCAGCCACTTGGTTCTTTCTCTTCTGGGCTAAAACGCTTCCTGACGGTCTTACTTCTGACCGTCTCTTGATTCTGACGCGTCCCCTTCAGATCGTCACATTTTCCTGCTAGTAACCCTGCCCAACTAACGTTCTGCCATGATCAACGGTCTGACCCTTGGCCGTTATTTGCCTCTGACGCACCATCCATTGGCCGTCGTTTATCCTGAAGCCCTACGACCCGTGTGGGCCTCTGCTGATTAACGGTCTCTCACCAGAGCGTCACTTGATTATGACGGTCTGATCTTAGACCGTCACTTGCTCTGCTGCTGGGTTCAAGCTATTCCTTTAATCCTTGACTAGACCTGGCGGTCTTTCACATTTATACACCTCATCTTCTTCCCATTTTCATACATGCATTCCGGCATACATCTCATTCATTCATCCACATTTCATCCATCCTGTACATTTCACATTCATTCATGCACGCTCGCATCAAATTAAAACCAAACAGAAAAATGAAAAAGATAATTTCATTCCATGTTTGCTAAAAGTTATATGCAAATAAAGAAAACATAAGAAAAGGCATCATTCGGCCGGCTTATCAGCCGGGCCACCCTCATCCTCTCCACCCTCGGGTTTCCTGGGTGGCGGTGCTATGGAAGCACTCTCCTCCTGCTGTCCTCTCTCTGCCCTCTCATTCCTCCGCTGGGCGGAGGAGCTGACGAAGAAGTCCCCTACTGAGCCGCTAGGGGCAGCGCTCCTATGTATCCCACTCTGGGAGGTACCTCGCTCCGGTCCCCGGCCAATCATCCGCACCGTCCGCTCCAATGTCCGCAGCTCGATCTTCAGTGTAAAGATCTGACGCCGCGTCTCTCGTGCCTCGGTCCGGTAGTGATCCAAGTCAGCCGTCCCGATCCGGAGCTCCTCCACCTCAGCTCGCGCATGCGCTAACTCCTTCCGGAGTTGTTCCATCTCTGGATCATCTGGCCGTCGCAGGGTCTCCGCTCTCTGCCGGGCCATCTCTGCCCGCACCAGCTCCATCTCCGCTCGGGCTCGATCAGTCTCGGCCCTGCTTCTCTCTACCTCGGCTACTGCTGCTGCTAGATCCCTCGCCTGTAGATCGCATTTTCACATCATTAGTCATAAAGCATTTAATTAGGCATAATCATAAGTCTTTCAGTCTCTTACCCGCTCCGCGAGGGTGGCCTCCGCCTCCTCGGCCCGGGCAATTGCCCGAGCAAAGTCAGCATCCCGCTCGGTCCTATCTCCCGCAGGCTGCTAGGACGATGACGGGGCATCTGGTCCTGCTCGTTGGGCTCCCTCAGCCCGCTGCATTTAGAAGTCATAAGTTAGTTGACATTTGCATTTGCATCATCATAATCAAAGCATTAGCATCATTCATAATTATGTGGAAAGCATTTAGTCTCACCAGGAGCTCCAGGGCAGACCGATACCCATCCCGCTGTTGGATGGTGGAGTGGAGTAGCCCTTCTAGCTCGGCTATCCGTCCTTCTGGGTCTAGCTGCATTTAGAAAGCATAAGTCAGCATCCATCATCTTGCAGGTTCATATAGAAAGGTTTTTTGGTTTAGAGTTGCATACCGGTCGTCGGGTACCTCGGTATACCCGGTCGCCGTAGTGTCGAGCGAAGGCCTTCAGGTAGGCCTCGTCGCTCTCGTCCCGCTCCTTCACGGCCCTGCCTCGCTGCCTCCAGTCGAGGACATACTTCGCCTTCCGAGCGCACCAATCCACACTGCCGCTGATGCCCCTCGCCGACTTGCCTGGGCGGTCATCGTTGCGATGCGGAAAGGCCACTTCGGGCTGGTGTAGTCCCCAAGTCCGCAGGATCAGCCTGTAGTGCAGAGGCTCGATGATATGGATGCAATGCAACCATATGTCTCGCCCCCGGTACGATAAGTACGCCTCCACCCACGGCTGTCCTGTGTAGCCCTTGCTGCGGTACGGGGTCCATCTCACCTGAAAGCATTTCATTCATTTATCAGCATTTGTCAGCATATAGAAGCATATAGAAATCATTTTGAGTCTCGGGCTTACCGATGTGTGGGGGTAGGAATCCAGGTCGTCCTGGATCGTCCGGGTCAATCGGAGGATTGATCCCATGTCCCTCGCCACCGACCATCGCCTCGCGATTGGTATGAGGCCGGGATGGAGTAATGCACCTCTCCCAATGCCCGGGAGGTACATGTAGCTCCAGACCTGCATTTAGAAATCAAGTCAGTCGGATCATTTGCATAAGCCATTTTGCATAAATCATTGCATAATCATAGTCATGGCATAATAGAAAGCATTTAAAGTACATTTACCTGTAGGAAGGGCGAGAAGCCGCCCAGCATCGTCTGCCGGTCCGTGGTGCTCAGGGAGTCGAACAGGAATGCTAGTACCGCTGCCCCCCATGCATACTTCCTCACTCTGCTCAGATCCTCTATCAGTGGCAGCAATCTGCAGCTGATGACATCTGCCCGAGTCGCAAACAGGAGCTTCCCGAACAATAGCATCAGGAAGCGCCTGAGCACTCTATCTCCCTCTGCTCCTGCCTCTGCCGCCACGCGAGGGCGCACCTGATCAATCACTCTGCCCAGATGCTCCTCCGGCAGCTCTCCCACGGTAATTGCCGCTCCTCTCAGCCCCAAACTCTCCTGCAGCACCGATCTCACGAGCTGGGAAGAGGACTGCCCCGGCCTGATCAGATCTAGCCTGAGCAGCTGCTGTGCTATCTCTCGGTAGTCCCCGTACGTCCATCCAGTCACTGCGGAGCCGTGGACTCTCAATCCTGTAATCCTCGCTATGTCTTCCAATGTGGGGATCATGTGGCCCCACGGGAAGATGAAAGCTCGGCTGATCGGGTCACATCTCTCGTGCAGTGCGTATAGCAGTGGCGTATCCATCCGGATCACCTCGATGCTAAGCACCTCGACGAATCCCATATCGGCGAGTCTCTCTCTCTGGTAGTCGGGCAGTGCCTGGTACACCGCCCGGATCTGAAGCCAGAAAATCCGTGATCTCCTCTTTCCCTGCATTTGCATATTAGATCATTAGTTAGTCAATTTGCATCATGTAATCATTGCATAAACATCCATAATTTAAAACAAAAACAAAAATTTGAAAATTAAAAACCCTAAAAAATAGTTTAATTCCCTGGCAGAAGTGACGGCCCTGGGTTGGGGCGTCACTTGTCTCTGACGGCCCTAGCTTGGAGCGTCAGGGGAGTGACGGTCGCTGGCAGGACCGTCACATTCTCTGCGTTTGGGAATTTTTTTTCCTACATTCTCATGGCTTCCCACTGTGGCCAAATGGCCCACAATTGTTCCTAATGGGTTCGTGGACCCATTTCTATCCTTATCCCCCACATACACACATAAATAAACACAAAAATCAAATTTTGAAAAATTAGGGCGGAGGGCCTACCTCGTGGTCCATGGCTCTCTTCTTCTTCTTCTTTGGTTCCTTGGGCTCCTCTGCACCCAAGGGAACTTCCCCCTCGTCCCCCGTAGTCGTGGGAACTTCTTCTTCTTCCGTTTGATCTCCCCTCGTCGGTTGTTCCTCTTCCACCGACGGGATCACCTCCCATTCAATCCGGCGGTGAAGCCGCCGTATTGCCATCCTTTTCCCTCTCTCTCTCTTCTTTGGTGGCGGCTGGGGTGCCTCGTCGCCGGCCATTGGAACGGTGGGGACGGTGGTCGCCGGAGCTCTCGGTTTTTTTGGGTTTTGGGCGTTGAGTGTTTGAATGAACGGGCCGTGACCGTTCGGTTGTTTTTTTTTTGAAATCTCAGGGAATGTGACGGTCTATCGACCAGCCGTCACATCCTCCTGACGCTCCAGTTTGAGGCCGTTACATGTGTTGAACTGTTTTATTGAAGAATGTGAACCGCCTTGATTATGACGGACTGGGTATGATCCGTTACTTGATGTGACGCCCCTGCATCGGACCGTTATATGCTTGCAAGTTTCTTGATGAATTGGAAGGTCTAATTAATGCTTGAACAAACCCTATTGTCTATATGATGTTCCTATTTGATGCTTCTTATGGTTATGCCTAATTCTTATCATGATTATTGTCCGGCTAACCTATCTTTCATGAAGGATTATAAGCAAAAATCACGCTTGGCCGTCCGTCAGGCAGGTAAGTTAGGTATTATATATCATTCCCTCATTCCCTTAATGCATTACTATATGTTACTTGTGATATATTACCTCGAGAACCGGCTGGTCATTCATGTGTCCTGGGATCTAATGTTCCCCTTAAACAAAAATGATGATGATCTAAGTTCACATGATTAATCGTTGGATAGGCCGTTAGGTTGGAAAATTTAGGGACGATAGTTCTGTCTTGCACGCCGTGGTTGCAGATGGTGTCCTGACTCTGATTACTCCAATCTAGCAATATTATTCTCGAGTATTTGCTATTTTTTTGTATTTGTCTTGAAGATTTCTTTTTTCTTTAGCCCAGCATGCATCATTCGCATTCTTTGAGCATTCGTGAAGTTTCATCTGTTCAAGATATCTCGTTGATGGTGAACAGCTGTGTTCTTAATCCCGAATAAGGAGAATCATTTCATTCTGAATTAGAAGGTTTCCTTCGATTTGCTCGCTTGATCTGGTTCACTGAAGATTCCTGTCTGGAGTTTAGTCTCTTTCCTTTTCGTTGCCTCCGGCGGCTAGCCGTGTTTCCTTTCCATAGTTAATTAATTCCTCCAAGACTTGCATCCTTTGGTTGTCTATTTCCTTGTGATCAATTTGAAGTTTTCCAGAAAATTCTTGTCGCTTGTTGGTAAAAAACGGGTGTCGTTTACCTTAACGCCCTCTTTTTGGTACACTCCGCTTCATCTCCACTTCATCTCCATGTTCCATTTCACTTCCGCTTCACCTCCGCTCACTCCCCTGCAAAGAGGACGTTAAGGAGGGGCATCTGTTGACACCCGTTTTATACCCATAAGTCGGGTCATCTCCTTATTCATTCAATATGATGCTCCGAGTTGTTCGCTTTTCATCGAGTCTCCTGATCAGTTGAAGCCTGTTTCTTGAGTCTTTTCCTGGATAAAGAATTGGCTCCCGGTGGCATTTTCGTTGGATAAAGCTTAGCAAAACCCTTCTCTTCTCGATGCTAAATAACGGTCCCAGACAGGTGCGTCACTGCCTTCTAACGGATGGATCTTAGACCGTTACTCTTTGAAGAGTCCTAAGGCTTAAGGCCACGTGTTCAGTGCTTATCCAGTTGAATCCACGTTGATAATAACGGTCTGTCGTGCAGCCGTTGTTTCCTTATGACGCCCTATGCTTTGACCGTCATTTCCTTGAAGAGTCCAGCGTGTTGGGGCTTCTTTCCGTTGATCTTATCACTTTGGATAAGGTTGCAAATAGCGGTCGTTCCTTGGTGCGTTACTTCCAAGTGGCGATCTATCGTACAGCCGTTACTTCTTTCCGGGAGTCCTGGCAGTTCAGGCCTTTTCTCTGCTACTCCGTGTTTGAGATAAGAACGTGGATTGACCTTATCTCTTTCTAATCCGATCCTCAGGACTTCCCATTTGTTTCTTTGGACTCTTGGTGATATTATCCTCAAGGATTTGCTAAGACTTATCTCTTTTTCCTGCTGAATTATCCTCTACTCGACCTACGAGTTTTGAGGGTCTATAAATAGAACCCTTGAATTCATGGCAAGAGGGGAGGAGATTTTGATTCACGACGAAGTGCTGCCGAACTCAGGAGCCATCTTCATCCAGGAAGAGTTGCTTCCCACGTCCATCCATCTTCCAGTCAAGGGAGTACTTTTGTTTTGATCTTTCAAGTTCATCTTTGCATGCTTGAGTTCTTCCTTGGTCTTTTTAAACAAAGCATTGTCCCCCCTCCTCCTCCATGTTTTTCACTGTTCTTTAAGCATACAAACATCCTCCCAACTTTTAAAAACGCCCAGAGGGGTTAAAAAACCAAAACTCCCTGGTAATTCCCTCTCCTTTTGATGTTCTTAAATTCTTTAAGAATTGATGCTATGCTTGCGAAGAGGGCTGATTGAGTTTGTCTTGTCTTGTCTTTTCTACTTCTTTGGCAGGTTTACAGGTTCATTAGCACGAGGCCCAAGTCTTCTAGCCGGCTGGAAGAGTTGGAGTTAAAAGAATTCAAGCTTTACTACTACAGGTTATCTGACGGTCTGGTGAAGGAGCGTCACTTTCTTCTGACGGTCTAGGGTGCGATCGTTACTTAAAGCAACGCACGGGTCTCTGGCCGTTACTTTCAAGCTGATCTGCAGGCTTTCTTTGGTTTTCTCTCCCGTGGGCGGGTGCTTCATCCACCTATTTCCAAGGTATATTCGAGTCTTTGACTTGTGTTTACTTTGGTGGCGATCACATCTTTCCTTAGTGCTGGGCAATAGCTATTTCCTTCATCACATCTTTATTTCCTTGCTTGTTCCATCCCTAGTGGTGTGTTTTTATTTACTCCTTGCTCCATGCCCCGGCGTGTGTTTTTCCTTTTCCTTAGCGTAATTTGATTGAGATAGCATGCCCATGCTAGAGCTAGCTATGATTGCCTAGGTTCATGTTCACATGTTCATAGGTTTGAGCAGATCTTTGATTGCTTGTTTGTCATCTTGCCATATTACTTAGCAAACCTCAAAAGTAAGATCAAAGATAGGCAAATAAATATCAACAGCTGGCTGTTCACGTTTTCCGAGATTATCTTCTGTTGTATTAAAAGCTCGGGGTGTGGCAGTTAAGTTGGTATAGCCTAAGTCTAAGGACTTAGGGAGAAAGCCAGGTCATAGGATAAGTCCAAGGTTTAAGGATCCATACCTATGAACTAAGGAAGAAATTTCCCCACCCATGTGAGAATTAGGTAGAGCCCAGGATAAGATAGTAAATTAGCTCTAGATTAATTCCTTTCAAAATTACATGGGAATTAACAACTTGTTATTTCTCTCAGGTACCTTATTGTTATAATGGCTCATCGCGTAGACTGGGATGGTATACAGAAGACTGTTGCGGGCCTCACTCAGGCATTGCAAACGATAGCCCAAGCAGACATAGGAGCAAGAGCTGGGGACTTACATCGTAATTTCCGAAGCCTAAATCCTCCTCGTTTCTATGGTTCTTCAAACCCAGACGAGGCCGAGAACTGGGTCAATGAAATGAACCAAATATTTGACGTCATACAATGTACAGGCCTGGAAAAAGTGCGTCTTGCTACCTTTCAACTCAACAAAGATGCACGTACATGGTGGAAGCCGGTTCCGGCACCGCCAGCTGACGCACCACACACATGGGAAGGTTTTCTTACCTTATTCCGTGCCAAGTATTTTTTAGAACATGTTAAGGAGAGAAAGGCTATGGAGTTCACTTCTCTACGTCAGGGAATGATGACAGTTGCCGAGTATGAATTATAATTTTCCAGGCTAGCACCATATGCAACTTATTTAATTAGTACCGATTTATTGAAGGCCAATCGGTTTATGGACGGGTTAAGACCCGGTTTCATTCAGTAGCTCGGGACTCAAAATATATGTACCTATGCGGAGATGGTCCAGCGGGCGTATCTCTATGAGAGGACCTTAGAAAATGTCAAAAAATTAAAGGGCAAAGGTGAAGAGTCAAGCCGAAGGTCGGATCGGCGTAATAAGAAGGAGAAATTTAGCATCCCGGAGCCCTACAAACCCTGTGATAGCAGGAAGAGGTCGAGGAACGGGAGTAGGAGTAGCTCCCAGAAGAATAAGAAAGTCAAGGAGGATGAAAAGCAAGTCATGGCGGCTTGCACCTTTTGTGAAAAGTTTGGCCACTCGGCCGAGGAATGCTGGAAGCGCCTCGGCGCTTGTTTAAGATGTGGCAGCCGGGAGCATCACATGCCAGACTGCCCTCTCATGAAGGATCAATCATCTAGTGACGGACGTAAGAGACATGCTCGTCTCAATGCTGTTTTAGATGAAGAAGCGCCCCCAAATGATGGGCTGATGGAAGGTACTGTTCACATTTGTTCCCATCCTGCTTTAGTACTATTCGATACTTGTGCTTCTCATTCCTTTATATCTACCGCCTTTACAAAGACATTGCCCGTTTCATCAGTTCCTTTACCTTTGGACCTTGCTATTACTACACCGTTAGGCCTTGGAACCAAACTCACAAACTATTATCCCAATAGTGAAGTAAGGGTAGAAGGTCGCAATCTTCCTGCAAACCTCGTATGCCTTGACATGGAAGGCTACGATGCTATTTTAGGGGTGGATTGGCTTGTAGACCATGATGCCTACATAAATTGCCGGAATAGGATAATATCCTCTCTCAAACCAAGCCTTCCAAGATTTTCCTTCCTTGGTATCAAGTATAGGAAATATCCTACTATCATTTCTTCTCTTCACGCTTGCAAACTTATTTCGCAAGGATGTGAAGCTTTTCTTGCTTCCGTAATTGTCACCGAGTCTAAGGAGATCATCTTAGCAGACATCCCAATTGTAAATGAGTTTCCTGATGTATTCCCAACAGATCTACCCAGTTTACCACCCGAAAGGGAAGTAAACTTCTTCATTGAACTCGTTCCCGGATCAGCACCTATTTCAATAGCTCCCTACAGGATGTCCCCCACATAACTTAAGGAATTGAAGAAGCAGCTTCAAGAATTATTGGACAAGGGATTCATACGACCTAGCACATCCCCTTGGGGTGCGCCAGTTCTTTTTGTCAAGAAGAAGGATGGATCGCTCAGGCTCTGTATCGACTACCGGTGACTGAATCAACTCACAATTAAGAACAAGTATCCGTTTTCGCATATTGATGAGCTCTTTGATCAGCTTTCGGGAGCAAAATATTTTTCCAAGATAGACCTCAGGTCAGGTTACCACCAACTCAGAATTAAAGACGAAGACATATACAAAACTACCTTCAGGAGCCGATATGGCCACTATGAATTTGTTGTAATGCCATTCGGGTTAACCAATGCCCCAGCAGCATTTATGCAACTTATGAATAAAATCTTCCGGCCTTATCTTGACCAGTTTGTAGTCGTCTTTATTGATGACATTCTTATTTACTCCAAGATAAAGGAGGAACATGAAGAACATTTGAAAATAGCCTTGCAGACTCTAAGAGAACACAAACTCTATGCCAAACTTAGTAAATGTGAGTTCTGGCATAAGGAAGTCTCATTTATTGGCCATATCATTTCAAAGGAAGGTATCGATGTAGATCCTTCTAAAGTGGAAGCTGTCAAGAACTGGAGCCGGCCAACGACTGTGTCAGAAGTAAGAAGTTTTTTATGTCTAGCTGGGTATTACAGGAGGTTTATTAAGGATTTTTCTAATATTGCCATTCCTTTGACAAGACTTATAAGAAAAGAAAATCATTTTGTATGGTCGAAGGACTGTGAAAAGAGTTTTCTAACTCTTAAGGAACATCTCACGACAGCCCCTATATTATCATTGCCCGTTGAGGGTGGTGGAATTGAAGTCTACATGGATGTATCTGGCATTGGCCTAGGGTGCGTTCTTATGCAAAATGGGAATGTGATCTGTTATTCTTCAAGACAGTTGAAGCATCACGAAGAAAATTACCCTATGCATGATTTAGAATTGGCAGCTGTTATATTTACTGTAAAAATTTGGCGTCACTACCTTTATGGAGAGAAATTTATGGTCTATTCGGACCACAAAAGCTTGAAATATTTATTCTCCCAAAAGGAGCTGAATATGAGGCAAAGAAGATGGTTGGAATACCTTAAAGATTTTGATTTTGCTATCCAATATCATCCTGGTAAGGCTAATGCTGTAGCCGATGCACTCAGCAGAAAACTGATAGGAAAGCTATCGAGTCTTATGATTAGTATGACAAATCTCATTTCTCAATTTGCCCAATTGAATTTAGATGTTGACATAAAGAAAGAAGATTGTTTTGTAGCCAACATCTGAACTCAACCCACATTAATAGAAGATCCGGTCAAGCTGCAGGACAACGATCCAGTATTGTTGGAGATCAAAACCAATATAGAGCAAAGGTCAGATTTCTCTATTGCCAATGATGGAAGGTTGCTATTCAAAGGCCGAATTTGTATACCGGATCATGCTGATACTAAGAGACTGATTCTAGAAGAAGCTCATAATTCCAAGTACACCATTCATCCTAGTGGTTCAAAAATGTATCAAGATCTTAAAAGGAACTTCCAGTGGCCTAACATGAAAAGAGAAGTGACAGATTTCGTGTCCCGCTATCTCACTTGTCAGCAAGTAAAGGCAAAACATTTAAAACCCGCAGGTAAATTACACCCCTTAAATATTCCCGAATGGAAATGGGAAAGTGTAGGGATGGATTTCATCATGGGTTTACCTAAAACAAGAGGAGGACACGATGGTATATGGGTAATCATAGACCGATTGACTAAGTCTGCACATTTTATGCCAATAAAAAGTCGATGGTCTGTGGATATTCTAGCAGCATTATACATAAGGGAAATTGTTAAATTACATGGTGTCCCTGTCACTATTATATCATATAGAGATCCTCGATTCACATCACAGTTTTGGAAGGGTCTACAACATTCATTAGGGACCCGACTAAACTTTAGCACAGCATTTCATCCACAAACTGATGGCCAGACTGAAAGGACAAACCAGGTAGTTGAAGATATGCTCAGGGCTTGTGCTATTAATTTTAGAGGTAGTTGGCATGATCACTTTCCTCTAGTAGAATTTGCGTACAGAAATATCTACCAAGCTAGTATTCAAATGGCACCATTTGAAGCTTTATATGGAAGAAGCTGCCGTTCGCCTATTTGTTGGAATGAAGCAGGAGAAAGGTAATTTCTCGGTCCCGACATTATTAGGGATACTACCGAGAAGATAAAACTCATTCGAGAAAGACTGCATATGGCCCAAGACAGGTAGAAATCATATGCTGACAATCGAAGGTGCGACTTGGAGTTTCAAGTAGGAGATCATGTATTCCTTAAATTTTCCCCAGGTCGAGGTATTCGAAGATTTGGTATCAAGGGCAAGCTTACTCCAAGATTCATTGGTCCTTTTGAAATTCTGGAGAGAGTTGGTGAAGTGGCTTATAGAATTGCTTTACCCCCTCAACTTTTTGAAGTCCATGATGTATTTCACGTCTCAATGCTCAAGAATTATGTTCCTGATCCTTTCCATGTCATCACTTATGACAATCTGGAGATTAAGAAGGACTTGACATACGAGCAAAAGCCAGTCAAGATTATTGAACGGGAAGTATGTCAACTTCGGAATAAAACTATTCCCGTGGTCAAGATTCAGTGGACAAAGGTAGGAGAAACATGAGAAACCGAAGAAGCTATGCGCAAAAGATTTCCAGAACTATTTGAATGTAAGTACACTCTCCATAAATCCATGAATTAAATTTGGAGACCAAATTCTCTTAAGTGGGGGAGGGTGTAATGCCCCGTAAATTTTATAAAATATTTCTGAAGTATTTAAGAATTTTCTAGGAATTTATAAGAATTTTTAAAGACCAAAATAGATTAATAAATAAATTTTTGGGTTAAATAAATCATTTCTAAAGCCCAAGTATGATAACCAATTTACCTAGCCTATTTAAATAAAGCCCAAAGGACGTAAGGACCAAGCCCATGAAGTTTGGCCCATATTCTAGAAGGTTAATTAGTTTATTCATGGAATATAAGGGATAAATACTCCCTATTTAGATAATTAAGTGGATAAGATGAATATAGAGTTTAAATGAATTTCAAATTCGGCGCCCAAACATAATGGCGGTCTATCGTAAAATCGCTAAGGCACATATGGCGGTCCAGTTCTAGACCGCTACTTTCTGTCAGTTCCATGAGCCGAGGAAAGCGCAAAAAGATTAGATTTTTAATGTTTTATCTCCTAGAGATCGAGATGGGAGGATTGGTAAGCATCTTAAGGACTCTTAGAACTCGGGCTAATAGTAAACAAGGACTCCAGAATTGATCTAAACCATGAAACCCTAGTAAAACCCTATAAATAAAACTTAAATTTGGCATGTGCGACCCTTACTTTGGCTCGCGTAGAATCAAGGTAAGGAGGTATTATTTTGGGTAAGTTCTTTAGAAGTTTTATTCCTAATACATAGGACTAACATCCCTCAAATTTTCGTGCTAGGAGATCAAGCACACAAGAAGTTAGAAGCCTGCAAAGTTGCTAGTTCCACATTTAGCGACCCAAGAACTATGCGAAAGTCCGGTGAAGATCAAGGAATTAGGGAACCAAATCGAGGTATTTAGAACCTGATCCTTTAGAACTTTTTGTTCCCCTTAGTATCTTATTCTTACCCTCCAAATTTCATGTCCATAGGTCAAGAGAGTAAAGAGTTAGGGCAACGTGAAGTTACTGATTTGTCATAAGAAGTGCAAGGAACTAGGGGTAGCATCCAGCCTTAAATTTGAAGTTAAAGGTCCAGGACAAAGGTAGGTCATCTCATGACGGCTAAAATATCATTCTAGGGATAAAAGCCCTCTTGTTTTACTAGATTTCATGATCTATGCATCAAGAATTTCATGTTTTATGCATCTAGTATACATCCATGCATATTCTTAGCCCTAATTAAGTTAAGAGAAACTTTCTCGTTAATTCACAGAAATCCCATGCATATTGTTAGCCTAACCTTCGTTCTATCATGATAGGGAAGTTTATACATGCTGATTTCCTGACATGATGCATTTTAAACATTAGTTTCTTCTTATTTAATTTACTGTGAGACGTGCTCTAGCGGCCTAATCTTCGACCACCAACCTTGTGCAGCGGCCCTACGATAAACCGCCAGTCACCTTGAAACGTGATTTTTATAAAATCTCTGGCGGACCAGAAATAGACCGTTAAAGTCCCTCAGGCGGCCTTACGATAAACTGCCAACTTGCGGTAACGACTCTATAATAGACCGCCAATGTTCTAATTTCTGTCAACTCGAGACAGAATCAAGAGCAGTCCATTTAGCTTATAAATAAGCCTAGTTAACTATGTTCTAACCTGTCTTAATGTTATTTACTACTCTGAGTTTTTATTTAATGATTCGTAATTATGAGTTAATGTTCTTTATGGTGCTTGGGATTATTTTTAAGCATATGATAATTTCATGTCCAAAAACCATATAATCTTGTATTAAATCATGGTTTAAACGCTACATTAACGAGCTTGAACGTTGGTTTATCACAGTACATATTCTCTTCTTATCTCAGAGTCAATTTCTGTAAGTTCATGGCATATATCCCGGTATATGACCATTAGTTATACTTTGCACATTAAGAACATAATCTTGGACTTGATAACCTCTCCTTTGGATATTCCTTCCAATGACTAGGAAATCTTGTTTCAAGGCATCTGTAAGTCTCCGCGAGTCTGGGATTCCCACTAGGACGCTGAGCTGGTTGTACCATTAAAGCCCAATTGTCTAGAAAGCACTACCGACGTTTTCTGAAATTTTATCCATTAACGGTTCAATACTCGACCGCTACATCCCATTAACAGTCCAGTATCTGACCGCCAAGTTCTCTGAGTCCAAACCGATTTCTTTCTGGATTCAGCCCACTCTAGCAGCCCAATATTAGACCGCCATATCAATATAGCGGCCCAATTTTTGACTGCTAAATTTCCTGAGTATTGTTGACCCGAGGTTTGACCCAAGGGTTAATATTCCTATAATCTTAGATTGACTAATGATAGTCTAGGACTTGTAACCTTGTTCAAACATATCTAAGATAAATTGTGAAAGATAAAGAATGTACTGTTATGCTGTCGAATTTTCTCCAAGGCATAACTTAGTTATTAATGCATTTCTTGAACTCATGAATCTATATTTGGTGCATTCTTATTGACGGTAAGTCTTGAACATTCGTTGAACTTATTACATGCGTGGCCAACTTTATTGCTATATACGTGGAAGTAGGTTGATTTATACTTGAAGATGCAGTTCGAGCATTGATTGTGTTCAAGGGCTCTATATTAGTCCCCTCGACTAATTGTTGGAAACATACTATTATAAACCATGGGGTATGATGCCACTGGCGTCGCATTGTGCTGGGAGTACTTTCTTTATAAATAAGTGAAATATCCAAGGCTCATGAAGTGAATTATCAACAGAAATTCATGAAGTACTTGCTATTAAGCAAAAAAGTACTTCCTTGCTTGTTACATGACGTTCTAGTACATTCTTGTTATATTCTTGCTTGATCATGCTTGCTCAATCATATCTTAACTTGATCATGTCTTGTTACTTTGGTTTATTTACATGATTTATCACGTTCGCATGATTTTACCTTATTCTTTAGAGTTAAAACACTAATCATTTTAATATTGCCTTCATGTTGATGTAAAGATACCTACTGGGTAAGTGTGCTCATTACCTACTTTCCAATCTTTTCAGGAGATGTAAGTGATTCGGATTCGGATTCGAGTTATTCAAGTGATGGGTCCGAGAGCGAATGAGAGTCTCATAAAATTGAGAGTGAAGACTTAGGAAGTTAATAATGTCTAGATCGAGTTCATGTAATTTTCTTTTTATTGAGTCAAATAGATTTAAGTGAGTTGGAATAGTCTATGTACTTGGATTTTTATCAGTATTAATGGAAGTGAAAGTTGATTAAATTGATGTGCAATTGCATCTTATGTGTGTGATTATCTTGCACTCTGATTATTCTTTCTTGAAAGTGGCTTACCATGTCGGTTGTTCACGTTTTCCGAGATTATCTTTCGCTGTATTAAAAGCTCGAGACGTGACATATGTGCACCGACCTTCTCAATGCACAATTCAGATGTGCACAGACATGTTGGATGACTTGTGCACAGACCTTATCAAACGTGCATTGACCCTTATGAACTGAAATGAAAATATGCACCAACCCTAGTTTGCCAAAAGCAAACATGCACAGACTTCATAAATGAACCAACCCAACTAACATAGACTTTATTCATCTAGCACAAACTTCAGTCATGAAGTAAATCCAGCTAGCATAGACCTTACTTGCGAAGCAAGGCTAACTAGCATCGACCTTGGTGTGAAGAACTGCTACTAGAATCGACTTAGTGCGTAGGACAATGCAAGGTAACATAGACCTCATGCAAGACTAGCACTGACCAAGTATGCAAGTATGAGAACATGCACAGACCTGATATGCGTAATGAAGTATATGCACCAACCTTGTTTAGCACAACGCAAAAACTATAAGCTACAGGAACGTGCACCGACCTTATGTGCTATATGAGCAAATATTCACTGACCTTATTCTTGCGTATGTCAAAACGTGCACCGACCTTATTTACGTAAGGTAAAACATGCACCGACTATATGTATGCAAGATGCAAGAAATGCACTGACCTTTATATATGTATGAACAGTACTTTGTACAGACTTGTCCAACACATATGCATAATGCAAAATGAGAAATATGCACGGACTTGTAACAATAATGTAGGTAGACTTGAAGGTAACAGACCGTGACTTCATGCAGGCACACTGACTCCGATGACTCAAATGCACAATCTCCAATGCACTGACTCATGAAGGCTTCTGACTTATTATGTTTGACTTTTGACTTTATGATGTGTGCAATCTGACTATTCAATGAAATGATATGCACACAAAAATGACATGCACACAGGCTATTCGATAAAATGACATAAAATGACATACACACAGACTTCATGCAGATGCATTGACCTTACTATGCTAGAGATGAAAGTGTACTGTCATGACTGACTGACACAAATGCAATCAACACTAATGATATTATTCACACATATGAGTCATAGTGTATGTCATCATCAAAACACAGGGATATAACAATCTCCCTCTTTTTGATGATGGCAATACTATGAGTCATATGAGTGAACATGACAATGTAATAAGTCAAATGAACCAGATATTCAATAATTTCATGAAATTATTCATGCCTATGTAGTGAATGAATTTTACTGATGCAAACTCACTCTTCCCCAAAACTCATTCCAGGCATGTATCAATTAATACACAACCAAATGAGTCCATTCATGCATGCAGACATACTTACAAACACTCATTATGACTCCACATGTTCTCCCCCTTTGACTTCATCAAAAAGGAAGGACCTAAAATGGAGCGATTTATTAAAGCACAAATGCAGAAAAAAGATCCAAGTCAGGCAGACAAATACAGACAATGTGGCACACTATTCTCTCCCTATGCTTCCCTTAGAAGAATGCAGACCTGCTCTATAAGGAAGTGTAGGGACCAGAACTGGAACCTATTCTCCTCCTCTGGAAAGTGAATGCAGGACCTGATGCTAAAAGATGTGGCAAATACCAACAAATCACATTCTCCCCCTTTGACAAAACCGATGAAACTACAGATAATTCTCCCCCTTTGAGAAACAATGAATGCAGTTTAGACAAGATTTTGTTCTTCATTTTAAATCATTGCAATGCAGCCATGTCAAAGCTTTCAACATGAAGGACAGGTGAGGGATTTGTCTAGAGAGAGTACAGGAGTAAAATCAAGGTAATGTGTAGAGCTCAATCAAAACACAGATTTTTCAGAAACAATCAAATAAGTTATCAAGAAATGGTAGTGACAGAGAGCAGTAATTGAACAGATGTAATAGTGAATTTTCAAAGTATTTGAGATGAAGAATTTTTTAGTAAGATACCAACTTCATAAATCAATATTTAGATTTCAGATTCGTCCATTATAAGAGCTTATGAATTAGCTTTGATTGAAAAGTATGGTTTAAGAATGATGTAAACAGAGTTCTTTAATAAGATTCAATATTCATATCTGAGACAATTCTTTAATAAAAATGAACCCTTGCTCATATAACATTCTAGTTCAACCTTCTTCCATCTTACTCAGTTTAATTTCCATGACTCCTTTAAGAGTAACACAAGGTAGTATTGAGATTAAATATTCATGATTATATCTGAATTTGACTGTTCTTACAGAATTTTCTGATGCATATATTTTTTAGATTTTTTTATTGAGCATCAATCTATTTTTTAATGAGCAATTTTAGTTTAATCAACACCTTTTTACATGAGACACAACACGTCTTAGGTGAAATGACCCAGTTACTCAGTGTGATAACCATATTGCTTCTCTAATTAGAGAGCAGAGGTAGCATTAGAAGTATCTTTTACATGAGGAGACACCTTGATTAGAGGCCAGAATCCCCAGTTACTCAATACAGCTATGCCATTGCTCTACCATATTTTCACATTATTTTCAATGATTTTTAAACAGAGTTAACTATGGTACTTCATGACACAGTCCTTTGGACAGGTTTCTCAGTAACCACAGTCATTGCTTTGTCCACAATTTTCTTATAAACCAGTTTCAGACAGACTAAATGTTTAAGACAATACTTACACTACGTATTTCAATCAAAGTAAATCAAGATTTCAACTTTTCAGATTTCAAGAAGTCTTACATGAACTTACATGAGACAAACATTTAAGGTTTATTAAAAGGATTGAATCAGATATTTTCAAGTCCATTAAGTTCAAACTTAAGAGTACATTAGACTTAAACCAATGTAAATTAACAAATATTCGTAAACCAGTATAATGAAAGATTCCACATTAAAGATGATTTCAGATTTATGAAGCAGTTTACAAGTTGAAGTTTTCTTCAAATCTCAGTTCAGTTATTATCTAAGCAGCAGGAAACATCAAATGTGTAAACAAGCATGCATAGAAAGTGAGAGAATTGGAACTCATGCTTGTAGTAGAAGTGATCAATATGCATCAGAAAGATTTTCAGGACGATCAGCTAAAGAGCAGTGAATTTACAAAGATTTCAAGATATGCAGCAAGAACTATGAGGTTGAGATTGAACAAAAGTTCAAAAGCCAATAACAGAGATTGAATTTCAGTCAAACCAGCCTAACAGTTATAATAGTGAAGAATGTCAGGGGTGAGCTGGCAAAAGAAATTACCACTAGAATAGTACTTAGGCGGAGGTGGGATCCAAAGATCTACTCACGCAAGGGTTAACCTTCCAGATAGGCATAACTTATATTTTTAGCTAAGCCTTTTGATATATTGTTCAGTTGCCAGAAAGGAATAGCACAGAAATGACTGAAATCAATTAAAACTCTCCTTCAGCAAAATAAGGAGTAGTAGACAGAGTTTCAGAGTTCTGAATTCAAATGAGAATCAATTCATTTGATGATGTGAGTCACTGTCATACAGATATGACAGAATGAATCAATTGAAAGACAGGACTAATTCAGAGAATGATAAACTGAAGAATTTAAAATGCTTCCCCTTATATGCATGCATGAGCAGTCAAGCAGAAGTGTCAGACTGAAGAGATGACATTCCTGAATGCAATCAATTTTCAGGGTTTACTATTCATTTGAGCAACCCTATGCACAGAGACAAATTCTAGAATGCATGAGCTCCACCAATGCATGTGCATTCATGTCAGGCATTCTTTTTGAATTTTCAGATGATGGCATGCAATCTATTTTGAAATTAGTATATGTATGATGACAAATGCACATGGGTAACTTATTAAGTGTAGGAACTCCCCCTGACTAAATGCACTGAATCAACCTTTGTTGGAGTTTTCAATATGAATCAAATGCAATCAACACATGTATGCAAATGCACTGACTCCCTTTAATAGAATGCCATATATGACACTCTGAGTGCAGCATATGCAATGACAGTTATGCAGAGAGTTTGATGAGTTATGCTCATGGACACTAAGACTGATCTATGTGCAGCATGACCCATGGTACCAGGCAGAGGACTTGGTCTTAAGGACCACCTCACACATAGTAAGAACCTCCAGACAGATTTCATCTGCCCTTTAGTAGCTTATCATTCGATATACCATAATGGTTATGCATGACAATGAACTATATGCATCAGATTTTCAATGAATTATGCAACAAATGTCTGTGTAAGATATACAATGTAATACAGATAAATTTCAAACATCATTCATATGCATTTCAGATTTTCAAAAAGTGATATACAATTCAGTTCACTTTCAGCTCAATATAAGCACAAATAATTCAACATATGCATTTGAAGATGTGTGAAAGTCAATTTCAGATATGAGAATGTATGCATGAAATTATGAATAACACATCAAACATGATATGCATCTAACAGGAGAATTCAAGTAATCAACCTGACGAGTACAAAGATGTTACCTAAATTTTGCAGACATGGGGTTTTACCTAGTTCGGTGCCTTTGTTTATTACCCCTTTTATTTCTCAGCTCCAAGGCACACCTGCAAAATAGCAAACTACTTTGCACAAATAGGCACCCAAGATGTCTTGGGTCCTGAAATGACAGTGGCACCTTTGACTGGTGCTCTAAACAGTTTCTATGTTTGAGAATCATCAAGCTTCATCAGATAACAGTTAAACATAGAATGTCCTAATTGTCCACAATAATAGCATGATGCAGCAGGTTTAAGATTCTTTCTATGCACATTACTTTAATCATGAAATCTATGTGCATTTTCATAGAGATTTTTGTTAACGGAATAAACATTCTGTTTATTGAAACCAGCCAGCCAACAATTAACAGCTTTGTGGCCTGACTTTCCACAGTTAAAACATGCATGAAATTCTTCCTTAATCATAGATTTGTCTTTATCAAAAATGTTTTGATTTTTAGGAAGTTTATGGGTGTAAAATTAGATCTTTTCCTTTGAGCATGCCAGCATTCTTTCATGACATGTCCAATCTTGCCACAATGATGACAATACACAGCATATTTCACATTTATGCTATGAGCTAGAGCATGGAGTACCTTGTTGTCCACTCTAGCATTTTTCTTATCACTGGCCAGCCAACAGTCAGAGGCTTTGTGGCCAGATTTCCCACATTCAAAGCACACAAAAACATTTCTGTTCAAAACAGATTTAGTTTCTCCAATATCATTTCTGTTCGCAGGGAATTCAACAGATTTAGAATTAAATTTTTTTCCCTGAGCATACCAATACTCAATGGCCCTATGGCCTGGCTTACCACATTTAAAACACACAACATGCTGGTTCTCATGAGAATTTACATAATGAGAATGAAACTTACCTTTACTTTTAACAGACCAGCATTCCGAGCCACGATGGCCTGCCTTATCACAATAAGAGCAGTGAATTTTCTTTTCCTTAAATGCATGATTTCTTTCATGAGAATTCCTAGCATGCGTTGCACTTGTATTTATATCATCTTGTTCCATTAAACTACACTCATGCATCAGATGACCAAATCTATGACAATGGTGGCATGACATTTTCTTTTTGTGTTCATGTGTGTGTGTGTTTAGGTTATGTATCACATGCACAGCATCAGCATGGGTGTTTCTTTGCTTATTCTTCACGTGAACATACTTTTTCAGCTTGTTTCTGAATGTCAGTTTATTTTTGATTTTTGTGAATAATGGGTTGTTTATCTTTTGAGGTGGTGGCTACGTTTGATGCAGTGACAAACGATGTCATTAGTTTGTTATTAAAAACTTTCTTATTAACATTATTGTAGCCCAGCCCTTCCTTCCTGAAGTTAACCTTGACTCCTAGCAACTTATCCAGATTTTCTTGTCCACTAACAAATTTAGACAGATAAGCTTTCAAATCCTGAATCTCAATTTTTAGTGATGCAATATTTATTTCATAACTTGCAATCTCTTGTTCACTGCAATTAACAACTTCATTCAGTACTTTGTTAGTAGTTTTGTATTTCTCAATTTCGTGTTCCAGATTGCTCAGTTTTTCAGAATCTTCAATACAAACAGTTTTTCCTTTTTCTAAGGCTAGAAGTCCTTCAGACATAACAGAGTTCAGCTGTTTTAACTTTTCATTTTCCTTAACCAGAGCATCATTTTGAATTAACTCATCAAGAGGAATCTGGTCATCATGAGATGCTTTTGGATTATTTAGAGTTTCAGATTCTCTTTGTAGATTTTCAATATTTTTCTGAAGCTCCATGTTCACAGACTTTATTGCATCAGATTTTTCAGCTATTGAATTCTTCTCGACTTCAAGTTTTCTGAATTTTTCTTCATTTTCTTTATCTATTTTTCTGAGAGATTCATTTTCAAATTTCAGCCTGTTTAGTTCTGAATTAACACATTCAAGATCTTCCAACATTTTTTTCATTCTGAACAGAATTATTGATGAGAAGCTGATCATTATTGATTGAGTGAAGTTTTCCCTCTAGTTCAGAAATCTCATTAATAAGTTTTTGATTTTCATTTTTGAATAATCTAATTTGTTTCTTAAGCATTTGGACATCAGACACGCAAGCATCATAAGATTGTTTCAATTCCAAACAATTTTCACATGAAGAATTAGACCTATTTAAACCAGTTGTCTTTTTCAATTTTTTATATTATTTTCTTAACATCTCATGTGATTCTAATAAATCAGCATAGTCATCCTGCTAGTCATCTAGGGTGAATTTTTCAAAGGGGTTTACCTGATCATCGTCCTCTTCTTCATTTTGGATACTACTTTGATTACTCCCTTTAGCCATCATGCATTGGTCTTTACTTCCACAGCAAGCAGTCTTCAATTTGTTCAGGATGTCCTTGGCTGACCTACAGTCATGAAAACAAGAGTGGAAGGCTTTGTCAGTAGTTGCTTTCATTAAATCCAAAACTTTTTGATTTTCTCCATACTTCGATCTATGACTGTCAGTCCATTTGGACTTCTTATGTGGTAATCTATGAGGACCTTGTGAAATTAACTTCCACAGATCAGGATCAATCAGTTTAACATAGCTATGCAGACTACTAAACCACGAATTAAAATTAGACCCATTGAATACCGGTGGACAAGCCATGGAAATCAGTTCAAAGGTAATTCAAGCAATAGACTGACCACAAATAGAAATGCACCAGAATATAGGATAGCAGGACCCTATGTAAATCGTTGGATCTGATGAAACAGAGACCCGCTCTGATACCAATTGTAGAGTCTATGTACGATGCAAACCCAGATTCAGAGGGGGGGTGAATGAATTACTCTTTAAAAAAAACTTTTGCTCTTAAACTAAATGAAGCTTTATTCAGTGAACTTTTGCGGAATTAAACTGATTGACTTAGTTAATTGAAAACTTACTAAATAATAGATCGATATCTAGCAGAATCAAAGTAGGCAATCAAACCACGATAGACAAAGCATTTTTTGGTGGTTCGGTCCTCCAAACCTACATCCACCCCACACTCCAACCAGAGTGTGGATTCCGCTGATACACAGCTTAAACGGCTGGGCCTCACAGCTTGCCAACAATTCGCTGATTCACAGCTTTAACCGCTGGGCATTACAGCTTAAGCCACCGCTGATTCACAACTTCACACTGCTGGGCCTTACAACTTATGTCACTGCTGATTCACAACTTAAAAGAGTGATGAAAAAGGAAAACAGAAAATGTACTGGTTCAGCATCGAAAAGCTGACGCTAAAACCAAAACAAACAAGCTCATGCAGGAGCACTGTGTCTTGGATTTGATCCAAAGAACACAGAACAGACAGATCTTCAGATCTGGACTTCTGAAGGCTTCAAACCAGCACCTCTGCCTCTCTCGAATCTTTTTCCTCTCTCTCTCTCTCTCTCTTTCTCTTTATCTGATTGCCGCTAGCTCTCTACTGCTCTCTCAATCTCCCTTTTCTTCTCTTCTTTACTGCTCTCGCACTTTCTCTTTCCTCTCAGACTGTCGCTCTCCCTTCTCCTTCTTCTGATGGCTTTCTACTCTTGCAGCTGCTCTCTTTTCTTCTGAACTTTTTCTCTCAATCTTCGCATCCTCGGTTGAGAACGATCCACACATATATATATCTTCAGCCGATGGGGTCCACGTAGTCACGCCTGTTGTGCCCCTGTGGTTTTGATGATAGCAAACATTATAAGTCACACTATGTTTGCATGAAAGATTGAATGAGCATCTAGTCTTTGCATGTTATGTTGCATACAACTTCATCAGAGTGCACGCCTGGCATTTCATCATACAGGGTACAGGCACACACATATTTTCCTTTGCGTATGTAGAGAGATTGTGCACTCACTATTCAACTCGATGCATATGTTTATTGCTTCTTAATAAACCTCGGTATACTTGGTTTATATGTATTGCTAAGCTCGGTGCATATTTTGTGTAAATATTCAAGGTCGGTGCAACTCCTATAGCCTGCGTCTCATGCTGCGTCTTTGGCGCACTCATGCAGAGTGTTGTATCCCTACAGTTTTGATGATGTCTCACACTATAAATCAATCTTCTATCTCTAGAATAATTCATGCTTCATCATGTAGGACTGTGCAGTTCATATGGTTGTGAGATAAATATGCACTACTTGATCATGTCTACACACTGTCTGCATAGTCTGGACACTGATGGGTCGACGCTCCACCTCTGATGGGTCGACGCTCCACCTCTGGTGGGTCGACGCCTCCTTTACTCTCCAAGTACATACATTGAATTTCATATTCAAAGTATGTACATTGGTCTTCACCTGAAGTCCATACATTGAACTTCATATTCAAAGTCTGTACACCCTCCGCTAAGCCTTCAGAGTCTGTACATCCATTCCTTGAGTTCAAGTCCATACAACGGCACTGTAGTTTGCATCTGAAGTGTATACATCCTTTCAAGGGGTCAAGTCTATACATTCTCCCGTTCATTTCAAAGTCTACACATCGCCCTTCATCTTCCAAGTCTATACATCCAGTTGAACTCCAAGTCTATACACACTCTGTTGAACCCCAAGTCTATACATCGTCTGCCATTTGAAAGTCAATACACTGTCCCTTGTCTCACACATCATGACCCAAAGTCTGTACAGCCTCTAGTCACAGTACAAGTCCATACACTAGCTGCACTGCACAAGTCTATACATTGGCTTGGGCATCCAAGTCTAGACATTGATTCACTATTCATGCCTTGATTCGAAGTCTGTACAGCGAGCGGCGTTCATCAAAGTCTGTACAGCCAACGCCTTCATTGATTCCATGTTTGTACATCACTGTGTCAAGCCTCCCAAGTCTGTACAACCACTGTCTCACTTGGACTTGAAGTCTATACACTGGTCGGTGGAAGCAAGTCTATACATTCGACTGTTCAGCCTGTGATCAAGTCTGTACAGCCAGGGAGACCATTAAGTCTATACACTCATTCACTGTAGCTTGCACGAGGTGAAGTCTGTACATTGGCTTTAGTTTTTCAAGTCTGTACATCCTTCTGTTGAAATTCCAAGTCTGTACATCGGACTGGTTGAGCAAGTTTATACAGTGGTTGCATTCTCTTAAAGTCTATACATTGGGACTTTTACCTACGTTCTGAACTGAACTGAGTAAGTCTATACATTCCTTATATCTTTTACCTACGCTCAGTTCAGTAAGTCTGTACACTGGGAACTTTACTGACGTTGCCTTGCCAAAGTCTACACACTGTGAACCTTCAAGTCTGTACAGACTTTACTTGTTCAAGTCTGTACATCGTCCAGCTCTTTGGCAAGTCTACACATCTCTACGTCTATACACTCAGTTATCCTTCAACCCTATACACTCGATATCACCTTCAAGTGTATACACTCTCAAGTTGTTCATACTTGCCTATATGTTGTTTTCAAGTGTATACACTCTCTCACTTGACACACTTGCTTAATTGCTGTTTCTAAGTCTACACATTCGATGCCTTCATGCATTGTTCTCTTCGAAGTCTATACATCGACGTCTATACATTGAAGTCCATACATTGCATACAGTTGTGCTTCACAAGTCTACACATTGCTGCTCTTCATTACAAGTCTTTACACTCGTCCTCCTTCACACGATCAACTCTATACATCCATTGTCTTGCCTGCTGAATGAAGTCTACACACTGAGATCGCATGAACTCTTACAAGTCCATACACTAAGCTCGCATGAAGAACTTCAACTCTACACACTCTCACACTTGACACACTTGCCTATTTGACATCCCTGACTCTTTACACTCGAGGGCTTCATACACTTCACAGAAGTCCACACATTTCCTCTGTTGTGCTAATGCATTATTCAGCTAGTCTATACACTGAGGTCGCATGAGGACTCAAGTCTATACACTCCCTCAGTGTACACACTTACTCATCTGCTATCCTAAAGTATATACATTCGTTGATATCTGACTGAACTAACTAATCACATTTCCTTGTTTCTGCGTGCAGATGATTCAGGTCAATGATTGGGCACGTGAATCGAGGATGATACCTGGCACGTGATCCGAGAATGCTCTGGAAAAGGAGGGAACGAGACTCACTCGTGTGAAGGCCTGAAACTCAGGTCGAATGCCATATAAAAGGTGCCTTCTGCGTTTAGATGGACAGAACTAGAGAAAAAAGCTGAAGAGCAAAATCCCTGAGCAGAAGAAGAAAAGAGAGAGAGCCTCCACGTTCCAGAAAGAAGATAGAGAGAAAAGATTTGAGAGTATTGCTGTGAGAGAAAAGTCTGAGTGAGAGAGAAGAGTCCAATTTGCTTCTTCGAAAGCTACATTTGATTTTGGTTTTTCTGAAACGATTGTTGTTCATCGTTGGTCTTGTTTACATTTCTGTTTTTACTTTTATTTCTTCATATATCTGATTTCGAGTTGTTACCCTCCGGTGTTTGGAGGAAGGGAGAGTTACTCCGGTTCCCCTCTGGGCTGCAGAGGAAGAGAGATCTGTGATCTCTGGTTTTGCCAGTGACGGGTTGTCATTAGCAGGTTCCCTCCGGGTTGGAGGAAGGGAGAGCCATCTCTGGTTCTGGTCTTGCTGGTAGCAGGTCCAGGTGTCAAGCTCTGTGGGTAGCAGAGTTTGGTTGAGGGATTTGTTTCCCTTGGTTGTTCAAGCTGTGTGGCAGCATATTATTCGCAGACTGAGTCTGCAGTTTTCTAGCAGTGGCTAGTGGAATCCTCACTCTAGTTGGAGTGAGGGGTGGATGTAGATTGTGGACTACAATCGAACCACCTTAAAATCTCTTGTCTCCTCTGTGGCTTGGTATTATCGTTTGTGCTTTCCTTCTGTTCGGCATTGTGTTTGTGTGTGGACGGCCTCTTCCAATCGCACCTTATTATCCTGTCTTAGTTTCTCACTGCGTTAGCTGCATTGTTTCGCCATATCTGAAGGGTTGTATTTCGAAGTAGTGAGTTTCCGCTGAAGTTTTGTAAATTGGGAGTGATCTATTCATCCCCCCCCCCTTCTATATCACTCTTCGCTGCGCTAACATTTGGTATCAGAGCAGGTTTGCATCATGTGGATGAACGGTCAGGGAAATGCTAATGGTCCTAGAAGCTTCATGGCTGAAGGTCAATCCATTAGTCGCCCTCCATTTTTTGATGGTAATAATTATCTCTTTTGGAAGAACAGGATGGAAGTGTTTGTCAGAGCACAGAGCCACAAGCTGTGGAGGGTAATCACTGTTGGCCCGTATGATCTGCCACCGAACGAGGACGCATGGACAGATGACCATATCAAGCTATCTTCACTCAACTGGACGGCGCTAAACATCATCCAGTGTGCTGTTCACCCAGAGGAATATGCCCGTATATCTGCCTACAGGACTGCCAAGTGAATGTGGGATGAGCTGCAATTAATCTATGAAGGTGCAGCTCAAGTGAAAGCCTCGAAGGTAAACCTCTACACCTCTAAGTATGAACTGTTTAGGATGAATGTAGAGGAGAATATTACTGAAATGTATGCCAGGTTGTCCTTGATCACAAACACACTTAAGGGGCTAGGGAAGGATCTAGCTGAGGCAGACATAGTCAGGAAAATTCTTAGATCCTTATCCCCAGCATGGCACACTAAGGCCATCGTGATTGAAGAGTCAAAAGATCTGATGACCTTGACAGTGAATGAACTCATAGGATCCCTCATGACCTATGAGATGAATTTCAAAGGAGGTGGTGAAGGAAGTGATAGGAAGGCTAAGAATGTAGCTCTCAAGGCATCCCGTAACAAGAGTAGCAGTAGCAGCAGCAGCAGTAGCGGTGAGTCTGATGGCTTCTCAGATCTCGACCAGAAGGAGCAGGCAATGCTCACTCGTCAGTTCAGTAAATTTTTAAGGAGAAAGGGGAAGACCTTTAGGAGGAAAAAGCCATATTCCTTTAACAAGAATGTTGAATCTACCAATTATAGGGATAGAAATCCTAAGAGACTGACTTGTTATCATTGTAATAAACAGGGACACATGAAAGACGAATGCCCAGATCTTCAGAAGAAGGGTCCCTACTTCCAGAAGAAGAACACAAAAGTGCAGAGAAGAAGAAGCCACAGGCGATGGTCTGCACATGGAGCGAGGAGGAAGAAGATCCTGAAGATACTTCCTCAGAGGAGCATGAAGAACGAATTTGCCTTATGGCAAACAGTGAAGAGGAGGTAACCAATGTTTTTGAAAATTTTACGATTGATGACTGGGAAGATGCTTATGCTGAGTTATTAGATAAATTCAATTCTCTTAGTAAAGAGCATAGGGTTCTGAAAAGAAAATTTAATACTAATGTTGAAGAACAAACCTAGGTCTGTGAGGAAAATCAGAAACTAAAAGAGCAACTAGAAGAAATGACCTCACTAAGAAAAGAAAATGATAAGCTCAAGGGAGAAAACCAAGAAAGTCAAAATCAGCTCAATGAACTCAAAATAAGAATTGAAGAAAGCTTGAATGAAAGTAGAGTGAACTCAAAAAAATATGAAGCTGTTAAGAAAGTCAATGGTGACCTTCTAAAAAATTCTGAGTCCCTTCAAAAGGAGCTGGAAGACAAACAGAAAGTTTTGGAAAACTTTGTCCAAGGAAAATCTAGTCTGGATGCTATACTGGGGGCTAGGGTTAACTTCAATAAGGAGGGTCTAGGCTACGACCCAACTAACAAAAGACCCTTACAATTCAAAACCATTACATTATGCCCAGAGAAGGGAAAAGAAAAGCTGGACACACCATCCAGCTCAAACAGTAGTAAGGGAACTCAAGGTCAGAAGGAAAGTTCTAAAAACAGTGCTGGTCAACCATTTAAAATGGGAATGAATTCTGTGAAGAATTTCACTAAGCCTACCAATCAGAACATAAATGGTAAATGGACCAAGCAAGTGGATCAGAAGAAAAGCTAGAATTACTACAATCAGATGGGTCCAAAGAGGACCTACTGGAGAAATGACCATCATATTCAAAAACCTGTTGATCAACAAACTTACAGGAGATATCCTAGGAGTGGCAAGCCTAATGAATGGAATAGAACTTACTTCTCCTGACCAGCTGGACTTAATTTCAATAAACCAGAAGTAAAGGTGCCAGGGAAATCCATGCTGAAGCAAATTTGGATTCCTAAACACTTGATTAGAGATTTGAATAATGTCCTTGGACCCAACTCATCTTGGGTTCCAAATCACTCTGCTTGATGTTATTTGTGTAGGTCGGCCTGGCAGCTGAAGACAACAAGTGGTACCTCGACAGTGGCTGCTCCAGGCACATGACAGGTGACCGATCCAAGTTCAGCAAGATAGAGATGAAGGTAGGGGGTCTGGTCAAGTTTGGAGGAGAGAACAAAGGTAAGATTATTGGAGTTGGTACAGTAGGTAAGTCTTCCACAAACTCCATTGAAAAAGTTCTACTTGTGGAAGGTCTTCAACACAACCTGATTAGCATCAGTCAGTTATGTGACAAGGGTCACAGGGTTGTGTTTGATGATAACTCATGCTAAATCTTTGAAATAAATTCTGATGTGGTTAAATTTGTAGACAACAGGATTAATAATGTCTACATGGTAGACCTAGATGAGGAATCTGAATCTAATATTTGTTTATCTGCCAATTCTGAAAATGATGCTTTTGAATGGCATAGACGTCTAGGTCATGCTAGCTTTACTACTTTAAATAAATTGGTCAAGCATGATTTAGTAAGAGGCATGCCTAGAATTAAATTCAATTCTATTTCAAAATCATGTGATGCATGTGCTCTAGGCAAACAGACCAGGAATTCTTTCAAATTAAGATCTGAGCCATTGTCCACTAGACCAATGGAACTCCTCCATATGGACCTCTTCGGTCCTACTAGAACTCAGAGTCTTAATGGGAACAGGTTTGGCTATGTCATCATAGATGACTTCTCTAGATATTCATGGATCCTTTTCTTAGCAAATAAAAGTGATGCATTTCAAAAGTTTAATCTGTTTTTCAATAAGGTCAAACAAGAAGGAAAACACAAGATCTGTTCTATTCAATCTGACCATGGAGGTGAGTTTGAAAACTCCATGTTTTCTGATCTTTATGAAAGAGAGGGACTAACACACAGATTTTCTTCTCTCAGGACACCTGAACAGAATGGAATTGTGGAGAGAAGAAATAGAACTGTGGTGGAGATGGCCCGAACCATGCTAATTGAAAGTCAATTACCAATGAGGTTTTGGGCAGAGGCGGCCAATACAGCAACTTACATAATCAACAGGGCCATGGTAAGACCCATTCACAAGAAAACACCCTATGAGCTTCTAAAAGGTAAGAAACCAAGCTTGTTTCATTTCAGAATTTTTGGAGCAAAATGTTTTATTCACAATAATGACAAGAAAGATCTAGACAAGTTTGAAGCTAAAAGCTCCCCTGGAATATTTTTGGGATATTCAGAAGTGTCTAGGGCATATAGGGTCTTTAACATAACAGATAAAAAGGTTGAAGAGTCTCCACACATTATTTTTAGTGAAAAGAAAGGTGTTTCTAACAATGAAAATTTTGACAGGGATTCCAATCATGATGGGGAATTCCTAGAAGACCAAGAAGAAGAGAACACTCAGCAAAGTGGAACAGCAAATCCTCCCAACCAGGAAGAGCCAAGAGAAGTAGGTGAGTCTTCAATAAATGTTAGATTTCTTAAAGATCATCCGATAGATAATGTCATAGGCAATCCTGAAGATCCTCTTCGGACTAGGTCTCATTTTAGGAATGTGAATAATGAAGACTTAATTGCTTTAGTCTCACAAATTGAACCCAAATCAATAGAAGAGGCCTTGGCTGATCAAGCTTGGGTCAATGCCATGAGTGAGGAATTGGGCCAGTTCGAAAGAAATAATGTCTGGGAACTTGTTCCAAGACCAGATAATGTTAATATCATAGGAACTAAGTGGGTGTTCAAAAATAAAATGAATGAAGATGGAATCATTTCTAGGAATAAGGCCAGATTAGTAGCCAAGGGCTACTGTCAGGAATTTGGTGTAGATTTCGATGAATCCTATGCACCTGTTGCTAGGATGGAGGCTATAAGACTGTTGCTTACTTTTGCATGTTCAAAGAACATAAAACTCCAACAAATGGATGTTAAAAGTGCCTTTTTAAATGGAGTCATTAAAGAAGAGGTTTTTGTTGAACAACCCCCTGGATTTTAACTTTCTCCTCAATCTGACCAAGTTTTCAGGTTAAACAAAGCCTTGTATGGTCTAAAGCAGGCTCCTCGAGCTTGGTATGAACGATTGACTGAATTTCTGATCAGCAAGGGCTACAAAAGAGGTAAAGTAGATCAAACTTTATTTACCAAGGGTACAAATAAAGATCTCCTCATAGTTCAGGTATATGTAGATGACATTGTGTTTGGATCAACTAAGCATGAACTATGTGTTGAATTCTCTAAATTGATGTCTGCTAAATTTGAGATGAGTTTGGTTAGTGAACTAAAGTACTTCCTTGGCTTGCAGGTACAATAGCTAGAGGATGGGTGCTTCATCAACCAGACCAAATACACAATGGAACTGTTCAAGAGGTTTGGTATGGAAAATCTGAAGCACATTACAACACCCATGGGTACCAATACCTCACTGGATGCAGATGAGACAGGTAAAGAAGTAAATGCCAAGCTCTATCGAGGTATGATTGGATCACTTCTATACTTGACAGCTTCTAGACCTGATATACAATTCAGTGTAGGAATATGTGCAAGGTATCAGTCTAGACCTACTGAATTACATTTAGCTGCAGTGAAAAGAATTTTTAGATATTTGTCAGCTACTCATTCTCTTGGTTTATGGTTTCCTGCATCACACACATTTAACTTAGTTGCATACACAGATGTTGATTATGCAGGATGTAAACTAGACAGGAAAAGTACTAGTGGTCATTGTGAATTTTTGGGTGGGTGTTTAGTGTCTTGGGATTCCAAGAAACAACATTCGGTGGCCCTCTCCACTGCAGAAGTTGAATATGTGGCTGCAGGGAGTTGTGGAACACAAGTCATTTGGATTAAACACCAGCTTCAGGACTACCAAGTAGACCTGGGGTGCACACCTATCTATTGTGATAATACCAGTGCCATTAATCTTGCCAAAAATCCTATTTTGCATTCACGCACCAAACACATAGAGATAAGGCATCATTCCATAAAAGATGAGGTTTCTAAAAATAATTTTGAACTGATTCATGTAGGCACAGATAATCAGATTGCTGACATCTTCACTAAACCTCTGGATAATGAAAAATTCACAACACTAAGAAGAGAATTAGGCTTATACAAATTGCCTTAATTGTGTAGTCTGTTCTTTTTGTGAGGGGGAGTTCTATATGACAGTTGGTTAGCTTTCAGAAATGCTGTGAGTGAGGGGGAGCTGGTTGAGCTGTGAGAGGAAGTGTTCTTTGACAAAGTCAAAAAGATTGACCAGATGTGTGTCTTTGTTGGTTTTCATGACAGATCTAGTGTGGTTCTCTCAGACAGTAGAATGTCACTTAATTCTTAAGTCTATAAGTCAGTGATACTAAAGTCCAGTTAGAATCTTTCCTCTGGTATTCCTTCAGAGATCTGGATTAATTGTAAAAAGTATATCTTCCTACATTGTCAATGATTCTGGTTCAGGTCAAAACCTGTATGTCTTGATATCTGACCCAATCAGCATGAAATCTAGACTTCAAGATTCACTTCAAGTAATAGTCATTCTAGTATTGTTTTCAATCATTCCATCTCTTCAACACAAGGGCTTAACTAAACAAACATGTCTTGTTTTGTTCACTGAGAAACTGGGAGCTTCATCAATGAAATGAATATTACTCCTATGTCATGACGTGTCAAATGCTTAAAATGAATGAAAAAGACATGACAGAGCAATGGTGGCTAGCTGGTGAGTAACTGGGGACTCTGGCCTCTAATCAAGGTGTTTCCTCATGTCAAAAGCCACAGTTACTAACTCTGTTCCTTAATATAAAAAAATGGGGAGGAAGTAATGAGGTACTCACTCTGAGTAACTGGGGATTCAGGCCTCTAATCAAGGTGTCTCCCTAATGTCAAAAGAGTGAATCACCAACTTACTCATTGATCTTCTTGAAAATCATCTCAAAAATTCCTTGTTGTTTTGCAACTAATGGATTGCTTGTCCTCAATACCTTGAGAACACCTCTCTGACTTTGTCTCTTGTTGTCTTTTTGGATTGTTGACAGTTCAGCTCTATCTGGCCATACTTGTTAACTTCTGCTCTAAATCATACTCCATGTATGCTGGTAAACTTTTCTATCACTCTATTTCTCTAGTGTGTACTGGAGTTCAACAATCTTCACTTGAGTTTAGCACCTCACTTATTTTCTTAAGACTTGCTTGTGTCTTTCTGCACTAAGAAGTTACTGTACTTCTTCTTCATGTCTCCAGCACTTTCATATACTCTGCATTTCCTTTTGCTGATGTCAAAGGGGGAGAGAGATTTTGCAATATCAGTAGATCATGTATTGTTTATGAGCTAAGGGGGAGATTACCTAGTCATGTGATGGCTTTATCTGAGAATGGGTTGTAGGGAGTGGTTTTGGAGAAAGAAGTGATTCTGCAGTAGTGCTTAATTTGGCTGTGCTTTCACTTGCCTTGAATTTGCTTTGATTGTTGAAACTGCAGTTAATGTCTTGTTAAGCTTTGATATTGCTTTATTCATAGTGTTGCCATCATCAAAAAGGGGGAGATTGTTGCATCCCTACGGTTTTGATGATGTCTCACACCATAAATCAATCTTCTATCTCTAGAATAATTCATGCTTCATCATGTAGGACTGTGCAGTTCATATGGTTGTCAGATAAATATGCACTACTTGATCATGTCTACACACTGTCTACATAGTCTGGACACTGATGGGTCGATGCTCCACCTCTGATGGGTCGACGCTCCACCTCTAGTGGGTCGACGCCTCCTTTACTCTCCAAGTCCATACATTGAATTTCATATTCAAAGTATGTACATTGGTCTTCACCTGAAGTTCCTTCAGAGTCTGTACACCCTCCGCTAAGCCTTCAGAGTCTGTACAGCCATTCCTTGAGTTCAAGTCCATACAACGGCACTGTAGCTTGCATCTGAAGTGTATACATCCTTTCAAGGGGTCAAGTCTATACATTCTCCCGTTCATTTCAAAGTCTACACATCGCCCTTCATCTTCCAAGTCTATACATTCAGTTGAACTCCAAGTCTATACACACTCTGTTGAACCCCAAGTCTATACATCGTCTGCCATTTGAAAGTCAATACATTGTCCCTCGTCTCACACATCATGACCCAAAGTCTGTACAGCCTCTAGTCACTGTACAAGTCCATACACTGGCTGCACTGCACAAGTCTATACATTGGCTTGGGCATCCAAGTCTAGACATTGATTCACTATTCATGCCTTGATTCGAAGTTTGTACAGCAAGAGACGTTCATCAAAGTCTATACAGCCAACGCCTTCATTGATTCCATGTCTGTTCATCACTGTATCAAGCCTCCCAAGTCTGTACAACCACTGTCTCACTTGGACTTGAAGTCTATACACTGGTCGGTGGAAGCAAGTCTATACATTCGACTGTTCAGCCTGTGATCAAGTCTGTACAGCCAGGGAGACCATTAAGTCTATACACTCATTCACTGTAGCTTGCACGAGGTGAAGTCTGCACATTGGCTTTAGTTTTTCAAGTCTGTACATCCTTCTGTTGAAATTCCAAGTCTGTACATCGGACTGGTTGAGCAAGTCTGTACAGCGGTTGCATTCTCTTAAAGTCTATACATTGGGACTTTTACCTACGTTCTGAACTGAACTGAGTAAGTCTATACATTCCTCATATCTTTTACCTACGCTCAGTTCAGTAAGTCTGTACACTGGGAACTTTACTAACGTTGCCTTGCCAAAGTCTACACACTGTGAACCTTCAAGTCTGTACAGACTTTACTTGTTCAAGTCTGTACATCGTCCAGCTCTTTGGCAAGTCTACACATCTCTACGTCTATACACTCAGTTATCCTTCAACCCTATACACTCGATATCACCTTCAAGTGTATACACTCTCAAGTTGTTCATACTTGCCTATATGTTGTTTTCAAGTGTATACACTCTCTCACTTGACACACTTGCTTAATTGCTGTTTCTAAGTCTACACATTCGATGCCTTCATGCATTGTTCTCTTCGAAGTCTATACATCGACGTCTATACATTGAAGTCCATACATTGCATACAGTTGTGCTTCATAAGTCTACACATTGCTGCTCTTCATTACAAGTCTTTACACTCGTCCTCCTTCACACGATCAACTCTATACATCCATTGTCTTGCCTGCTGAATGAAGTCTACACACTGAGATCGCATGAACTCTTACAAGTCCATACACTGAGCTCGCATGAAGAACTTCAACTCTACACACTCTCACACTTGACACACTTGCCTATTTGACATCCCTGAGTCTATACACTCGAGGGCTTCATACACTTCACAGAAGTCCACACATTTCCTCTGTTGTGCTAATGCATTATTCAGCTAGTCTATACACTGAGGTCGCATGAGGACTCAAGTCTATACACTCCCTCAGTGTACACACTTACTCATCTGCTATTCTCAAGTATATACATTCGTTGATATCTGACTGAACTAACTAATCACATTTCCTTGTTTCTGCGTGCAGATGATTCAGGTCAATGATTGGGCACGTGAACCGAGGATGATACCTGGCACGTGATCTGAGAATGCTCTGGAAAAGGAGGGAACGAGACTCACTCATGTGAAGGCCTGAAACTCAGGTCGAATGCCATATAAAAGGTGCCTTCTGCATTTAGATGGACAGAACTGGAGAAAAAAGCTGAAGAGCAAAATCCCTGAGCAGAAGAAGAAAAGAGAGAGAGCCTCCACGTTCCAGAAAGAAGATAGAGAGAAAAGATTTGAGAGTATTGTTGTGAGAGAAAAGTCTGAGTGAGAGAGAAGAGTCCAATTTACTTCTTCGGAAGCTACATTTGGTTTTGGTTTTTCTGAAACGATTCTTGTTCATCGTTGGTCTTGTTTACATTTCTGTTTTTCCTTTTATTTCTTCATATATCTGATTTCGAGTTGTTACCCTCCGGTGTTTGGAGGAAGGGAGAGTTACTCCGGTTCCCCTCTGGGCTGCAAAGGAAGAGAGATCTGTGATCTCTGGTTTTGCCAGTGACGGGTTGTCATTAGCAGGTTCCCTCCGGGTTGGAGGAAGGGAGAGCCATCTCCGGTTCTGGTCTTGCTGGTAGCAGGTCCAGGTGTCAAGCTCTGTGGGTAGCAGAGTTTGGTTGAGGGATTTGTTTCCCTTGGTTGTTCAAGCTGTGTGGCAGCATATTGTTCGCAGACTGAGTCTGCAGTTTTCTAGCAGTGGCTAGTGGAATCCTCACTCTAGTTGGAGTGAGGGGTGGATGTAGATTGTGGACTACAATCGAACCACCTTAAAATCTCTTGTCTCCTCTGTGGCTTGGTATTATCGTTTGTGCTTTCCTTCTGTTCGGCATTGTGTTTGTGTGTGGACGGCCTCTTCCAATCGCACCTTATTATCCTGTCTTAGTTTCTCACTGCGTTAGCTGCATTGTTTAACCATATCTGAAGGGTTGTATTTCGAAGTAGTGAGTTTCCGCTGAAGTTTTGTAAATTGGGAGTGATCTATTCATCCCCCCCTTCTATATCACTCTTCGCTGCGCTAACACATAGGTCCGTGCACATTCCTGTAGCCTACGTCTCATGCTACGTCTTTGGCGCACTCATGCATAGGTCCGTGCACATTCCTATAGTTTGTGTCTCATTTGCACTTGTGTCTCAGGCTACGTCTCTATTACGTCTTAGCACACCCAGTGTCTCATTCGTCTAAGTTTTAGCGTCTCTATTTGCGTCTTATGCTCAGCAGTGACTAGCTGCATCTCTTGCGTAGATACGTCTCATATTACGTCTCACATGCTATGTGAGTCCATGGCGTCGTATCACATTGCGTCTCTCTTGCACAATGCATTGCGTCTCATGCATTCTGTCTACATGCATTCCATCTCTGCGTCTCATGTGTCTCGCGTGTCTCTGCATCTCATTCTACGTCTCAGTGCATGTGCTGCGTCTCATTTGGTTTAGCACGGTCGATGCAATATATTGTTGTACTTCGATCAAGTCGGTGCAATCATTAATATTGCGTATAAGTGAGTCCGTGCATACCTGTCTACTTTGGTGTAGGTTCCAGATTTAGTCAGTGCAATCTACTATACGTTGCACATGAAGTCTGTGCAATGGTTGTTCCGTGCATGATATCATCGGTGCATACCTTTACATAGCGAGAGTGAAGTCAGTGCATCTTTACTCTGCATGCCATCAAAATCTTTGCATATCTCACTGAACACACTTCACGATCGGTGCACATTTTCCTCAGGCACATGGAGAGCCTATGCATGTCTTGGCTTATGCACAATCAAAGTCGGTGCATTGCTATAAAATCTGTGCATATCCTGTAATACATGTCACATGGTCTGAGCATTGTTTGGGATACGTTCTGTGCATATGTCTAAGTCTTTAGCTTTAAGCTATGTGCTTGTCTTGCAAAAGTTACGTAAGGTCTGTGCATAACAGCACGATGGCAAATGTAGTCGGTGCTAACATTTTTCTTATTCCTTTGCCAGATCTATCAGTTCGTCAAACACGTGTTCAGCAAATCTACAACCTGGAAATAAGAGTGCCGGGTTTAAGGATCGTGATCCGAGGCAAGGAACGGAATGGATGACCACGTGGACAGCTACTGTAGCGACCCGGATTCCGGATACCCGGCATACCCGGTAGGACTACCGGATACGCGTGATACCGTATGGAACCCGCGAGGTCTCCCAAGAGCGGGAAAGCTCCGAAGGGATAAGGGCACGTATAGAGTACATTGAAACCACAGAGATATAACAGAAGCAATTAAATTTCATTAGATAGGTTTGCTAAAGTAGCAGAAATAAAATTACTTTTTAATTAACAGTTTCAAATTAAAAATTATATCCCAGAGTCAGTCCAAAGCTAAAGACAACAAGTCTAGCACAGTACAGTCGACAGAAAGGAAAAACGTACCAAAAGGTCGGGAGAAGCCCGACGCAGGTACCAGCTGGCAGCAACGGCACGCAACGAGCACGCACACTCCAGGAACCACACGGAAGCAGAAGGCGAAACCCACCTAAAAAGCAGGGGTGAGTCTCTAACCAGAAACTCAGTAGGGGTCACGCGGATCCCCACTGGAAAATGCGCAGTGCAACGGAAGCAACTGTAAAACAGCAAGTGCAGTAAAGTAGGAAAAGCTACACTACAAAGCTGTAAATAGAACAGGGACAGCAGGAGTAGGGAACAGGCTAAGAGCAAGGGGAGTTCAACCAAAAGAAAGAGCGAGGTCGTAAAACCCGGAACACGGCCACCGAGGAGAACTCGGCACTCTAAGCTACTCCAAAAGGCAACAAACGGTCAACCATAAACCCACACGGTAGGGTACACCAGTCCGTCGGCCAAAACCGAGAAGAGGGCAAAAGCCAACTACACAAACGGAAAAGGTCTAGAAAAGACCCAGACAGACGACAAACAGAACGACTAGAACGCCGTGCACGCCGCCCCACGCATGACCAGAACGTCGCTCACGCAACAGGGCACTGACCTCGAGTACAGCCACGAGAGGGCCACTCGCAAAGGTCATAATGCGCAAGAAACGCCGAGAGTCACGTGTCATGTGACGGAAGCACCTCCTCACAGAAACAGCCAGCTGCGTCACTGACGTCTTACGTTGCGCCACAAGTACCTACCTATACACGCCCAAAAATGGCGGAGGCCAAGGTACTCAAAACCAAGTCTAAGGAACAACCGCTCCGAGTCCAAGGAGAGGCAGCACCAACAGATGTTGAACCAGAAACAGAACAACAACAAGACAAGTAACTAGTCAGGGTCACGTCCGTCGACGTAAGTCCTCAATCCCTCACAACGTGTGCACACACTGGCTCTAGCCTAAGCCAGGTCCTCTAGCTAGTTTTCTCCCTCGACAGGACGCTATCGTTGGCTGGGAGCCCACGAAACTAGCTTACAAACCATGAACGGGAACCCTCCGATATCCGCAAGCGGGTCGGCACTCAAGAGACCGAAGGGTAATAACAAACGGAGGCTCACGAGGCACAAGGCTCGAAAACACGAGTGCTAAAGTGCAGACAGCCCATAAACCCTGTCGCACGAACAGACAGCACTCCTGGCAGTACAACCACCGCCGAACAGACTCAAGACAAGGCAACTAGACCTACAACGTAACGATCCTTGAGTCGGACGACTCAACGATAAGATCATCACAAACAGCGGAACAAGCCGCCAATCGGTCTAATCCTAAGCTAGAAGAAACAACGCTCCGCATGAAGCAACACACGGAGACCTGAGGGAACACCAGCAACCCTCAGCACACCTGGACGCGCAAACCGAGGTAAGGCAATACCTCGAGGCATCCAGAACCAGTGTCTCGGGTCGGACAAAACCACCGAGACACACATAGGGCTACTCGTCAACCCCTGGGTCACACCGGGTTGACCAGAACCCGACAATAATGCTCAAAGAGTAGGAAAGAGAATCCTACCTCAAGTAAGAAGACTCCTAGCTACCTTACAACGTGGTCTCAGCCCTCATATGACGTCAGGAGACATCCACGGGACAATGGATAGACCACAAGGCCAAGCCAAGACAAGCAGAAATCGAAAGGAACGGAAATCGGAGCACATGACATGTAACGCACCACCCTTAGACCGCTACATGAACCTGACGGTCTAAGTCTAGGCCCTTACACTCCAAGTGACGGTCGGCGGAACAGCCGTCACACACACCGCCCTATCAAACTCTAAAACACCCAAAAAGCATGTAACGGCCAGCACCGGGCGTGTTACACACACCTGACGCGCCCGACCGGGGCCGTCAAGGCCAACACGGACCAAAACACCAACACAGCAAATGTAACGTGCCATGGCAGGCGCGTCACAAGCACCTAACGCGCAAGACAAGGCGCGTTACAGCCACAAACCGAAGACAAAAACCCACAGCAACTCGAGCCATGTAACGCGCTAGGCCAAGCGTGTTACACACGCCTGACGCGCAGGAGCAGGCGCGCTACACACTGGCTCAAGACAAAAACAGAGGCTGAGAGGCATGTAACGGCCAGCACAGGGCACGTTACAAACGCCTAACGCACAGGGGCCCCACCGTTACATCCAACGGCGCGACAACCCAACTCAGCCAAACAACATGTAACGGCCAGCACAGGGCGCGTTACACACACCTAACGCACGGGGGAACCACCGTCAGAGGCACCGCCTCTAATGGTCAACGTCGATCAAAAGAAATGTAACGGCCTGGGCAGGCGCGTCACATCCATCTAACACGCTGGGTCAAGCGCGTTAGAGGAACCGACTCAGCTCCAAAACTCAAAATGATGAAGCAATGTAACGCGTTAACACAGGCGCGTTACATGGGTGTAACGCGCCTCCCCAGGGCCGTCACACACCCAGAAGCCACAAAACTCTAAACGCCAAACGAAGTGGCGGTCTATCGTAGGGCCGTCAGGGCCATATAACGGTCCCTGGAACGACCGCTACATCGGCTACGGCGGGAAAACAAGGGAATGGCCAAACCGGCCCATTCCACGCCCCATTCACGCCGAAACGCAGGGGAACCAAACCCAAACGACAAATAACAACATAAAACGGCTCAAAAGCCCACATGCAACCACAAAAACACAAGATCCGGGCGATTCCAATGAATCAACCCTAAATGGGTCAACGAGGTTCTCGGGCTCCTACCGGCCTCGAATGACCACCGATCAAAACAAAACAAGCATGGATGGGATCCTAACATCCCAACGGTCAGTTCAACACTAACCGAGCTACAAATGGTTGCCATTTTCCGGCGAACCCTAAAAACTCCAAAAATCACGGTTTAGGCTAAACAAGCCCAAACTCGGTCGTTTCCTTGCCGAACGACGTGCAATGGCAGGGAAAACGGAGAGGAAGAAGTGAGGAACCATCACCCTACCTCCACCGAAGAAATCGTGCCCCGAAGGAACTAAACCGCGCCGAAAACCACGCCGCGAACCGAACCGTCGACTTTGAATCCACCGTCCGGGATCACGCCAAATCCATCTCGATCCTCGCACTATCACGCACCTCAGCAGCATCTCGTCGTCACCAGCACGCCCCTGCACCCCTCCGTCTGCAGCCGGAGGCGAGAAGGCGGGAGAACGAGAGAGAACGGGAGAGAGAGAGAGAGGCGAACGTGCGAATGAGAAGGAGGAGAGAGGAAAAGGAAAGAAAAAGAAAAGAAATTAGAAAATTTTCCTAATTTCTGAAAATTCTGAAAATGCGTCGAAAATGCATAAATTCAGAAAAATACGTAAAAATAGTCAAAACGACCGGCTCGACGAGTACATCGTCGCTGTAGCATCCACGAGTCGAGGAACTGACAAACAAACTCACCGTAGGGTTCCGTAACTAGTACGAGAGAAAAACCCATACAGCTCGTAAAGCTCAACTCGGAAGCCACCAAAGCGAACCGAAACTCACCGAAACCAATCCAAAAGATCCAATGAAGATCCAGCAAGACCTACCAAGGATCCAGGGCATTACATCCTCCCCTCCTTTAAGAAATTTCACCCTCAAAATTAAGGACTAACAAAGGAGAAGCAGGGAAGAACAACCCAACAACACAACCACAAAAACAACACAAATCTCGAGAAACACAGCTCAGAGGAACACTGTCAGACCACAATCACGAGCACACACTCTGGATCGAGCACGACACAAGTGAACACATGTCCGACACCTCTGAAACAGGGCAACGTCGCTTACGTCTCACAGGGGAAAGAGACACGACTGCCACAACAACAGACAACCAACCGAGAAACACAATGACAACACGGCAAGCGGCAGCTTACACAAGGAGACACAGTCCTCTCAACTGACAGCTCAACCACATCATCAGCTCCAGTGCCAAAGGCAACAGGGAACACCTGGCACGCAGGACACCAACGACAACAACAGCATCGGACCACAAACACAATCAAGTCAGTCCTCATTCAGATATTACACCTGATCGAGTCGCAAGCTAACTCTAGGAAAAGAGCACAGCAAGGCTAACCGACAAGACTTGGTCCAAAACAGAGGCACAAAATCATAGAGAAACAGCACTCACAGAAACAACACAACGGCAACACCTGCAGGATTCCGGCTCCGCACAACACGCAGGGCCACAGAATACCACTGCAAGCAGGGTCACAACAAGGCACAAGAACAGCTGAGCACATGACCACAAGAAACGGGTCACGCATCAGACTGCTCACCAAGAGAAGACCCACAATAACAAGAAACGACAACAATCTCGAGGAACGCAACTCAAGGACTACAAACACGCCTTGAGAGCACAACACCAAGAAAGAAATGCAGAGTAGAGGGTACTCAATCAACAGGAATGTCGACAAATTCCCCAATACTCGCAAATGCCAATGCCAACACCAGAAAACCTCCAATAATGGCATGGCAACAGACGACATCGAGGCACAAGAAGCCAAGACGAAGTCACATCGAGAAAAAACAAACCTCTCGACCAGTGGGTAGCCGACCCACCCACTTCCGTTGCACTCTCAACAACGCACACAGGCAACAGGACAACCTCAATAGTCGCACCTCAGCACACACCAAGCGCCTTCGCAATCAACAAAGATCGCAAATCACACGCCACGAGTACCGATCCTGTGAACAACCGATCACAAGGAGCCTAAGTGCAACAGGAGAAGAGCACCAGCTTTAGCACAAAGCACAAGGAAAGCATCAATCTCAGCTTACCTTCACGTCCCGAAAATGATAAGTGAGCCTTCACAATACATCGGCCACTAGACATGGCACGACAATACGGTACACAACAGCTCTTAACACCATCATGGAGTCCAAAGCCAAGCAACCGTAAAGCAGAGAGCAGATCAGGCTCAAAACAAAGCTGTCCACACTTAAGCAGACACAGGACAAAGGCATCACTAAGATAGCAATTCCAAGGCAAACCTCGAAAAGATTCCACCAGAAGGGACGAGAAGCAGGAAGCTCAACCACCAAAGCTCACTAGGAAGGAAAATCCTAGCTTGCCTGAGCAACTTCTCCAACACGGAATCAAATCGAGCACTTCAACAGAAGCGAAACATATCAGGAGCTGAACAGACTCAAGCCAGGACGACCAAGACAACGTAAGAACGTGTACGGTCATCAAACCAAGGCCAAAGGTCAACAGCAACCTGAACAACTTACAAGAAAATCCTCGAACAACGTACTGTAGATTCAAACCTTCCGGCGAACACTGCCAAGTACAACATGATTGAAACAAACACAACGACGAAAAGAAACACCTCGTCACATCCTGACTAGAGCAGGCCCATCTCGTACAGAGCCAGAACAGCACGTACAAGACAACACACAGAAAACAACGCGACAAAGAATCACAAACCGAAGCCAGCTGAAGACTGTACTGGACCTTCACGACTCTGGATACTGTATATCTCAGATTCCCATGTACTTCACACGACAATGCTCTGATAGCTCAGAAAAGAACTCCGAACATCTCAGAACACTGCTCTGATACCAACTGTAGCGACCCGGATTCCGGATACCCGGCATACCTGGTAGGACTACCGGATACGCGTGATACCGCATGGAACCCGCGAGGCCTCCCAAGAGCGGGAAAGCTCCGAAGTGATAAGGGCACGTGTAGAGTACATTGAAACCACAGAGATATAACAGAAGCAATTAAATTTCATTAGATAGGTTTGCTAAAGTAGCAGAAATAAAATTACTTTTTAATTAACAGTTTCAAATTAACAATTATATCCCAGAGTCAGTCCAAAGCTAAAGACAACAAGTCTAGCACAGTACAGTCGACAGAAAGGAAAAACGTACCAAAAGGTCGGGAGAAGCCCGACGCAGGTACCAGCTGGCAGCAACGGCACGCAACGAGCACGCACACTCCAGGAACCACGCGAAAGCAGAAGGCGAAACCCACCTGAAAAGCAGGGGTGAGTCTCTAACCAGAAACTCAGTAGGGGTCACGCGGATCCCCACTGGAAAACGCGCAGTGCAACGGAAGCAACTGTAAAACAGCAAGTGCAGCAAAGCAGGAAAAGCTACACTATAAAGCTGTAAATAGAACAGGGACAGCAGGAGTAGGGAACAGGCTAAGAGTAAGGGGACCTCAACCAAAAGAAAGAGCGAGGCCGCAAAACCCGGAACACGGCCACCGAGGAGAACTCGGCACTCTAAGCTACTCCAAAAGGCAACAGACGGTCAACCCTAAACCCACACGGTAGGGTACACCAGTCCGTCGGCCAAAATCAAGAAGAGGGCAAAAGCCAACTACACAAACGGAAAAGGTCTAGAAAAGACCCAGACGGACGACAACCAGAATGACTAGAACGCCGTGCACGCCACCCCACGCACGACCAGAACATCACGCACGCAACAGGGCACCGACCTCGAGTACATCCACGAGAGGGCCACTCGCAAAGGTCATAATGTGCAAGAAACGCCGAGAGTCACTTGTCACGTGACGGAAGCACCTCCTCACAGAAACAGCCAGCTGCGTCACTGACATCTTACGCTGCGCCACAAGTACCTACCGACACACGCCCTAAAATGGCGGAGGCCAAGGTACTCAAAACCAAGTCCATGGAACAACCGCTCCGAGTCCAAAGAGAGGCAGCACCAACAGATGCTGAACCAGAAATAGAACAACAGCAAGACAAGTAACTAGTCAGGGTCACGTCCATCGACGTAAGTCCTCAGTCCCTGACAACGTGTGCACACACTAGCTCTAGCCTAAGCCAGGTCCTCTAGCTAGTTTTCTCCCTCGATAGGATGCTATCGTTGGCTGGGAGCCCACGGAACTAGCTTACAAACCGTGTACGGGAACCCTCCGCTATCCGCAAGCGGGCTGGCACTCAAGAGACCGAAGGGTAACAACAAACGGAGGCTCACGAGCCACAAGGCTCGAAAACACGAGTGCTAAAGTGCAGACAGCCAACAAACCCTGTCGCACGAACAGACAGCACTCCTGGCAGTACAACCACCGCCGAACAGACTCAGGACAAGGCAACTAGACCTACAACGTAACGATCCTTGAGTCGGATGACTCAACGACAAGATCATCACAAACAGCGGAACAAGCCGCCAATCGGTCTAATCCTAAGCTAGAAGAAACAACGCTCCGCAGAAAGCAACACACGGAGACCTGAGGGAACACCAGCAACCCTCAGCACACCTGGACGCGTAAACCGAGGTAAGGCAATACCTCGAGGCATCCAGAACCAGTGTCTTCGGCCGGATAAAACCACCGAGACACACACAGGGCTACTCGTCAACCACTGGGTCACACCGGGTTGACCAGAACCCGACAATAATGCTCAAAGAGTAGGAAAGAGAATACTCCCTCTAGCAAGAAGACTCCTGGCTACCTTACAATGCGGCCTAAGCCCTCATAGGACGTCAGGAGACATCCACGGGACAATGGGTAGACCACAAGGCCAAGCCAAGATAAGCAGAAACTGAAAGGAATGGAAATCGGAGCATAGGACATGTAACGCACCACCCTTAGACCGCTACATGAACCTGACGGTCTAAGTCTAGGCCGTTACACTCCAAGTGACGGTCGGGGGAACAGCCGTCACACACACCGCCCTATCAAACTCTAAAACACCCAAAAAGCATGTAACGGCCAGCACCGGGCGTGTTACACACACCTGACGCGCCCGACCGGGGCCGTCAGGGCCAACACGGACCAAAACACCAACACATCAAATGTAACGCGCCATGGCAGGTGCGTCACATGAACCTAACGCGCAAGACAAGGCGCGTTACAGCCACAAACCGAAGACAAAAACCCACGGCAACTCGAGCCATGTAACGCGCTAGGCCAAGCGCATTACACACGCCTGACGCACAGGAGCAGGCGCGCTACACACTGGCTCAAGACAAAAATAGAGGCTGAGAGGCATGTAACGGCCAGCACAGGGCGCGTTACAAACGCTTGACGCACAGGGGCCCCACCGTTACATCCAATGGCGCGGCAACCCAACTCAGCCAAACAACATGTAACGGCTAGCACAGGGCGCGTTACACACACCTAACGCACGGGGGAACCAACGTCAGAGGCACCGCCTCTAATGGTCAACGTCGGTCAAACAAAATGTAACGGCCTGGGGCAGGCGCGTCACATCCATCTAACGTGCTGGGTCAAGCGTGTTAGAGGAACCGACTCAACCCCAAAACTCAAAACGACGAAGCAATGTAACGCGTTAACACAGGCGCGTTACATGGGTGTGACGTGCCTCCCCAGGTCCGTCACACACCCAGAAGCCACAAAACTCTAAACGCCAAACGAAGTGGCGGTCTATCGTAGGGCCGTCAGGGCCATATAACGGTCCCTGGAACGACCGCTACATCGGCTACGGCGGGCAAACAAGGGAATGGCCAAACCGGCCCATTCCACGCCCCATTCACGCCGAAACGCAGGGGAACCAAACCCAAACGACAAATAACAACATAAAACGGCTCAAAAGCCCACATGCAACCATAAAAACACAAGATCTGGGCGATTCCAATGAATCAACCCTAAATGGGTCAACGAGGTTCCCGGGCTCCTACCGGCCTCGAATGACCATTGATCAACACAAAACAAGCATGGATGGGATCCTAACATCCCAATGGTCAGTTCAACACTAACCGAGCTGCAAATGGTTGCCGTTTTCCGGCGAACCCTAAAAACTCCGAAAATCACGGTTTAGGCTAAACAAGCCCAAACTCGGCCGTTTCCTTGCCGAACGACGTGCAATGGCAGGGAAAACGGAGAGGAAGAAGTGAGGAACCGTCACCCTACCTCCACCGAAGAAACCGTGCCCCGAAGGGACTAAATCACGCCGAAAACCACGCCGCGAACCGAACCGTCGGCTTTGAATCCACCGTTCGGGATCGCGCCAAATCCATCTCGATCCTCGCACTATCGCGCACCTCAGCAGCATCTTGTCGTCACCAGCATGCCCCTGCACCCCTCCGTCTGCAGCCGGAGGCGAGAAGGCGGGAGAACGAGAGAGAACGGGAGAGCGAGAGGCGAACGTGCGAATGAGAAGGAGGAGAGAGGAAAAGGAAAGAAAAGAAATTACGAAATTTTCCTAATTTTTGAAAATTCTGAAAATGCGCCGAAAATGCACAAATTCAGAAAAATACGTAAAAATAGTCAAAACGATCGGCTCGATGAGTACATCGTCGCTGTAGCATCCACAAGTCGAGGAACTGATAAACAAACTCACCGTAGGGTTCCGTAACTAGTACGAGAGAAAAACCCACACGGCTCGTAAAGCTCAACTCGGAAGCCACCAAAGCGAACCAAAACTCACCGAAACCAATCCAAAAGATCCAATGAAGATCCAGCAAGACCTACCAAGGATCTAGGGCATTATAGCTACACTGCCGAGATTCTGACACGTAGCTAAGGGATTCCAGAACTCTCTTGGCGGGAGTGTTCCCTCCACACGCTCAATGTGTGACCTCGTGGGTCCCAGGTCTGAAGATATATAAAACCCCTCTTCTGCAATCATCGAGAAGCAGAATATAGAGGAGCTTCAGAGAAGAATCAGAGAGCGAGATAAGAGAGCAGTAGAAGAGGAGATTCTGAGGAAAAAGAGATAGAGCGAGAGTAGCAGAGCAGAGCAGAAGTAAAAGTGAGAAAGCTCATGATATCGAGAGAAGGAGAGAGAGAGAGAGAGAGAGAGAGAGAGTGAAGAAAGAGCTCGAGGAGAAGAAGATAGAAGACTTTCCTGAAGATTAGTTCCACTGGACCTTGGATCAAATCCAGGCCAGTCAGCTCCCTGAGAGCCACATTTATGCTACCATCGTATACAGCTTTCTGTCGCTGTGATTTCTCATTTCTTATTTTTCTTTTACACTCTTTATTTCAAGCTGTTAGTCAGCAGAGCAAGCTGTAACGCTCAGCAGTTGCAGAGGAGGATTCATCGAGTCGGCTAAGCTGTATTGCCCAGCGGAAGCAAGCTGTGATGCTCAGCGGTTTATAGGCAACCTGTGAGGCCCAGCTGTTCAAGCTGTGAGTCAGCAGGAATCCACACTCGGGTTGAGTGTGGGGTGGACATAGGTCTGGAGGACCGAACCATCTAAAAACCTTCTTATCCATCGTGGTTTGAGTGTTTATTCTGATCCGCTAGATGTATGCTTAGACTCGATCTGAATCGTCTGCCTAGCGAGGAATTTGTTTTCATCTTGTTCATTTGATATTGGTTCTGAGAGAGTCATTTTGAATTCTTGATCCTTGTTACTGGAGAGTGTCAAATTCACTCAAGTCATTTGAGCGTCTAAGTTGCATTCGTTTGCTTGATTGGGTTCAGTCAATAGCGTAGGTTTGCTTAGGAGTCTGCACTCATGCAACTCAACTGTTTGATCAAGAGAATCTTTGTCCTCCTTATCTTGTATACCTTAACTAGTTTTAATTCCGCATTCATGTCTAGTTACAGTTTTTAATTGGGTAATTTTTAAGAGGGATTCATTCACCCCCCCTCTGAATCCGGGCCTTGCACCCTAACAACGCCTTGGGCGTGTGGAGAGAATACTCCCGCCAAGAAGATTCTGGAGCAGCCCTGCCACGTGTCAGCCTCTGGTTCAAGGATGATCCACGTGGCTTTAGTCTTCCTGGGACGATCTACCTTGGATCACGTGCCACTTATCATTGTTACACAAATCCACGTGCAGTCGACCTCTACGTCCCCCAGGTGTTTGAATATATGTCAGTTCATCCTTGATGAGTGGGTTGAATCTTGCCAAGATATTTCATCAAACACTTGATGGTCAGCCATGGTTCAAGTGTGCACAGACTTGGTTAAGTAAGGAATGCAATGTGCACAGACTTATATGAGCATATTTAGCAAATGTGCATAGACCTTATATGGTTCAAGGCAAAATGTGCTCAGACCCTATAAGAGACAATGAACAAGTGTGCACTGACGTTAATGTGTATAATGCAGACATAGCGTGAGAATGTGCACCGACTAGCATTTCACATGTGCACAGACCCTGTAGTCATATGTGCACCGACCTTCTCAATGCACAATTCAGATGTGCACAGACCTGTTGGATGACATGTGCACAGACCTTATCAAATGTGCATTGACCCTTATGCACTGAAATGAAAATGTGCACCGACCCTAGTTTGCCAAAAGCAAACATGCACAGACTTCATATATGAACCAACCCAACTAACATAGACTTTATTCATCTAGCACAAACTTTAGTCATGAAGTAAATCCAGCTAGCATAGACCTTACTTGTGAAGCAAGGCTAACTAGCATCGACCTTGGTGTGAAGAACTGCTACTAGCATCGACTTAGTGCGCAGGACAATGCAAGGTAACACAGACCTCATGAAAGACTAGCACTGACCATGTATGCAAGTATGAGAACGTGCATAGACCTGATATGCGTAATGAAGTATATGCACCGATCTTGTTTAGCACAACGTAAAAACTGTAAGCTACAGGAACGTGCACTGACCTTGTGTGCTATATGAGCAAATATGCACTGACCTTATGCTTGCGTATGTCAAAACGTGCACCGACCTTATTTGCATAAGGTAAAACATGCACCGACTATATGTATGCAAGATGCAAGAAATGCACTGACCTTTATATATGTATGAACAGTACTTTGTACAGACTTGTCCAACACATATGCATAATGCAAAATGATAAATATGCACGGACTTGTAACAATAATGTAGGTAGACTTGAAGGCAACAGACCGTGACTTCATGCTGGCACACTGACTCCGATGACTCAAATGCACAATCTCCAATGCACTTACTCATGAAGGCTTCTGACTTATTATGTTTGACTTTTGACTTTATGATATGTGCAATCTGACTGTTCAATGAAATGATATGCACACAAAAATGACATGCACACAGGCTATTCGATAAAATGACATAGAATGACATACACATAGACTTCAAGCAGATGCATTGACTTTACTATGCTAGAGATGAAAGTGTACTATGATGACTAACTGACACAAATGCAATCAACACTAATGATATTATTCACACATATGAGTCATAGTGTCTGTCATCATCAAAACCACAGGGATATAACAGCCTGCCCCTTGGAGCATTAGCTTAGCAAGATGGAATTCTCCTCGGTTCTAGTAGATCAAAGTCTTAACTCACCGAGACTTTAATGCAACATAACCTTAACATTCATGATGGGATGGAGAGTGAAACACATGGCAGCTGCGAGACTGTTCGTTTTCTTTGATTTCTACTTTTTTTGTGATTTTGGCTTAATAATTTTATGATGGCTAGACAAACAAGGATCAAGTTATTAATTTTATGATTTTGGGTTATTAATTTTATGCTTTTCTTTGATTAATTTTGGGTTATTAATTTTTATGATTTTGTGATTTTGGGTTATTAATTTTATGATTTTGGGTTATTTTATGATTTTGGTTCCAGTTGGATCCGCGAAGGGACAGGGTGGAGCCTACCTAAACAAGGATGAGACCCCACACAACTGTTGCATCCCCTGTAGTTCTGGAGTTTTGATGATGACAAATATTATGTCTCATTATGTTTATAAATATATCCTTGATGATATAATCCTGATGTATTATGAGAAACTGTGAGAACAGGTTTAAAAAAATGACTCACAGGTCATGAAAAGGAAGTCAACCCAAGTCAAAGTCAATTCATTGACAGGTAAGTTTAATGCACAGTCAGATAAGGTAATGTTCTGCATAATCTCAGATCTGTGCATATGTTAATTCTTGTGCAGATAGGTGGATGGTCTGTGCACATGTGTGTGTTGCATTGACATTTCATCGAACAGGTTAAGTGCACATTCAGTTCATCAAACACCATGTGTGCATATCACTTTTATGGGCCTGACATTTCAGTGAACACTTGGTGTGCATTTCATAGTCAACGCACTTCATAGTCATTGCACTCCATGGTCTGTGCATGTTTCTATCTCAAGCACACACAGGTCTGTGCAGGTTTTGCCGTGTTCACATAAACGTCTGTGCAGTTTTTACATTTTGCATGCAGGGTCTGAGCATACTTGCATCATTAAGCATATAAGGTCTGTGCATGCTTCATTGTTTCGCAAACAACGTCGGTGCATTATTTCATCGCGCATACACATAAGTCGGTGCTAGTTTTGCCTCCACACACTAAGTCTGTGCATGTCTTGCGTAGCATGCATGTAGGTCGGTGCTAGTTTAGGCTAGATGCATAAGTAGGTCTGTGCACATTACTGTGCTGCATTTGAAGGTCCGTGCATAGTTTGCCTTGCGCATGCAAGGGTCGGTGCAGATTTAGGTCAGTGCACATTTCGTTTGTCAGCATACAATGTCTGTGCAAGTCACTGTAGAAGGCATACACGGGTCAGTGCATGTTTCATCTCATGCATATATAGTCAGTGCATCTTTTGTTGCTGCACGAACGCTAAAGGTCGGTGATGAGGGCATCCCTTGCCCCTCCACATTTTCTCCGGACTCGGATTGTTCGTCGGCAAGCGCCATTATGTTAGTCATGTATTTTTGAGTCTAGTCATGTAATCTTCACATTTTCTTTGAGTCAATATCATGTAATTTTCCCTTTATTTGAGTCATGTACCTAGGTTGTTGAGTCATTTTCCTAAGTATTGAGTCATTATGTTGGTTTGATCGGTTATTGGGCCCATCTCATTGGGCTAGGCCCATGGATGCCCCCCCTTCCCTTCGGTTATTAGTCATTGTGTCTTTTGTTAGGGTCCTTTGTGAAAAAGTCATGTGCCTATAAATAGGCCACCCCACTCCTCATATGTAACCACTTTTGAAGAATCATTTGAATAGAAAAAATTCTCTAGTCTTACTCCTCTCTACCAAATCTCTCTTCCCTCTCTCACCCATTATCTCTCTCTCTCTCTTTATCTCTCTCTCTCTCCCTCCACCCAATTTTCGGAATTTTCTCTCTCCTCCCCATTCACCCCTCATTAAGACCTCTCCCCTTCCCCATACACCCATTTAACTCCCCCCCAACCCAAGGTGGCATCCTCCAATCCACACCCCACCTCCCAACCCCCAACTACCCAACACCACTTCCTAAGCACCCCTTCCTCTCCCCAAGGTTGAAGGGGCTCTTCCCTAAGCCCAAATTTGAATTTCCCTCTCCCTAGGGCAGTGCCCTTCCATCTCCCCACCTCCCAAACCACCCAAAGTCGCAGCCCCCCTTCCCCATACCAGCCAAGTTCACCCTCCACCTCTTACTCTCTTGGCCATCCCCTTCCCCACCCCCTCATCTTCTTCTCATTCAGCCTCTGTTTCAGACAGCAGAGTTGCAGCAACTTGCAGAGGCAGCCACGACCGTCTCTCAAAGATTCAGGTGGCAAGGCCTACATTTCTGGAATCGTCATCGAGATAGCTTTCCAACGGTGGTGGTCTCGCCGGCTTCCGAGGTCGGAGCTATCCGCAGGAGCTGATCTCCCACAACTGCGCAGAAGACCCCAGGCAGAGAACCAGAGCGAGATTGGAAGCCCGACCACGATGAACCTTTTGGGATTCAGAAAGTGTTCTTCAGAAACGTTCTTCCCTCTCAAGTCCTCTTTCATCCTAAAGAAGCAGAGATGCATTTTGACATCGGCATCTCAAGTTACAAATTTTCTACTCCAAGTGTGTCAGGTCAGTTTACAGGAGCCAGAACCGACACCCCTCTACTCATCTGTTCGTACCGGTCTTCTCCGACATCTGCCGATGTCGCCGTTGGTGCCGAAAGAAAGAAGACTCGGCTACGGTTCCAACGGTTCAGGTATCGCCTCAATCAGAGCTCGTTAGAGATCGTGGCACCCTCTGCAACCAGCCACATTGATCTGTACCAGACAGAGGCAGAATCAATCAGTCCGGTCCCAGACTCTGCCACGGCCAGCTCGTGAAGGCTCTAAGCGCCATTTTTGGAGGGAAGAAACTACTTCAAGCTAGCTGCCACCTCCAAGAAGAAGGGACTCAATCGGCCATCGGAACCCTCTGCTCCAATTTTCTTCGTCGGAGACGGCAGACTGCCCCCTGTGGTCCCAGGTTAGACCAGTCCTCACTCCTCCGGTTACCCCTCTCTCCACCGACATCGGATCGCATCCCCGTCAACTCCAGCTCGAAGCTACCCCGACCACGATCGTATCACCGCCAGTTTCATTCCAATCGGAGTCCTGGAGAGCCCACAGTGACTTCTGCAACCTGCTGCATCAGTTCGGTACCCGCCAGAGACCAGACGCTGCTGTCCTGTTCCAGTCACCGGCGCGGTCAGCCCCGAGTATCAAAGCTTCCCCAAAAATTCAAGCTTCATCCTCTGTCAGTTGGGAAACTTTTGGCGCTGGTCTCGTCAAGATCCGAGTTCCGTGGAACCCGTGGCAGCACCGTCTCCGACTGTCTGTCCAGTGAACCTGAAGCAGGGCAGAACCGGTGGAGCTCGGGAGGTCAAGTTTCATTGCGTAATCCCCAACCCGCTTGGCCGGCTGAAGGCCCCTCCCTACGTGGAGGTAGTTTTGGATGTAATTAACTTAATCCCCACCCCAAGATCATCCCTCCTGCGAGAGGCGTAGTGTTGTACTCTTTACACTTTCAGGTTGAAGCGACACCGACGCGGCGTGCGGGTACATACCCTCGCCTCCCCGCTCGCCCCCGTCTCCGGCCGGAGTCGGCGTCTTCACGCCGGCTAGGTGAGCTCCTGAACATCCCTCATTGCTGTATTGGACTTGCTTAGCTTAGTATTGCTATAGTTACTCCGTCGGCGGTAAGAGAGTGTCCGATTTTACATTGCCACCAAATTGAGTGACCACCGCGGGCGAGTTGAGAGTGAATCCACTTAACCCACACCCTTGGTGTGTTGGCCGCCCATGATTTGGGCATCCTAGGCCCATTTTGGGTTCTCCCCAAGCTTGCCAACCCTTGGAGCCTCATGGTCCCACCTCGGACCCTCTCCAACATCGCCTAGTTGCCTTCGGGCCCTAGTGTGTGCCATACGGGTGAGCTCACTAGTGTGAGTCCGCTGCTCAAACTTGAATGCTTGCAAAATAGGTCCAAGGTCGGTTTTACATCAAGTGGTATCAGAGCAAGTTCACAACTTGTCTCTATCAAGTTGGTCCTAGGGCATGTCTATGCATTTAGAGTCTTCAAGTGCATCACTCTTGTCCCCTAGTATGGCCACCTCATATCAACCTTACCAATCGGCCCACTCCATAAGTCCAAGCCACCAAGAGATGCCTACCACTAACACCCATAACTTCCCTGGCCATGTCAACTACTTCATGAAAGCCTTGACCTATGCCAATGAGCGGCTTGATAACATATCGGACCGACTCAACCAACTTGGAGAAAATAGGCCCGCCCCAAGGACAGACGATAGAATGGTCCCTTTCCCACTTCCCACCTTTGATGGAACCTCTCCTAGAGAATATTTAGATTGGGAAGCTACAATGGACCAATACTTCACTTGGTATCATATATCCGAGGATGAAAAGGCATTGGTTGCCAAAATGCAACTTACCAAACGGGCGGAAACTTATTGGATGCAAATTGTCGGCTAAAGATACTTAGAAGGGAAACTCCCATCACCACTTGGAAGGACATGAAGGAGCAACTTAGAGCAAAATATATGTCCCCTTCCTACCCGGGTTACCAAAACTCGAGGAGCACTCTCACTCCTCCAAACCCACCCGTCCAAACCCTTACCACTAGAACCCAAGTCTCCAAGGCCTCCACCTCCCCACCTAATCCCATGAGGGCCCCCACACCCCAACCAAAACCCCCTTCACTAACCTACACTAGTCAAGCCTCTTTAGCCCCCACTTCCACCCCAAATGATCCCAAGGGCAAGAGACCCCTAACCGACCCAATTCCCTCCATGGTGACCACCACTCATCCAACCCTCACCATTAAAAACCATGTGGACACCGTGTCCACCCCTCCACCAAGGCCCATAATGGCCACCATCCCCAAACCCAAAACCCCTCACCCAACTCACCTCCCGCTTCCTACACCAATCTTTCCCCAACCTAGGCCTCCTCTACTTCCCCTTCCGATCCAAGTCCACCCTTGCCCACCACCCCAAGTGCACCATGCTCCAGCTATCACCAATTCTCCCGCATTAGACCTACCCAACCCATTAACACTAGGAATTGAAACCTCCACAACCCTCCACATGGGAGTAGATGCTAGTCCGGAACCCATTCCCACCCATAAGGAAGCCCAAGATCACACCAATGGTAAGAAAAGCCTCAACCCTTTACCACTTCAAATAGCCCGGATCCTCAAGAGTCACCCACCTTCACCATGAATGAGCATATACTCCAATGGCTCAAGCAAGGACCCACCCTTCCTAGCTCACCCCCACCTCTCTCACCTTTGGGATATCCATCCCAAATTGTTCCCCTCCACTCCTATCACACCACAATCCAATCCTACTATGAGGTAGAAGATTGGGATGATCTCCTCAAAGGTCTAAAGTGGCAATCAGACTTGACTTCTTTATTGGCCCTAGGAGCGGACCAACCCAAGAGCCTTAACCTCATCCATCCATGCATTGGGTCTATCTCCTCGGTTTGCACTATTGGTTGCTACACTAGTGACATCCTTTTCCTTCTCCCCATAGTGGAAGAGCCCATCCTGGTCCACTCCCCTACCATTGTGATTCCTAAAACCTTGACCAACCAGCCCACCCCATACACCGGCCCAACCATTCCACTAGAAGAAGACGACTCATCACCTTTTGAGGACCTTGAGGACATGGAGCCCCTTGGTAACCCACTTTATGATCCCTATGATCCATTCCAATGGGAGTCAAGGAACCCAAGTAACCCAACCACCTTAACTACCACCTACCTTTCCCTACCCCAACCCACCATGTTTGATCCAATCCACCCCATCCCAGACCCGGGTTACACCATGGGAACCATGACTTTGGGTGGTATACACCTAGGGATCGAGGAAGTGCCCCATCTCATGATATCCACCTTTCTAGACCCCTTCGACCCATTCCAATGGAAGTCCAAAGGCCCACACATAGGAGACATCTTTGTCACAAGAGTGCATAAGTCTTGGCATACAACACCACTTGGCATGATTCATAAGTCGGGTACATTCATTTACATCACCCACATGTCAAGTAGGAAGCATAAGTGGACCGTATTTGGATGTATTGGCCCACCCTCATTCATCATGAGTCTTAAGTATGAGAGGAGCATACATGGATGTCCGGGTCCCCCGACATTTGTCATACCCATGCATAAAAGGTTCATCTATGGATGTCCCGGCCCCCCTGAGTCTGTCACAATCTTCATAGCATCAAAGCATGATCGATCTACATGTGGCTGCCCCGGACCACCTTTGCATACCAAACATTGCCCACTCACATCGCATCATCAAGCATGGCATATGCATCCAAGCACATATCAAGCAACAAGCGGTGATATTCACAACAAGCGAGCAAAAACTCATGAGCGCCACTTGGAATTCCAAGTTGGTAACTTGACGATGATGACTTTGGAGTGGCTCTACCCCAGGGTCACCTCCAAATTGAGGGCACGAGGACTTGGACCTTGCCAAGTTCGAGTGGCTTTGGCAACCCGGCTTATGGGTTGAACTTTCAAAAAGGGTTTTGGGATTCTCCCCATTTCTCATGTGGCGGATCTAGCACCTTATAAGGGCACCGCGGTGGATCCTAGTGAGTGCCTCCAGCTTACACCTACCCTTGTGAGAGACACCCTCGGAGTGCCACCACAAATAGCCTGAGAGCCCGACGTGAGCACACAGCGGCAATACTAGGCAAGCAAGATCCCATCGCCAGCATGAGGGTATGACCGAGTCACTTTGTCGAGCTAAGCGCCGTTCCCCGACTATGGTCGCGGGTTGAGTATGGAGATCGAGGATCACCCAGAGCCGCAGTTCGATGTACTACTTCCCTGGTGGACCCATACTCGACGGGGTCGAGTTTTCCCCACCCCGGGGGTATGATGAGGGCATCCCTTGCCCCTCCACATTTTCTCCGGACTCGGATTGTTCGTCGGCAAGCGCCATTATGTTAGTCATGTATTTTTGAGTCTAGTCATGTAATCTTCACATTTTCTTTGAGTCAATATCATGTAATTTTCCCTTTATTTGAGTCATGTACCTAGGTTGTTGAGTCATTTTCCTAAGTATTGAGTCATTATGTTGGTTTGATAGGTTATTGGGCCCATCTCATTCGGCTAGGCCCATGGATGCCCCCCCTTCCCTTCGGTTATTAGTCATTGTGTCTTTTGTTAGGGTCCTTTGTGAAAAAGTCATGTGCCTATAAATAGGCCACCCCACTCCTCATATGTAACAACTTTTGAAGAATCATTTGAATAGAAAAAATTTTCTAGTCTTACTTTCTCTCTACCAAATCTCTCTTCCCTCTCTCACCCATTATCTCTCTCTCTCTCTTTATCTCTCTCTCTCTCTCTCCCTCCACCCAATTTTCGGAATTTTCTCTCTCCTCCCCATTCACCCCTCATTAAGACCTCTCCCCTTCCCCATACACCCATTTAACTCCCCCCCAACCCAAGGTGGCATCCTCCAATCCACACCCCACCTCCCAACCCCCAACTATCCAACACCACTTCCTAAGCACCCGTTCCTCTCCCCAAGGTTGAAGGAGCTCTTCCCTAAGCCCAAATTCGAATTTCCCTCTCCCTAGGGCAGTGCCCTTCCATCTCCCCACCTCCCAAACCACCCAAAGTCGCAGCCCCCCTTCCCCATACTAGCCAAGTTCACCCTCCACCTCTTACTCTCTTGGCCATCCCCTTCCCCACCCCCTCATCTTCTTCTCATTCAGCCTCTGTTTCAGACAGCAGAGTTTCAGCAACTTGCAGAGGCAGCCACGACCGTTTCTCAAAGATTCAGGTGGCAAGGCCTACATTTCTGGAATCGTCATCGAGATAGCTTTCCAACGGTGGTGGTCTCGCCGGCTTCCGAGGTCGGAGCTATCCGCAGGAGCTGATCTCCCACGACTGCGCAGAAGACCCCAGGCAGAGAACCAGAGCGAGATTGGAAGCCCGACCACGATGAACCTTTTGGGATTCAGATCAAGTGTTCTTCAGAAAAGTTCTTCCCTCTCAAGTCCTCTTTCATCCTAAAGAAGCAGAGATGCATTTTGACATCGGCATCTCAAGTTACCAATTTTCTACTCCAAGTGTGTCAGGTCAGTTTACAAGAGCCAGAACCGACACCCCTCTACTCATCTGATTGTCCCGGTCTTCTCCGACATCTGCCGATGTCTCCGTCGGTGCTGACAGAAAGAAGACTCGGCTACGGTTCCAACGGTACAGGTCTCGCCTCAATCAGAGCTCGTTAGAGATCGTGGGACCCTCTGCAACCAGCCACATTGATCTGCACCAGACAGAGGCAGAATCAATCAGTCCGGTCCCAGACTCTACCACGCCCAGCTCGTGAAGGCTCTAAGCGCCATTTTTGGAGGGAAGAAACTACTTCAAGCTAGCTGCCATCTCCAAGAATAAGGGACTCAATCGGCCACCGGAACCCTCTGCTCCAATTTTCTTCGTCGGAGACGGCAGACTGCCCCCTGTGGTCCCAGGTTAGACCAGTCCTCACTCCTCCGGTTACCCCTCTCTCCACCGACATCGGATCGCATCCCCGTCAACTCCGGCTCGAAGCTACCCCGACCACGATCGCATCACCACCAGTTTCATTCCAATCAGAGTCCTGGAGAGCCCACAGTGACTTCTGCAACCTGCTGCATCAGTTCGGTACCCGCCAGAGACCAGACGCTGCTGTCCTGTTCCAGTCACCGGCGCGGTCAGCCCCGAGTATCAAAGCTTCCCCAAAAATTCAAGCTTCATCCTCTGTCAGTTGGGAAACTTTTGGCGCTGGTCTCGTCAAGATCCGAGTTCCGTGGAACCCGTGGCAGCACTGTCTCCGACTGTCTGTCCAGTGAACCTGAAGCAGGGCAGAACCGGTGGAGCTCGGGAGGTCAAGTTTCATTGCGTAATCCCCAACCCGCTTGGCCGGCTGAAGGCCCCTCCCTGCGTGGAGGTAGTTTTGGATGTAATTAACTTAATCCCCACCCCAAGATCATCCCTCCTGCGAGAGGCGTAGTGTTGTACTCTTTACACTTTCAGGTTGAAGCGACACCGACGCGGCGTGCGGGTACATACCCTCGCCTCCCCGCTCGCCCCCGTCTCCGGCCGGAGTCGGCGTCTTCACGCCGGCTAGGTGAGCTCATGAACATCCCTCATTTCTGTATTGGACTTGCTTAGCTTAGTATTGCTATAGTTACTCCGTCGGCGGTAAGAGAGTGTCCGATTTTACATTGCCACCAAATTGAGTGACCACCGCGGGCGAGTTGAGAGTGAATCCACTTAACCCACACCCTTGGTGTGTTGGCCGCCCATGATTTGGGCATCCTAGGCCCATTTTAGGTTCTCCCCAAGCTTGCCAACCCTTGGAGCCTCATGGTCCCACCTCGGACCCTCTCCAACATCGCCTAGTTGCCTTCGGGCCCTAGTGTGTGCCATACGGGTGAGCTCACTAGTGTGAGTCCACTGCTCAAACTTGAATGCTTGCAAAATAGGTCCAAGGCCGGTTTTACATCAGTCGGTGCACCTTTTTGCCTACGCATGAGGTCTGTGCATGTGTAGCAAGGTCGATGCATGTTTCATCTCATGCATATATAGTCAGTGCATCTTTTGTTGCTGCACGCACACTAAAGGTCAGTGCACCTTTTTGCCTGCGCATGAGATTTGTGCATGTGTAGAAAGGTCGGTGCATGCTTTAGACTGCACTTAACAAAGTCGGTGCTAGTTGTTGTTTCTCATAACTAAGGTTGATGCTAGCATCTCATATAGTGCATACGGGGTCTGTGCTAGTTCTGCATAAGGTCTGTGCTAGTTGCATAACGGGTCGGTGCTAGTTGCACCTTGTGCACACTAAGATCTGTGTTAGTTGCATAAAGGGTCGATGCTATTCTTGCTAGCACGCAGGCAAAGTATGAGCATGTTACTGTATACAAGGTTTTTAATGAAGCATATTTCTTTCGTTTAACAGGTTTAAGGCAGCACGTGAGGTCGAACTAAGAACAAGCACGTGTTCTTAGAAATGGCGGGATGCTGGCGCATGGACCTAGAGAGTAAATGATTGGTCACGTGATCTGAGGCACTTTTCCAAAGGAATAATCTCATACCTGCCACATGGACCAATAGGGCTTCAGTAGGTTTTATCTGCTTCATGTATACGGTGCTCCTGTTCTCTATAAATAGGGTGCCTTGCCTCACGAAGAAGAGAGAGAAAAGGCTGTGGCCATAGTATTCATTCTTAGAGAGAGAGCTTCCCCCTGAAGAAGAAGAAGCAGAGAGCCAGAGTGAGAGAGAATAAAAGTGACAAGAAGAGAAGAAAAAGTTGAAGAAAGAAAGAAAGTAAGAAGGAGAAGAGAAGGGTAGTGGCAGTAGAGAAAGAGCCAACAAAGTAGAAGAAGAGAGAGCTTAGAGGAAGAGATCGTGAGAAGAAGAAGAGAGTGTGCAGCCATTCATCCTGAAGATCTGTTTAGTCTGTTCGTGGATCAAATCCAGAACGACTATGCTCATTGGAGCTTCCTGTTTTTGCTTTTCTTTTTGATTTTTTGGTTGCCCTTTTTGCATTTCGTTCGTGTTATTCCGATACTATGTTATAGGTTCGGGTTCCTCCCTAGGATTCAGGAGAAGGGAGATTCATCTCCAGTTCCCCTCTATGGATTCAGAGGAAGAGAGATTGGTTTCTCGGGTGTGAGTGATTGGGTATCACTCACGGCTTTTTCTCGCTGGTTTAGAGGAAGGGAGACTGGTGTCTCCGATTGCTAGTGACGGGTTGTCACTAGTGGTCCCCTCCGGTTTGGAGGAAGGGAGGTTACCCTCCGGTTCTGGTTCTGTGGGTTGCAGAACCTGGTTGAGGGATTTGTCTCCCTCGGTTATCAAGCTGTTAGGCAGCATCTTGTTTGCAGACTGAGTCTGCGTCTTGCATTTTGCAAGGGAACCCTCACTTGGGTTAGAGTGAGGGGTGGATGTAGATCTGGGGTCTCAGATCGAACCACCTAAAAAATTCAGTGTGTCGTGGTTTGCTTCATGTGATTGTTCCTTATCTTCTTCCCCCCTTTCACAGGTTGTGGTGTGATCAGTTTTAATTTTCCACACTTATAGTTCGCCAAGTGTTGGTATTCTGTCTTGTGTGGACTCTCATATCTTAGTGTCTTTCGTGCTTCAATTTTGCATCTGGTTCTTAGAGTTGAGCTGATATTTTAATTGGGTAAAATTTCCCAATAGATCCATTCACCCCCCCTCTGGATCTATTTCCGTGTACCACCTGGTCTAACAATTGGTATCAGAGCGGGTTACTGTCTCATCTGATCCAACGATCTACAGTAGATCCTGCAGTTTCTTTGGTGCATATCTGAGCGTGCTTTGTTTGTTGCTTTGAACTGTTTGTTGATTTGCCTCCATGGCATATCCACCGGTTTTCAATGGTTCCAATTTTAACTCATGGTTTAACAGTCTGGGTAGCTATGTTAGATTGATCAATCCTGATCTGTGGAAGTTAATTTCACACGGTCCACACAGACTACCAAAGAATAAGTCCAAATGGACTGATAGTCATAAATCGATGAGTAGTGAAAATCAGAAAGCATTGGAGATAATGAAAGCAGCTACTGACATGGCCTTCCATTCATGCTTTCGTGATTGTAGGTCTGTCAGGGACATCTTAAACGAACTGAAGGATGTCAACCGTGGAAATGAAGACCGATGCATGATGGCTAATGGCAGCGATCATAGCAGCAACCAAAATGAAGAGAAGGACGATGATCAGGTAAACCCCTTTGAAAATTTCTCTCTAGATTACTAGCAGGATGCATATGCTGATTTGATTTAAACACATGAAAAGTTAAGAAAATAATACAAAAAATTGAAAAAGAAAACTGGTCAGAATACTTCAGATTCCACATGTGAAAAATGTCTGGAGTTGAAATAATCTCATGATGCTTGTCTGCATGATATCCAAGTGCTTAAGAAACAAATTGGGTTATTAAAAGATGAAAATCAAGAACTTGCTAATGAGATTTCTGAATTAGAAGAAAAACTCAGCTCAACTAGTGATGATCAATTCTTTACTAATGATTCCGTTCAGAATGAAAAATTGTTGAAAAATTTTGAATGTGCTAACTCAGATCTAAACAAGTTGAAATCTGAAAATGAATCCCTCAGAAAAATAGTTAAAGAAAATGACAGTGAAATTTTGAAAACAGAAAATGAGATTATCAGAAGACAGCTAGTAGATTTTAATGCTATTACTTCAAAACTGGAATATTTTAAATCTGAGAATGAAAAACTCAAAAAATAGTCTAAGGAATCTGAACATAAATCAATGAATCTTGAAAGTGAAAATAAGTTGATATCTGAAAAACTGGAGGCTGTTAGAGTAGCAGAAAAATTTTGACAAACTTTAATCAGAAAATCAGCAAGAAATGTTTAATGAATGTCAGACTTCTTTAAGTGATTTGGTTTTTGATGATGAACTCCAGGACCAAAACAGTAAGCTGAAAGAAGAGATTAACCAGTTGAAACACCTAAACTCAGCTATCTCTGACAGATTGTTAGTTTATGAAAAAGGGAAATCTATTATAAAAGAAGTTGAAGCTAACAATGAAATAAAATTAAAACAGGAAGTTGAAAAACTCAAAAGTCTGAATGATGTCTTGCATCAACAAGTAATTTCCTTTGAAACAGACCTGTCTAGTTATGAACCTAATATTGTTGGCTTAAATTCCGAGATTCAAGATCTGAAAAACTCTTTATCAAAATTTGTCAAAAGCAAAGACAATCTAATAAGCTTCTTGGAACCAATGTTAATTTTCAGAGAGAGCGACTGGGTTACAGTCTGGTAAACAAAAATATTGATGGGAGTAAAATGTCTACGGTGTTTGTAAAAAGTTCTAATCAAAACAAAATCTTTGCTCCTTCTGTTTTTCAATTTACTGCATAGAAAATTGAAAAGCAAAGTAAAAATCTGGAAAAGCCAGAAAAATAGAAAAAGAAGGTTAATGGTTCTCCTGTGAAATCTTCTGGTATTTCTGCACATGCAATGAATAAAACTGTCACAGATTCACATGCACTCAAAAAGAAAATGTCATGTCATTATTGCCGCAACATAGGTCATCTAATGCATGAGTGTAAGTTGATGAAAAAGGATGATCTGAATGCCAGTACATTGCATGCTAGGAAATTTCATGATAAAGATCCTACTCTTTGGAAATAGAAAATTGAATGCCATCACTGTCGTAAAGTAGGACACTCTCCTGCTGAATGCTGGTTTGCTAACACAAATAAGATTTCATGCTAAAAAACATGTGCACCAGCATGTCTTTAATGAAAATAAATTTGCTTCACATAGCCAGCACATTGTGTGCTTTAACTGTGGAAAACGAGGCCATAACGTAATTGAATGTTGGCTGAATGTTGCTAGAAAGAATTCTATCTCATGTTTCTATTGTGGCAAGGGAGGCCACATAGCAGTCCACTGTTGGCATGCTCAAGGGAAAAGTTTAACTGTAAATCTGTTAAATTCCCTGTAAGTAGAAACAGTTCTGTTAGGAATGAATTTGCATATGAAAGAAAATATCATGCATGCTTTGAGTGTGGAAAGTCAGGCCACAGAGCTATGGATTGTTGGCTGACTGAAAATAAAAGAAGAAATGTCCATATAAATAACAGAGAATTTCATTCACATGCACATAGATTTCATGCTTATACTAATGTGTACAATAAGAACAGAAATTCTATTGTCTCATGTCATTACTGCGGGCAGGTTAGGCATTCTATGAATAATCGTCCTTTAATGATGCTTAATGATATGAAAGCCCAAAGATTGTGGAAAGCACCTATCAGAGGTGTTACTAACCATGTAGGACCCAAGAACACTTGGGTACCTAAATCTACAAAATAAGATCTTTGCTTTGCAGGAGTGCCTTGGGGATGGAGAATAAACAAGGGTTCAAATAAACCAAGGCATCCAAAGTTTGGTAAAACCCCACTTCTGCTGGTAGACATTTGAGTTTTCTGATAACTATGTTTAGATAGCTGCATATCAGGTTTGATTTGTTAATCAAAATTTCATGCATACAAGTTCTCATTTGTATATGTCATTAGCATTCATATCTCTCACTGCACATGATGGGTAGTCTATATAAAAATGAGATTGAAAAAGAATTGGATAACATTCACTGAAAATCAGAATTGTCTGCATTTGATGCCTACATTTGTTTGATATTTGTCATAGTGAATAGTCAATGAAAATAAATCTCATTGTTGAAAATCGGAATGGCTAGAATTTGATGCATGCATATTGTCTCATGCATAAAATGCTCATCTACATACATGACAGGCACACATACTCACATTTGCATATGCTAAGCATATTGTCAATTTGAGATACATATAGAACTGCTTCTGCATTGGATTGTCATGCATGACTCTTGGTATATAAATAGTGAGATACTAAAGGGCAGATGCATTCTGTCTGGAAGTTCTTGCTATGTGTGAGGTTATCTTTAGACCAAGTCCTCCACCTGGTACCATAGGTCAAAGTTGCACGTAGAGCAGTCTAAATGTTCATGAGCATAAGTCATAAAAATTCCATACATGAATTTCATTGCATCCATTGTTCTTAGATTTTAGTCATATAGTGCATGGTGTCAGGGGGAGTTGTATGCCAAGGAAACAGTGTGACCATTGCATATGTTACATGCTATCAGCTCACTGTGTTGTGTGAGGATTGAATAGATCTAGAGGGGGGTGAATAGATCTTTCCCCCTTTTTAATTTATTCCAGCCTTATTTGAACTATTGCTCGAGTCAATGTAACTAACTAGAGTGTCAATAAGATCTAGCTACTCAATGCATCAAGATTATAAACTAATATGCAATGAAAGCAATCACACCAAAACTCATCACACATGCAAGATGATCTTTTTAGGTGGTTCAGTCTCTATGCGAGACTTACATCCACCCCTCACTCAACTTGAGTGAGGCTTCACTACCAAGAGACCCTTGTCTCAAGCAACACTGCTGCCTCACAGCTTGCACACACGCTGACACACAGCTTGACACTGCTGCCTCACAGCTTGATACAATCAGAAGAAAATAGTTGATTTAAGAACGACAAGGAACCATTAAACTGAAGATATGAGATTTCAGAATTTTGGCAAATCCAAGTGCATAGGGCTGCTGGCGCATTGAGATCACGATCTCTGAGCTGGGTAGCCTTCAGGTGTTTGAGCCCTTGCACAGCTGGATCCCCATTATCTTCAGCAGCAGATCTTCTTGCATCTACACGAACTGCATGGTAGTGCTTGAACGCGGCCGGTTCCTTCTTACATAAAACCCTTGTCTTCCACTCTCTCTAATCGTATTTACACACCACCTCTCTTGGCATGCATATATTCTTTTTGTTTCCCTCCATCTGTCATCAAGAATTGGCGCGAGACAGAAGCTTGAGCCAATTCGATATTCGCGCTCAGATTCTCTGCTGACTTTTAGGGCGGAAATCTATTTTTCAGTTTCTTAAATCCTATTCGCAAGGCTGACTCGATCTCCAAGAGATGCAGCAACAGATCGACCAGAATATTCTCCCATGCCTTTATCCACGTGCCATTGTCAACTGCTTTCCAGATTTTTAGACCTTCAAATCGGAATTAGTTTCTATAGGTTCTATCCAGACTTTGACAGGCCTCACGCAACGGATGTACATACTTAGAAGCTTGAAGCAGCAAGTCTGTAACTGAGTGTCCAGACTTTGGCTTCGCATGGCAACGGCCAATGTACAGACTTTGGCTTCTCATGACAGCGGCCAATGTATGGACTTCTGCTTGCTGGACGAGCCCCAATGTATAGACTTTGGCTTCTCACGAGTGTATAGACTTGATGAAGCTTGAGACGCTGAGTGAGACTATGATGCTGTACAGACTTTCAACCTACCACTGAGACGCTAGGTGAGACGCAAACTGGCAATGTGCATACTTGAGAGACGATGCGTTGTAGGCTAATGCTGTACAGACTTGATAGCGTGAGACGCTGGAAGAGATGATGCACTGTATAGACTTCAAGATGAGTGGATAAGCCAAAACGACTGAACCGTGTACAGACTTGAAGGTGCTGTAGAGGCTGTACAGACTTTGACGAAACACATGCAGCGTTGTACAGACTTTTGATGCCCACAGGCGATGTACAGACTTGCCTTAGAAACGAATGTATAGACTTCGTTTTGAAGCAGGGCAATATACAGGCTGTATAGACTTTGATATTAGAAGCTCGTCCGATGTACAGACTTTGAACGTCCAATGTATAGACTTCTATTGTGTAGACTTGCCAACATGTGAAACGCTGAAAGAAGAGGCTGACGATGTATAGACTTGACAGTGCATGCTTTAGTGATGTGTGGACTTTGAAATGCTTGAGGCGGTGGCTGTACAGACTTTGATGAACATGCAGGTGAGACGTGGCCATAAATGTGCAGACTTAACAGTGCCAGTGTATAGAGTTGCTGAGCTTTCGCTAAGTCTGTATGGACTTGCTAGATAATGCATGCACTGGCTACCGATGTGCAGACTTGAAGCTTCATGCATAAAGACGCTAAACGAGACGCTCAATCTCTTCCATCAAACTGTTGATCAGTGGAACCCTTGGAGTGAATATCACTTTACCACTGCCTGCAATGTCATCAGTACCTGGATTCATGGAAGAATGAAGTTCTTATTGATTCATAAATTGGAGAATGTTTCTACTTGTGTTTAATTGAGTATCTCAATGATTTGTGGATTGTCATCATCAAAACTAGGGATGCACAACACACTGCACTTGCATTTACTGGTTAGAAGTGTCGACACCTTGAGTCGACATTAATTGGCAAATATTCTGTATTTTGCTGATAAACTCCTCAACCAGAACAGTCTAGTCATTGCATATGATACATTCATGTGATTTTGTTTACTTATCTTGATTGCTAGCTCATGCATACATTTAGGGGGAGCATAACTCATATTCTTGAAATTGCATCTGACCCATGCATCACATAATTGTCTATCTAGCTCACTTTTGTCAACTGAACTTCCCATCTTCAGTTTGAACTGCTATCTTGATTAAAACCATGTGATGAATGTGAAATGAAATACATCTCAGGTTCTTGGTTCAACTGTTATCAGCCATTATCACTCATCCTATCAATTGGTATCTGTTGAATTGGCTGCTCCTGAAAATGTTTCTGCCTTCTCTACAAATTCAGAAAGATTTCTCTGTGCATATCCTGATCATAAATCTAAAAATAACTTAAAGAGGAATCTTCTATTATATAGGACTATGAATGTCTGAAGTTTTCAGCTGGTTGAAGTTTCATGTATTTCTTGTGTTTGAATATGAATATTTCTTGAAAATGTCTGAGTTAGTCTTAATAAACTTTAACCAACAGTCTCATGTTGTGTCTTTTAAACTCTTCTGAAATCTGAAATTTTGAGATCATGATTGCCCTTGATTGAGAAGTATAAAGTAAGTATTGTTTTTAAATAATTGAGAATCGGGAATTCGTCCATGGGTAATTTAAGTTAGAGCAATGACTTTGGTCACTGAGAAACCATGTCCAAAGGACTAAATCATGAGGTGCCATAGTTAACTCTGCTGAAAAATGATAAATAAAAAAAATTATTGACAGAGTAATTTCTAGCACACTGAGAAATACATCTCACTCATCCAAGAAATGAGTTGTAGTTTGTCATGAAGTGTAAATGTTATCTCTGTTCTTATGAAGCATGACAGTTAGTCCTTCTAAGTGCTTAGGGATACTGCCGTCTAAACAACGTGTATCCTCTAGTTACAAGGGTGTACTAAACTCAATTGCTCATGAAGATTGCTATAAAAATTGTTGATGAACAAGTGTATCTTCTGAAAATGATTGCAAAAGAAAAATTTTAATAAAACCCTGACAGAAACAAATGTTTTCTTATGTGTTTAACCTCAATACTATTGATTGCATCTCTTAAGGGAGTCTTTGAAATTAAGTGAGTAAGATAGAAGAAGGTTAAACAACACTTTCAATGTGAAAGAATGGTTCATTTTTATTAAAAACGGATCTCAGATATGAGTATAGAAATCAAATAGACAAACCTTGCATACATCATATTCTAACCTGGCTAAATAATAAAGATTCATTCATAAGTCTCTATAATGGAAGAGTCTGAATTACCTGTCCAATCAGATTTATGAAATTGATATCTCATTAAAAATCTTTCTCATTCATTCTGAATGCTTGCTCTCTCAAATTGGACTCCATTATTTCAGACCTCACTGATTGATATCATTTCAGATATATTTGCAAACCGCACTATCCTTTGACGTCTTTATGTCACTACCTTATTTGTCTATAATTACCCCTGTGGTTCATTCCAATCACATTGTCCGTCCAAGGGGGAGAATTTTTGCATGACCCTGTGGTTCAATAATCATTCCATTTTTGATGTTGTCAAAGGGGGAGAACTTTTGTGAGTCATTTGTCACTCTTGGTCATTCATCATTTGCATCATCAATTGTAATTCTTGTCAGATGTTGCACACATGATGCTTTACATGCTCATTTCTGACAGAGCTATTTTATGTTCATGCACATTCATATTTCATATTGGTATTTCATAATCATCATGATGAATCTATTGCAATGACTCATAATATCGTCATCATCAAAAAGGGGGAGATTGTTGCATCCCCTATGGTTTTGGAGTTTTGATGATGATAAATATTATGTCTCATTATGTTTATAAATATATTCTTGATGATATAATCCTGATGTATTATGAGAAACTGTCAGAACAAGTTTAAAAAAAATGACTCACAGGTCATGAAAAGGAAGTCAACCCAAGTCAAAGTCAATTCATTGACAGGTAAGGTCAATGCACAGTCATATAAGGTAATGTTCTGCCTAATCTCAGATCTGTGCATATGTTAATTCTTGTGCAGATAGGTGGATGGTCTGTGCACATGTATGTGTTGCATTGACATTTCATCGAACAGGTTAAGTGCACATTCAGTTCATCAAACACCATGTGTGCATATCACTTTTATGGGCCTGACATTTCAGTGAACACTTGGTGTGCATTTCATAGTCAGCGCACTTCATAGTCATTGCACTCCATGGTCTATGCAAGTTTCTATCTCAAGCACATACAGGTCTGTGCAGGTTTTGCCGTGTTCACATAAAGGTCTGTGCAGTTTTTACATTCTGCATGCAGGGTCTGAGCATGCTTGCATCATTAAGCATATAAGGTATGTGCATACTTCGTTTTTTTGCAAACAACGTCGGTGCATTGTTTCATCGCGCATACACATAAGTCGGTGCTAGTTTTGCCTCCACACACTAAGTCTGTGCATGTCTTGCGTAGCATGCATGTAGGTCGGTGCTAGTTTAGGCTAGATGCATAAGTAGGTCTGTGCACATTACTGTGCTGCATTTGAAGGTCCGTGCATAGTTTGTCTTGCGCATGCAAGGGTCGGTGCAGATTTAGGTCAGTGCACGTTTCGTTTGTCAGCATACAAAGTCTATGCAAGTCACTATAGAAGGCATACACGGGTCGGTGCATGTTTCATCTCATGCATAAATAGTCAGTGCATCTTTTGTTGCTGCACGCACGCTAAAGGTTGGTGCACCTTTTTGCCTGCGCATGAGGTCTGTGCTTATGTAGCAAGGTCGGTGCATGTTTCATCTCATGCATATATAGTCAGCGCATCTTTTGTTGCTGCACGCACGCAAAAGGTCGGTGCACCTTTTTGCTTGCGCATGAGGTCTGTGCATGTGTAGCAAGGTCGGTGCATGCTTTAGACTACACTTAACAAAGTCGGTGCTAGTTGTGGTTTCTCATAACTAAGGTCGATGCTAGCATCTCATATAGTGCATACGGGGTCTGTGCTAGTTCTGCATAAGGTCTGTGCTAGTTGCATAACGGGTCGGTGCTAGTTGCACCTTGTGCACACTAAGATCTGTGTTAGTTGCATAAAGGGTCGATGCTATTCTTGCTAGCACGCAGGCAAAGTCTGAGCACGTTACTATATACAAGGTTTTTAATGAAGCATATTTCTTTCGTTTAACAGGTTTAAGGCAGCACGTGAGGTCGAACTAAGAACAGGCACGTGTTCCCAGAAATGGTGGGATGCTGGCGCATGGACCCAGAGAGCAAATGATTGGTCGCGTGATCCGAGGCACTTTTCCAAAGGAACAATCTCGTACCTGCCACGTGGACCAATAGGGCTTCAGTAGGTTTTATCTGCTTCATGTATACGGTGCTCATGTTCCCTATAAATAGGGTGCCTTGCCTCATGAAGAAGAGAGAGAAAAAGTTGCGGCCATAGTCTTCATTCGTAGAGAGAGAGCTTCCCCCTGAAGAAGAAGAAGCAAAGAGCCAAAGTGAGAGAGAAGAAAAGTGACAAAAAGAGAAGAAAAAGCTGAAGAAAGTAAGAAAGTAAGAAGGAGAAGAGAAGGGTAGCGGCAGTAGAGAAAGAGCCAGCAAAGTAGAAGAAGAGAGAGCTTAGAGGAAGAGATCGTGAGAAGAAGAAGAGAGTGTGTAGCAATTCATCCTGAAGATCTGTTTAGTCTGTTTGTGGATCAAATCCAGAACGACTATGCTCATTGGAGCTTCCTGTTTTTGCTTTTCTTTTTCATTTTTTGGTTGCCCTTTTTGCATTTTGTTCGTGTTATTCTGATACTCTGTTATGGGTTCGGGTTCCTCCTGAGGATTTAGGAGAAGGGAAATTCATCTCTAGTTGCACTCTGTGGATTCAGAGGAAGGGAGATTGGTTTCTTCGGGTGTGAGTGATTGTGTATCACTCACAGTTTTTTCCCTCTGGTTTAGAGGAAGGGAGATTGGTGTCTCTGGTTGCTAGTGATGGGCTGTCACTAGTGGTCCCCTCCGGTTTGGAGGAAGGGAGGTTACCCTCCGGTTATGGTTCTGTGGGTTGCAGAACCTGGTTGGGGGATTTGTCTCCCTCGGTTATCAAGCTGTTATGCAGCGTCTTGTTTGCAGACTGAGTCTGCGTCTTGCATTTTGCAAGGGAAGCTTCACTCGGGTTAGAGTGAGGGGTTGATGTAGATCTGGGGTCTCAGATCGAACCAGCTAAAAAATTCAGTGTGTCATGGTTTGCTTCATGTGATTGTTCCTTATCTTCTTCCCCCCTTTCACAGGTTGTGGTGTGATCAGTTTCAATTTTCCACACTTATAGTTCGCCAAGGGTTGGTGTTGTGTCTTGTGTGGACTCTTATATCTTAGTGTCTTTCGTGCTTCAGTTTTGCATCTGGTTCATAGAGTTGAGCTGATATTTTAATTGGGTAAAATTTCCTAATAGATTCATTCACCCCCCCTCTGGATCTATTTCTGTGTACCACCTGGTCTAACAACAACCAATCATCTAGAAGAAGTATCACTTCTATGATGGCTAGACAAAGTTCGCGGGATGTCCGAAATCAAGCATCTATAAGGGGCACCGTCGGTGCCTCCATCCCTTCCCCCTCTCTCTCCTTTTCAACCCTCTAGCTCCCCATCTTCTCACTCCCTTTCTCTTCTCTACTCCCTCTCACGCCCCCTTTCTCTCTTACACCGGCCACACCCTGTACACATAGCACACACACACACGCCCCTCACACCACGTAGCGTCCCTCCTGCACACACTACACTCCTCTCCTCTCTCCCTCTTTTCTACACTCTTGCTGCTCTCTCTCTCCCCTTCTCTTCACACCACGGCCACCTCCCCTCTCTCACACACCCCTACACTTCCGGCACGCACAGTGCCATGCACATACCCCACGCACTACAGACCACCTTCTCACTCACCTGCTCGCCTCCCTCACTCCCTCTCTTTCTCCCTATTCTCTCCAGCCTCTCTTCTCTTCCTACTTAACACCGCACCGCACCTCACGTAACCCCCCCCATCTTCTGCTCTCTCTCCATACACACCACACTCACACATGCTCACGGCTTCACTCCTCCTCTCTCCCTTTCTCTTTCCACTCACACACATACTGCTAATACACACACAAGCCCCTTTCACTGCGGTGTCGACCCCACACACCGTGGAGTTGACTCCAACCTCCACCTTCTCACTGCAAGCACGCACACGGCCCCCTCCCCCCCTCGTGCCTGCTTCTCTCTCTCTCTCTTCTCATGATCCCTCTCTCTCCCTTTCACTCTTTTTTTTCTCTAACACTCCCCCTCCGTCTCCCTCTTCTCATACACCTTATTTCAACTTAATCCCATTTTCTTTTCTATTTTCTTCTTGTATTTTTTCTCTCTCCACCTCTAGTTCTTTCTCTCTCTACATCTCTCCACATACCTCTCTCTCTAAAACTCACTCACGACGGCGCATACTCCAAGTTGGGCGTCCATCCAAGGGCTCAAGGGCGTGGGCGATGACCTCTTCATCCGCTTCACGGCTATCCTCTCCCTACTTCATTAATTTTCTATTTTTTTTAGTTAGATGCTATTCCAAGTGTTGTACCTCTTCTTTATGTTCTTGAACCTCTTTACATTGTAATCATCGTATTTTGAATTTTAAGCAAGAGTTAGTGTGATCATCTCTCTAAATTTTTGGCTCACTCTCCCTCTCTTTCACTATTTCTCTCCTTTACCTCTCCAAGTTTCTTTAGATAGTTTTTAATCTTGCGCTATTTTAGGTGTTTCCCATAAAAAAATTTATTTCAACAACTTCATTTGCTTTTGGTAGAAATAAAAGAGAAATAGGATTTTTAACCTCAAAATATTAGCCTCTCCGTAGATTCGACCCGTATTCATCACTAAATAGCAAATCTAAATTTTATTGTGAGTACGAAATTTTTGAAATTGAGTGCGCGAGTTTTTAACAACGAGCTTTGCATTCGATCACCGTGGCTGGGTCAACTGCCACGCCACTTCCTGATATCACATGGACAAGAAAATGAACCTCCTCCATCCAGAAATTACACTTGCTGAACTTCGCGTATAGCTTGTGTGTCCGAAGAATCTCCACACGACACATCTCTAGCTCCGTCCTCAAATTGATTCCGCAGAATCGAAGTCCACTAAACATTAGCACGCTCTCCAGCATGAACGTTGCCAAATTAACCTTCTCATCCTCCTCGCAACGGATTCTCTGAAATATCTTCTCCATCACCCGCAGCCAATGCTCTGCAATTAGGGGCTGACTCTCCCCCTTAAAAGAAGGCGGGTTCATCCTCCAGAACTTCTCCATGACTGACAGCCCTTCGACTATTCTCGGCACTACCTCTAAATGCGGTCGAACCTAACCAAACCACGCAGATCAGTTACGAGGCCTACACAACCATCCGACATACAATTCCCATCCAATCTATACCATACCTGGGCCTAAGCTTGCACTTGAGCCTGCAATGCCGCATGTGCATTCGCCTACGTCTGCATCACTTGCACCAATCCTTGCATGAATGTACCATAATCGACCAACGGCGGCGGCGGTGGTACCGGTAATCCTTGCTGACCTGCACCCGCATCTCTCCTCGGCTCCTCATCACGAGTAGGGGCAACAGCACGACGAGCACAGGATGCCATAACCTTGAAGGAATTAATTTAGTTAAGTCAAGTTAGATTCCTTAATATCATTATTTATCTGTCTTTTTCTATTTTTAAGCCACTTACCTGTTGAGTAGTGGATAGCGGATCTAGAGGGGATGGGTGAATAGATCTGCCACTCTTTTCACAATGCAACCCCCTTTAAGCTAGATGATGATAATAGCAGCGGAATATAACTAGCTTAACGAAGGACACAAATGATTTGCTTAGCAAGATGATTACGCAATATAGATATTGAACCTAAGCATACATCTAACACAAAGCAATCGCACAAGCAAACCACAACACACGAGATTTTAAGGTGGTTCGGACTGAATCCCAGTCCTACGTCCACCCCTCACCAAATCCGGTGAGGCTCCACTAGTGCCACGCACTGAACCGCAAATCGGAAAGACCTCTGATTGCCTTCCTACTAACCACAGGTAGGGACATCAACACCGCAGATCGGACAACTTCCGATTGCCTTCCTACTAACCACCGGTAGGGACGATCTTCAGTTTCAAATGTTTGAATGAAAATGGAAAAAGAACAAATATGAAAGCACTCAAACAAGATATAGAATATGCTCAAAGATAAAAGATCTTATCTGAGATTGCTAGAGCTTGAATCGAATGCTTCAATGGTATCTTCTTCCTTGTGAAATGATCTTCCTTGGATCACCTTGAGTTGATGAAGAAGATAAAGGATGCAGATTTTATCTCCCTTGAGAATGAGCTTCTTTGGATCACCTTGAGATGATGAAGAGGATGATGGTTGCAGCTTTTTCTTCACTTGGCTTGGGGTTGATCTCCTCTTGAAGTAGCTTGAATCACTTGAGGATTTGATGAAGAACTTCTTCCCGGAGTACTGTTCACGGCTACAGTACTCGAACTCCTCTCCCTTGAACACACCCTTGCAGCCTCCTTTGATCTCTCTTGTTCCAATTAAAGCATTAGGGCTTCTAACCCCTTAAGTGTTGGTTTTATAGACTTTGAATGGTCCTTGGACATCTCCCAGACCAGATCCACAATCCATGGAGGATTGCTAGACTTTGGGGTTAAACAAATACAAGGAAAGGGGCTCTTCTTGATGTGGGAAACAAAGTCAACATATGTAGGCTCGGGGTTGGCAGTCGACCGGAAGCTTCTGGGGGTCGACCGCTACTGAGAATCGCTGTAGAAATTTAATCCCTGGTATTTTTGGTCGACCGCTACTGGGCTGGCAGTCGACTGCCACTGAGAGAGCTGCAGGCAGTGGGTTGCTGGCAGGGGCGGTCGACCGCCCCTGGGCTGGCGGTCGATCGCCAGCTAGGCAGACCCCGGGTTATGTCTGGTCAGTCCGTTAACCCCTTTAGCTCCGTCGCTTGAGTCCTTTAGCAGCCCGTTCTCATCTATGGCATCAACTTTGACTATCTTGAAGATTTCTATTGATTATATCGCTCCTATAATCAAATTTTTGTTCCGGGGGCTCCGCCCCCGCAAACCCCCGCAAGAGGCGCTACCCCCTTGACCCCCGCGACCTGACCGGGCAGGTCGATCCCCGCGACCTGACCGCGCAGGTCGATCCGCGTGCGAGGGCGCAATCATTGAGCTTTCACTTTTTCCATCTCCACTCCATTCCTTGACATATCTGTCATGAAAGAACATCAAGTAGTTTAGTCATATAAGAGTGGTAAAATATCAATGACTTATAGTGTTTATCCATTATCAAAACCAAAAATATCAAATAACTCAAATGACCACAGGATGATGTCGAATGACCCAAGTGACCACAAGATGACTCAAATGACCACAGGGGCACAACATTACCAATGGAACTATCTAGATCTTGGGATATGGACTTAGCTGATGGTTTTACTTATGTAAACTCTCAACCTGTGGGGCTCTGATATCACTCTCTATAGGCCCCCACCCTATACCCAATCCAGTATATCACTCTCATCAGATATAGGAGGCAATGCCATAGTGGGAACCACCCAACAGAACGGAGATGGGTTGAGGTTTACATGAATAAAAGAGCAAAATTTACAGCGGAAGAAGAAGTTCATTACATCAGCTAAGGGCAAATACCAATATTACAATAGTCCAATAGAAATTTAACTCCACCTTATTGATACAATAACCATCCAGAATTCATAAATTCAAGCCCCTTACTATTTTTTTCCAAGCTACCTCGAACAGAAAAAGAAAGCTAAACAACAGTCACTCTCAGACTTCCGGCTAGGACTCACTTGGCGCTAAATCCTCATCCTCGCCAGCGGAATCGCCTGAAAGGTTATCAAGTGTAAGTCTACGAATAGACTTAGCAAGATTCAAAAACTCAAAACATACCTCTTATACAAGTATAACATACTTGGCCAGTTTCTAGCCTGAACGAGTTCTTGACACTTACCAGGTTGCGGAAACAAAACACATCTGTTGGTTTTAATGTGTCCCTTCTTTTGCAAGATGGGCTATGATGCCAACTATGAGCAAATAATGAGCCAAGTAATGAAATCAATCAACCTATGAACATGCGAATCATGAACCTACGCAACCAACACAAGCTCTAGCATGGACATGCTATCTCAATCAAGACTAAGCTAAGCAAATAAAGAAAAACACACGCCGGAGCGTGGAATAAGGAATAAAGGAAAACACACCGTATAGGTGGAACAAGTAAAGTATAGAAGAGATATGATGAAAGAGAAAGCTAATGCCCAAACTAAGGAAAGATGTGATCGCCACCAAGGTAGAAACAAGTCAAAGACCTGATAAATACCTTAGAATAGGAGGATGATGCACCCGCCCACGGGAGAGAGAACAACCAGGAAATTACAGCTCCGTCAGATGTAACGGTCGAGGGAAGATGCGCCACAGCAAGTGTGACGGTCTTACGATAGACCGCTACAACACTCTAACCCGCCTGTTCCAGACCGTCAGAGCTTCTGTAGAATAAGAAGTTGAGAATCTTTTGATCTCTAAGCTTTCCAGCCGGCCAGAGAGCTTGGGCCTCGTGATATGGACTCTGTAAACCTGCAAAAGAGTGTAGAACACAAGAAAAACAACCCAGATTAGCCCTTAGACAAAGTAGTATCAATAAATCCAAGAAACTTAAGAACTTGCAAAAGCAAAGGGAAATACCGGGGAGGTTGGTTTTTTAACCCCTCTGGGGTATTTTAAAAGATGGGAGGATGTTTTGAATGAATGCAGCAAGTGCAAGAACGTAGGAGATGAAGAGGGACAATGCTATGATGTTTGAAAAGAGAGAAAAGACACTAAGAACACAACTTGACTGAATTAAACCCTTGGAAATGATACTCCCTGAACTTTGGAAGTAGATGGACGTGGGAAGCAGCTCTCCTTGGTTGGTTCTAGCTCCAGGATGCGGCAGCACTTCGACGCGAACTCCAGATGTCTCCTCTTCAAGCCATGAAGTCAAGGGTTCTATTTATAGACCCTCAAAGTCTAGATTCGAGTTGAGGATAATCCAGCTAGAAAGTAGGACGTTTCTTAGCAAACTCTTGAAGATAATACTCCCCAGAGTCCACAGAATCAAATGGAAGCTTCTTAGGATGAGTATCGGGAGAGAAACCCTCAAACCAAACTCTTAGTTCGATCACGGAAATAGCAGAGCAAAGGCCAGGCTTGTCAGGACTCTCTGTTGGATGTAACGGTCGCACGATAGACCGCCACACTAATGTAACGCGCCAGTCTTGGACCGTCACACAACCCTATCCACTATAAGATAAGATCAACCGGAGAAGTTCGCGAACGTAGGACTCTAGATGAATGTAACGGTCAAGGGTAGATGCGTCACAATGAATGTAACAGCTGCACGATAAACCGTCACACTCAACGGATAGGCAAAAGATAAGCTTGAAAGGAAGCCTTAAGCTTAAGGACTCTGGAAGGATGTAACGCACTAGGGTAGATGCGTTAGAGGAATGTAACGCCCCTATGATGGACCGTTAGAGATAGTAGAATTCAAATGAAAATGAGAGCTTGCTAAGCTTCGTCCAGCGGAAAGGGATAAGGAACCAGACCCAACCAAGGAGATATGACTCATGAAATAGACCTCAATTTGACCAAGAAGGCTCAATAAAGGTGAACAACCCGAGCATCATATAGAATGAACAAGGAGATGACCCGACTTATCTGTCCTAAAACGGGTGTCAACATATGCCCCTCCTTAACGTCCTCTTTGCAGGGGAGCGAGCAGAAGTGAAGCGAAAGCGAAATGGAACATGGAGATGAAGCGGAAATGAAGCGGAGGCGAAATGGAAAGGAGATGGAGCGAAAGTGAAGCGAAGTGGACTAAAAAGTTAGCGTTAAGACAAACGACACCCGTTTTCAACCAACAAGTGACAGGAATTTTCCAGAAAGCTTCGAACTAATCACAAGGAAAGGTAACCAAAGGACACATGTCTGGAGGAACTAACAACTAAGGAAAGGAAAACACGGCCAGCGGCCGGAGCAACGGAAAGGAAAGAGATGATTAACTAAACTCCAGACAGGAATCTTCAGCTAACCAAATCAAGCGAGTAGATCGAAGGAAACCTTCCAATTCAGAGAGGAATGTTGTCCCCAGTAGATGGCAATCAAGAGGGGAGGGGTGAATTGATTGGCAATAAAAAATTTCAACTACAAACTTTTGCAATAGATGTAATGGAAGGATAATAAATGAAGCACACTCTTCTCACCCGTTGATGATAACACACGAACAGCGGAAATATATAGAAATCTGAATAGTCGAGATATGAACGACACTCCGCTCGACAAGAAGCCCACTCGTGAAAGAACAAAGAAGCAAACCACAATGAACAAGAGGATTTTAGGTGGTTCAGGTTCACAACAGTGTCCCCTACGTCCACCCCTCACAGAGTGAGGATTGCTTCCACTAAAGAGTGAAAACCCACACACACACGATGTGAGGCACACAGCCACTCACACACACACGTGCGCTGCGACCAGCAAACGCACACACACACACACAGTATTTCATTCAATAGAAAAGTAATCAGATATACAATGATCCTTCAAAACTGAAATAGAATAAACATGGTATATGCAATAAAGATCTTGAGGTCGCCAGAAATCCCCCTTTCAAACGATGACCCAGCTGAGGTTCTTCAGTTCTTGGTCGATGATGCAAGATGTAGACATATGTTCAAGAAGAATCCCGGATGTTGATGTGCAGCTCGAGATCCAAGTTGCCCAGCTTCAAATAAGGAAGGAAAGCTCCAGTTCTTGCTCAGGATGCATCTAATCAGCAAGGGATCGGCCTCTTTTCGAAGTAGATAGCTTCTTTTCACGCTTTGAGAGGCTCGCCACGAGCTTTCTTCTCCTACAAGACCAAAAGCTGATCAGTTCGAATATGCCTCTCTTTCTCTACTTACTATGGTCGCCCTAATCATTGGTTTTATAGTCCCAAGGAGAGGGGACACGTGTAGCAAGATGGGAGCCTCGGATCTCCCAACATTAGGGCAAACGAGGAACAAAAGCGGCGGCCACGAAACGGATCTCGATCCAGACTGGCGGTCCGTAACTCCAGGGGTCGACCCATTGGGTCGACCCACGAAACCACGAAACACGGGACATGATGCCCGACAAGGGAAAATTCCAGGGGTCGACCCATGGGGTCGACCCATTGCGCCAACCGACAAAAACTGTGTAACCCGAGGGGCTCGGGTGCCAAAAAGGGTCGACCCATGGGGTCGACCCACGCAAGTAAATGCTAAAAACTGAAGACCCGAGGGTTCGGGATCACCTAGGGGTCGACCCATGGGGTCGACCCATGAACAGCTTCTCAACAAAAAAAAGGAAAAGAGCTAACAGCCATCAAGGGGTCGACCCTTGGGGTCAACCCCATGAACTCTAACATGTTAATCAATCCTATGAGCTGGTTATACACAAGGATTAACCCTTGGGGTCAACCCATGACAATTATGAAAGAAATCAACTTATTAAAGGGTAAGGTTTTGTTTGGATCTCACCAATCATCCTTCAATGATTTAGGAAGTTAGCTTCATTCCATATTTCTGTAAAAACATAAAATTGGAGTTAGATTGAAACTTTGACAAACATAATTCAAAACACTTACTTAAATAGAGATGATCTTGATCTTGCAAAAATACCTCCTCCGACATCATTAGTGGATCATGAACTAAGAAGCAAAAGGTAATTACATAGTAAAGCAGTTCAAAATGAGTTTGATTAAATTTATTCATTCAACAAAAGTTCTAGTCTAATATAGTGTTTGGTCATCATCAAAATCTAACAAATAGAACATTCACGCAGGGGGTTCAACAGTCTCCCCCTTTTTGATGATGACAAAATACTATGCTAGATTTTAGGATTGACAAGAAAACTTTTATTTACAAAATTTCTGAATCAACACCTCAACAAACAAAATTTAACAATTAAGGCTCCATATACATAACCATGTGAGCTCAAAAGGATTTAACAAGCTGAAAGAAATCAAGGCCACAGACCAAAGGTAGGAGAACCCCAACATTGCATCAAACTACAACCACGATGTTGAATACACATTCTTTCCATGCACCAAGCTGACAAATTTAAGAAGCATCACAACATAAAACACAAGGCCTCATCCAAGCACTGTAAGATTGACCAGTCAAAGGCATCATCCATTGTTTTAGCCGACAACATAGTTTTTAAGACTTACAAAGTCTGAGTTCATGAGTTACAAAAATGCATACATGAGCAATGCCATGAGATGCAACAGTTCTAACAGAACATTTCTAACTTACCGACTAATGAAAGCAAACATGCAAGCAAGCACACATCACACATACTATAATATGATAGTAGCACCCACATATCTGAATTTCTTTCCCTTTGGCATCATCAAAAAGGAGAGGGAGAACATGTTAATAATTGTGTTGGATCATAGGAGCTTCATAATCTAGTCCGAGGGTGGAGAGTGTGGAGCATGTGACCCTCTAAGTAAATTCATCATTTCTTCAAACATCCTGGATTGGGCGTCCAGAGCAGTAGTGTTAGCTTCAAGAAAGAGGTGACCCTTTGGAAGGACTGAGTGTAGGCAACATGGGAAATCCTCAAGTCAGTTACTTCATTGATAAGGGCATCCATTCTCTCCCCATGCTTGTCTAGTCGGCCATCTATGGAATCCAATCTATCAGTGATCATCTGAGAAAACCCATCAGGCAGAGCCTCACTAGGAAGGTCTTGTAGTGGTTGATCAGCTTCATCTTCTTCACTGTCCTCTTCTTCTTCTGAGATGACTTGTTGTTGAACTTGTGCAGATTTGATCTTACGAACCAGTACACCATCTTTTAACTCGTAGTTCATGTTCTTACAAATTGTGGGGATGGATTAAATGTCATTCTCACGCACTGTGTGATATCGTTCTTTGGACAAATCAATACTGGCTGATTCAAAGACTGCTGTCAAGGCTGTTGCATATGGTAGTGTGTGGTTTGTATGTTGCAAGCATGCAGATATGTGAAGAAGTATAGTGGAAGGGAAATTGATAGGGATACCCTTCATCAGACAGAAAAACAAGAACATATGGAATTCAGTAACTTTGTCTCTTCCACCACCCTTTGGTATCAAAATGGTTGTCATCATGTGATGTAGAATACGCTGCATGGAGGGAAACCGATTTGCATTCAGACCGGTGGTGGACCTTTCTCCCATTTCCTCAGAGGTCATCATTTGATAGACCTCTTCTTCATCAAAATCAAGTTCACCAAAAGTGTAACCTTCATGATATGGTAAGCCAAGAGCATTACCCAGAAATTCGAGTGTCAAAGTAATCACTTCTCTATTTACCACAGTAAACTGCTTGTTAGCTTTGATTGACATATTGCCATAAAATTGGTTCACTAACTTGTAATAAACATGACGGTGTGTAGACATGAAATGATCAAGGTTTTGTTGACTACAGATAATATCCACTAAGCCTGGCAAATATTCAACCAAATTCATAAAATCTACCGAACGAGGGTGGAGAATTTTTCTGTGAGCAGCTTTGTTACCGGAGGCCAAGGCTTGTGATTTCATTGCTTCTAACTCTTTTTCTTTGGATCGTATCTCTCTTGTGCGGTGGAACTCCTCTCGCTGACGAGCAGAGCGGTTGGATTCCTCCCCCTGACGAGAAGACCGCCGTTTGGGTGCCATCTGAACCACCAGACAGATCAAAATATATAGAGGCTTCCTAGATCTTGTTGGTTCGAAAAGAGGAGCCCCTCACGCAGAAATAAAGACTCTCCAAACACCATGGCCTTACCTCAGTGGATCTGGGAGGAAGAAAGATGCTTATGGACGCAGCAAGGAGAAACCCGCGAGTAGCCACCGGTTGGAGCTCGCCTTAGGGCTGGAGCGGTGTTGGGTTGCAAAAGAGTGTTTCAGGGCTTCCAAGAGGTGGTGGCTGGTCGAACTAGGGAGCTGGGGCTGTATTATAGTGTTAGGGTTGAAGAATAGGGCGTTCACGCCCTTTTCGAAATGGAACGGTTCGCATTTTACCGCGACCGCCCGTAACGGGTCGACCCGATGGGTCGACCCACGAGTAGCCCGAGCCCCGGTTTTGAGCGAAATGACAGGGGTCGACCCCATGGGTCGACCCATCCCCTGTTCAGATGGAGATTGTCTTTAATTTGAAGATTTGGAGTACCAAGAAGGATAGGGTCAATTCCCCAATGATTAAAACATATGAAGGTCAAGGAAAAAAGATATATTTGAGGTTTGAATCATTTGGGGAGGATATTTCAAGGAAATGATCAATTGCCTTAGAGGTTTATTTACCATGCTCTCCACAATTCAGATTTCGATTGATCAGCTCCATTGAGATGCACTTATTGAACTCAAAATAGTGTGGCCATAGAAGAGTGCAATGAAAGGGTTCATACGTATGTAATAGAAGAAATGTAATTCATACAAAGGTGGAAATTTCACACAATTCAATTTATTGCAATTCAAGCAACATGGTGCATATGCATGAAAAAGGAGACCCATCTAATGCAACAGTATGAATGACACAAATGCAAAATATGCATGCTAGCAACACTAAGTATGATGCAAAATGTAGAAACTCATGAATCAGACTCCTCTATTCTACACACCCCTAACTCTCTCCTAAAAGATGTAAATTTTTCTTCATTTAGCGGTTTGGTAAATATGTCGGCAATTTGATTATTTGTTTCAATGAAATTTATTTCAACATCACCCTTACTAACATGATCTCGAATGAAATGATGTCTAATTTCGATATGCTTCATTCTAGAGTAATGAACCGATTTTTTTGACAAGTTTATAGCAGAAGTGTTATCACACAAAATTAGGGTGTTTTTGAAGGAGATGCTATAGTCAATCATTTGTTGTTGGATCCAAAGCACCTGGGCAATGCAACTACCAAGAGCCACATATTCGGCTTCGGCGGTTGACAAAGCCACTGAATTTTGTTTCTTGGAGGCCCATGAGACTATGCATCCCCCAAGAAACTGGCAATACCCGCTGGTGCTTTTCCGGTCCACTTTACAACCCACATAATCGGCGTCAGAATAAGCAATCAGTTCAAAGCTCGAATTATGCGGAAACCATAAGCCCAAATGTACTGAACCAGCAATATATCTAAAAAATACGTTTCACAGCCGACATGTGTGTTTCTTTCGGATTGGACTGAAATCTCGCACACAAGCAAACTGCAAACTGAATATCGGGCCGGCTGGCAGTTAAATACAACAATGATCCTATCATGCTTCTAAAAAGTTTTTGGTCCACAGATTTACCTTTCTCATCTTGATCGAGTTTGATTGAGGTTGACATGGGTGTGGGTTGAGGTTTCACCTTGCTGAAATTGTACTTTGTTAGCAAGTCTCGAGCATACTTCCTTTGGCATATGAAAATGCCATCCACCATTTGTTTGACCTGCAAGCCCAAGAAGAAGGTCAATTCTCCCATCATACTCATTTCAAACTCACCTTGCATAAGTTTGGCAAATTTTTCACTCAAGGTGATATCAGTAGAACCAAAAATGATGTCGTCGACATATACTTGAACAATTAAAACTTTCTTACCATTTACTTTGGTAAACAAGGTTTGATCAATGTTACCACGTTTGAACCCATTATCGACAAGGAAAGAACTCAGCCTCTCGTACCAAGCGCGGGGAGCTTGTTTCAAACTGTAAAGCGCCTTGTCCAATTTGTAAACATAATCTGGATATGCGTGATCTTCAAATCCAGGAGGCTGCTCCACATACACATCCTCCTGTATGAAACCATTCAAAAACGCACTTTTAACATTCATTTGAAAAAGTTTAATATCATGATGGCATGCAAATGCTAAAAGAATTCTCACTGCCTCAAGTCTTGCCACAGGGGCAAAAGACTCATCAAAGTCAATTCCTATCTCTTGGCTATAGCCTTTGGCTACTAGCCTGGCCTTATTCCTAATTACCACTCCTTGATCATTTAACTTGTTTCGGAAAATCCATTTGGTTCCGATCACGGAGTGGCTTTTAGGACGAGGCACAAGGAACCACACTTTGTTTCTTTGGAACTGGTGTAGTTCATCCTGCATAGCTAAGATCCAGGAATTGTCCTTTAAGGCTTCATCAATAGAGTGCGGTTCAAATTGAGAGAACAATGCAAGATAATCCAAATTGTCAACTTCCCTTGATGAAGATCGAGTTTTCACTTTATCTTCTACATTACCAATCACATTCTCGGGAGGATGGCTTTTGTGGAAAGTCCACTGCCGAGGAAGCTGCTGTCCTTGTTGATTTTCATCATCCTTGCTTTCTGATCTTTCTACTAGAGTTGCTTGACCTTGCGCTGCCTTTGGTGGGATCTCTTCACTGGTTTCTTCTTCTGCATCCTGCAATTTTGAGCTTTTATCAACATTCATATTGCATGACTCATCTACAATAACATGAGGGCTCTCCTCTACTACAAGAGTTCTCGGGTTATAAACCTGATATGCTCTAGAAGCAAGAGAGTACCCAAGAAAAATTCCACGATCACTTTTTGCATCGAATTTGCCCAAATCAAATTTTCCATTATTAAGAATATAGCAAATTGATCCAAATGGTTTCAAGTGAGAGATATTGGGCTTCTTACCTTTGAAGAGTTCATATGGGGTTTTTCTTAAGATTGGTCTTACCATAGCTCGGTTTATGATGTAGCATGCCGTGCTAACGGCTTCCGCCCAAAAATACCTAGGAAGGTTGTTCTCGCTTAGCATTGTCCGAGCCATCTCACTGAGGGTTCTGTTCTTTCTCTCCACGATGCCGTTTTGTTCTGGAGTTCTTGGTGCTGAAAATGTATGCGAGTATCCGTGCTTCCTACAAAATTCATCAAAATCAGTGTTCTCGAATTCCTTACCATGATCACTTTGAATTCTCTTGATGGAACATCCTTTCTCAATCTCCACTTTCCTGCAAAAACCTTCAAACTCCTTCAAAGCATCATTTTTATGTGACAAAAAATACACCCAACAAAATCGTGAGAAGTCATCTACAATAACAAACCCATATAACTTGCCACCTAGACTGTGAGTTCTACTAGGTCCAAACAAATCTATATGAAGAACTTCAAGGGGCCTAGTGGTAGTCACATCATTCTTGCTTTTGAAAGAGGCTCTTGTTTGCTTACCTTTGCTGCATGCCTCACATACTTTATCTGGTTCAAACTTCAGCTTTGGCATCCCAACAACTAAATCATTTCTGGACAACTTTGAAAGAACATTAAAAATGGCATGCCCAAGATGGCGATGCCACAACCAAGCATTTTCAGAGTTATTTGCAACTAAGCAAAGATTATTGTGTGATGTGTCATCTAAGTCTATCATATATCCATTATTTTGTCTAACGCCTATAAACATTATTTTCTGTGTAGTTTTATTTACAACAGTGCAGTGCGTGGAGTCAAAAATCACATGGCACCCTTTATCACAAAGTTGACTTATACTAAGTAAGTTATGATTGAGACCTTTAACCAACAAAACATTTTCCGCACTATGAGGAGATCCCTTACCGATCTTACCTTCTCCAACGATTTTTCCTTTGTCCTTGCCCCCGAAGGCAACAAGTCCACCATCCTTTTCCTTGAGGTCTGCAAAGATTTCTTTGTTCCCGGACATGTGTCGCGAGCATCCACTATCGAGGTAGCATTTGTTTCTTTGAGCCTTCATGCAGACCTACAAATCATCAAAACAAGAAGACTTCTATGATTTTGGTACCCAAGCTTGCTTGGGTCCATATCGGTTATAAGCTCTTGATCTATTCACCCACATTGATTTTCTTGCAAATTGTTTCTCATCAGCCAACATTAACCTACATGTATACATTGTGTGACCATACATTCCACAGTAGAAACATGAAACAACCTTTTTGTTAAGATTTCTTTTCTTGTAATCATTCATGAATGGTTTGTGAACCGGAATGTATTTCTCACTCTTTTTATATGAAGAACATGATGAAGATGAAGCATTAGCATTCACAAAGGAAGTTTGAGTTTTGTTTTCAAAAGCTTTCTGGTTGCATGGCTCATAACCTAGTCCTTCCTTTCTAAAATTCACTCTCATTCCTAGCATGGTGTCTAGATTCTGCTTTCCTTTGACAAATCTAGCTAGTGATTCTTTCAGATCTTTCACCTCACCCATTAACACCTCTTTTGCTTCTTCAAGTTCCATTTTATCCTTTTCCAAAGCTTGCACTTTAGCATTCACTTCTTCAATGACTTTCATGGATTTTTCATCATTTAGTTGTTCTTCTTTTAAACATGTTAGTTCTTCTTCAAACAAAATGACTTTGGAATTGAGCATTTCATTGTCGTAAGATAGTGTTTCAAGCTTGGATGATGATTCAGCACATTTCAGACATGGAGATTCATTTGATATGCTTTGGTCAATCTTTTTCTTTAACATTCTGTTTTCAGACTTTAGCTTTTTACATTTTTCATATAAGGCTTCATAAGCAATTTCCCATTGTTCACATGAGAGATCTTCAGTTTCAGAATGTACCTCATTGGAGTCTTCATCATCCGCCATTAGACACAATGTTTGGACAAGCTCGTCCAATTCATCTTCCGATTTGTCTTCGGTGTCATCCTCATCGCTCCAAGTCGCCACCATTGCCTTAGGCTTCTTGAACTTCCCTTTCTTGAGTTTTTTCTGAAGTTCGGGACACTCTCCACGCATGTGCCCTGGTTTTTTACAGTCATAACAAATGATCTCTTCTTTCTTGCTGCTTTCTCCCTTCCTTGGAATCATCTTCCTTGGCGCTCTTCTGAATGGAGCTCCTACTCTTCTGGACCTTCTAATGAATTTTCTGGCCCTTTGTGTTATCATGGCCACCAGCTCTTCATCCTCACTGTTTGAACCAGATCCATCTTCACTGTCATCCGATCTTTGGAGGTTGGTGTTCAAAGCCATGCTTGAGATCGGCTTCTTTTTCTTGACATCTTCCTCATTCTTTTTTATGTTCATCTCATAGGTCATTAATGACCCAATTAGCTCATCAAGCGTCAGAGTACTAAGGTCCTTTGAGTCTTCAATGACCGTGGCCTTAGTATGTCACTGTGGTGAGAGGGACCTTAATACCTTCCTCACAAGATCTTGGTTGGAGTATTCCTTCCCAAGAGAGTATTCCTTCCCAAGTGCCTTCAGCCCGTTGGTGATCTCCAACAATCTAGCAAACATTTCTGAAATGTTTTCATCCGGCTTCATCATGAATAATTCGTAGTCCCGGACGAGCAAATTCGCTTTAGTCTCCTTCACTTCTGATGTTCCTTCATACATTAAACGAAGTTTGTTCCATATTTCCTGCGCGGAAGCACACATCGAAATTCGTGAGTACTCGTTTGGATGAATTGCACATTGAATTATATTCATAGCTTTGAAATTAGCTATGCACTTCTTGATATGTTCTTCTCCCCACTCTTCCTCTTTAGGAGGCAATTGATATGGACCACCACTAATAACATGCCAAATTTCAAATTCCTGAGCCCTCAGGAATACATACATCCGATTCTTCCAATATGAGTAATTCAACCCATCGAAGAACGAAGGTCTATGTATAGAGTGCCCTTCGGGCATCAGCCCCTTGTTTGCCATTTACTGGATCTTACTCTAAGATCGTGAGATCAGTAAAAAATCAGAGACCGGGCTCTGATACCAATTGTTGTCCCCGGTAGATCGCAATCAAGAGGGGAGGGGTGAATTGATTGGCAATAAAAAATTTCAACTACAAACTTTTGCAATATATGTAATGGAAGGATAATAAATGAAGCACACTCTTCTCACCCGTTGATGATAACACACGAACAGCGGAAATATATAGAAATCTGAATAGTCGAGATATGAACGACACTCTGCTCGACAAGAAGCCCACTTGTGAAAGAACGAAGAAGCAAACCACAATGAATAAGAGGATTTTAGGTGGTTCGGGTTCACAACAGTGTCCCCTACGTACACCCCTCACAGAGTGAGGATTGCTTCCACTAAAGAGTGAAAACCCACACACACACACGATGTGAGGCACACAGCCACTCACACACACACGTGCGTTGCGACCAGCAAACGCACACACACACAGAGTATTTCGTTCAATAGAAAAGTAATCAGATATACAATGATCCTTCAAAACTGAAATAGAATAAACAGGGTATATGCAATAAAGATCTTGAGGTCGCCAGAAACCCCCCTTTCAAACGATGACCCAGCTGAGGTTCTTCAGTTCTTGGTCGATGATGCAAGATGTAGACAGATCTTCAAGAAGAATCCCGGATGTTGATGTGCAGCTCGAGATCCAAGTTGCCCATCTTCAAATGACGAAGGAAAGCTCCAGTTCTTGCTCAGGATGTATCTAATCAGCAAGGGATCGGCCTCTTTTCGAAGTAGATAGCTTCTATTCGCGCTTTGAGAGGCTCCCCACGAGCTTTCTTCTCCTACAAGACCAAAAGATGATCAGTTCGAATATGCCTCTCTTTCTCTACTTACTATGGTCGCCCTAATCATTGGTTTTATAGTCCCAAGAAGAGGGGACACGTGTAGCAAGATGGGAGCCTCGGATCTCCCAACATTAGGGCAAACGAGGAACAAAAGCGGCGGCCATGAAACAGATCTCGATCCGGACTGGCGGTCCGTAACTCCAGGGGTCGACCCATTGGGTCGACCCACGAAACACGGGACATGATGCCCGACAAGGGAAAATTCCAGGGGTCGACCCATGGGGTCGACCCATTGCGCCAACCGACAAAAACTGTGTAACCCGAGGGGCTCGGGTGCCAAAAAGGGTCGACCCATGGGGTCGACCCACGCAAGTAAATGCTAAAAACTGAAGACTCGAGGGTTTGGGATCACCTAGGGGTCGACCCATGGGGTCGACCCATGAACAGCTTCTCAACAAAAAGAAGGAAAAGAGCTAACAGCCATCAAGGGGTCGACCCTTGGGGTCAACCCCATGAACTCTAACATGTTAATCAATCCTATGAGCTGGTTATAAACAAGGATTACCCCTTGGGGTCAACCCATGACAATTATGAAAGAAATCAACTTATTAAAGGGTAAGGTTTTGTTTGGATCTCACCAATCATCCTTCAATGATTTAGGAAGTTAGCTTCATTCCATATTTCTGTAAAAACACAAAATTGGAGTTAGATTGAAACTTTGACAAACATAATTCAAAACACTTACTTAAAGAGAGATGATCTTGATCTTGCAAAAATACCTCCTCCGACATCATTAGTGGATCATGAACTAAGAAGCAAAAAGTAATTACAAAGTAAAGCAATTCAAAATGAGTTTGATTAAATTTATTCATTCAACAAAAGTTCTAGTCTAATATAGTGTTTGGTCATCATCAAAATCCAACAAATAGAACATTCACGCAGGGGGTTCAACAAGGAATGACTCTCCTTATTCGAGATCATTAAACACATAGTTATTCACCATTATTGAGACACCTGGATAAATGAAGGTTCATAAATGCTCAAAAGATGCGTATGATGCATGCTGGGCTAAAGGAAAGGAAATCATTTAAAGTAAATGCAACGAAAGAATAGAATAACAAGATACTCGAGAATAGTATTTCTAGACCGAAGAAACTAGGGTCAGGACACCATCTGCAATCACGGCGTGCAAGATCGGAACCATCATCTCCAAGCTTTTCCAACCTAACGGCCTATCTAACGATTAAACATGTGTACTTAGATCATCATCATTTTTGTTTAAGGAGAACATCAGATCCCAGAACACATGAATGACCAGCCGATTCTTGAGATAATATATCATACATAACATATAGTAATGCATAAAGGGACAAAGGAATCGGGATACAATACCTGACTTACCTTCCTGGCGAGCGGCGAAGCATGATGACTTAAATTTTGCAACAAGAAAGGGTTAGCCATTAACAATATAAATCATAGAACCAGGCATAACCATCAATAAGCACAAATTGCATAGACAAGATAATCATATATGCATGAATTTTCTGACAAACAAAGCATCATCATTCATCAAACACTCTGCAGCATGTAACGGTCCAGTAAGGGTGCGTTAGACGTCCCTGACAGATCCACCTCGGGCCGTTAGAGTCTGGCGGTTCACATCCTTCAAGACATCATTTCGAATGACCTAACAGTCTACAAAGGACGCGTCAGAGTAGTGTGACGGTCTCACGATAGACCGTCACATTTTCTGAGCGTTCAAAAAAAACAAAACCGAATGGTCGTTTCCTCCATTCGCTCACAAACGCCCAAACGAACCAAAACCTCAACACCCCAACTCCAAACCCTTGACCACCTCATCCACCGGAGCAATGGCCGGCGACGAGCCATCCCAGCCACCGAAGAAAAGGGAAAAGGGGAAGAAAAAGATGGCCATCCGGCGGTTTAGGGCTCGGGTTGATCGAGAGGAAGTCCCACAAGCGGCGTCCAAGGAACCGACGACGGCGGCGGAAGAAATGATGGAGGGAGCTCCTCCCATGACCATGGAAGAAGCCATGGGAGGGGCCATCGGTGAGGAGGCGACCACGTCAAGGGAGAAGAAGAAGAAGAAGGACCGTGACCCCGAGGTAGGCCGATTTCCCCAAAACTTCTAGTTTTTAATTTTTTATGTGCATGCATGTGTGTTTGGAGGGTAGAAATGGGTCTGGGGACCCCTTAGGAATGATTGTAGGCCTCCATGGCCATTTTAGGAGCCAAAAAAAAAACAAAGGGGACAACGCCCCGTTGCAGAGAACGTGACGGTCGTTGCAGCGACCGTCACAGGCTGGACGCACCACCCCTGGTGCGTCAGAGCACTGTGACGCATCACCTCAGGGCCGTCAGAGCAACCACAGACAGAAACAATTTTTGGGATTTTTCAATTTTCTAATTTTTTAATTTTTTTATTGTTTTCATTTTTATTTATGCAATGCAATGAAATTATGATTAAATGACTGACTTAATGCTTCTAATTGTGCAGGGGAAAAGGAGAACCTAGATTTCTTGGCTTTAGATGCGGGCAGTATACCAGGCATTGCCCGAGTACCAATGGGAGAGATTGGCCGAGATGGGATTCACCGAGGTGCTTAGCATTGAGGTGACGAGGACGGATACCCCGCTCTTGTACGCACTGCACGAGAGGTGGGACCCCGTGAGCCAGGCTTTCATCTTCCCATGGGGCCACATGATCCCCACATTAGAAGACATGGCGAGGATCACCAGATTGTGAGTCCACAGAGCAGCAGTGACCGGGTGGACATTTGGAGATTACCGGAAGATGGCCCAAGAGCTACTGGGCTTAGATCTGATCAGGCCAAGGCACACATCATCCCAGCTTTCGAGGTCAAGACTACAGGACAGCTTGGGACTGAGAGGAGCGGCTATAGCAGTCGGCGAGCTCCCCGAGCAGCACATAGACCGAGTGATAGAGCAGGTACGCCCGCGAGTGGCGGCAGAGGCAGGACAGGAGGGAGACCGAGTCCTGAGACGATTTCTGATGCTGTTGTTCAGAAAGCTACTTTTTCTGACCCGAGCCGACGTGATCAGTTGCAGGCTACTGACACTGCTAGAGGATTTGGGCAGAGTGGGGAAGTATGCATAGGGAGCGGCAGCGCTTGCCTTCCTCTTCGATTCGCTCAGCACCACAGAGCGACGGACGATGCTGGGCGGCTTTTCACCTTTCCTACAGGTAAATGTTGAACTCTAGATGCTTTCTATATGATTATGATTCTGCAAATGCAAATGATGCAATTTACTGACACTCGACTTTAAATGTAGATCTGGAGCTTCGTGTACCTCCCGGGGATTGGGCGAGGTAGTCAGCTAAATCTTGAGCGGATCCCCATCGCGAGGCGGTGGGTGGTAGCGAGGGACACGGGATCGATCAACCGGCTGACCCGGGCCATCCAGGATGATCTCGACTCATTCCCACACACAGCGGTAAGCTTTGAACCTAAACTTTTTATATGCTCTTAAATGCTGCAAAAAGTTTTCTAAATGCTCATGAATGCTTCTGAATGGATTAACATGACCTTTTTAGGTGAGATGGACCCCATATCGGGATGAGGGCTACGAGGGACAGCCTTGGGTGAAGGCGTCCCTAGCATACAGCGGGCGAGACATATGGCTTCACTGCATCAACGTGATCGAGCCCCTGCACTACCGATTGATCCTAAGGACTCGGGGACTACACCAGCCAGAGGTGACCTTCCCCCACCGTGACGATGAACGCCCAGGCAAGTCTTCGAAGGGCATTAGCGGAGATGTCGACTGGTGCGCCCGAAAGGCCAAATATGTGCATGATTGGAACAAAAGAGGCCGGGTGGTGAAAGACCGGGTGGACAACAACGAGACCTACCTCAAGGCTTACTCCCACCGGTATGGCGACCAGGTGTTCAGAGGCACTCGACGGCCGCTATGAACTTCTAAACTCAAAACTCTGTCTATTTAAATCAATGCTTCTATATGCACTGACATATGCTTTCTAAATGCAGCTAGACCCACAGGGAAGAATAGCCGAGCTCGAGGGACTCCTTCATGCCACCATCCAGCAGTAGGATGAGTACCGGGCTGCCTTAGAGCTTTTGGTGAGTTTCTACACTTAAGACTTAAATGCTTATGATGCAAATGGCTAACTTTGACTTCTAAATGCAGCGGGCCGAGGGAGCCCAGAGGACCGGATCAGATGCACCGTCCTCCTCTTCACAGCCTATCGGGGGACGGGCTGAGCGAGATGCAGAGTTTACTCAAGTGGTAGCTCGGGCTGAGGAGGCGGAGGCTACCCTCGCGGAGCGGGTAAGAATCTAAACCCTTATGCTTCTTTTAGACTTAAAATGCTTATGATGCAAACACCAAATGCTTAATGGACTGACAATGCAAAATGCAAAATGCAGGTGAGAGACCTGACTGCAGCGGTAGCCGAGGCTGCCCATCTTCGGGCGGAGGTTGCCAGACTGAGCGTAGGAGAGACCCGCCGGCGTGCGGATGATGAGGAGGTGGAGTGACTTAGAGTTGACGTTGCGTGTTCGAGGGGCGAGCGAGATCAGTTCCGAGTGCAGACCATCGAGATGAAGGGTGTGATTGCGGGCATGAAAGAGGCCCTTCGACTTTTAGGGAAGAAGTCGGGGACTAGCAGTAGGAGCCAAAGCGTTGCACCCAACAGTGGATTCCAAGACTACTTCACCGGCTCCTCCGGCCATCGGAGGAACGAGGAGGCAGACCGGAGACGACATCGGGGGGAGGAGAGCAGCGTCCAGGAGCCACCAGCAAAGCGGCATGAGGGCACTGGCGATAGTGACGGCCCGGAAGATAGACCGGCCGAGTGACTTGTATTTTCTTTCTTCCTTGATACCCATACTTGTACATGACTTATGTGAATGAAATGGAATGAAATGAAAAAAAAATATGTTTTATTTTTTTATGTGTGTATGAATGATTGGATGAATATGAGTATGGATGTGTGAATGAATGGGTGAAAATAAATGCATGGATGGGAATGTAAATGAATGGGGATAAAGTGTAAGACCGGCAGGCGATATCAAAAGATAATGGAAAGAACAGAAACCTGTAGCAGAAGGTGTGACGGTCTAGTGTAGGAGCGTCAGACCCATGTAACGCACCAAGATCAGGCCGTCAGAGACGACAAAGGGTGGACTGAAAATTGTATAGCAGGAAATGTGACGGTCCACTGATGGAGCGTCAGAATCAGGTGACGGTCATAGACTAGACCGTCAGACATAACAGAACGATATTGGGCTAAAAATGTGCAGCAGGAAATGTGACGGTCCAGACATGGAGCGTCAGGGATCTGTGGCGGTCTTACGATAGACCGTCAGAGAACAAACTGTACCTCGACATGGATTCTGCCGTGAGAGCCCAACCTCGAGGCAAGAAGACCTTAATCCATACTATAACCCTCCTAGGCTTAGGATAAGGCTTTCTAACCCCAATCTTATCGTTCTAGCACCAAAATCAAGCCTTTATAAACTAGGAACAAGCCCAAAAATCGTAGCTTTCATTAATTCTCTGCTACAAGGGTTGAGAACTCCATCCAAGGGCAAGGAACATCATGAAGAGAAGCTTCGGAGTGATGGGCATGGAGGAGAGAGTCTACACCGGCCCTAAAGCAGCCAAGAAGGAGCATGGGGAACTGCAAAGGCTGACATCCATCCCCAAGCATCTGAGTTCAAGTGCTCAAAGAGTGGTAAGTCTCAATTGACTTCAAAAGTTCATCAATTTCTGCACTTTTCTATACCACTTATGATTCTTCTTTCTTCTTCCTCTGCTTTTTTAGCCTCTTCCTGGTCCAAGGTGTTACTCGAACTTAAAGTGGGTGGCTCCCATGGTCAAAGAACTCCCTTTAGAAGTTTTATCCATCCTTAGGGCATGGCACCTCCAACCTTTGTTAGTTTTGGCCAAGAACTTCTAGAAATTGTCTTTAGATTGGGCAAGCATTTCAGCCCTTATAGAGTTATGGCATCCACAAACACACACCTTCCTCTTCCCTTCCTTTGAAGCTACAGTCCTATTGGAGGAGGTAGAGACCTACCTAGCCCTTCCTAAGACTAAAGTAGGGGACGAAGATCTAGTGTCCCATACGGTCGAACCTATTGACCCATCCTTGATTTTAAGTGATTTCATACACAACCCGAAGGATGTAAGGATCATGATCAGCCCAAACCATATTCACTTGATACCCATGGCTCAATGGATAGTCTCTCATTGTAAGAACAAGTGGGAGAGATATGAAGCCATAGCCAAAGCCGTGTCAATTTGCTTATGCGGAGTCTTCCTTTTTACTACCACCGACCACCTCCTAGATATTCAAAACCTTAGCATCATCAATGAATTGTGGCGGGGTTTGTCTATTTTTCAAGCGGTCCTTTCATTCCTTTATGAAGGACTTAGTTCAGCTTGCTTAGGAGGACTTCTTTTCGGCTCTATGATACTCCTTGAGTGTTGGATGGGCGTGAGAATCAAATTCCAACCCAAGGAAGACATACCTTCAGCCAGCCGGATCTTGGGGAGCCACCCCTTGTTCTTTATTGGAGGTGCCTTCGGTTTCTCTTCACAGGTTGAGTGCAAGACGGCGGACAAGAAAACACGAGATGAATGGTGCCTCTTCCTCAACACTTTGCCAATAGAGAAGTTCATGATGCGTCCAAGAGTTTTACGGAGCACCTTGCTTAGAGTACCACGGCGACCAGGCCTTGATCTACAGTTAGTGGGTAACACTACCTTGGTGATCTACAACCCGCACCGGTGCTATCTTCAAATTGGACTACCCCGAACCAAAGTTCCTGCACTATCAGACTACCCTCCCCTTCTTGCTAGGAAGATGGGGACCGAGGAAGATGAGAGAGCGATCTGGAATGCACTGACCATGTGGGAGGCCAGCAAAGTGCGCCTGTGGCAAGAAGAAGTGGAAGAAAACGACAAGGGATGCCGTAGCTACAAGAAAGAATTGCGCAAGATCCGCCCTCTTGCGGATAGAAAATTGAATGTAGCTTGAGATTTCTTATGATATTTCTGAACTTGAAGTTTTATCCATCAATTTTATGTATTATTGAACTTAATGGAATGATATAGAAGCGCCCTATTTGATGGAATCATGAGTTTGTTGCTTGGCTTGGCCTCAAAGCAGAGTTTCTGGAATCTGTAACGGTCCTACATAGGGCCGTCACAACAGTCTGACGGTCTCACGATGAGCCATCAGAAGGAGTGAACTCAGAAAACTGAGTTTCTGTTCTTTGTAGAATGTAACGGTCATAGATAGACTGTTAGAGGGAAGTGACTGTCGATCGCAGACGCGTCAGAGAGGGTTTGCTAAGAGCCAATGGATTTCAAAGTTCATAAGACTGTGACGGTCAAAGGGTGACCGTTACAAGGCTGTGACGGTCTGAGACTGGTGCGTTACAGACCTGAACCTGGAATTTTCACAATCTTGGGCTTGAACATGCGTTCTGCACACACTTAGACAAGAAACAAGTTAGATCTGTTCTTAGACTCAACCCCTTGTCTAAAGTAAATTAGAATTTGACCATTTCTTGATATTTGGTCAAGGGGTGGAGCCTTATTAAATAGGCGAAGAATATAAGTAACAAATGCAATGCATGCAATGCATATGATGGTATTTTTTAGGAATTTTTTTAATCATTTAGATTTTTGTGAGTTTTTGAAAATATCTAGTGTTTTTGGATGTCGAAATATATGATTTTTTTGATTTTGAAATATATGATTTTTTTGGATTTTGCAATATATGATTTTTTTTAAATTTTGAAATATATGATTTTTGTTTTGGGTTTTGAAATATATGGTTTTTTGGATTTTGAAATATATGATTTTTTTGGTTTTGAAATATATGATTTTTTTGGAATATATGATTTTTTTGGATTTGAAATATATGATTTTTTTGGATTTTGAAATATATGATTTTTTTTTGATTTTGAAAAACCAGTGCCTCCCTAGGAATAAGGGTCCTCCCAATCCCGTTCAGAGTTTCCGAGGTTGGCGTGTAATGGGGGTGACAACCCCTGGCCAGGGCCTAACTCGCGTGACGGTATCTCTGCCAAGGCTATACCCAGGGTACTTGCCTTAGTCCTGAAAAGAAAAAATAGAACACGGGGATAAGCTTAGGCCAGATATAGATATTTTTAGGACTTGAGTTCCTCACCAGTCAACCTATTCAGAGACTTGGTCTGTTGTGACGGGGCTTTTGCGTCCGTCATCGAACCTTTGTCCACTCTAGGCACGCATATGATCGGGCTCATAACGTCCCGCGGGGAAACTGTACTGCCACTCTTGCCATGCCTAGCTTTTATTTTTTATTTTGGAGCCTTGGGATTGATAATTGATGGACTTTCAAGATAGACTTTTACTTTTGTCAAGAAGATTGCTCCTTTTCTTTGCTCTTTTCCTTTTCCTTGTGGCGTCAGGTCATAACGGACTGCCCCTATTTGAGACCTCCTCTCGTCAAGGCGCCTGGATTGGTCGTCGCCTCTTTTTTTACCTCTTGCCCCTGGATTCAGCCGAAGAAAGAGACGGACAGGGACTTTTGACTTTCCCCCCCAAAGCATGGCCAAGGAGAAACGGTGTCTACAAAGTGAGAAACCCGACCAGGGACGTCGTGTAGTGTGCGATTGCCGTGCTCGGGGTCCTCTTTCTCGCAAGGAAGGGAACGGACACCTCGCTACCGGGGTGGCACTGGTTTAGATTCTAAGGAAAGAAACGCTTAAGGTACAACCCATTCCAAGCGTGAGAGAGCTCCTCACCTTCTGCGTTCACTAAGCGGTAAGCATTCCCTGGATAAGCCTCTTTCACAATAAACGGCCCTTCCCAGTTATGTTGCAATTTAGACCTAGGGCCTGCAGACCGAATGAATTTACATTTCAAAACCATATCACCTTTTTGAAATTTACGTTCAATTACCTTCTTTTGAAAATAACGCGAAATTCTCTTTTGATAAACAGATACGTGATCGGCCGCATTCATCCTCGTCTCGTCTAAGAGTTCCAGCTGGACGAGCAACGCCTCTCGACGTTCATCGAGATTAAGTTCCTTATCGAGTTGTACCCTTAGGGAAGGGATCAAAATCTCATGTGGGAGTACCGCCTCCATCCCATAAGTGAGAGCATAAGGAGTTTGCCCCGTATGAGTACGAACGGAGGTGCGGTAAGCCCATAGAGCTTCCACTAATCTTTCTGGCCAATCAGAAAACTTATGAGATTCGCATGTTTTCTTTATGATTTTGAGAAGGGTTTTGTTAGTGACTTCGGCCTGACCGTTGCCTTGTGGGTAATATGGAGATGAGTGATGCAATGTGATATTGAACTTCTTACATAGGTCCTTGAGCTCTTGAGAGATAAACTGGGGTCCGTTGTCGGTGACGATGCTGCTTGGCACTCCGAACCGCGAGATAATGTTCTTCATGATGAAGCGACACACCGTGGTAGCTTTAATCTCTGCGTACGCTTCGGCTTCAGCCCACTTGGTGAAGTACTCAGTGGCGGTAAGGATGAAGGATTTTGGCTTGACCTAAGAATTGGGATCACCGAGCGGGCTTATAATGTCGAAAGCCCACATAGAGAACGGCCAAGGAGCAGATAGAGGATGAAGAGATGAAGCAGGAGCATGAATTTTATCAGCATGGAGTTGGCATTTAAGACACCTCCGGACATAGAGGGAGTAATCTTTCTCTAAAGTGGGCCAATAATAGTCCTGCCTAAGGATCTTCTTCGCTAGAGCCTGGCCATTAACATGACCCCCTGATGTGACACAACCTAGGACTTACCAAGCAAGCACAATTGGCATTCAAAATGGACCGATAATGGCGACCGCTCACCCGATGCTCACCCAAGACCTGGGGTAACTTGGCAATGCCAAGGGGAGGATGTGAGGGCTGGGCCCTTGCTGGTAGAGGGCCAGCAAGGCCAAGGTTAACTCCCAAGGGTTATGGCAGCCCAATTCAATGGAGCCAACGTCGTGTCGAGGGCACGGGTTACACTCTGTTTCCCACGGTGATCTCTTATGGCAAGGGAGCTTAAGGATCGAGCTCTCACTCACGGCCAGCGGAGTTATGAACTAATATTGACTGAACAAACACTAAATAGAGCAAAGTTTGGAGCACTTACTCGACCGGTTTGAAGAAACCGGTCCCCCTCGGAGACGTGGGCGAGCGGGGAGGCGTGGGATCCCCACACGCCGCGCCGGGGCAGCTTGACCTATTTATGATGTTACAACACTACACCACTCGCAGGAGGGGATTCTTGGGGTGGGGAAAAATTGTTAATACATCCAAAACTACCTCCACATAGGGAGGAGCCTTCAGCTGGCCAAGCGGGGAGCGGCGAAACCGAGCTAGAAGCTAACACGGGAGCCGATGCCGATTCTATCCGCTTCCTGCGCTTCAAAACAGACAGTTGGATACCTTGACGCTGCGACCACTCCCGATTTTTTTTGATGACAAAACTAGTATGAATTTCTTTGTAGCTAGATAGGGATGACGTCTGAATTTTGTTAATTTCTCTGGTCACATGTGCTGGTCGGGGCAGAAGCTCGAACAGGGCGGCAGGTCTTCAGTTCTGACTGCTTTAGGTTCACAACAGCAGGAAGAAGAGGTTGCCACAAGAGCTCCAGAGCTCAGAATCAGGCACCGCCAGAATTTTTGGAACCGTCGGTGAGTCCTCTTCGAAGCAAGACCAACGGGGATGCCAAACGTTGTCGGAGTAGACCGTTAGAGCTCAAACAATGAGGGGGGGTCGGAGCAGACTGTCAGGAAGCAGAACCGCACACCCGGAGGAAGAAAATGAGAACTCTTGATTCCGGGCACAAAACATAGCTCCGCTTCTTGATTCTGGAAGTAGACTTGTCGAAGAAGCTCCCAGCCAAGCCTCGCCTCCAGATCCTCAAGAGAGTGGTTGTGGTAGCTTCAGGAGTCAGCTTCAGATTGCTCTTCAGGGAGGAAGTGTGCAGTAGGGGAAGAACGGCTCCCCTGGGCGACCATGAACTCAGAACGGGACAGGACCACCTCCGTTACGAAGTAGACTAGACGACAATTCCACCGGTATATGGTATGCCCTCTGATGCTTCCAGGTGAAGATGTGGCAACCTCTGCAACTGGGCACTCCTCTGCTGCCTGCGAATTGAGAACTGTAGGTTGAAGACGATGGGGGGAAATGGAGTATATGGGAGGGGAAATGGGGGTGGTTGAGTGTGGGGAGAACCCTGGCTGTGAGGGGGTCTAGGAGGGGGTGTTCTAAGGTGTGGGAGGGGAAGAATGGGGTCTGGAAGGGGGTCTAACAGGTGGTGGTAGGAGGAGCTGCGAATTTGGTGTTGGGAGGGAGAGGGAAAGGGTATTTGAAAATGGGTTTAAGGGTGGGATTAATTTTTGGTCTTGGGGATGGGAAGGGGTGTGTGGGGAAGGTAAAGGGGGGCTTGGGGAGTGGGGAATTCTCCCTTCGGAGATGAGAGGGTGCTTGGGGAAGGGGAGTGGGTGGTTGGTGGTTGGAGGGTGGAGTGGGGAGTGGTGGAATCTCCCTTGGGGCTGGGGTGGAGTTAAGGTGGGGTGGTAGGGAGTCGGGGATGAGTTATTGGAGGGGGGGAAGAGAGAGAAAGGTGGTTGGGATGGGAGGAGAGAGAAAGGGGTGCAGGTTTTAAAAAGAGAAAGTGGAGGAGAGAGAAAATGACTTTCTAGAGAGAGATGTAGAGAGAGAGGGGGGGATAGGGGCTTCTCACCCACTCAATTGGCTTCTCACCAAAAGAAGAAGATTTAAGTTGGACACTATAAAATTCAAATATTCATTCATTAACTTCAAATGGGGGGAAATGGGGTCCTATATATAGGCAACCCACATTTTACAAAAAGTCTCTGACTCTTGCTATAAAGACAAATAACCAAGGGGGTAGGGGGCGCCCTTGGGCCTAGCCTAATGAATTGGGCCCAATAGATAATCTAATCAACCTAATGACACTCAAAGTTAGGGGAATAAACAAAATACCTAGGGACATGACTCAAATAAAAGGGAAAATACATCAAATGACTCAAATAAAAATTACATAGGACTCAAAATTAAATAACTAGTCCATGTCGGATGCAACCGTGGCGAGGAGACGAGCTGTGAACGTGGGTATGGGAGGTGATGTCCCCATCATACTCTTGGGGTGCGGAGAACTCGACTCTGTCGAGTAAGTGTCCTTCCCTCCTCGGTGGGTGTAGAAGTGGTACTGCCCACAAGTCTTCCGAACGAGACCGATCCATCCACCTGCCGAGATAGCGCTCATATACCTTGCTCCTGGTGGTAGTGACATGTTCATCCAATATTCGTTCAATGCCCTCACGCTGGGCTCTCTTGGCTGGTGGTCTCTCCTCACAGGTGGGTGCTCTCTCAATAGGAGGAATTGGCTCAATATTCTCACTGGGTACCACCGTGGGCCCCTTATATGGCACTAGGTCGGCTACATTGAATGTGGGACTCACTCCATACTCCTCGGGAAGATCTAACTCATAGGCATTAGTGCCAAGGCGTCTCAGAACCTGGAAGGGACCAGCCCCACGAGGCCTCAATTTTGAGATGGCTCCTGGGGAGAGTCTCTCTATCCTCACCATCACAAAGTCACCCACGTGGAATTCTTGGTGACGTCGATGAGAGTCGGCCTACCTTTTATAAGTCTCATTCTTTTTGCTGATGTGCTTGCTAAGGTTTTCATGTAATTTTGTGAATGCTGACATTCTAGGGGTGATGGGTGGACCTGGGCAACCAAAAGTAGACCAATCATGCTTTGACGCCAAGAAGACTTTGATGGAATGGGGAGGACCGGGGCATCCATAGGTGATCCGGTCATGTATGGGGGTGACAAATATCGGGGGACCCGGATATTCTTGAATACTCCTATCATGCCTACGACCCATGATGAGTGAAGGAGGACCATTACACCCGAATATAGACCAATCATGCATCCTACTTGACATGTGGGTGATATGAACGAGTGGACCCGACTTATGAATCATGCCAAGTGATGTTGTACGCCAAGACTTATGCACTCTTGTGCCAAAGATATTCCCTATGTGTGAGCTTTTGGACTTCCATTGGAATGGGTCAAAGGGGTCTAGGAAGATGGATATCATGAAGTGGGGCACTTCCTCGATCCCTAGGTGTATATCGCCCAAAGTCATGGCTCCCATAGTGTAACCCAGGTCTAGGATGGGGTGGATTGGGTCAATCACGGTGGGTTGAGGTAGGGAAAAGTGGGTGGTGGATAAGGCGGTTGGGTCACTCATGGTGAATTGGAAGGGGTCAAAGGGTGGTGAGTAAGGGTGGTGGATCACATAGGGATCTAGGCTCCCATAGGAAGGGGTCAAAGGGGTCATGGAAAGGGTTATCAAGGGAGAGGAGTTCTATGTCCTCAAGGTCCTCAAATGGTGGTGGATCATCCGCCTTTAGTGAAATAAGTGGACCGAAGTCTTTGGTGAGTGGGTCGGCCATAAGGGAATGATTTGGCTTTCTTTCCGATATAAGGAACTCCAATTTAAGAATGGAGTCGGGCTCATCGGGTGTGGGAAGGACTATAAGAAGGTCGCTAGTGTAGCAACTAATGGTGCAAATCGAGGTGATGGACCCAACACATAGGTGACGGAAGTCAAGGCTCTTAGGTTGATCGGTTGCCAGGGCCAACACGCTAGTCAGCTCAAGTTGCCACTCTAAGCCCTTAAGAAGATCTTCCCAAGTCTCTACATCTAAGTAGGATTGGAATGTGGTGCGATAGGAGTTAATGGGTACTAATTGGAAAGGGTGCTCCATGGTTGAGGTTTGTAAGTACAAGGCATGAGGGATGGGTTTTTGCTTGAGCCATTTGATGATGAGTTTTCCCATGGTCACCACCTTTTTGGTGAGATTGAGAGGCTTGGGGGGGTATGGGTTTATTTGTATGGGGATGAGTTGATGTCCTTCCTCCTTATTGATATGAGTATGGATTTCTTAAAGGTGGGGAAAGGCTTTGGGTTGGTGTTCAATCCCGAGGATTCGGTCTTGTGGGCCGTGGTCACCTCATGTTCACTCATGACCTCGTTCATTCTTTGAAGTGGGTTGAGAGGGCATGATAGCCAGGTACGGGGCTCTGGTGGGCCAGGGAACACAAGGTTGTTGAAACTATAGGCTCCCGGAAGATGTGTGGGATGAACTAGGCAAGTCCGACGTAATGGGTCGAAGGTGGCATTCCGTTCAGCAAGCCATTGTTTCCCTAGGATTAGGCAAGGGCCCTCTAAAGTACCAATTTGACACCATGCTCCATCAAAGTATTTGGTCTTCCCGAACCATTTATGGAATTCAACGAAGACTTGGTCTTCGTTGTGCACAATTTGTCCAGTCGTGGAGAGGTGGCTACGATATCGGGAGATACCCAATTATCCTCTACCATGTCAATGAAGTCAATTTCTGTGGGGCTCCCATTAGGTAGGTATGCTTGTGATATGATGGGAAGTGGGGCCTTTTGGTCTGTAGACTCAATGTCAAGGGGAGGTGGACAATACATGAGACGGTCCATCGAGGACTCTAATGCAAGTGTGCCCATGGACTAGACTCGTAGAGACAAGTCTAATACTTGCTCTGATACCAATTTGATGTGACACAACCTAGGACTTACCAAGCAAGCACACTTGGCATTCAAAACGGACCGATAATGGCGACCGCTCACCCGATGCTCACCCAAGACCCGGGGTAACTTGGCAATGCCAAGGGGAGGATGTGAGGGCTGGGCCCTTGCTGGTAGAGGGCCAGCAAGGCCAAGTTTAACTCCCAAGGGTTATGGCAGCCCAATTCAATGGAGCCGACGTCGTGCCGAGGGCACGGGTTACACTCTGTTTCCCACGGTGATCTCTTATAGCAAGGGAGCTTAAGGATCGAGCTATCACTCACGGCCAGCGGAGTTATGAACTAATATTGACTGAACAAACACTAAATAGAGCAAAGTTTGGAGCACTTACTCAACTGGTTTGAAGAAACCGGTCCCGCTCGGAGACGTGGGCGAGCGGGGAGGCGTGGGATCCCCACACGCCGCGCCGGGGCAGCTTGACCTATTTATGATGTTACAACACTACACCTCTCGCAGGAGAGGGTTCTTGGGGTGGGGAAAAATTGTTTATACATCCAAAACTACCTCCGCACAGGGAGTAGCCTTCAGCCGGCCAAGCGGGGAGGGGCGAAACCGAGCTAGAAGCTAACACGGGAGCCGATGCCGATTCTGTCCGCTTCCTGCACTTCAGGATAGACAGTTGGATACCTTGATGCTGCGACCACTCCCGATTTTTGTTGATGACGAAACCAGTTGAAATTTCTTTGTAGCTGGATCGGGATGACGGCTGAATTTTGTTAATTTCTCTGGTCACAGGTGCTGGTCGGGGCAGAAGCTCGAACAGGGTGGCAGGTCTTTAGTTCTGACTGCTTCAGGTTCACAATAGCAGGAAGAAGAGGTTGCCACAAGAGCTCTATAGCTCAGAATCAGGCACCGCCAGAATCATTGGAACCGTCGGTGAGTCCTCTTCGAAGCGAGACCAGAGGGGATGCTAAAAGTTATCGGAGTAGACCGATAGAGCTCGAACAATGAGGGGGGGTCGGAGCAGACTGTCAGAAAGCAGAACCGCACACTCGGAGGAAGAAAATGAGAACTCTTGATTCTGGGCGTAAAACTAAGCTCTGCTTCTTGATTCTGGAAGTAGACTTGTCGAAGAAGCTCCCGGCCAAGCCTCGCCTCCAGATCTTCAAGATAGTGGTCGTGGTAGCTTCAGGTTGCTCTTCAGGGAGGAAGTACGCAGTAGGGGAAGAATGGCTCCCCTGGGCGACCACAAACTCAGAACGGGACGGGACCACCTCCGTTACGAAGTAGACTGGACGACGATTCCACCGGTATATGTTATGCTTTCTGATGCTTCTAGGTGAAGACGTGGCAGCCTCTGCAACTGGGCACTCCTCTGCTGCCTGCGAACTGAGAACTGTAGGTTGAAGATGATGGGGGGAAATGGAGTATATGGGAGGGGAAATGGGGGTGGTTGAGTGTGGGGAGAACCCTGGCTGTGAGGGGATCTAGGAGGGGGTGTTCCAAGGTGTGGGAGGGGAAGAATGGGATCTGGAAGGGGGTCTAACAGGTGGTGGTAGGAGGAGCTACGAATTTGGTGTTGGGAGGGAGAGGGAAAGGGTATTTGAAAATGGGTTTAAGGGTGGGATTAATTTTTGGTCTTGGGGATGGGAAGGGGTGTGTGGGGAAGGTAAAGGGGGGCTTGGGGAGTGGGGAATTCTCCCTTCGGAGATGAGAGGGTGCTTGGGGAAGGGGAGTGGGTGGTTGGTGGTTGGAGGGTGGAGTGGGGAGTGGTGGAATCTCCCTTGGGGCTGGGGTGGAGTTAAGGTGGGGTGGTAGGGAGTCGGGGATGAGTTATTGGAGGGGGGGAAGAGAGAGAAAGGTGGTTGGGATGGGAGGAGAGAGAAAGGGGTGCAGGTTTTAAAAAGAGAAAGTGGAGGAGAGAGAAAATGACTTTTGTAGAGAGAGATGTAGAGAGAGAGGGGGGGATAGGGGCTTCTCACCCACTCAATTGGCTTCTCACCAAAAGAAGAAGATTTAAGTTGGACACTATAAAATTCAAATATTCATTCATTAACTTCAAATGGGGGGAAATGGGGTCCTATATATAGGCAACCCACATTTTACAAAAAGTCTCTGACTCTTGCTATAAAGACAAATAACCAAGGGGGTAGGGGGCGCCCTTGGGCCTAGCCTAATGAATTGGGCCCAATAGATAATCTAATCAACCTAATGACACTCAAACTTAGGGGAATAAACAAAAGACCTAGGGACATGACTCAAATAAAAGGGAAAATACATCAAATGACTCAAATAAAAATTACATAGGACTAAAAATTAAATAACTAGACCATGCCGGATGCAACCGGGGCGAGGAGACGAGCTGTGAACGTGGGCATGGGAGGTGATGTCCCCATCACCCCCACACTCACCAGAATGGGCTGCTTCGGCCACTTTCCAAGCTTCATCATCGTCCAAACATCTCATGAGCATCCCGTTAGTAGCGCGCCTGTATAGTTCTCCAACAATGATAGTATATCTTGAGGTGGCTCTTCTTATTGACTTGCGATGCTCGGCATTTGCCTCTTCCTGGAACGATCCATCTTTGCAAAATAACTTAATTTCATGATACCAGGGCAACTCTTCCTCCTCCAGGATCTCCTATAACTCTGTCAAAGATACTTCCTTCAACTCTTCCTTCTCAGCCCTCATCTCTACAGTCTTCCTAAGGTTGACATACCAAGGATCCTGAAGAGAGGGTGCATCCAATCTCTGAACGACGATAGTCTCAGTACTCCGACTGAGAGGGAAAGATAGAGAGGAAGCGAGGGATGCTAAAGCATCGGATAGAATGTTCTGAGACCGGGGAGTATGGATGTAGATCAATTTGCGGAATTGCCTAGCAAGGAGCGTGACCAAATCTTGATATGGTTTGAGCTTAGGGTCACGGGCGCGGTAAGTGGACAGAACTTGCCGCAGGACGAGCTGAGAATCCCCTTTGATATTCAAGTAACGCGTGCCTAGAAGGTAGGCGTGCTTCAATCCAACTAGGAGAGCCTCATACTCGGTGATATTGTTGGTAGCAGGAAATTGAAGTTGATAAGTAAAATGAATCGTCACTCCTTTCGGAGTGAGCAGAACAGCGCCTATCCCTCGGCCTTGAGAATTGAGTGCACCGTCGAAGTGCAGCGACCAGAAGGGATGATGAGTCAGGACAGAAAGATGCTCATCAGGGAAGTCATCTTGAATAGAATCCGTGCAGGGAATCGGGAGATGGGCAAGATGCTCAGCGATGACGTATCCTTTGACCGCCTTCTGAACGACGAACGTGATATCAAACTGGGATAGGAAGCTCTGCCATCGAGCTAACCTACTAGAGAGGACATGATTTTCTAAGAGATAGCGGATCGGGTCCATTCTAGAGATCAACCTAACTGGGTGGGCAAGGAAGTAGTGTTTGAGCTTCTGAGCTACCCACACTAGGGCGGCACAAGTCTTCTCCATAGCGGTGTATTTAGCCTCGGTCGGGTTGAACAACCTGGAGAGGTAATAAGCTGCCCGCTCGCTCCCTTCATCGTCTACTTATGCTAAGACCACCCCTAAGGAGTCCTCAATAACCGAGATGTATAGGATTAGGGGTTTCCCAGGGACAGGAGGTTGCAAAACTGAGGAATTGGATAGATATTCCTTTAGGTCCTCGTAGGCCTTTTGACAATCTTGATTCCATTCAAATTTGACTCCCGCCTTAGTAACTCATAAAACGGGCGGCACCTCTGAGAATGTTGGGATATGAATCTTCTGATGAACTGTAATCTACCAATTAGTGGCCTTGTATAACTTATCAACTTGGCCTTGTATAACTTGGCCTTGTATAACTTATATAACTTCTTCTTTGATCCTTAAGACTATGTGGGGGTGAAATCTTCTCGACCTCTGTTTTACGGGTGTTGCCCCTGGTTTAAGTACGAGTCAGTGTTCCACTAAAGAGGGGTCAAGACCCGGCATGTCCTCATAAGACCAGGTGAAAGAATCACTATACTCCCTTAGAACCTTGACTAGATCTTCTTCCACTTGCGGAGGGAGATTAGTGGCAATAATGATGGGCCTTGGGTCTTCTTCAGTTCCCAAATTTATTTCCTTCGTAGGTTCATCCACTGCTGACGATGGCTCATCGAATCTCTTTAATCCTTGTGCATATAGATTGGCAGTGTTATCTACGTTGATGTCCTCATCATCAATCGGGTCTTTCTCATCCAAGACTTCATAGACACCGAGTCCGTCATCGCTCCACACCCCTTCTATTTCCTCTTCGTCCTCTATCATGATTACTGTGGCGAAAAACTCTAGACACTTCAAAAGAGCATGACATCGCTGAGCCAGATCCTGCAAGAACCTATCAGGAATGGATTTGGAAGGACGTGCAAGCGGGCGCGGCTCAAGCTCGGAAGGATTGGACGACCTAGAAGAGGACCTTGCTTCTCTAGTTCTAATCGACCCTACTTCCCTAGACTCGACGGACCCTACGCCTAACCTAGGAGAAAGGAAACCTAGTGGAAAGGAAGGAGCAGGGGACTCGTGCCCCTGGGAGGAGGATGGAGACAAGATAGCGTAATCTTCCACCGAAATCTCTGTTTCAAATTTGACATTTTTTTTGGAGATCATACAGCAGGATGGAGGGGGAGGAAGTTGCATGGGGAACAAATCGGGGAAGATGCAATCGAAGAATGGATCAGAGGATCGAAACCACATCTCGTGGAGTTGGGTGGTGGAGGAAGGAGGAGTGAATAGAGTTGACAGATCAATGGGTGGGCAGCGCCCACATGCACATGGAACAAACAAGATTTCGGGTGATCTTTCCGTAAAATACGGATCGACCATAATCGGGGGTGAACGGGGAATGGGTTCCAATTGTTGAAATAGAGATGCGAGACGGGAGGGAGACCAAGAAATGATAATGGGCGAGCTCCCCTTCTTCTGTAGACGGCCAGGTGGCTTTGGCTTCCATTGAACGAGTCGCACTTCCTGACTCTCCTTCTGACCATAACTATCTGGCTCGCTGAACATTCTGGCAAATGACTGACTGAAATCTGGCATATCATCAACAGGCCTTTTTGGTAGCAGAGGTGGACTAGCAACTGTTCAAGCTGTATCTTTCTTTTCTGATTGTACTGGTGGTGGAGTCAGTGTACCCGGCTGGAGGGGTCCTTTTATAAAGTGTTGGCGGTAGTCCCATGTAAGTGGCCCTGAGTCTCCCATCATTGAGAGTGCGGACTCTCGATAACCGAGACCTCTCCGGCTCATTTTTCTTCCTTTGGGTATTGGCTTAGTTCACCCTTGTAACTGCGCACCGAGGCCTCTCCCCAGTTGATAACCCAGCTTCAATATGATATCCCAACCCTTGGAATCTCGGATTTGGGGTTTCACTTTGATATTGACGGGTGTAGTGGCGGGCTTGCGTGGTGTATAAGCCCAAGGGAAATCCAGATCTAGTACAGAAATAACGGGCCGGCTGCTCGGCCATAATGTGGGCAGAACCTTCTCCGAAATAACTTTGACAGACTGGGCCGTGGATGAGCTTTTTACTTTAACCACCCGCCCTTGAAAAGTGAACTTGAGACATTGGTGCGCGGTGGAGGGCACGGCACTAAGAGTGTCGATTCACGGACGACCCAAGATAGCTTTGAACATGGGGTCGATGTCCAGTACATAAAATTCAATGGGCATGGTGAGAGGCCCAAGCTCGGCTTGAATAGTAACAATCCCGTGACATGCCCTCCGAGAATTGTCATAAGCAGCTATAGTAGTGGGGGTCGGGCGTAAAAGTTCTTCTGACAGATTGTAGGCCCTGAGAGTGCTGAGTGGGCACACATTGATAGATGCCCCTGTATCAACTAATGCCGCGTCAATGTTGACTTTATTCAAGATAACGGTGATGCAAAGCGGCATTTGCCGAGCTTCTGGTGGTGCTAGCTCAGTTTCAGAGAAGGTTATAGCTGGTCCTTTAGAAATAGTCGCCAATGCCGTAGGTAAACTGTCGGCTGCCACGTCTTCACTAACTATCACCTTCTGAAGGAAGTTTCTGAGAGCATCTTGGTGAAGGGTAGATCTTTTGATAAGCTCCAGCACGGATATCTTAGCGGGAACCCGATCCAAGTGATGCAACAGATCGTATTGGGTTCTTGGTAAGGGCTCGGCTTCTTCCTGCTCAGCAGCCGGTTGGGAAGACTGGGGATTGGAGGTGGAAGGATAATTGCGGTGAAACATGCGCCCGCTCCGCAAGGCGAAGTTATAGGCTGACGCGGCCTCGGATGGGCTCAAGATAAGTGACTTAATAGGCCCGGTGGGGTGGATGAGTGGTGCGGAAGAGGGTGTGGTGGAAAGGATGATGGGTGAGGGGTTGGTGGTAGCGGGTGCGAGCGAAAGTGGGGGTATAAAGGTAGGTGGAGGTGTAATGAGTGGAGGGTTAGATGGAGGTGCGGTGATAGCGGGGGTGAGTAATGTGTGAGAAACGGGCGGTGGAGTCGGAATAGATGAAAGGACAAACGGTGTAGTAGGCGGAGGAGGGTTTTGGTATGTAAGGATGGTAGGAGCGGCGGGAGTGCGGAAGTTGTGGTGAAGGGCCATGACTTGCGGCATAGAGCTGTCATCATCAAAGGACCACCCGGCATCAGGGGCTGGGGGTTAAACTACATTGACTTGGGCCGGCACCGGTGGCTGAGGCTGTGGAGCGGGAAGATGGTTCGGCATTGGGTTCTGATGGATCCCCAAGTCTTGAACCGGCTGATGTTGCTGTTGCGGCTACTGCTGTGGTTGCGGTGCCTGTTGTTGCTGCACTTGCTGCCTCGGCGGCTGCCTTCTTTTCTCTTTAATTTCCGTAATGGCCTTATGCATTTCGGCCCAATCAATCCTTTGTCCTTCATGGAGGTCATAGACCAAATCCCTGAACTGAAAACACCCTTCAATAGTATGTCCTGACTGCCTGTGGAACATACAGTACTTTGTCTGATCAACGGTCGGGTTCCAGTTGGGCCGTTCCAGAGGGAGTTGTATAGCACTAACTGACATGAGAGCGGAGAAGATATCCGTGAGGGTTTCTGGCAGAGGTGGGTATTGTGCTCTTTTAGGAGCCGGGCACTTGTTGTTGTTGTTGTAGCCGTTGGGTGGAGGGACATTATGGTATTGCGAAGGCTGTGGAGGTTGTTGTGGAGCGGTAAAGGTATTTTGTGGAGTGGCAAAGGTAGGCGGAGGGTTTTGTGGAATGGTTGGGAAGTTTTGTGGAGCGGGGTTTTGAGGAGTGCGGGGGTTTTACGGAAAGCAGAAAGGTACGGCTTGGAAAGGGAAGGTAACGGCTTGAACTTGTTCGTTGGTCTGAACCCCCTCGGTGACAGGCCCTTGAGATTTCTTGTGGTATTTTGGCTTTTGGTTCTCAAAGAGCGAGTGGATGGGGGAGTCTTTGAACTATTTTTGAATGAACCGCGCCCAGCTATAAAGTTGGTGCATGTTTGCTATATCATTCATCACCAAGATGTTTCAGAAGGTCGGGGTAGCATTTGAGATCAGTAGCTTGACCTTCTCCTCCTCCGGAATATGGCATGGCACCCCGGCGGCCATCTGCCTCCATCTGTCAGCGTAAGTTGCAAACTCCTCATCCGGCTTCATTTTCTTGGCCACCAAGTCTGTGAAAGAATATTCTGGACCGACCTTGTCTTGAAACCGTTGGATGAACTTGTCTTTCACTATTTTGAAGCTCTCGGCATCCTCTAGCGGTAGGGAATAGAACCATTCCAATGCAACGCCATCCAATGATCGGCGGAACAAATACGCCATGAGGCAATCATCATACTGAAATTGGGCCGATTCATATAAAAAGTCCCTCACATGAATAAAGGGATTACCATTCCCGTCATACTTGCGGTAATTAGGGAGCTCGGATTGCGGAGGGAATCGGATGTTTTGGAAGCTGGGTGTGAGCGACGTCACGCGGTTCGGAGAGCGGAGAGGACGCGGAGCGCGCGGGCTCCTCTTTTGTTTGCTGCAACACAGAAATAAGAGAAAAGAGAAGGGGCCACCACGGGAGATTGCTCCGGCGGGGCGAGCGGGATAAATGTAATATAGCAAGATATGGGGGTTAAACGGCCATAGCGGGAAGTGACTCGCCGCGGCCTCGGGGGGACGGGAATGGTGCAGAAATTAAATAGCAAGAATTGAAACGGCCATTGGGGAAGTGACTCGCCGCGACCTCGAGAATATGAGCAGATAAGAATATAACAGAATATAAGGAGAATATAAAGAGCGGGAATTGAAACGGCCATTGGGGAAGTGACTCACCGCGGCCTCGAGAATATGAATAGATAAGAATATAACAGAATATAAAGAGAATATAAGAGCGGGAATTTAAACGGCCATTGGGGAAGTGACTCGCCGCGGCCTCGAGAACATGAATAGATAAGAATATAACATATAAGAATGAGAATTTAAACGGCCATTGGGGAAGTGACTCACCGCGGCCTCGAGAATTTGAGCAGAATATAACAGAATATAAAGAGAATATAAGAACGGGAATTTAAACGGCCATTGGGGAAGTGACTCGCCGCGGCCTCGAGAACAAGATGTGATCGCCAAGGGCCAAAAGACCCCAAAATAAAGAAAGTAATCGCGCCTACCTCAAGAGCGGGAGATGGCGGGTTACTTCTTCCTCCCCCTTCGGCCGGCCGACGGAGAGGGCTTTCCTTGGTTACCCTTGCAAAACAGTAGACAATAAACGAACGGAATTAGAAAATGGCAGTGTAGTAACAATTCCTTGCAATAAAAGTAACGAGATTGTGACCTGACATACACCTGGTTGGTGTGGTTTTAAACCCCTCTCGGACTCGAGTAGGAGGAAAATGCGATGATGAATGCAAGAAGTATGCAAGAGACGGCGCCCTTATGTAGGGAGATAGAGGATGCAGTATGATGAATGTAAAGGACTATGGAGAAAAAGGGGAAGAAAAGGCTTATTGGAGGAGCCGAGGGTGAGATCCGGCGGAGCTCCGGCAGCGTGGGGATGATGTGGAAGCGCGGTGGATGAAGACGACCTTCCTCTCGCGAGCGTGGGCACCCGAGAAGCCGGCAGAACCTCCACCTACAAAAGACCCCACGGGTTAGAAATGACTCCGTAGCCTCTGGGCTCCGGCAGCCTATCGGATCTCTTAGAAGCTCCTCCAGAACTGAGGGGGTGGGCCTCTATTTATAGGGCTCCGGAGGGTGGAGGCGTCCAGGACCCTGGACACCTCCATCAGGGCCGAACTAATATTTTATTCTATTTTATTTATTTTTTTAGAATATTTTTGTGGAGGCGTCCAGGGCCCCGGACGCCTCCAACAGGTCCACCGAACCCCACCGACGGCCGCACGCGGTTTGGCACAACGCGTGGTTTTGTGAGCGGCGCCTCGTGATTCAGAAATGGGCGCGTCCAGCTGACTGGACGTCTCCATAATTTGGATTTTTTTCACACACGACAAACCGTCGTTCGGTGGGCGGCGCCCGTGAGGGAGTTGATGGAGGCGTCCAGGGGCCTGGACGCCTCCATAAATATATTATTTTTATTTTTTGTTTTATTTTTATGCCAAAGCTGGCATTTTATATTTTTTATACTTATTTTTATGGAGGCGTCCAGGGTCCTGGATGCCTCCATTAATATATTATTTTTTATTTGGTTTTGGGCTGTGAAAAATAAATTAAAAGAATGGGAGCGTCCAGGGGCCTGGACGCCCCCAAAAAGACCCACCCGGGTCCTCGGACAAGGTGTTGGCGACTGCCCGGCAGACACCCTTCTTGGTTCCAGAACCTCCTGATGCGTCTGACTGGTGTTGATGCCGTCCGAATGCCGTGACGAGACGATTCCGGATGCCGAAAAGGGCAGAAGAAGACTCAAGAAAAGGAAGCACTCAAGTGATTCAAAACGCGTAAGCCGTCGCGGGGCGTTGTATAGTGATATGAGACTTTCTCAGGAGACGTCAGGAATAGCGTGTCTACAGTTGCCCCGCCTTGGCGTCTGCTTTGCAAGGGAGTGACGCGTAATGCAATGGAGCGGGAGTGGACTGATAAGTTGATGCCAAGGTGTGATGAGACGCACTTTTGACGTACTGTTTGGAATTTTTCCTATAGTTTCAGTGAGGCGACCTTGAAGAATGTCTTTCAAATATTGACGATTGCTTGGACAGAGATCAAATAAGGGAGGGTGAGATGTGTGCTCAGGCACGAAAAATAAAGGAGACCAACTTCTCGGTGTGGAAGTACCTGGGTTATAAACCCGCAGGTTTCACCTTTGGTGAGCGGTTACCAGCCGATGTGGAAGTGTTGCGGCCAAGGTGGGTCAAACAAGGTAAAAAGTAAAGAAATATCTGAGAGTCTGTCCAAACAAGGGTCTCCTTTGGAAGAGTAACGTAGGGCCGTTTCAAGGAAACTCAGTATTTCATTCGGAGTGGAATATCTCATATTTGTAAGAATTGAAGCACAGCGGCTTTCGCAATCGAATCACTTGAATGATCTTCCGCAATAAATCAAAGTCCTATATGAATGCATGCTGGGCTTAAAGAAACATTTAAAACAAACTAAAATAGAAAAATAGCCAAGGATAATATTGTCAACTTGTTAAGAACGGGTCAGGATACCGATCCGGTGAGCCGACACTGGGATGGGGCCCGTTTATCCGCGCACCAACTCACTGAATGGAACCGTCGTCCCCATGCTACCACAAGTTAACGGCCTATCCATACAACCCAAATTCTTCCGGGATCATCACTATTTTTGTTGAAGGGGAACTCAAATCCCAGATTCGTTCGGGCCGCAAGGTCCTTGACCTGTTCTAGTAGCGTAGGTATCATATACTATGATGCATGACATGGTGGGACCAACCATTGAAAGGTGGGACAGGAGATAGGACAAAGACGTCCGTTAGTAAAACCTGCACAGGCCAGCATGGATTAATAACATCAGAAAGTAACAGAATCGTAAAAGAATCACATCACAATGGAAAGGAGATCTAGCCAAAATCCTGACATTGACCGCTGATGTGACATGTTCCGTCCTGTAGCGCCCTACCCTTCCTATAAGAACTCCCCTTAGGCTAGTTCATTCAAATGCACCAAGGTGGGTTTTGGAAGCTCAGGAGAGGAAGGAGAGGAGAATCTAGAGATTGCAGGATGGAAGGCGAGTCTTCCCGCGTTATGAAGAGGAGCAGGCCTAGCAGCGAGATCAGGCAACTCTCCGACCTCGAGGGTCATCTGAGTGGGACGATCATTTCGCATATGGTAAGCTGATTCTTTTCAAATTTCTCCACGTGAACCTTCTTCTTACTTCCTTCATTTCTTCTTCTTTCTTTTCTCTTCCAGCCATATCCACTCTTCCCAGGCCCGAGGAAGTTTTCCAAACTGCCATGGCTTTCAAAGTTAACTTCCAACATCTCCATCGGCATGAGGGCCATACTCTCGAAGTGGCATCTGCAGGGGCTCCTTATTCACGCCAAACACTACGAGAAGATTCGTATGGACTGGGCGGCTATGGGCGCACTAGTGGAGATCTGGCATCCCCAGACCCACACTTTTATCTTCCCGACCTTCGAGGTGACCATCCTCCTCGAGGAGGTGGAACTTCTGCTTGGATTGAAGAAATTGAAGAGTGACGAGAAGGTGAAGGCTATGCGAATGCTGACACGGGAGACTTCCGAAAGCGTCCTTGGAAGCTTCATGCCGCTCGACGCAGCCCGAAAGGTTCGTACTCAAAAGGGAATTGACTTGCAAAAGCTCGCGGAATGGGTCATGGAGGCCCTGAGAGGGTTACCAGACGATGACTATTTGGAGGGAATCATGAAAGGGTTCACCATTTGTCTGGCGGGTGCTCTCTTGTTTCCTTATACCGACAACATGGTGGAGGAAGACCAACTGAGTGCTATCTGCGGGATCTGGCGTGGAAAGAGGGTGGGACCCGCTGTCCTTGCCTACCTGTATAGTGGCCTTACTGCCTCGAGCATGGGTAAGCCTCCTTTTGGTTGCGCACTTGTCCTGAGTTGCTGGCTGGATTTGCATTTCAAGTTTGATCACCGTGAGGGAATGCCAACCACTTCGAAGCTCTTCCAACAAAGCCCTCTTTATCACATAGCCGACGTGTTAGGCTTCGGTGGTACTGTAGTGAACCGCGTTCCGTGGCTGAAGAAACGTGAAGACTGGCGGTCTCACTTCCGCACCGTGACACAAGGCTTTTTCACTTGTGCACCGACATGTTTGCTTTCGCTTGATCTCCTCATGAGGCCTTCTCCGTAAGTTGATCTTCAACTGATCGGTGCGACCGAGTTCGTCCTTTATAATGCGCATCGGTGCTGCCTCCAGATTGGCATCCCACGCCATTCGTTCCCGCCACCGACTGGCATCGTTCCTTTGAAGAAGAGGGAGTTGGGCACTGAAGCGGACGCGAAGGAAGCGAAGGCCGTCAAAGCACCCTGGAAGACAAGTGTTGCGGGAAAGGCCTTAGCGCATGTGGGGGAAGAATGCGAGTTGTGGAGGGCTTATGTAACTGAACTGGGGAAGTTAAGGCCTAAGGCACCTAAGCCCCTGATGTAGCTCATTCTGCTTTCTGATGGAATAAAATCTGGCATTTTGATGTTTGGACCAGTTCCCTTTGTTATGATTTTTATTTTTCCGTTTTTCTATTTTTGTGTTTTCTTTCTTTTTATGTATCTATTTATTCACAATATGATCCTATGTAAATATATATATTAAAAATATATATTTTTAATGGGGGCGTCCAGGGGCCTGGACGCCTCCAAGTTTTTATTTTTTTTATTAATTATTTTTTTTATTTTGGGGGCGTCCAGGGGCTTGGACGCCCCTATATTTTATTTTTATTATTTTTTTTTGAATTTTGTTTGGGGGCGTCCGGGCGCCTGGACGCCCCTAAATTTTTTGAATTTTTGAAAAAAAGAAAAAAGTGGGGGCGTCCAGGCGCCTGGACGCCCCCAAAAATGGGTTTTTCTTATATAAGGGGGGCCTCACCCCCCTTTCACTTCTACTGTTCATTCTGACGACTCGTTCACCCTAAACAACCCATTCCTAATTCCAATGGAGCAAGGAGGCCCGAGCCAGGGTGGGGAGAAGCGGAAACGACGGGCTTGTCGTCCGAGGAGGCTGAGAGATGACGCCGAGGAGGCTGCCGTGGCGGAGGAGATTGCCGTGGAGGAGACTTCCATTCTATTGGTTCACTGGGCTAAACGGGCAGACGAAAGGCTGTGTGGAGAACGCCGGGGAGTGAGGGAAGGAGGCGTCTAGGGTCCTGGACGCCTCCATATTTTCTTTTTTTTCTTTTTTATTTATTTATTTATGTAAATAATAAAAATAGAATTAAAAAATAAGGAGGCGTCCATGTCTTGGGACGCCTCCATGATAATATATATATATTTTTATTTATTTTAGTTTTGCTTTTTGGGTTTTTCTAAAATTAAAATAAAGAAAATGTAAAGGAGGCATCCAAGGTGTTGGACGCCTCCAAAAAAACATAAATATTTTTTTAAAAATAAAAATAAAATAAATAAGTAGTATATACAGTGTTATTGTTTATTACTATTCATGATGCTGATGTGTTCTTTGTTGGTTTTATGATGTGCAGGGCGTGATGAAGGGCCGGATCAGCTGGTCCCTAGTGGTGGCGGCATACCGTGGGCTGCCAGACTTTCAGAGGGCGCGTGTGGACGCCATGGGCTTCGGAGCTTTCCTTAGAATCGAGCCGTTTCGGCTCGACCTTCCTCTTATCCAGGCATTGAGGGAGCGGTGGCACGCACCGAGCCGGGCGTTTCTGATGCCCTGGGGGCACATGGTGCCGATACTCGAGGACGTGGCTCGGATCACCGGGCTACGGGTTGACGGAGAGGCGGTGAGCGGGGTCACCTACCCCGACTACCGAGAGAGTGTCCTGGACCTGCTGTGGTTAGAGACGAGCATGACTGACAGGGACAGCAGGGTAGTTGGTCGAGTGGAGATCATGGAGGCGCTCAGATTCGTCGACCCGCGCCAGCGGGTTAGCGAGACTGGAGCGGAGTTTCTGGCACGACTCGAGGGAGACGCTCGTGCAGCTTTCACCCAGGACCCGAGCGAGCGGGAGCTGGTGGATCTAGACCTCCGGAGGTTTCTTTTCTTTTTCCTGGGCCGCCTTCTGCTAGGGATGAAGGGGGATGGCATTCACTGTCGCTTCCTCCGGATCCTGGCGGACCTTGACAGAGTGGGGCACTACGCATGGGGAGCGGCTCTGCTTGCCCATCTGATTGCCGATCTCTCCCAGACTTCGGAGAAGGAGACGACAGTCAGCGGCTTCGCACCTTTTCTCCAGGTAACATTTTATTTATGCATTCCCACAGTTAAATATGCAATTATTGTACTAATGATGTATGATGGATGCAGGTGTGGAGCTATTACTATTTCCCGATGGGGAGGGCTAGGCATGGGAACAGGAGGGCCGTGCCTCTGGCGCGGCGGTGGAGGCCGGTCGTGGTAGCGGCACCACACCGCTACCAGCTAGCATCACTTCGTCAGGAGCTGAGCGAGTATCCCGAGGCCATGGTATGATGCATATGATTTTTTATGTTTTTATGCATGTGACTGAATGGTAACTAACATGATGTATGTAAGGTGATGCAGGTGGTGTGGAGACCCTACCTGGGCATGGGCGACACTGGCCAGCCTTGGGTTGTAGCGGGTCTTCCTCATTTCAAGCGGGACGTGTGGGTCCATTGCCTGAACGAGATCGAGCCGCTTCGGCTGAGGCTGGTTATGAGGACGTTGGGGCTAGCCCAGGAGTGGGTTGATGTAGATGAGCCGGCCCGCATCGGGCGGAAGACCAAGGGGAAGGCGAAGATTATGGACTGGCGTACGCGCTTCCTGGCACAGTACCAGGACTGGCAGCAGGGCGGGGTCCCAATGGTGTCCCATGTACAAGACAGTACTGATTACCTGAGACAGTACCGGGCTACGTACGGGGACCGCCTCTTCCTTGGTGGTATGGCAGGGGTAAGTGAAATGAAAATGCTTCACCCTTCTATATGTATATGCATGTGGCACTAACTTATGTGCAATGTAGGATGCTCGTGACAACATGATTGCTGACCTGCGGGCCCAGCTGGCAGACGCCAGCGGCAGTTAGTGGCCATCCGACAGGAGTTGGAGATCCTGGTGAGTCTATGCAATGCATTTTTTTTGTGACCTGGATTTTTGATGCTTAGCTCCTGACTGTCGTTTGCCCCGTGTTTCAGCGGGCCCACCAGGCAGCAGCAGCCGTGACGGCTGGTGGAGCGGGTTCCAGTTCGTGGGGCCCTCCTCCGGAGATTTCTGCGCTTCAGGAGCAGCTGGCCTACGCGGTGGCCCGGGCTGAGGAGGCCGAGCGTGACCGCGAGGCTCGAGTGAGTGTCTGCCTGACCTCGACTCTCCTTCTGGCTGCTCTCCTTCTATCACTGTTCTCTTACGGTGCATGCGTGCTATGACAGGTGGCCGAGATTCGGGAGGCCCTGGCCCGTGCTGTTCGTGCTAAGCAAGAGCGCGATGCCTGGGTGGCAGAGCGTGACGCCCGGATTGCGGAGCTAGAGGAGGAGCGGCGACAGGAGGCTAAGGAGCTTCCTCGCGACGTAGTGGATCTGCGGATCGCCCTCGAGCTGTCGAGGAAAGAGGCGATGAGGGAGAGAGAGGAGAGAGAGAGGGATAGGGAGAACGTGGAGAGAGAGAGGGAGAGGGATAGGGAGACCCTAGAGAGAGAGAGGGAGAGGGATAGGGAGACCATAGAGAAAGAGAGGGAGTATAGGATGGCAGAGCGACATCGAGATTGGGACGAGAGGAGAGCTCTGGTGGCCCTGGTGTCGGAGCTCCAGCTGAGTCTTGGCACGGCGGAGGGGAGACATCGGGAGAGTGAGGAGCAGTATCAGAGGGTGAAGGAGCGCGGGGCGCGACTTCGTCAGTCTGGTTCCTTTTCTGTGGGCAGCTTTCTAGTTTCTTCGGCCGAGGAGCGTCGCTGCACCTTGGAGGCCGGCATGGTGCCCCTTGGAGAGGTGAGCACGGCTTCTCAGGGTTCGCAGAGGTCACAGAGGTCCCCTAGGGATCCTCGTCAGAGGAGGGAGGAGAGAGATGACCAGGAGGGTGATGGTGAGAGTTAGAGAGTTACTTGTACACTCCACCCTCCTTACTGCATGATGTACTTTCGGCTATTATATGAAATGAAAATGGCTTTCTTATGTTGTGTGTACTTTTCTCTCTCCCACACTTTCTTCTTTGCACTGAGTTGTCCTTCGAGGCACGATCCACGAGACCTTGCCCTGAACAGCGGGGAACTATACTTTGTACGGGGGGATTCTGTTTCCTTTCTCCCTTTTTTTTTGGGCGCGTCCAAGCGCGAGGATGCGTCTTAATCCTCGAATTCAAATTTAAAGCGACGGGTGGCCTTTCTTCTCCCGTGCCTTACCCGCAAACGAGCCCGCCTTCCGCCGAAACTCGCTCGCCCATCTTTGTCTTCTTCCCCTCGATCGATGGAGTTCGGCGGTCTGGACCACGGCGAAGGTGGAGAGGGACGCGGGACCCCTCGCCTGAGGAGGGACGTGCCAGAGCACGGAACGGCGTCCATGGAGGAGGAAGGGCCGCTTCGGGCCCCCGAGGGACCCGAGGGGCCCGATGTTGCGGAGGGAGGTGAACACGGTCTGGTAGGTCCTCCAATCTCTTCCTCTTTGATCCATTTTGAGTTTTGAAGCGAGGCGTGCGAGGGGGGAAAGGGTTCGGCGAGTGTTACACTCAAATGATGGACGCATCCTAGACAGGGGACGCGTTCTTTGTTATGATGCGAGGCCCTTCTTTCTTGGTGCAGGACATGGCGAGGACCCTGGGCTTGGCCGATGAGTGGGCGAGTGCAGACGAGTCGAGCCGCGTCAGGAAGGAGAGTCGCGGCAAGGCGAAGGTTGAAGATTGGCGCATACGTCTCCCTGGGCAGCAAGGGAGCGTACTGGTGCAGGATAGTGTCGACTTCCTACGGCGGCAGAGAGAGAGTTATGCGGGGCTTCCCCAAGCCGGGGATATGCGCGACGTCGACGGGTCGCGTGCCTAATTAGCCGAGGTCAGGCGGCAGCTGGCCGCCACTCAACAGGAACTGTCGCTCTTGGTAAGCTAAGTGCTGCATTTTCTATTTTTAAATGTGGAGCTTAGCTGATGGCTGTTGTTTGTTCGTTCCAGCGTGCCCAGCAGACAGCGATAGTGGGAGTGACTGGCGGCGCATCTTCCAGTTCCTCGGCCCCTTTTCTTGAGATTGCCTCCCTCCGGGAGCAACTTGCCGGTGCGGTGGCTCGGGCTGCCCGGGCGGAAGAGGAGCGTGATGCCTGGGTGGCGACTGTAGCAGAGCTGCGACATCGTGGTGAGGAGAGACCTTCTCCAGACATCCTGGAGTTAAGGGTTCTTCTGCAGATGATGAGGAGAGGGGCAGAGAGAGAGAAAGCCGAGAGAAGGTCCGAGCGACAGCGGGATCAGACCGAGAGGAGGGCCTTGGAGGCCCAAGTGAGGGAGCTCCAGCTGGGCCTTCAGGCCGTCGTGCAGAGGCTAGGAGGGATGGAAACGCGCTACGAGTGAGCGCGAGAGTTCGGGGAGCGACTACGCTAGTCTGGTCGCTTTGCCGCTAGTGGCTTCTTTGCCACGCCAGGGGAGGAGCAGCGACTCATTGTTGTGGAGCCGACGCCACGAGGCGAGGCGGGTGCTACTGCACGGGGATCCCGAAGGCTTTTGAGGGACCCTCACCTCAGGGGAGAGGAGAGGGATGCCTAGAGGGACGAGCATGAAAATAATAGAAAGAGTTGGCGAGCTAGTGGACCCGCCACCTCTCTATGATTGTAGTGTTTATGACAGCTTATGTAGAATTATGAATGGAGTGATTTGATTTTCTGCTGCTTGTTTGTTCTCTTGCGCGTTCCTTCTTCCCTACACTTCTTCTCCTTTGCACTGTTCCCATGTGATAGGTCTGCCGAGACTCCACCCCAAGCGGAGAATCGCATCTTGTTGTGACCATTTTCATGGGAATCTGCTGTCGAAGTCAATAATGACGGCCCTAGTCCCTTTTCCCGGATGTTGTGTCAAGTTTTGCGGACGTCCTCCAAAACATGATAGGGTATCCCTAGACAACATAGGGGGCTAGTCGTCATACCTTCGTCCAATCAATCACCCTGTGCGAGCGGTGAAGTGACACACGGGACCGCATGGTAGGTGCCTCATTGCGAGGGCTATCATTAAAGGTGATGGAGGCAATCTTGGCCTGTACTCCTTCCATTTTAATAAATTCTTGTCCCTTTTATCCTCCCAGGTATATCGAGAGCTAACTCGAGGAGCACAAGTTCTCACGGGAAAGGAGGAGTTCAAAATTCCGAGAGTTGGATGGAGGGTGAATCTTCCCACTCCTCGAAGAGAAGCAGGTCCAGTGGTAGTAGTTCCAGGAGGCTTTCGGACCTCGAAGGGCACTTCAGCGAAAGGGCCCAATCACAACTCATAAGCCGAGCTTTCCTGCCCTTTTCTCATTCTTTCTCCCTTCCTCTCTTTCTGACCAAACCTCCTCTCCATTTCTTATGCACGCACAGAGTGTGATGAAATCACACATTTCATGGGAGTTAGCAGTGGCCGCATACAGGGGTCTCCCAGATTTTCAGAAGGCCAGGCTAGACGTGATGGGATTTGGTGCCTTTCTTCGGATCGAGCCGATCCAGCTCGACCTGGTCCTAATCCAAGCCTTGTGTGAGAGATGGGACCCAGTGAGCCGGGCATTCTTGATGCCCTGGGGGCACATGGTGCCCAGCTTGGAGGATGTGGTCCGGATCACAAGCCTAAAGGTGGAGGGCGAGACAGCGACCGGGGTCACTTATGCGGATTACCGAGAAGGTGCCCAGAAGCTACTGGGTTTGGACCTAGATGGTCGGAAAAATAGGTCAGTAGCTAGGGCGTCCCTCATGGATGCATTAGGGCTCACCGACACTCGTCGGCGGGACGACGAATCTCCAGAAGAGTTCATGGAAAGGATGGAAATAGGATGTCGTGCCGTGTACTGCACAGATTTCGGCAACTGGGAAGGATGCAACATAGATTTGAGGAGATTTCTCCTCTTCCTTTTGGGGAGATTGGTACTGAGCTCGAAAGGGGACGGTATCCAATGTCGCTTCCTGGAGCTGCTGTCAGACCTTGAAAGAGTAGGGTACTACGCTTGGGGAGCTGCCATGCTGGCGCACTTGTTTGCAGGCCTGTTCCAAGAAGCGGATCGTGAGATGGCTGTGAGTGGTTTTACACCATTCATCCAGGTATGTTTGGTTTTGCTTGTTTTGTATTTTTTTTTTGTGTTTTTGCAAGGTACTGATGACCTGCGCCGAGCAGCTATGGAGCTATTATTACCTCCCCATGGGGAGAGCTCGGCATTGGCGACCCGCGATGGTGCCGCTAGCCAGGTGGTGGGAACCCATCATGAGTGCGGCACCCCTAACCTACCAACTAATGGTGCTAAGGCGGGAGCTACAGGAGTTCCCTGCAGCGATGGTAAACTGGAGACCCTACTCAGACATGGTCGATGCCGACCAGCCGTGGGTTCTAGCAAGTCATGCCCTGTTCGGACGGGAATTGTGGATGCACTGCCTGAATGAAATTGAGCCGCTTCGGCTACGATTGGTTATGAGGACTTTAGGACTGGCTCAGGAATGGGTGGATACGGCTGCGCCACCTCGTGTCGGGAGAAAGACGCGAGGACCGGTGACCTGCATTGACTGGCGCGTGCGGTTCCCTGAACAGTATGAAGACTGGCGACGGGGTGGCACGATTATAGAATCGCAGGCACGGGATAGCGAGGATTACCTGCGTCTATACAAGACAAGGTACGCAGAGCGGTTCCAACCCCGGGGACTTGCGGAGGTAGGTCTCCCCTTTTCTCTTTTCTTCTTTCTCCTTTTTTTGGTTTTCTGGTGGAAATGCTGACTCGTATGGCTGCAGGATATCCGTGATACGATGATAGCGACTTTACGAACTCGCTTGGCAGAGATGGAGCAACGGTTGGGCGATGCCCGTGGAGCTACGAGTGCCTTGGTAGGTGTACAGTGCGTTCCTAATTAGAACCGCAGATTCCAGATGTTGGCTGCTAATTCACGTGGTCGTAGCATGCTCAGATTGGCGCGGCTTCCCCGGCGATGGGAGTAGGTGGTGCCTCTTCCAGCTTGTGGATTCCCACCTCAGAACTTGACTTGCTTCATGAGCAACTTGCTCACGCCACGCAGCGTGCCGCGGAGGCAGAAGGGATGCTCTGTATACAGGTAAAAGTTTCAGTGTTAAGTTCTCTTTGTTTACGCCTTATCGCGTATCTGAGATGGTACACTCGGCAGGAAAAGGAGACGGAAGAAGCGCTTGCCCAGGCTGCGCAGAAGGAGGCTAGGATAGCAGAACTGGAGAGGAAACTGCGGCGTCATCCTGATGACGACTCCTCTAGGGATGCCGTGGAACTGAGGATCACTCTCCAGTTGGAGAGGGAAGGCCGCGAGAGAGAACGTGCAGAGAAAGAAAGAGACGCAGAGAGAGAAAGAGCCAACAGATTGACTGAAAGGGAGGAACGAAGGGCCATGGAGGCCCAACTATTCGAACTCCGAATCAGCCTTGGTCTTGCTGAACAGTGGCTGAGAGATGGTGAGGAGCGCTACCGAAGAGCACGAGAGCGTGGCTTTCGTGTTGGTGGCTTCTCTGCTGCTTCCGTGGATCAATGTCGGGATGTGGGAATAGGAAGGGGAGTACAGAGCGGTAGGAGTACCGCTTTTCGTAGTTGGGTAGCACCTTTGAGAGCGTTTTGCCCGGAGAGTAGTGGGACGAGTAATGCAGAGAGAGAGGGCAGAACTTGATATAATTTTTTTTTGTTTTTTGGAATAAAATACAAGGTTCGGTTTGTTTGGTTTTCACCTTTGCTTCTGTTGCCTGAATCCCTGCACACATCACTGAAACAAACAAATCAGAATTTCTGTTCTGACTTGGCCCCTTGCTCAATAAGCAAATGGTCATTGTGACCGTCCTTGATAACTGGTCAGGGGGCCAAGCCTTTATTAATAAAGGCAAGATAAAGATATGATGATGAATGCGGCACACAAACACACGGATGCAAGCAAAATTTAGAAGTGGGATGCTGCATGCAAATGCAGTCATGCGAAATTGATTTGTTTTCTTTTTTATATTTGGCATTTTTTTTATTTTATCATAAAAAAGATTTTTTTGTTTGCAAATATGTACATTTTCTCTTTTCCATTTTTTGTTGTTTTTATCATTTCAATTTTTTCTTGCTAACGCCTGGCAAGCACCCAAATGGCACCTAACCTACGTGAGAACAGGGGTTTCTTACTAACCTCCCAGGTATCCTAAGTGCACATCTAGGTTGATTTGGGCCTCTAGACCCCTCGAATGATGATCCCGCCGGCTAAGACTTACCCTGATGACAATACCGTCATGCCATACTTAGGCTCCCAGTCGCTTCCGACCATAGGGATTCACCCAAAAGATGTTTGAGGTAAATGATTTGTCCGACCCGGGTCTGTTTCCTCACAACTCTAGATGGTATATGATGGAACACCCTGGAACCCTAACGACCAACCGCGCGACGCTGACCCGGAATCAGACGTCGTCGCACCCATAGGTGACGCGCTTGCATTGGCCTAAGCCCAAGGTTAAGCAAGAAGACATCAAGGTGGTAAACATGGGTCTTGACCAGCCAGAAACACGGAGACTCATTCGCAGCGATAGCTTTTACTTTTCAAAGTAGGCAACCAAATGTGTATATTAAAATAAGGTCGCAGACCCTGGGCAGTTTTCACCCTTCAGAAACTCCATCGAACCTTCCTCTTTAGAGGGAGAAGGAAGAGTGTAGGGGTTAAACCTCTTGAGAGGACCGGCAAAGCTGTTAACCCGGCGAGCGAATAAGGGCCCATTAACTCTTTCCTTTCGGACAACTTCGGACCAAATCTCGAGCATTTACATTCCACGGCCCCTTTTATGGATTCAGACTTTTACTTTGAGGGGTTCCATTTATCGCAACAGGCACGGTCACGACCAGGCTTTTCTCTTGATTTTGATTTTGTATTTCTTTTTGTGAGGGAGATATAGTCGTTTGACGTTTGTGGGCTCCCTTTTCGTATGCCTGCGGGGACACTGCCCTCTTCTCGTGCTCTGATCGATGCTCGAGGAAATGGATCCTACTCTTGCCTTTGGGGTTTGAGTTTCGGTTTCTCATGCTCAGCGTTTTAAGGGTGCCGACTGTCTCATTTGGTCGAAGAGAAAAGAATAAAGATTACAGCTTCCAGATATCTTCTGGGTGGGGCCCCACCGTAGGTGATGCTACCGACTTTTTTGAATAAAATACATAAGTGAGCACATGTTAGCTTCCTTCGAGCGAGCATAGGCCGACGTGGCCGGACAGGGATCTCCACGGTTCTGGCAAACCAAGACCCGGTGCCTACCAAGCCTTAATGGGCCCTATCCTAACATGAAGGTTAGATGCAGGGACTTAACTACATGGTGACTGCCAGGCATCGGCATTTTGAATTTTCCATATTTTTAGTGGTTTTTAATATTTCTTTGTTTTTGATGTTTTTCATCTTTTCATCATTTTTTTGTTTGTTTTGTGCTAAGGGTAGTATTTCTTAAGATAAAGCACATTCCAAGGGTGGGATAACTCGATCCCTTCGGCGTTGACTAGCTTGTAGGCATTGCCAGGGTACACGGCTTGAATTACAAATGGTCCTTCCCAATTGGGTTGGAGCTTAGAACGCGGCCCTCCAGGTTTGACAAAAGTTCTTTTTACGACCATCTCACCGACTTTGAATTTTCTCTCAACGACTTTCTTTTAGTAAAAGCGAGCGAGTCTATTTTGATACACACGCGCGTGTTCGGCAGCGGCCAGCCGCTTCTCATCCAAGAGTTCCAACTGGGTGAGGAGTGAATTACGACGATCGTCGAGGGGAGATTCCTCGTCCAATTGTACCCTGAGAGAAGGGATCAGAGTCTCGTACGGGACTACCGCTTCCATACCATAAGTAAGGGCAAATGGAGTCTGCCCGGTGGGGGTACGGATTGAAGTGCGATAGGCCCATAGGGCTTCGATAAGTTTTTCTGGCCAGTCTGAAAACTTACTAGACTCGCAGGTTTTTTTGATGATTTTAAGCAATGTTTTATTGGTGGCCTCCGCTTGGCCGTTACCTTGTGGGTAATAAGGCGATGAATGATGCAATGCAATTGCGTACCTTTTGCAGAGGTCATATAGGTCCTGAGAAATGAACTGTGGCCCATTGTCGGTAACGATTGTACTTGGGACGCCGAATCTGGCGAGGATGTTCTTCATGATGAACTTGCAGACTGTTGACGCCTTGATTTCCGCGTAAGCTTCGGCTTCGGCCCATTTGGTGAAGTATTCCGTCGCAGTAAGGATGAAAGATTTCTGCTTGGTGAGGGAATTGGGATCACCTAGGGGACCAATGATGTAGAATGCCCACATGGAGAAAGGTCACGGGGAGGATATTGGATGAAGTGAGGAAGATGGTGAATGGATTTTATCGGCGTGAAGTTGACACTTGACACACCTACGGACATAGATGGCACCATCCTCTTCCATAGTGGGCCAGTAAAAGCCTTACCGAATGATCTTCTTGGCGAGCATCTGACTATTCACGTGGCCACCGCACACACCCGAGTGCGTCTCCTCTACACATTTCCAAACCTCATCGTCACCAAGACATCTTAACAGAATACCAGTAAGGCTTCTCCTATAGAGTAGACCTCCAACCAATGTATATTTCTGAGCCACCCTTCTTATGGCTTTCTTGTCCTCTGTGGTGGCCCCTTCAGGATAAGACTGATCTTGGCAGTATTTGACGATTTCATAGAACCATGGTTTCTCTTCATCAGCCAGTTCTTCTTCAACCTCTGCCAACATGATCTCCCTCTTCTCAAGGATATCTTCCTGTAGGATCTTCCTTGCTATCCTGTCTTTGATATTTACGTAGGAAGCATCATCGATTGCAGGGGCGTGAAGTTTGTAGATGGAAATGGACTCAAACCATCTTCCTAGAGGGAACCTTATGGATGATGCCAACGAGGCGAGGGCATCGGGGAGAATATTCTGATGACGAGGGACATGAACAAAGATTAGATTTGTGAACAGTTTGGCGAAGGCAGCAGTGAGTTCTTGGTATGGCTTGAGTTTGGGATCGTGAGTGCGATATTTAATGAGCACCGGGCGAAGGATGAGTTGGCTATCACCTACGACTCGCAACTCAGTGATACGAAAAGAATGGGCGAGTTCTAGGCCAGCTAGAAGAGCTTCATATTCGGCTATATTGTTGGTAACTGAAAATTTGAGCTGGTATGCCAATGGGAATGTGAGGCCTTCAGGCGATAGGAGGGCGACACCGATTCCTCTCCCTTGAGAATTCAGAGCTCCATCAAAATATAGCGTCCACATTGGCTCATCTGATTGGTTGACGGACATTAGTTCTTCATCTGGAAACTCTGATTGGACGGGATCGAACTTGGGAAGAGGATGGTGAGCGAGATGCTCGGCTATGGCATAGCCTTTAATCGCCTTTTGCTGGATGTAGGTGATGTCGAACTGAGAGAGAAAACTTTGCCAGCGTGCTAGCCTATCCGTAAGGACGGCTTTCTCCAGAAGGAATTTGATAGGATTCATTCGAGCAATCAAGTGGACCTCATGAGCCAAGAAGTAGTGCTTCAATTTCTGCACTACCCAAACGAGGGCAACACAGGTTTTCTCCATGACGGTGTACTTCTGCTCACAGGGATTGAGAAGTTTGGACAAGTAATAGGTTGCCCGTTCCTTGCCTTCTTCATCAGCTTGTGCGAGGACGGCTCCCACGGAGTCATCCAAGACTGAGACGGAAAGGATCAGAGGCTTTTCTGGTTTGGGTGGAATGAGAACGGGTGGACTAGCCATATATTCTTTCAACCCTTCAAAAGCTTTCTGACATTTAGAATTCCAGTGGAATTCTACTCCTGGCCTGGTCAACTCGTAGAGAGGTCTACACCTTTATGAATGTTGGGACACAAACCGACGAATAAACTGCAACCTCCCGATTAAACCTCGGACTTCCCTCAAATTCTTGGGAGGCAGCATATCCCTAATAGTCTTAGCTTTGTCGGGATCTATCTCGATCCCTCTTTTACTCACAATGAACCCCAGCAATTTACCCGACGACACACCAAACACACACTTCTTCGGGTTCATTTTCAATTGGAACTCCCTTGACCTCTGCAAGACCTTAGCCAAAACTTCTGGATGTTCCATCCTGGTCCTTGATTTCACCAACAAGTCATCCACATACACTTCCAGGTATATGTGCATCATGTCATGAAATATGGCCATCATAGCTCTTTGGTAAGTAGCTCCAGCATTCTTTAATCCGAACGGCATGACCACGTAACAATATGTTCCCCAAGGGGTAGTGAATGACGTCTTTTCCTGATCCTCTTCTGCCAAACGAATTTGATTGTATCCTGAAAATCCATCCATGAATGAGAGGGTTTCGTAGCCTGCCGTGTTATCAATCAACACATCAATGTGAGGTAAGGGAAAATCGTCTTTTGGACACGCGCGGTTAAGGTCCCGGAAGTCGATACAAATCCTGACTTTCCCATCTTTTTTCATGACCGGGACAATGTTCGCCACCCATTGAGGATAAAGGATGACTCTAATGAACCTGGCTTTGTGGAGTTTATCGACCTCTTCTTTCATTTTCAAAGCCATCTGAGGGTGGAAACGCCTTAACCTTTGTTTTACCGAGACGGCCCCTGGTTTTAGGGTTAAACGGTGTTCGACCAAGGTTGAATCTAGACCCGACATATCCTCGTAGCTCCATGAAAACGTGTCCTTATATTCCTTGCGAACCTCAATTAATGCCTTTTCTTCAGAGGGTGGTAGATTGTCACTTATGAGGATGATCCTAGGGTCTTCCTCAGTTCCCAAGTTGACTTCTTTGGTGGATTCTTCTACGGCGGTTGAGGGCTCATCGAATCTCCTCATTCCACTTGCGTATGCGCCCGCCGCATCCTCATATTCTTCACCCTCATCTTCAGTGGGGCATTCTTCATCCGTGATCTCGTAGACTCCATACCCTTCATCAAATGCACAGTCGCCCTCATATTCTATTTCCGGTAGCTGGATGGGATTTTCTAACAACTGGGGGATGGCAAGAAGGGCCTGACACCTGGCGGCCAAATCCAGAAGGAATCGACGAGGGATCTGCCTACCCTTGGATTTCTTCCTAGGTACTACTCTTGGCCTATCATTCCTAGATTGACTGACAATATTTACAGAAGAAGAGGAAGACGAAGAGGATGGTGTAGAATATACAGGAGAAGACCCCTCAGAGGAGGGGTAGAAAAGGTCGCTCATCGAACCTTGGACGGGTGGTCCGCAGGGCGGTACGCACCCGTGGGAGATGTAGGAAGTTTCCTCAACGAAGATGTGTTGTTGGGGAGTTTGAAAATTGACGTTTTTTTTTTATTTTCATTTTTAATGACAAAGCAGTGAAAAGAGATTGGAGGAGAGAGGAAAGTGGTTATGGCTAGAGGATTGTGAGGCTCATAGAGCAGATCATGGTTGAAGACCTGGCGCGGGTTGAAAAGCCCGCGTAGGTATGTAAGCAAAGAAGGGGACCTGGGAAGATCATCAGACAACTGTCTGGCCCAGGAAGAAAATATCAGCAAAGGCTGAGACGAGTGGATGGAGAAGATGGCGGCTAATGAGCCGTCGACGGCAATGTTGAGGACGGATGAAGATCCGTCGATGACAGGGTCCTTCTGGCGAGGATGAGGACAGTTTGGAACCTTGGTAAGAGTGGTAATATTCTCTGGTATTCCGGAGATCAATGGTGGTCCTTCAAGCTGCGGAGACGAAAACATCCTTTCCAGTGCAACGGAAATGTCCCGTATGTCGAACCATTTGTTCCACTCGCATTTCGGATCTTTGATCTTGCCTCTTTTGGTGATCCTCGGACATTTTTCAGCCAAATATACAGCATGTGATCCCCCATATACTTTTTGTGGGTAATCTCCCATCTGAACAACGGGCCCTCTGTTGAAGTGGTTTGATAGAGTCCATGTGAGGGGCTTCCAATCCGCCTTGAACGGTCCTTTGAAGCCTAGGCCAAACCTGCGGTTCGGCCTAATTTCCTTTGGCGGTTTGAGCCTACCCTGTAACTGTGCGCCCAGACCTTTACCCTGTTGGTAGCCGATGTTTCTCATAATCTCCCAACCTTTGGAGTGAAAAGGGAGACATGATGTTGCGGTTGCCCTGACCGGCTCCTTTGGTGCTAGTGGAACGTGAGATGAATCACGTACGTCCAGTAGTGACAATATGGGCCGATGAGTCGGCCAAACAGAGGGCAGAGAGGTGTTGATAGCATCCACTGTGTGAAGGACAGGTGTACTGACCACTTTAATAATTCTCCCATTGTAAGGAAACTTCAGGCACTGATGGTTGGTGGAAGGCACAGCGTCCATGGCTTCGATGTAAGGGCGACCCAGTATAGCCTTGAATGTGGGGTCCATGTCGAGGACATGGAATTCTATGGGAATTGACAGGGGGCCTAGTTCTGCCTTCAGAATAATCATCCCCTACGGCGGCCTTTTGCTATTGTCATAAGCCGTGACCGTGATCGAGGAAGGTCTTATTTGTTCCTTGTTGACCCCACACAACTGAAGGGTGTCCATGGAGATCACATTTAGGGACGCACCCGTGTCCACAAGACAGGTTTATGGATACCCCATTAATTTTTATTGAAATGCACAGTGCATATTTTCGAGCTTCCTTGGGAGCGAGCTCGTAGTTGTGGAACATGATGGCCGGTTGTGTGTCCGTTGGGGTCAGGACGGTAGAGATCTTTTCTACAGGGAGGTCCTCATTCACCATGACCCTTTGAAGGTACTTCATCAAGGCCGCCTGGTGGGATGTGGATCTTTGAAGTAGCTCCAGGATGGAGATCCGAGCAGGCGTCTTATCCAAGTGTTTCAATAGATCATACTGTGTTCCAGGGATAGCTCTTTCTGGTTGTTCTCCATCATCCTTATCTGGCTGAGATTGCTCAGGATTCTGACTGTTGTGGGGGAAAACCCTGTGGAAAATCCTTCCACTCCGGAGCACCATTGCCTGCGGCTTTTGTATCTCTGTGGGGGTAGCAGTGGGTTTTAACAGGGATTTGAGGGGTAGTGGTGGAGGAATGGTTGATGAAGCAGGGGTGATGACGGGAGCAGGGATTCTGATGAGGGGTTTGTTAGGTGGAGGCATGGTGGAGGTAGAGGGGATATCGCGCAGATTATGAAGGATAAGGGGTCTGGAAGGTGGAAGTGGAGACGAAGTAGAAGTGGGTAGGGCTTGAAGCGAGCAATGATTTTGAGGTGGGTGATGGTTAATGAGTGGTTTTGAAGGCATTAGTGGTGATACGGTGGAGAAAGACGGGGTTATGTATGGTTGACGAATGATAAGGGGTTTAGAAGGCGTAGGGGTAAATGTGGTAGAGGTGGATGGTAAAGTGGGGGAGTGGGAGAAGATGAGAGGGTGTGAAGGCATAGTGGAGAGTGTCGGTTGATAGGGGATCAGGGTACGGATGAGAGGGCGTAATGGTGAAGGCGATACCGACGCGGGTTGATGAGAGAGAGGTGCTACCCGGGCAAGGCAAGGGTGTTGTGTGATGATAGGATTGGTGGTAGAAAGAATGGAGGTACTTTCCTAGTGCCACACCTGCTCTCCCCCGACTTCCGGGAAGGAGGAGATGGGGTTAACCTGATGATTGGGCTGTTGGTGCTCCGGTAATGGATTCTGGATTATGCCCATGTCGGGCTATTGTTGTGGGGCCTGCTGAGGCTGTTGTTGTTATTGTGGTTGCTGTTGCTGCTGCTGTTGTAACTGCTGCTGTGGCCTATGAGGAGGTCTCCTAGCCTTGAGAGCGGCGACGTATCGTCTCATTTCATCCCAATCTATTTGATGTTCATCATTCATATCGTGGATGTAATCTTTGAAATGGAAGCAGTAATCTACTATGTGTCCTGGCTGCCTGTGGTAGACGCAGTATTTGGAGGTATCAACATTCGGGGGCCACACGGGCCTTTCTCTGGGTAGGGCGAGTTGGTTTGATGCCATGAGGGCATTAAAAATGTCTGCTAAGGTTTCTGGCAATGGTGGATAGTAGGCTCTCTTGGGACCGACCGGCCTCCTTTGTTGCTGTTGGGGACCATAGTTCCCCGGGGGTGGAACTTGGTTGTACTGAAGCGGTGGTTGTTGTTGCTGAGGTTGTGGTTGTTGTTGCTGGGGTTGACGTAATGGAGGCATATTATCCTGGGGTGGATTATTTTGGGGTGGAGGACGAAGAGGGAAAGGACCTGGTTGGAGGGGAAGTCGGGGCATTTGTGGAGGCCTTGGGTTGACTGCATAGTTGGCATTGTTGACCGCACCCACTTGCTCATTTGTCACGACCCCTTCTGTGGCTCCGCCCGGGACACCAGCGCCTGTCTTTTTGACCACTTTGGGCTTCGGCGACTCAAACATGTTCATAATGGGGGAGTCTTTTAACTGGGTTTGGATGTACCGGGCCCTTTCATAGAGTTCCTCCATTGTAGTATGTTTATTCATGGCCAGGACGTGTCTGAACTGTGGGGTTGCATTAGACACAATCATCTTCACTTGTTCGGGCTCGGAGAGGGTATCCCTTATTCTTTCCGCCAGAGACCTCCATCTATCAGCATAGCGGACAAAATCTTCGTCGGGCTTCATCTTTTCGGCCACTAGGTCGGTAATGGAGAGTGAGGGACCGACCCTATCCCTATATTTCTGCAAGAACCTTCTCTGGACTATTTCAAAATTCTCGGCCTCGTGGGGCTCCAAGGAATAGAACCACTCAAGCGCGGGACCATCCAATGATCTCCGAAAGAGGTATGCCAGGGACCTCTGATCATTTTGCCAATAGGAGGACTCATACATTAAATCCTTGAGGTGAATGAAGGGGTTACTGGTACCATTGTATCTGCGATACGTGGGCATTTCGGAGGGAGGAAGATGAATGACGGGAAGGATTGGCAAAGCAACCTCCGGGGTGGCTTTCACGTCCACCATTCTTCTTAGATTTTGAAACTGCTCATCCATGCGATTGAACCTATTGAGGAGCGATTGGGCGAGCTCCTCTGGAGGTGAAGGTGGCACTTGCCACTGGGGGAGAAACTGTCTCCCGGAGACTTGAGGGGGGAACCCCGAATGAGAGGGAGCTGTCGGACCGCCGACAGTTGGCCCCGGCTGAAGCGGTATGTGGGGAACAACGGGAGTTTGAGATTGTGACGGGAACTGGAATGAGGGTGGTTGTTGACTCGCTTGTCCTTGAAGCGAGGGAGACTGGATGGCTTGCGCCAATGAAGGAGATGGAATGGCCTGCACGGACTCTTGGAGAGGTGCGATGGCCGGAATTGATTCCTGGGGCGTGGGGGACACAGATTTCCCCTTCAGAATGGCCTGGAAGGCCCGGAGCTGTTCAGAGGTAAGCGCCGTGTTGGCGAGGACGCCCAGTAAGGAAGATATATCCTGTGGTGGGGACGTGTCCCCGGCAATAACCTGCACCTCATGCGAGGGCTCATGAGAAGGACCCGAGTCCATAGCATACTCTCGCGGGTCGGTTGACAAACCACGACTAGGGTGGTTCTCCTCAAAAGACTCGTGAGCCATGCTCACAGTTTTCCCAGAACGTAAAAACATACACTAGCAAGCAGGTAGTAGAGATTATCAAACAAGTGGATGCCTTTACGCCTTTTTTGTGTTTTGATTTTGATGATTTTTTTGTGTTTTTAGCGAGATCCGAAGTTCACACAAAATAGGGACCCTAGTTTATTTTTGTTTCACCGCCGTGTCAGCTAGGGTCTCTCGTCTCACTACGAATGGAATGACTAACTCCGGGGAACTTCAATGGTACAACCAGCCCAGTGAACGAAGAGGAGATTCTTCGATGTCGGGGACTTACGGAGGTCCCAGTGGAGGAGATTCTAGTCCGTTGAGAGGAATTCTCAAACGGAGAGTCCTTCCTTCACCGGGAAAGGGTGATCCTTAGAAAAAATGAAAAAGGATATAAAAGAGGGATGGATGTATGCAATGGAATGCTGACAGAGATATAGAGTAAGAAAATAACAGAAATAACAAACATATGATAAACACCCAACCAATCACAACTGACAGTGCTGCCGTGAGCACAACGGGGGCGCGCGAGGGCGCCAAGGTGGAGAGGCACGGACGGTGCCGAACTTGCAAGGGTAGCCAAAAGGAAGCAGTAGACGTCCCACCGTGATCGCCAATCTGTGAGCGACGTCACGCGGTTCGGAGAGCGGAGAGGACGCGGAGCTCGCGGGCTCCTCTTTTGTTTGCTGCAACACAGAAATACGAGAAAAGAGAAGGGACCACCACGGGAGATTACTCGGGAGGGGCGAGCTGGACAAATGTAATATAGCAAGATATGGGGGTTAAACGGCCATAGCGGGAAGTGACTCGCCGCGGCCTCGGGGGGACGGGAATGGTATAGAAATTAAATAGCAAGAATTGAAACAGCCATTAGGGAAGTGACTCGCCGCGGCCTCGAGAATATGAGCAGATAAGAATATAACAGAATATAAGGAGAATATAAATAGCGGGAATTTAAACGGCCATTGGGGAAGTGACTCGCCGCGGCCTCGAGAATATGAATAGATAAGAATATAACAGAATATAAAGAGAATATAAGAGCGGGAATTTAAATGGCCATTGGGGAAGTGACTCGCCGCGGCCTCGAGAACATGAATGATAAGAATATAACATATAAGAACGGGAATTTAAACGGCCATTGGGGAAGTGACTCGCCGCGGCCTCGAGAACAAGATGTGATCGCCAGGGGACAAAAGACCCCAAAATAAAGAAAGTGATCGCGCCTACCTCAAGAGCGAAAGATGGCGGGTTGCTTCTTCCTCCCCCTTCGGCCGGCCGACGGAGAGGGCTTTCCTTAGTTACCCTTGCAAAACAGTAGACAATAAACGAACGGAATTAGAAAATGGCAGTGTAGTAACAATTCCTTGTAATAAAAGTAACGAGATTTTGACCTGACACACACCTGGTTGGTGTGGTTTTAAACCCCTCTCGGACTCGAGTAGGAGGAAAATGCGATGATGAATGCAAGAAGTATGCAAGAGACGGCGCCCTTATGTAGGGAGATAGAGGATGCAGTATGATGAATGTAAAGGACTATGGAGAAAAAGGGGAAGAAAAGGCTTATTGGAGGAGCCGAGGGTGAGATCCGGCGGAGCTCCGGCAGCGTGGGGATGACGTGGAAGCGCGGTGGATGAAGACGACCTTCCTCTCGCGAGCGTGGGCACCCGAGAAGCCGGCAGAACCTCCACCTACAAAAGACCCCACGGGTTAGAAATGACTCCGTAGCCTCTAGGCTCCGGCAGCCTATCGGATCTCTTAGAAGCTCCTCCAGAACTGAGGGGGTGGACCTCTATTTATAGGGCTCCGGAGGGTGGAGGCGTCCAGGACCCTGGACACCTCTATCAGAGCCGAACTAATATTTTATTCTATTTTTATTTATTTTTTTGGAATATTTTTGTGGAGGCGTCCAGGGCCCCGAACGCCTCCAACAGGTCCACCGAACCCCACCGACGGCCGCACGCGGTTTGGCACAACGCGTGGTTTTGTGAGCGGCGTCTCGTGATTCAGAAATGGGCGTGTCCAGCTGGCTGGACGTCTCCATAATTTGGATTTTTTCACACACGACAAACCGTCGTTCGGTGGGCGGCGCCCGTGAGGGAGTTGATGGAGGCGTCCAGGGGCCTGCACGCCTCCATAAATATATTGTTTTTATTTTTTGTTTTGTTTTTATGCCAAAGCTGGCATTTTATATTTTTTATACTTATTTTTATGGAGGCGTCCAGGGTCCTGGACGCCTCCATTAATATATTATTTTTTATTTGGTTTTGGGCTGTGAAAAATAAATTAAAAGAATGGGGGCGTCCAGGGGCCTGGACGCCCCCAAAAAGACCCACCCGGGTCCTCGGACAAGGTGTTGGCGGCTGCCCGACAGACACCCTTCTTGGTTCCAGAACCTCCTGATGCGTCTGACTGGTGTTGATGCCGTCCGAATGCCATGACGAGACGATTTCGGATGCCGAAAAGGGCGGAAGAAGACTCAAGAAAAGGAAGCACTCAAGTGATTCAAAATGCGTAAGCCGTCGCGGGGCGTTGTATAGTGATATGAGACTTTCTCAGGAGACGTCAGGAATAGCGTGTCTACACTGGGGACTGGAACATCTGCTAAGGATTGTGGGCCAACCCATTTTTGGAGGAAATCAATCTGTTGTTGCATGGCGGCCCACTTATCAAGTAGTTCATGCTCCCTGGATGGAGTAGGGGTAGTGAGAGACGAAGGTTGAAATTGAGGAGCAGAAGGATGGACTGTTGTAGGAGGTGAAAACCCATAAGAAGGGGTAGAAGGATAAACAGCCAAGGTAGGGAGCCCATAAGAAGGATATTGGGTCGAAGACGGACCCAAATTAGAATGGACTTGGGCAACCCCTTGCTGAGGGCACAAGAAATCTGAAGGGCCAACAAGGACTTGTGGCACCGATGGGCTGGCCATGTGATGATCCACCTGGATAAAAGAAGGAAGAGTAGACTTTCCCTTATCAAAAAATTGCTGGGCTAAAGCGGAAGATTGGCTCGTTTCCATACCAGAAAAGGTGATGGTCCGAGGTTGGACCGGAGTAAGATCAATTGGAGTGGGCTAGATGGAGGGCCCACCAACTCTAGACTGGTCGATGGAAAGATTAGATTGGCCTTGCGCAATCGTGGGATGTGGGGTATTGGACCCCTGCATGGCCTGGTAGACAGCCTGGAGTTGGGCCGGATCCAACTGGGCCATCATTTGGAGAATGGAGCCAGCAGAAGGAGAAGAGAAGGAAGGAGTGGTTTGGCCGCCCTCCATAGGGACGGAGGATGGAAGAGGGGTAGACCCCTCTCCAGACGGGAATAAGATAACCCTAGAGGGGTTTTCAAGAAGCCCTTGAGGAAGAGAATCCTCTTGGGAACATGGAGGATTGAAAGAAGCCATGATGAGTTCGAAGAGTGGATTGGAGTAGATTTTGGAGAAGGAATTGACCCTAGAAGATGACTCTAATGGACGAAGACAACTTCACATGCAACGGAAAACCTTTAACAAAAGCAAACAACACACAACAAACACACAATGAGTGATCAAGCTTAGATAACTTTGACAAAGATGCAAGTGAAAACGAGATGACAACACTTAACTTCAACCAAGTTACTTAGATGATGCAACAAGATTTTTATGATTTCTTCCTTCAGAACCTTAGTGATTTGATTAGGATGTGCTCTCCACAAGTAGGTTTCTAATAGGAAGGATGTGTGGCTTGGTTGACTCTAAATGTAATCACTCCTTCACCTATGCAATCCTAGACACGGGGTAGGAAAGGTACAATCGGCCCGATGTCCGTGTGGGAATCCACGGGTCACGGTGACTTATGGAGGTCCCTGATGTGTTTTCCTAGTCGGCCCCAAGGAATATGGAGACGAGAGGTCCACGCACCAAGGTAGGAGAATGCAATCTAATGTATGAAAATATGCATGAACCTATGTGCACCGGGGTGCATGCAAATTCTAGCCTAAAATTTAGCAATCAAACATGCACATAATGATATGAATATGTGAACCAACCAAGGAGAAGACCAAATAGCACCCAAGCATGAAAATCATAGAAAAAATTGCGGAAGTAAACTGCACCTCGGGATGCGTACCTGTCTAGAGTATGTGACGGTCTAGACTACTTGCGTCAGAGGAGTGTGACGATCGAAGACCAGGCCATCACAGAAATGTAACACATTCACAGGAGACCGTCAGAGGAGCCAGAGAACCAGAAACAACAGAGAAATAGAAGGAAAATCCGGGGAAAAACCAGAGCAACAAGGGCAGACAAAGGGAAGCAGGTTTAACAGAGATTCAAAGCATGACTGGCACTAGATGTCCCACCGTGATCGCCAAAAAACTGTTGGTTTTAATGTGTCCCTTCTTTTGCAAGATGGGCTATGATGCCAACTATGAGCAAATAATGAGCCAAGTAATGAAATCAATCAACCGATGAACATGCGAATCATGAACCTACGCAACCAACACAAGCTCTAGCATGGGCATGCTATCTCAATCAAGACTAAGCTAAGCAAATAAAGAAAAATACACGCCGGAGCGTGGAATAAGGAATAAAGGAAAACACACCGTATAGGTGGAACAAGCAAAGTATAGAAGAGATATGATGAAAGAGAAAGCTAATGCCCAAACTAAGGAAAGATGTGATCGCCACCAAGGTAGAAACAAGTCAAAGACCTGATAAATACCTTAGAATAGGAGGATGATGCACCCGCCCACGGGAGAGAGAACAACCAGGAAACTGCAGCTCCGTCAGATGTAACGGTCGAGGGAAGATGCGCCACAGCAAGTGTGACGGTCTTACGATAGACCGCTACAACACTCTAACGTGCCTGTTCCAGACCGTCAGAGCTTCTGCAGAATAAGAAGTTGGGAATCTTTTGATCTCCAAGCTTTTCAGCTGGCCAGAGAGCTTGGGCCTCGTGATATGGACTCTGTAAACCTGCAAAAGAGTGTAGAACACAAGAAAAACAACCCAGATTAGCCCTTAGACAAAGTAGTATCAATAAATCCAAGAAACTTAAGAACATGCAAAAGGAAAGGGAAATACCGGGGAGGTTGGTTTTTTAACCCCTCTGGGGCGTTTTAAAAGATGGGAGGATGTTTTGAATGAATGCAGCAAGTGCAAGAATGTAGGAGATGGAGAGGGACAATGCTATGATGTTTGAAAAGAGAGAAAAGACACTAAGAACACAACTTGACTGAATTAAACCCTTGGAAACGATACTCCCTGAACTTTGGAAGTAGATGGACGTGGGAAGCAGCTCTCCTTGGTTGGTTCTAGCTCCAGGATGCGGCAGCACTTCGACGCGAACTCCAGATGTCTCCTCTTCAAGCCATGAAGTCAAGGGTTCTATTTATAGACCCTCAAAGTCTAGATTCGAGTTGAGGATAATCCAGCTAGAAAGTAGGATGTTTCTTAGCAAACTCTTGAAGATAATACTCCCTAGAGTCCACAGAATCAAACGGAAGCTTCTTAGGATGAGTATCGGGAGAGAAACCCTTAAACCAAACTCTTAGTTCGATCACGGAAATAGTAGAGCAAAGGCCAGGCTTGTCAGGACTCTCTGTTGGATGTAACGGCCGCACGATAGACCGCCACACTAATGTAACGCGCCAGTCTTGGACCGTCACACAACCCTATCCACTATAAGATAAGATCAACGGAAGAAGTTCGCGAACGTAGGACTCTAGATGAATGTAACGGTCAAGGGTAGATGTGTCACAATGAATGTAACAGCTATACGATAAATCGTCACACTCAACGGATAGGCAAAAGATAAACTTGAAAGGAAGCCTTAAGCTTAAAGACTCTGAAAGGATGTAACGCACTAGGGTAGATGCGTTATAGGAATGTAACGCCCCTATGATGGACCGTTAGAGATAGTAGAATTCAAATGAAAATGAGAGCTTGCTAAGCTTCGTCCAGCGGAAAGGGATAAGGAACCAGACCCAACCAAGGAGATATGACTCATGAAATAGACCTCAAATTGACCAAGAAGGCTCAATAAAGGTGAACAACCCGGAGCATCATATAGAATGAACAAGGAGATGACCCGACTTATCGGTCCTAAAATGGGTGTCAACAACATGGTTTCAGAAAAACTGAAAACACATCACAATGGTGTGAACCGATTGATATGCAACTAGGAAAATATGTGACAATGCACTAGATTACACCCAATCATGCAGTGAGAAAATGCATAGCGGAATTTTGAACAAAATCTGTATGCCAAGTCTTAGCAAAATCAATATAGAATCATGGAGACAACATGCATCCATGTGCAGCCTGAAAGGAGTTAGAAATCAGAACTTAATGGAATATGTATGCATATGTACATGGCCTGAAAAGGAACAAGTATCAGAACTTATAATTAAATTTCAGAGGTCAGTTCAGAACTAAACAGAATGGATAACATAAGCCAAATAACATATAACAGAGTCAAATAGTAGGTACAATCTGATCACAATTATCAGAAGTTTTGAACTGAACAGAGGACCCAGACACAGTGCCCAAACCACCACTAGAAGGTCAGAAATAGATACCAAATCACTTAGGCAGTGGCGATAAGGTCTTGGTTAACTACGCAGAACTGGAGGAACATCTTCCCCACCTTAACCAGTGGAACTTGTCCACCTCCACGATTTCACCCCCTGTGCCCTCGGGGTCAAAACATATTGAGCCTCCCCATAGAGGCATTTCTACGATTTGGCTCCACGCCCTTCTATGGCGGCAGTGTCCCTATGGTCCACAACTTATCTCATAGCATAACGGGTTCACAATGACAAGGAATAATATGCAATATAAGAACAACATTGAAGGATAGCAAATGAACTTTTAGAATATGCAACCGTGCAAGAAAGATGCAATGAATACGAACTTGTGTAATCACTATATGATGGGAACATATCATTTAAGTAACCCTACTGGTTTACAAAATTTTAGAATGTAATATAGTGGGTAGCTGAAAATCCAAGGGAATAGTCAATAAAGAGAAGCAAAATGATTGCACAGAGGAAAGGTCAACTTTTACGGAGCATTAGTCTACTTTTCGCCACGTCCAGAACACACTGAACATCATATGCAGGGAAGAAGTCTACTTCTGCAGGGCAAAAGTCAACTTATCTGCATCCAGAACCTAAATTGGGCAGGACACACAGGCTAAGTCGACTTCTGCAGGGCCAGAAGTCGACTTAGGCCTGCATCCAGAACTGGATTGGGCAAGGCGCCTGGCGCACAGGGTAAGTCGACTTCTGCAGGGCAGAAGTTGACTTCTCTACATCCAGAACCTAAATTGGGCAGGACACACAGGCTAAGTCGACTTCTATAGGGCCAGAAGTCGACTTAGGCCTGCATCCAGAACAGGGTAAGTCGACTTCTGCAGGGCCCGAAGTCGACTTAGGCCTGCATCCAGAAAACGACACTGTCCTCCACATCTCTGCCATTGTCTGAGTACCCAGAAATCAAATCGAACTTCATCAAAGTAGAAACAACGTATTTCACACTCAAACCATGATTCATAACCCAGGTTTCAAGATATTATATCGTGCACAAAAGGAGGGTTTGAGATTTCAGATCTTGCCTTGAATCAGATGAAACAATGATTTGAGAAAACCCTCCGCTTCCGGCCAAAGACGAAAAGACGATGATCTTCTCGAGATAATCACGATCTAGCAGAAACCAGAGGAACGAGGAAAGCCACTCAAGAGCAGGAACGATCCACTCTTCCTCTGCTACGCTTCTCTGGGCTCCCTCTTTGGATTCTTCAGAACCATCCCCAAGCATAGCAGGAATGCAACGCCAGGGAGAGAAAAAGAAAAGAAAGACTGCCGTGAAAAGGGCTGGTGTTCCACCCCAATCCTCCAGCGGTTACGGTGTTTAGGGAAGAGATAATGACCCACTTAATTGCTCAAGGAAATTCACGGTTATGAGAGAGAGAAATAAGGAAAGAAAAATCCCACATTGAAACGTCTCCCATAGGAACCGAGAGCACTATTCATCCATCCCTTTGAAAAAGTAAATCTAACAATATAAAAAGGATTTACAAAAACTATTTGTTACCCATTTCTTACCACCATTTATTTTATCAGGGAAAAATATGAAATAAAATTTTAGACGAAAAATGAAAATGAGTGAACAGTAAAACTCAAAACGTGAATAGTGAAAGTCATGAGTCGCAGCCTATCCTAAACTTTCAGTAATTGTGTATATGCATTCATGTGCTCTCTTTTTTGAATAGATATAATGCAAGAAACGTTTTAATCACCAATTAACTTAAGTTACAAAACTTTAATTGCTCAAATTTTTAAATTTATAATTATCAAAAAACTTTTATTTAATGCATTATTCATTTTATTTATTTAGTTGCGAATTAATATTTCATGCACTAAACAAATATTTTACTAATTTAAACAATAGAAATGCTTTATTAATTTTAAAAAATTCCCGGGTACTACATCAAGCATCTTTAAGTGATTAACATATTTAATAAAGTAAATATGCTATGACGAGAAACATAACTAAAGCATAGAACATGAACATTAGAGTGTAAAGGAATGCAAGTATATAGGATCACAAGTAGACATGGTATCATGAGCAAGATTTCAAATAGAGAATGATCATGTAGCTAGTGTTATCATTGAATTGGATATTTCACGCAAGCATGTACAAGTAAAGTGTTTCATATATCTTAAGTACTTTCAAGTAATTCAAGCAAGTCAAGTATTTCATGAATAAGTGGAATGTCATAAACGAATCTAGCACACTTGTATTTGGTGCAATGCCACACCAGGTCAATAATAGCTCCCATGGGCACAAGTACTTTCGGGTGCTCCTCCGAAGATCAGATCGGGCCCCATTAACGCCAGGCATTGTAGTTATGGATCATCGATCTCAAGTATTTATTTAGACATCCACATTATATGTATGGCCAACGAATTTTAAGGTAAAGCTCATGAAATAAAGTACATATCTAGCAATTTTTTTCATTCAAGGAACAAGTAGTACAAGAAGCACAAGTAGTTGTAAGAGAAGTTCAAGACTAATTCAAGACATCATGTTTAACGACATTAATAAGAGAAGTTTCAAGGATGTGCTATGACAAAAGTCATTAAGGAGAAGTTCCTTTACTGGAACATGATCTATCAGGGGTTTATATTCAGAAATCCAGATCGAACAGAGGCATTTTACACTACAAATCTCATCGAAACACTAGCAAGAACGCGGTCTGTAACAGGACTGCCTTCAGTATAACGCGGTCTACATGATGGCCACGTTCAGGGGGGGTCATTGTGAACGCGTCCTGTATGAGTGACACGTCTATAAGAACGCGTCCATCAGGCATGACGCGTTCACCACAACTCAGACAAACCCTGCACTGGGTCTCAGGGTATGCCGACTTCTGTCGACAGAAAGCTAAACGCGGTCTGCATGGGAACCGGGTTAAGAAATTGACAGACAGAACCATTTAGAACCCCATTCTGTGGTTCCAAAGGCCGGTAGAATCAAAGCTTATGCCAGCAAAACATGATTTTAACAGTTCTCAGGGTCTCTTTGGTACAATCAGCTCGGCGGCCGCGAGGGAATCCATGGCTCGCGGAGTCTTACGGAGGCCTTGGATGAAGAAGTTCCAATCCGACAGAAGGGAGATCCAACAGAGGGTTCTAACTCCACCGAGAGGGCTTTGCGTAAAACAGAACTAGAACAATCTACGCGTCAAAATGACGGTCAAGAATATTTACTAACATAGCACCATCGAGGGTCATGAACCATAGTATTGACAAATGACAAGATTGTTAGCTACTTCTTTTAACATGCTGATGAGATGGAATAAGCTCCAAGAATCAACTAATAGCATGAGTATAGAAAGAAGTTCATGGAGATCAAATGATTACAAGAATGTAACATGAATTTGTAGGAAGGGAATGTAAGCGTGAATCTTTAGAAAATTTAATCTTCTTTCATGTATTTACCTAAGCATGTAGTTATTAGGACAATTTACTAAAAGAAAGACATGCTTTTGATTCTCTAATTTCACGGATCCGACAAGTAGATCTTGCTCGGAATAAGGTAAAACAGAAGCACAACGCGGTCTATATAAAGGCCGCCTACAAGAGACCACGGTCGATTAGTGACACCGTGGTCTTAACATGGTATTAGCCTTTAAAAATGCGTCTATGTGTGAGGACGCTTTAAAAAACATGCGTCTGACGGTAGGGATGTATCTATACCATAATATTCAGGATTTTAAAAATGAAATCATGAACGCGATCGCCATGAAGACCGCCTTATTAAGAACGCGGTCTGATGGGACACTACTGTTGACACCCATTTTTTGCCGATAAGTTGAGTCATTTCTCTTACTCCCATTTGTTGATGCCTCGAGTTATCCGTTACTCGTTGGGCTATTTTCTGGCACGTTCTGGGCCAATTTTATGGGTTGCCTCCCTCCCTGGCTAAGTCTGCTTCAATTCAGGGCTTAATGGGCCTTGATTTTGGTTAGTCAAGCATTTTCATGGATTTCAAGTGTCCAGCGATATGTACGGTTCATACCTGGCCACTCAACGATGTGCGGTTGTCTATAAACCGTCCATACATTTATAGAATATTTTGGTTAATTTTCTGAATTTCCACCGACATACTTTTGTGCAGTCTCATATTAACCGTTCAAAATGATGGACAGGCTAATTGTAGCCGTTCTTCCCCCATAGTCCTACGCTTCATTATTTTCTCAGATAATTACCCAATTAATCTATTTATCACCGACAGGGCTAGAACGGCCGGCCTTTGGCCGCTCTTATTCTTGAACGGTCCAATACTAGCCGTTCATCTGTGAGAGTCCAACGGTGAGGTTCTCGGTTGGTTTAATAAATAAATGGTTGGATAATTCCTCTATATTTGAGTTTCCACCGACAGGTATGGACGGTTTACAGGTAGCCGCTCAACACGATGAGCGGTCTATCGTAAGACCGTTTAATTGCTCACATCTTGAAGAATTAAGAGATTTTCTCTTTCCATTCGTGGATTTATCCCCCAACTTCATCCAGCCATTTCTCCGCGAATATTGAGTCATTTTTGGTGCCTTTTCTTCTAGTTGAAAGATAATTCAATTATCTTTAACTTCCCTGTTATTATCTCGACCAAAAAATGCATAGAAACCCTAATTTCGGGGCTGGCTTCTTAGGCTCTATAAATAGACCCTGAGGCCCAGCTTTGAAAGGGGGGGAGATTTTTGGTCGACGGCGAAGCCCTGCCGAATGTTTAAGCGACCTACGACCAGGGAGGGAGGCCTTCTACATCCACACATGCCTCCAGTTTAAGGGAGTATCTCATTATTTGTGTCTTTAGTTCATTAATCCGCCGTTCTCTCTTGTTTGCATGCATCATCTTCTCCACGTTTCTTCCACGATTTTCTCATTCTCATGCATCATTCACACACCCTCCTATGTTTTTGATGCCCCCAGGGGTTTAAAAATCCCCAGGTATCCCCCATTTCATTTAGTCATATTCATTTCTTTCCATTTTATCATTTGCTACACTCTCTAGTTCTAATTTGGGTTTCCTTATGTGTTCTACACGTGGTTTTGCAGGTCAGCAACACACTAGCACGAGGCCCATCCTTTCTGGCCGGCCGGAAAGGGTGGAGGTTTGAACCTTTACAACTTAAGGCGCGGTGGCGTTGGGCGGCTCCATATTGACCGTTCGGAAGGACGTGCGGCACTGTCAAAATTGTTCTTCTTCTTCTTGCGGTCACCTACAAGCCGTTCGTCGTCCATTGCACTTCGTCCCGCGTTCCACCCTAGCACCGATGAGCAGCCTGTCGAGCGGCCGCGCATCCTGAAGGCAGTTCTTCACGAACCGTGCATCCTACAGTGCTGGTCAAAAGGTGAGTGTCTCCCTCTTTTTCCAAGGTACGGTGTGTTTATCACATTAGGCACCTTGGTGGCGATCACATGTGTTCATATTCTCTTGTCCCTTGCCAGTCTGCATTTTATTTGCTCTCACATTGACATTAGCTAAAGGGATTTAAAGGGAGTTTCAAGCCGGTGTAGAGAAAGAAAAAAAGTAACATCTCCTACCAACAATTTTTTGGCGATCACGGTGGGACACCTAGTGCCCATCGTGTTAGTGGTTTGCTGACCCGTTTGTTTGCATGGTTAGTTCCCCGTTTCTTGAGTTGTTTCAAGTCGTTGGCTGGTTTCCTGGTTTTAAGGTTATTGGCGGTTGTGCAGTTCTGATAGAGCCGTTCATCATCTTGAGCGGCTAGGAATCTGCCGCTCTTCTCTGCTTACAGTGCTGATTATTCTGCGAGCCTGCTGCATTCAGCGGTCTACATTTGCCCGTCCAACTCTTCATACAGCTAGATCTCGGCCGCCCATCCTGCTGGCTCAGGTACGTCTCTGTTTTGCACTGTTGGCTTTACTGGCGTTATGCGGTTGATACAGGTCCATCCGAGCTTTTGAATGGTTGTTGATAGACCGTTCATCGAGGTAAGCCCCCGTTTTAACATTCTGTGTTTTGTGTTTTTCGTGTTGTTACTCCCTACTGTTGAACGGTCCGCGCAGGACCGTCAACCTCCCTGTGCGGTCTTACAGAGACCGTCCTTGCCTTGCTACAGTGCACCCGAGCCTCATTTTGATTGCCATGCTATATTACCTTCATGATATTTGGTACTGATCGTCGATCTCCCCCTGCTATCATTATATGTGTGCATCATTGTCTAGTCCTCCTTGTTGTTCATATTTGTTCATTGATTGTTAGTTTCTAGGCTAGACTCTTTGCATGCACTCCGGTGCACATAGGGTTCATGCATTTTATCATACTTTAGTTGCATTCCTACCGAGGTAGGGTTTCCTCTCGTCTCCATACTCCTTGGAGCCGACTAGGGGACCTTACTGAGGACCTCCGTAAGTCCCCGTGAGCCGTGGATTCTCACTAGGACGCCGGGCAGGTTGTACCACACCATCCCCCAGTCTAGAGTTTGCATCCGCGTGAGGGAGAGTCCCTTAGAGTCACCCAGTTTCCCATTCTTACCCTGGTTAGGTACCTTGTGGCTGAGTGAATTCAGATATTAATTAATCCACTAAGGTCCCAAAGAGGAACTTATAAGATTATTCGTGCATCGTTTATAACTTGGGTGGTCAATTGGTTGATTCTTTTCTCATCTCTTCCCTCCATTGTATGTTGTGGTGTCATCATTTGCATCTTTTTATCAGATTAGGCTCATTTAGGCTGGTTCATCTTTGTGTGTCTCCATTTAGTTGCATTTGTCCTAGGTCGCTTCCCCTTTTGTATCCCCTCCCATTCTTATAAAGTCTCCATTCTCCCCATGGAGCACTTCTCCCATGTACCTTATTCATATACTTCTCCATCTTCTTATCCCCGCGTGGATTCCTCTTCCCATGCGGGCCCATCTCCTTATTCCTCCATTAGACCCTATTCTTTTAACGGGCCTTCTTGTCCCGCCCATGCTGCTGCTAGCCCAATCAATTCTCGTCCCCACATACATAATCCTTCCAGGCCCATGCATTCCTCCATTCCTGGAATGGGCTTGCCTTCTTCTTAGGCTGGGTCCCTCTATTCGGCCCATCAACATTATCCTGGTTTAAATTCATCCTCTCTTGCTCAGGCTGGCCCATATCCTTCTCGGACTCTTCCTACCAAGGAGATGATCGCTCAGGCCCAACGTCAGCTTGATGAATTACAATTCCGAATCAATCTCCAAACTTGTTTGGATATCCCATTTGCCTTTCAAGGTCTTCAACTCCCACCACGTTCACAGATTCCCGCATATCGTCGCTATGGTGGGATTGGTGACCCCTACGTGCATTTGAAGGATTTCTTATATGAGTCGGCCTAGTTCCGGCACGATCTACACTTGATGGCCTATTTGTTTGGTCTATCTTTAGAGGGCTCGGCCAAGGATTGGTTCTTCACGTTACCGCAAGAGCATATGATGAATTTTCAAGTTATACAAGAAAAATTCGTTCAGCAGTACCGAGACCAGGTTGGGCCTAGATATTCTATGGTGGATTTTGCCCAAGAGAAGATGAAGCCTGACGAGGAATTCCTCACGTTTGCCGACCGCTAGCGTCGTCTAGCCATGCAAGTTCCAGGGCATATTCCGGAGGGCGAACAAATCAAGATGGTTATTTCTAATGCAGCGCCTGAGTTTAGATGTATCTTAGCCCTCAATGATATCACTTCCTGGTAGCAACTCTACAGCCGAGCCCGCTTCATTAGCCAACAACTCCTAGTTTCCCTTGACCACGAGTCTCCTTCATCTTCGCCTTCCACATACCCCTTCTCTTCACCATCCCCCACAAGTCAGCCCTCCACCTCATATCCCTCCATGAGTCGGCCGTCCGATGTTTTATTTCCCCACACCTCTCCACTTCCGGTCAAGGAAACATCACACCCTGAGCGGGTGGACGCCGTCCATTATATTCCCACTCCCTCCACGCCTCCACATCATTCTAGCCCTCTGCCTTCACCTACGCAATCCCCCTTACCTACACAACCTCCACTACCATCCCCACTACCTTCTCATACCCCTCGGCACCTACCTTGCCCGAAGCGGGCTCCTCACTCTCCGTTGCCGGAATCTTTTACATATGTTTTTAAGGCTTTGATGGCCACCCATGCGTTGCAACTCTCTCCGGTTATGCCTTGCCAACCCGCGGTTGGGAATTTGTTCCATTTCTGTGAGTTTCATCATCAACAGGGGCATTTGATTGAGGACTGCCCCGAGTTCCGGGAACTTGTTTACAGCTTGAAAGATAAGAAGATGATTGATTGGGTTGTCATGCGCCAAGTTATTGTAGATCTTCGTAAACAACAGCAGCAGCAGCAAGCGCCGCCCAGGCAGCCGTCTCCGTCTCAAGACCAGGGGCATCCCTGTGATTCTTCAGTTGATAAGACACCCGCTCCGTTATTTATCCCCTCACCTACCCCCTCACCTTCACCGTCTCCTACTCAACCTCCACGGCCCCCACAAACCCAGGCCTCTGCTCAGGCCAGCACAAACTCTTCTCCTTCCTCCTCCATTTCCACCACCGCTTCTACTCCCAACACCGCTCGATGTGTTGTACCGACACGTCGGAGATGGGTGTCACGACCTGCCACCTCTTCTGCCTCACCACCACCTTCTCCACCACCATTTTCGCTGCCTCCATTGGCCACATCTCCATCATCGCCTTCTCCATTATCCCCATTGCCGTCACCACCACCGTCTTCACCGCCTCCCCTCTCAAAGACCCCTATCCCATCACCTCCACCATCTCCACCGCCTTTGCCATCATCATCTGAACCTGAGCAAGCTACCCCTACGCCCACGCTTCTACCTTTGCCTTCACCTCCTCCCACACCTCCGCTCTCCAAACCTTTACCCCTACCAGAGCCTATCATCGTTGTTATCTCTCCGCCGCTCGCATTGCCTTCGCCCACACCTGCCAAGCCTTCTCCACCCCTCTCTCTACCTATTTCAACCCCACGGAGCGGATGCTTGCTACCTTTGGTGTCCCTTGGGTCTAGTCCCCAGGGAGATAAAGAGCCGAGCCAGGCTTTGATTATGCATTACAAGCTTCAAGACTTCATTTGCCGTATGCCGGTCCGAGTCTTGGTCCCTGGCTATTCTAGGGATAATGAGCCTGTACTTGCTATGAAGGTGGTTTTTAAGAAGAGTTCTTTAGCACTGGTGCCAAATTCTTCAAAAGCGAGGCCGGTGACAATCTCTTTGCTCGCCGGAGAATTCACTATTGATGTTGTTATCACCTCTCGCATGATTGCTATTCAGTTCACTGGCCCGGAAGAGTTTTCCGCCCGGATGGTGCTAACCCACACGGCCGCCAAAAGTTTAATGAATTCAGCATTCCAGGGGCCATTGGCCGTGTCCTCGGGAATGACCAGGGGCATTCTGCAGTCTCTGTCTCATTTCCCTCGGCTGGTTGGTGAGGTGACCACGTCAACGCCGCGCATCGCCCTCCCTCAGTTCTGTCATGCGCTTCTAGCAAGGGAGTTATGCTTCATGCCTAACTGCCGAGTGAAGATGCCAAAACTCCATGTTCTAGTGCCAAATGATAAAACTCCACTGCTTCCTGATGCTCATCCCAAGGAGTTGACTATTCTGGAATGTCTTTCTATGGTTGGCACCGCACAGCTAGGGGCAACAGTCCCAATGAAGCTACATATTCATGACCGGGCTAGGCCGTCTGCCAAGTGGGCCCGTTATTTAAGAAAACATTGCAAGACAAGAAGCCCGAAGGCCCGAGTCCGCACCAGGCGGAGTTGTTGCAAGCAGATTTCTACCAAGAAGAGGCGGCGACATAAGTTCAAGGGCCGACGGTTGTGTATTCGGGGGCTCACTTCACCTCCTTCTTCTGTCTCTTCGTCTTCCGACCATTCATCCTTTCTATTGCTCAGTTCCTATCCTTGCGTGGTATACCCTCCACCACCTGACTATATTTTTACCATCTTCTCCTGTCCTCACCATTCTGGGTCCCGACATATGTCCTCCTCTTCCCCTGATCCAGGGGCATCTTCTAGTTTTCTTCCCCGGGTGCGTCCGGATTTCGCTTCTCATCCCTTTTCCCCGACCCTGTTGGGGATTCCTCATGCTCGTTCCCCGACCATGTCGGGTGATTACCCTTTTCTTTCCCCAACCTTGTCGGGTGGTCCTCACTCTTCTTCCCCGGCCCTGTTGGGTGTCTATCATTTTTCCTTCCCTGACCTTGTCGGGTGGTTCTCACACTCCTTCCCCGACCCTGTCGTGTGAGTCTAATTCCTTTTCTCCGACTACGTCAAATGATCACTCCTCTTCCCCCTTATCTTTGCCACAATCCTTTTATGGTTCGTCTATTCTGTCTGTCTCACCCTTTCAGGGTCATCACCCTTTTTCTTGCTATTTTCGAGGCTTTAGTCCGCCTTGATCTCAGTTAAATCTCTGTTTATTCTGTATCTGGTTCCATGTTATCAAGGCCTCTGTGCCTTAACGAGGGAGTTATAGCCCTCGTCTCTCTTCCTTTTTATCCTTTTTCGTCCAGTTTGATGTCTGTCGCTCCTCCATGTCAAGGAATCTCTACACTTTGCCATTCTCTCCATTTTGTCCTGGCAAGCAAGGAACATAAAGCTCGTGCTGATCAAAGCTCATTGATCATGTTCGCTTCGGGATGCTACTTCCACGCCATGGATTTGCAAAGGTATCGTTATTTTGTTCAAGAAACGTGCTTTCATTCCCATTGTTTCTATTGTTTCGGCACATGCTTATAAGGTTGATTCCTTAACATGATTGAGTGGCTTTAGAAGCTTTTGTTTAAATTTGATTTTAAATTTGTGTCAAATAAGAAGTTAGCTTCTGCAGCATCTTAGGCTGGTGATAGGGTGTTAGGAGTCTAGTTCCTTTCCCCGATTGTTGAGGGTGACCTTGAGTATAGGTTTTTCATACACCACACAGCAAGAAATAGCCGATCCCTCTAAGGCCACACCGTTGCTGCTTTGGCCATACTATGGGTATGCACAAAGGCCTTTTCTTTTCTTTGCTCGGTCAAGTGCAGGGGCAAGAGATTGATGGATAAGATGACCAACCTAGGTACTCCCTAATACGAGAGAGGTCTCAAATAGGGGCAGTCTTGACCTTGAAAAGTGAGCTTTCATGCTATATCTGGTCAATAAGGGCTACCAAAATGAGAAAATAAATTAATGCAAAATTATGAATCAAAGGCATGGCAAGAGTGGCAGTACAGTTCCCCGCGAGACGTCATAAGCCCGGTCGCATGCGTGCCTAATAAATATGGGTCTAAAAATCAAAGACATAAAGCCCCGGTGCAACAGGCTATCTCTTTGAGGGGTAGTGCCTTGGAAGGAATTCGAGCATTGATATCTCCCATCCTGCACGAAGCTTGTCTCCAATTTTTTTCTTCTGCTTCTCCCTCTTAGGCTGAGTTGTATCCCGGGTATGGCCTTAGTAGGGGCACTGTTCTTTAGAGGCGGTTGGTTGTGGCAAGCCACCCTCACATGCACGCGCAGGGGATGCCTTTAATGAAAGGGGTAGGGACGACGATTCCTGGCCAGTAATTCGAGCCTGTCTTTGGGTGCTGCAGATTGATATTGTCAAAATTTTAAAAAAAAATGAGATATGTCAAAAAAAATCAAATATTGTCAAAATTCCAAAAAAATCAGATATGTCAAATTTTCAAAAAAAATCAAATATTATCAAAATTTCTATAAAAAAATCAGATATGTCAAAAAATATAAAAAATCAAATACTTCAAAAAAATCCAGAAAAATGAAATACTATTGAAAATCTAAATTTTTTTCTTTTTCATGCATTTGTATTTGTTTTAAGGATAGATACGTAATCTGTTTGCTAAGTGTGCAGGTTGCAAGTACTCAGGCATTCCTTGCTATATCTTTGTGCTTTGTCTCCTGTCCACATCTTTGATCTGTTCTTTCCTTCTTCGATCCACTCTCTCGATATGTTCTGAAGCTCATGTCCTTCTCAGCTTTTGTTTGCAATGATTATATCTATATGAGAAAGCTTTGCCTCACGATAATGAACCGGGCGGTTCTGCTTCATTCTGATCTTGGGTTTCGATTGAAGTGGATATTTATCTTGTCTTTTGTCCCGCCGTGTCCTTGTCACGTGTTCATGTCCCACCATGTTGTCCCACACATGTTGTTTTGTCCCTCACTGCATGTTGTTAGTCATCTAGTCGTCCCTTTGTGTCCTGTGTTCTTGTCCCAACCGTGTGGTTATCCGTCATGTTCGTGTCACAACCGTGTGTTGTCCCACCGCGTTGTTGTCTTGCCACACCGTGTTCATGCATGCATATTGTTTCTATTCATGCCCTTGCATATGTGCTCGTTTTCCTTTGTTATGTTATGTTGCATTATCTCCCATCTCATTTTCGCTATGTTTATACTTGTTTGTTTATCATGTTTGTCTTATACATGAAAAGTCATAAAAATTTGAAAATGAAAATCCAAGAAATATGTCGTTTCGCCTACACAGGTAAGTCAGGTATGACCTTCTATCCTTACATCTCTTATTGCATTACTATATGGTACTATGCTATATTATCTCGAGAACCGGTTGGTTATCTACGTGTTCCAGGATCTGATGTTCCCCTTTAACAAAAACGATGATGATCCAGGTTCACGTGTTTAATCTCCGGATATGCCGTTGGGTTGGAAAAGCATGGGGAGAATGGTTCTATCTCGCACGTTGTGGTTGTGGATAGTGTCTTGACTCTGAATCTCCCAGCTTAGCAATATTATTCTCGAGTATCTTATATTTTCATCTTTTCTTCGCATTCGTTTTGACGATTTCTTTTATTTTTAGCCCAACATGCATCATACGCATCTTTTTGAGCATTCATGACCCCTGGTTTGCCCGCGAAATGTCCCATCAGTGATGGTTGGCTGTGCGTTCAGTGCTTGAGTAAGAGAAACAATTCCACTATGAGTTGGAAGGTTCACTTTGGTCAATTCATTTGTTTGGTTGATTAAGAGGTCCCCGTCTGGAATTTTAGTCCGTTTCTTTATTTTTCGCTGCCTATTCTGGTCTCCTCATTGGTCCGAGGGATTGTGTCCCCCATGAGGTTGATCATATGTTTCTTTTTATTTAATTTAGTTCCTCCATATTGGCGTCACTTTTAGTCTAATCGTTCCTTGTGGATGGTTCGGAGTTTTTCGGAAGATTCTTATCGCTTGTTGGTAAAAATGAGTGTCGTTTTACCTTAACGCCTGCTTTTCGGTCCACTCCGCTTCGTTTCCGCTTCATCTTCATGTTCCATTTCGCTTCCGCTTCACCTCCGCTCGCTCCCCTGCAAAGAGGACGTTAAGGAGGGGCATCTGTTGACACCCGTTTTTTATCGATAAGTTGAGTCATTTCTCTTACTCCCATTTGTTGATACCTCGAGTTATCCGTTACTCGTTGGGCTATTTTCTGGCACGTTCTGGGCCAATTTTATGGGTAGCCTCCCTCCCTGGCTAAGTCTGCTTCAATTCAGGGCTTAATGGGCCTTAATTTTGGTTAGTCAAGCATTTTCATGGATTTCAAGTGTCCAGCGACATGTACGGTTCATACCTGGCCACTCAACGATGTGCGGTTATCTATAAACCGTCCATACATTTATGGAATATTTTGGTTAATTTTCTGAATTTCCACCGACATGCTTTTGTGCGGTCTCATATTAGCCGTTCAAAATGATAGACGGGCTAATTGTAGCCGTTCTTCCCCCAGAGTCCTACGCTTCGTTATTTTCTCAGATAATTACCCAATTAATCTATTTATCACCGACAGGGCTAGAACGGTCGGCCTTTGGCCGCTCTTATTCTTGAACGGTCTAATACTAGCCGTTCATCTGTGAGAGTCCAACGGCGAGGTTCTCGGTTGGTTTAATAGATAAATGGTTAGATAATTCCTCTATATTTGAGTTTCCACCGACATGTATGGACGGTTTACAGGTAGCCGCTCAACATGATGAGCGGTCTATCGTAAGACCGTTTAATTGCTCACATCCTGAAGAATTAAGAGATTTTCTCTTTCCATTCGTGGATTTATCCCCCAACTTCATCCAGCCATTTCTCCGCGAATATTGAGTCATTTTTGGTGCCTTTTCTTCTAGTTGAAAGATAATTCAATTATCTTTAACTTCCCTGTTATTATTTCGACCTAAAAATGCATAGAAACCCTAATTTCGGGGCTGGCTTCTTAGGCTCTATAAATAGACCCTGAGGCCCAGCTTTGAAAGGGGGAGAGATTTTTGGTCGACGGTGAAGCCCTCCCGAATCTTTGAGCGACCTACGACCAGGGAGGGAGGCCTTCTACATCCACACAGGCCTCCGGTTTAAGGGAGTATCTCATTATTTGTGTCTTTAGTTCATTAATCCGTCGTTCTCTCTTGTTTGCATGCATCATCTTCTCCACGTTTCTTTCACGATTTTCTCATTCTCATGCATCATTCACACACCCTCCTATGTTTTTGATGCCCCCAGGGGTTTAAAAATCCCCAGGTATCCCCCATTTCATTTAGTCATATTCATTTCTTTCCATTTTAGCATTTGCTACACTCTCTAGTTCTAATTTGGGTTTCCTTTTGAGTTCTACACGTGGTTTTGCAGGTCAGCAACACACTAGCACGAGGCCCATCCTTTCTGACCGGTCGGAAAGGGTGGAGGTTTGAACCTTTACAACTTAAGGCGCGGTGGCATTGGGCGGCTCCATATTGACCGTTCGGAAGGACGTGTGGCACTGTCAGAACCGTTCTACTTCTTCTTGCGGTCACCTACAAGCCATTCGTCGTCCATTGCACTTCGTCCCGCGTTCCACCCCAGCACAGACGAGCGGCCTGTCGAGCGGCCGTGCATCCTTAAGGCGGTTCTTCACGAACCACGCATCCTACAGTGTTGGTCAAAAGGTGAGTGTCTCCCTCTTTTTCCAAGGTACGGTGTGTTTATCACATTAGACACCTAGGTGGCGATCACATGTGTTCATATTCTCTTGTCCCTTGCCAGTCTGCATTTTATTTGCTCTCACATTGACATTAGCTAAAGGGATTTAAAGGGAGTTTCAAGCCGGTGTAGAGAAAGAAAAAAAGTAACATCTCCTACCAATAACTGCGACCTTAAGGGGTAGCCGTCATGGACGCGTCGGGATTGGTGGACGCGTTCATAAGAATGCATCCCTATAGAGTAACGCATTTATAATGAAATTTATAAAATTTTAAAATATAAGTAAAAGAATGCGGTCTGTCGAGGTGGCGCATTCAGATCGCGGCCACTGTAAGTACCGCGATCAGGAACAGAACCCCGTTCCGACGTAAAACCTGATACCTCTTCAATAAAACTTGATTTTCATGCTATCTACTCAATGAAAATTTGGGAAACTGGTTCCAAAAGAAACTAGACATGTAGGGGAACAACTTTTGTTTCATTCATATATGATTTAGCCCGAGAGAATACTAACCTTTAGTCGAATCAAAGAGGAAGAAGAAAAAACTGGATGAATGCCGAAGACCAGACCTTCCTCCACAAAATATGCCCTCAGAGCCCCAAGGAATTCTCCTCCAGCATGCCAAAGGCCGAGAGGGAGGTGAGAGGGGTCTATTTATAGGAAAAACCCAGCCAAAATGGTCAAAATCTGACCCAAAAAATTCAAGATTCTCCACCTTCGAATTTAACATTCAAAACCCTAAAATTCAAAGTGGTCCAATAACCTAGCCTCTATAGGGTTGGAAAAATGGGCAAAGGATGAAATTTCTCATGGGCTACGGTGTTAGGGTTTGAAATCTAACCCACCTTCTAGAATTTGGGCTAATTTATCTATAGAAAATTAGGGTTTAGGGTTTACTTCGAATTTAAACCTATTTAGCGCATTAACCCCCAATCCAGCCTAATAAAAGTTATCTATTAGCTCAATATTTAATCCTAATCAATTCTAGGGCTTTTAATTAGGTCCCCTATATTTTTTCTGAAATTTAAAATGTTTAATTCTAATTTATTTCAAGGAAAATTCAATTATCAAGTCTATTTTATATAATAACTAGAGAGGGGGATTTCTGTAGCCCACTTGAAGAGCAGCCGAACTAGGCCCATCCGGGCCCATCAAGGTCCCGCTCGCCCGAGTGACAGCCCACTGGGCCCACTCCGGACTGAAAGCCCAATAAAAGTTCGCTCGGGGATACCACCTTCCTAGGCGGCCCTTAGGCTCGGGAGGCCCGAGTGTCGGTCAGGTCACAGGAAAGGTCCACGCCCGAGCCATCTCTCCACCGGGGAGAGGAAGGCGCGTGCCAACCGATCCGACCCATCTTCATCCGAGCTAAGCCTACCGCCCTGGATAAGGGCTGGCATCTCTGAGCTCGGAACGGCCGACGATTGCTTATCCATGCAGCCGTTAGGAGCTTTCTGTAAGCAGGAATCTAAGGGGATAAGGGACTCCACGTCCCCATGGCGATAAAGATCCCACGATGAGGCAGTTAAGAGCTCACATTGAGGACGTAACTCCCACCTGAAACCCCTCGACTTACAGGACTCCTGAAGAACGGCGCACTATTTAAATGAAGGATACCCTCCGGTGAAAGGTAAGGGCAACCACACGCTCAAAACTCCTGAGCAGGAACCACTTCACCCTTCTGGTGGAGAGGGATCTCGCTCAGAAGCTACTGCCCCCTTTATTGCTCCCACCATAGCTCTACTAACTTAAGCATCGGAGGGTTTTTCCCAGGGACTCCTCCCTGGGCCCCCTGATCTGTTTCCCTTTCTTGCAGTTCATAATCCGGTGATCCTCTGCCCGCTCAGGACCCGCGCGAGATCTCGCCTCTTCATCTGGCGCCGTCTGTGGGAAACGTACAAAAAGCCAATATGGTGCGAAGGAGCTCAGGAAGGAGGTCCGCCGGTGACAGGGGAAAGGCCATGGTAGCGGTTGGGGATGGCCCCTCTCAGGCCTCGCAGAACCCCTCCTCCAACGCCAGCGCCCCCACCGACGAACCACCACCCCCCCTGCGGCAGAAGGGCTACCGCCTAACGGTGGTGCGGACGCCTTCCAAGCCCTCAACGCAAAACTGGATATCCTCGTGGAACTCATGAGGACCCAGGCGGCTAGGGATGGAAGGTCGCACGCCCCGTCAGGGAGCCCTCCCCGCGAGAATGCATCCCAACACACTACCGGAGGTCGCTTCACTATCCACGGCCAGCAGATTATCCGTAACAGGATTGGAGGACCCTCGCAAGCTCCGCCGCCAGAGCAAGAGGCTTCCTCCACACAGAGACAGGGAAAACCTGGGGCACGCCGTTCGAACCTGGAGATCGATGTTCCCGAGGATCGCCAAGACATTCCCCCCAGCCCTGCGGCATAACAGCAGCCGGAGTTATCCCTCCGACTGCGAGAGTTCGAGAGACGCTTCGCAGAATAATAGCGGGCCCTGCGCGCCCTACAGAAGGCCTCTCCCCTAGAGGATGAGGAGAAATCCCCTTTCTCTGAGTATATCTTGAAGGCAGAGGTGTCTCCCAAAACCTCCATCCCAACCTTCAAGCTCTACGACGGCCAGGGCGACCCGGCCGATCACTACGACAGCTTCGACGCACTGATGACCCTGCACGGAGCATCCGACGCCATCAAATTTCGAGCCTCCGTGACCACCTTGGTCCAAGGCGCTCAAGCTTGGTTCCGAGCCCTCGCCCCCGGATCCATCCGAGATTTCAAACAGTTTGGGCGAATCTTCAAAGAGAGTTTCGCCGGAAGTGCCCCCCCAAGGTCGGTAGCGGGGCTCCTGGCCCTTAAATAGACGCAAGGGGAGAGACTCCGGGCTTATATTCACCGATTCAAGTCGGAAGCCCTGAGGATCCCCCACCTAGACGTGGCCTCAGCCATAACCGCACTGACTGGGGGCACCCGGGACGAGAATCTCCGTCGCGAGCTTGTCCTCCACCCTCCCTCGACCCTTGCCGAGCTAGTAACTCTGGCTCTGTGCCATGCCGAGTGCGAGAAAGTACTCAGCGCATGCCGAGATGCAACTGGCTCGGGTCGGGAGGGGGACAAGAAGCGGGCGTCCGAGCCAAGCTCGGGTTCTGGAAAAAGGCAGAACCCGGACGGGGAACGCAAGGAACCGTCACGGAAGTATGACCGGTACACCCCACTAGCCACGCCGGTCTATGAGATCTATGAAGACATCAAGGACTCGGGTCTCCTCCGCCAACCCGAGCCAATGAGGTCGAAGAACCGTAACCGCAACAAGCACTGCTTGTTCCACAGCGACCACGGGCACCACACCGTCGACTGCCACCAGCTCCAGGACGAGATCGAGCGCCTCATCCGTCAAGAGCACCTAGCTCGGTTCGTAGCCGAGCGTATGTGGACACTAAAAATTTCTCACCCCATGTTCACGTACAGGGGAATAAAGAAGGGTGTTGTGCCCCTTGTGCTTTGATGATAATGTGGTGTTTTAATGATAGCAACATGAATGAGTCACCATATTGTTTTGCTAAGAATAACACATTGAGCCATCACATGAATGCATATGTCTGATCTATGTTTGATCTGTTCTGTGGAGAATGCAGTGTTCTATACTTGATGCATAAGTCTATACATTGCATATGTTTGTGCACACTCAAGTCTATACATTATGGCACAGCAAGTCTGTACATCGCATTTGACGTAGGCATAGGAAGTCCATACGTTGTCTGCCCTGCATACACAAGTCTATACACTGTCTTAGCACACACACGAAGTCAATATAGCCTTTGTATTGCACATAAAGTCTATACACTCCATCGTCTCACTCAGCGTCTCTGTGCATGCCTTAAGGTCAAGTCTGTACATCGGTGCATGCATCGTCTCACTTAGCGTCTCATGTTAAGTCAGTACAGCATGCATCGTCTCTCTAAGTCTGTACAGCGTCTAGCGTCTCATGCAAAGTCTGTACATCGTGCATCTGTTGATTCTAAGTCTACAGCCTGTGTTCGCAACACAGAGTCTGTACATCGTTCATGCATATACAGTGTCTTGGACGCCATGTCTATACATTGCTTCTTCATGCATTTGCAGGAAGTCTGCACATTGTGTGCTGCATGCTCACCAAGTCCACACATCTGTTGACGGCACGTCTATGCATTTATCTTCAATGTACACACTTTGTTTGATGCATTCTACGTTACACATTAGCAAGTCTATACAGCGTCTAGCGTCTTACCTCAAAGTCTATGCATCGGCCAGGCAAGTCTGTACATCGCACGTCTCATGCATCGTCTCAATCAAAGTCTATACATTGCAGCCTGTTCGTGTTCTAGCTTTTAAAGTCTAGACATTGTCTGCCCTGGAGTACACTAAGTCCATACATTAGCACTGTAGCATGCACGAACTCTAAGTCTGTACATTCGTTGCGTCTTGTGCATGCATCACTCAAAGTCTGTACAGCCTGTGTTCACAACACAAAGTCTGTACATCGTTCTGCTTGCACAAACGCCAAGTCTATACATTGACTTTGCTTGCACGAGCTGAAGTCTATACACTGTCCACTTGCAGCATTAGGACAAGTCTGTACAGCCTGTGTGCTTCATTCACAGAGTCTGTACATTACTTCATGCATTGCACGAAGTCTGCACATTGTGCGTTGCCATGCTTTAGCTTTGCATTCACGAAGTCTCTACATTGTTCATACATTGCACGCAGAGTCTACACACTCGTTTGGCATGCCTGAGCATTCATCGTCAATGTACATACTTCACCATATGCATACTGCAGCATAGTCTATACACTCATAACTCTAGCCAGTGCATTCTGTGCTTCAAGCATTCACAAGTCTGTACATGCTTAGCTTTGCATTCACAACGTGAAGTCTGTACATGCTTTATCTTCGCATTGCAAAGTCTACACACTGCATTGCCTTCACAAAGTCTATACAAGCTGTTAGACTTAAACTGATATTCCTTTCGTCTGTCTGACAGGTACTGTTCGTGAAGCTTAAGAATGGCACGTGATCTGAGGCTGGAAGGGCTGACAGGATGATGACACGGGGCCAAAACAATTGGGCGGGAACTGTGGAAGACACGCGCCCAGTGCTGCTCCTGCTGGAACTGCTATATAAGGAAGACTCCTTTGTCTGAAGAAGACTGATCGAATATGCAGAAGTCCTGAAGAAGAAGCAGAGACAGAGTCTGCACGATCCAGAGTGAAGAGAAGAAGAAGAAGAAGAGAAAGAAAAAAGAGAAGAGAAGATGAGATGAGATAAAGGAAAGAAGAAGAGGAAAACACACCTTCAACTGCCTTCCAACGGCACAACCCCAAACAGCCCCAGCAGCACACTTCCAAAGTGTCCCAGCGGCACACTATGCATGCCTCCAACGGCACGCCCTTGAAGCCTCCAACGGCACGCCCTTGAAGCCTCCAACGACACACCATGAAAGCCCCAGCGGCACGGCCTCAAGCCCCAGCGGCACGGGCCTCAAGCCCTTCAGCGGCACGGCCTCAAGCCCTCCAGCGGCACAACCCTTCTGCTCCCAGCGGCACAGTCTCAAGCTCCGAGCGGTACGGGCATTTTGCCCTCAACACCCATCGCCCTCTCCCCAGCGACACAGCGTTGAATTCCCCTAAACGGCACGCACCGGCAGAAGATACAATGGTCAATAGGAAGACCCATTGGCGCGCAGTTCGGCCACTTCAAAGCCAGCTAGCACCCGCCTCCGTGTCACCTTCTGGCTGGAGGAGGGAGATCTTCATCTGACGAGGAAGATATCGAAGTCAACCTCGGATGGCAGTGCATCATGAGTTCGACCTCGTCAACGGCCCCCGTATAAAAAGCCTCACGGAAAAGAAAGAAAAAAGAAGGCAAAAAAAGAAGAGAAGACCCCCGTTCGAAGAGAGCTCCAGAGAAGAAGAAGAAGAGAAGAAGAAGAAGAGAAGGAGAAGAAGGTAGAGAAGTGTGGAGAGATGGAGAGGGAGTGAGCCACCTGTATGGGGAGAGAAGGGATGGGGTGAAGGGAGGCACCCTCCCTTATTCCAACTCTCCCTCGGCATTATTTTTTTTCCTTTTCTTTTGCTCCTCCGTTCATTTCTCAGTTTCTTTCTCTTCTCCTGTATTTTTTTGTTGTTCCGCAGTATGTTGTAGTTGGTCTTCTGGCCATGATCTTTGTCATCTTGAGTTTTTCATGAATGAAATGCCCTTTGGCTTTGCCTTCGTTCGTTGCGTTTGTTGATCTCTTCTTACTGTTGGTCTGTGAGTTTGGCGTCTGCCTCCAGCCCTCCAACTTCTTGCTTGATCTCACCTCCCATGGCATGGGTCTACTTGATTGAAGGGTTCAGCTCTTGGCTTGGTGGGGTAGGGCTGGCCTCTTTCCCCCCTCGTAATGGCTTTCCTTAGTGTATCCTCCCCCCCTGATTCCTGGCATACATGTCTATGGGAGTCCACTCCCCTTTTAACACTTTGGATCCCCTCAGTGCCTACACTGTCTCCCTTTGGCTGCCCCGGCGGTACGCCTGGCTTTTGGTTGCCCCGGCGGCACGCATCCCCCCTTTTGGCGGCCCCAGTGGTACGCCTTGCCCTTTGATTGCCCCAGCGGCACGCACCCCCCTTTGGTTGCCCCAGCGGTACGCCTTTCCCATTTGTCTGCCAGCGGCACGCTCTTTCTCTGGCTACCTCAGCAGCACACCCTTGGGCTGCCGTAGCGGCACGCATTGATTATCACCTCCCCGGTGTACTCATAGCTTGCATCAGTCTACTGGTTCCCCGTTCGATGTTTTCTCCGAGATTTTCAAAGTTTCCCTAAAGGTGGCTGCTCAGGCACCCCCCCTCAGTTGTTGGTTCATGCCACTCCCTGTGGGCATGTTCCTTGTTATTCCTTTACCTCCCGGGTCAAGGGGTGGTGCTGTCGAATTTTTGTCAAGAATAACAATAAACTTAAAAAGATGAAAAGAAGTAGCAAACGGATGGACTAAGCAACTGTAAAGGCACTCTAATCAGCGAAAAGAACTATGCAAGGCTTCAAGAGTTGAACTGAACAAGACTCCAAGGACTACACTATCGAGCATGACTTGGGACTCAATCTCATGACAGGAAACTGAACCCTTGACCATCTAAGATGCTTCATCATGAACTGAGCAAGGGCCCTCTCTCTCTCTCTCTTGAACTCTGCTCCACACAGCCAAGCTATGTCCTGACCACTTTGATTCTTCACCTCCCTCGACCCTCCAGCGATACACTCATGAACCCTCCAGCGGGACACTCCCTAGCTCCCCAGCGACACACCCATGCACCCTCCAGCGGTACACTTCCCATCATCACACAATACACTCTTCAGTCCTTCAGCGACACACTCCAAGCTCCCCAGCGACACACTCCTAGACCTTCCAGCGGTACGCTGCCTATTCTCTCCCAACCCTTCCACATATGCCCCAAACATTACAAGAATAGTAATAACAACAAACGCACAAGAGGGAAAAATAATAATAACAATAAAATAATAATAAGCTCAAGAATAAATAAATAAATAATAATAATACATAGATAAGTAATAATAGTGATAATAAGCTCAGAAAATACAATAATAATTAATCAAACAAATGATGATAAAATAAATGAATAATAATAACAATAAACTCACCCAAGGAATATAAAATAATAATAATAATAACAAATAATAATGATAAAAAATTTAAATAATAATAATACATGATGAGCTCCGCTCCACAGCCTCATTCTCCTCAAGACCCGGTATAAAGGGAACATTGACGCCGCCCCTCCAAGTCGGATTCGGACCTTGGGAGCCATCCCAATACGGTCGTAATCCGATATTGCTTTGGGCCTATAGTCTATCAAACCTGATGCTTTTCCGTTGGGATTCGTTCCCGCTCTTTCATTGAGATTGCCGTAAACTCGGCATACATTTGTACGGGTTTATTTTCCGTTTACGTCGCGCCTTCAATACGGATCTTGATCCGAACATAGAGTGGTCCATGAACGACCAACACAATCTGGATGGAACGAGACGGCTCTCGTCATCCCCGAACCCTACGCGTGGGAATATCAATAAGACCTTCGTGAGTCATGCTTAGACCACGGGTTCGCCCTAGTCATGGTGATGGGAATCGACGCCGAGCCAGTACTTTTCATATTGTATTTATATCCTTTAGTTTATTTTTATATCCACGGGAAAGTATACCCGCAATTGTATGGCTTTATCGGCCAATGCGTCATTCCCACGGATTGTGTGGGTTTCTATGTAATTTGTCAGTAGGACCAGCAAGGGGGCCCCCAGCCCTTTCCCATTGGTCCATGTCATCCATGTGGGGATGGTCAACCATCCTAGGTGGCCATCTAGAAGGGTTGAATGCCATTTGACCACATGGGAGATAAGTGGCTTAATTAGTCCAAGGTGGGTTACCTACCTCACCTACCCATTCAACCCCATTAACCATGGTCAAGGGGGCGCCCCTCTCCCCTTAGTATTTTATTAATTTGTGTGTGTCATTCACACTTAATCCCAGCCCTTCAATCCCCAACCCTTGATCCAAGGGTCCACATTAGATTAGAATGGTAGCATATATAAGCTTGTATTTTCATGAGAAAATACATGAAAAACCAGAAATTTTGTGAAATCCAAGAAGGCTTCTTGCGCCCCCTTCCTCTCTCCTCCTAGTTTCCTCTTCTCAAACCCCCATTCTAGAGTGTATCAATCTTCCATCTCCCCCTCTCAACTTCTAATCATCACTGGTGCCGCCGCCGCCGCCGTTCGTGCTGCCTTCGAGCCGCCGCGAAACCGTTCTCGGTGTTCTGTCCTGCTGGACAGAGGTCTCTTCCCGAAATTTCTGCTATCAGCCACGGCCTCTTCGTGGTCTGCAATTTTTATGGTGTGTTTTCCCCTTGTATCCCAAGCTCCACCTAAATTTTCACGCCCAAATTCTATTGTTTAGTATTTTCCCATTTTCGTGCATCTTTCATTCCTAGTTCTGTTTTGTCTCTGTCTACAGTGACAGCAGCCCTGTGTTTCCCACCTCCGGCCATCTTTTTGATTTTTACAAATCCTCCCAATTTTACTGGGAGTTCTGTCCATCACCCCCTACATTCACAAATTTTCTTAATTTTTTATCAGCCTTCTATCTATTTTTAGAAATTCATGTTCTTCCTCAGCTACAGTGTTGTCAGTCAGATCCCAGATCCGACCACCCTCCACTTCCAAAATCAGAACAAATCACCATCACCTCCAAATCTAGATCCAAAAATAATCCTGGTTTCCTTACTTGATTTCCTACAACTTTCATGAACAAGTCGAAGTCTGAATCCGAGGTCTTCATATCGGTCAAAGACAACTCTCAGAAAAGTTTCCTGCTAGTCTGAGAGTTCAGACACTGTACAATAGCAACCTTGGGTTGAAGCCCTTCGAAGCATCTTTCAAACGGCGCCAGTTTCGTCGCATTCCGACGTCGGGGCTGATCGCAGCGTCCGTTCTCGCCGGAGCGCGCGTCAGAAAACAGAACCGGCAGGTCCGTGGCCGGTTATTCCGACCGGTGCCGATCGGAGCCGCCCGGCCTCCGGCCGGCGAACCAGCGTGCCGCCAGCCCAGGGAACGCTTCCCTAAGTGTCCCCACTACAGCGGTGCCACCGGGTCCCACACCGCCCCTCCGGACAGCACGTGGGCCCCACCGTCACGTGTTCGGGTGTTGCCGAATCAACGCGAGAAGCCGCCCGTCAACCCGAATTCGGTCCTCCCGGGCCCAGTTGTGTAGCCCTTTACCTCCCTGCGTGGAGTGGGCGATATTTCATTGCTGTCATCATTGTGTAATATTTATCCCGGGAGTACGAGTTTCGGCCGGGTCCGTCGTCCCCACGCCGAGCGCGTGGAGGTATCGTCCTCGCTCCTTACTTGGCATTTTGCTTAATTTCATATATGCTTGTTTATGCCGCTGCTAGAGAGCATGTGTAGGGATATCTAGCTCGCTTTATCTATTCATTACCGCTGCTGCGAGAGAGTGCGACACCGTCCCGTGACCCGATCCGGGCACACGAGAGAGCCAATCACCCTAGCTCATTGCCGGTTTCTCAACCGCGCACGTCCGACGCTTCCCTCGTTAAGGGACAGTCACGAGCTTGTCATGTCTGTGGTCCCGTCCCGCATCAATTTGGTATCAGAACGAGTTTGAGTCTAGGGTGTCAATAAAAAAAAAGTGTCATTTAGGTCTAGTCATTTGTCATTGTCTAAGTCGTGTTTAGGATCATCATTGTTTTAAAACAAACAAAAAGTGTCTTTTTGCATCGCATCCCTTTACTTGGTATATCAAAAGGTGTTGTCCGAACGTTAGGCTACGCCTATCAGGAAGACTGCACACTTGCGCGAGTGATCTTCGGATCAGTTAACTCCGCCACGTACCGAGTCTTGGTTTACGTCTAGGGTCCTTAGTGTGCATGCATTCCAAACTTGCATAGTCGGTCTAGTGTCTTGTCACCATGCGTATGCATGTCCATGTCCGCTACCCATGGCCGTTCTCCAAGACCACACATCCGAGTGGTCAACCTTTGTGGCCAAAGTCAAAGTCCTCATGGACCGAGCCCTTGGTTTTACCCCTCTCACTATGAAAGTCGCTCTACCCAACGGGTCCACAACGGAACTCCATTTCACCGATAGGGAGTCGGATAATTGGGTTTCTCTTGACATCGTGGAGTCTCTCTCCAAGACAGGCGAGATTGTCCGCGATGGTGATTTTGCTTGTGTTGAGTTCTATAAGAGGATCGGCTCTGTTCTCTACACCGATGGCGCATGGTGTAGGATCGGCACACTTGCTGGTTCATGCATCATTTTAGGACAAACGTGGTTAGGAGAACGAAGAGCCAATCTTGACTAGGGCAAGAGGACTTGCACCTTATACCCACCTTACCTACCCGGCAAGATCACCCTCACATATCCAGCCACCCAACCCCGGCGGTCCACTCCACATTCAGAACCATTATGCTTGGAGCCGTCTCACCCCGAGCCACCCGTGTTTCTTACGGGAACGCTATACATCGCCGAGCCACTTTTTAGTTGGCTCAAGGATGGCTTGGTCCCACCTCCCTTTCCATCCATGGACCCCATCCTCCCTTTAGTGCCGGTCAACTCCTTCCATACCACATTTCGATCTAGTCACCATGTCGATACTTTGGATGACCTTATTATGGGATTAGATTCACAATGGAAGTTGACTCATCTTTTGGCCCGAGGCTTTGACCAACCCGCTAGTCTTAGCTTCACCCATCCGACCTTAGGATCCATTACCTCCGTGTGCACCGTGGGGTGTGTCACCACGGAGATTCTTCTACTCCTCCCGATGCCGGCCGAGTCCGACTTCATTCCCTTTTGCCCAAGGGAGGAGTCCTATTTTCTACACATGTCCGTCGTCCCACCGATCATAATGTATGGCGGTGATTATGAATTCCAAACTTGGGACCATGTCATGTTGGAACCCACCTCACGGGGTCATACCTTCTTTGACCCTTTTGACCCCCTCACTAGTGAATCTCCCGAGCCCCCATCTTCACTCCACTTCCTCCGCGGAGTTCACTATCACACCTTTTCCACTCGGGCCAAGCAACCTCCACATAGCCATAGGTCCGAATTTTCATATGGGGGTAATGAAAACTTTGGTTTCTCCGATCCATCCAAACCACCCGCACCTCCCGAACTTCCCACATCCAAGCCCAATGTCCATGATTGGTGCATCATAGGGTGTCTAGGAGTTCCCCATGACGTTAACCTCCGGTTACGTCAAATGCATGCATGGCACACGTTCGGGTGTCCTGGTCCGCCGTCATCCATGTACGGGTCGGACTAACATTAGGTGTGTCTAGGGTCATAGATGAGTCTGTGTGTTTTCCTTGTGTGGTTTGTTTGCATGGTTTGTGTGTAGTTTGAGAGTCTGCATGTGTCTTGTGTAAGCTCGTTGTCGTTCTCTTATGAGTAAGAGGTGATTGGACTCCTTCGATGAGTATGGGATCGGTTCTACATCTATACCCGGATCAGTCACCTATAGGGACTTAGCGGTGATTCCTAGTGAGTCTTCGAGCTGCTTCCTTCCCTTTGAGAGTGCCCCACCCGGAGTGTCCACCTCTAGCCCATGGCAGCTTGTGCATATCGAGTATATATGGAATGAGCAGGTGACGGTCACTTGGAGTGGAGCATACCCGCGCTACTTGGCACGGTGACGGATCCGCCGGAGTACTCAAGCATCCATACCCCTACTCGACGGGGTCGAGTTCCTCCCACCCGGGAAGAGTTGATGGGAATCGACGCCGATCCAGTACTTTTCATATTGTATTTATATCCTTTAGTTTATTTTTATATCCACGGAAAAGTATACGCGTAATTGTACGGCTTTATCGGCCAATGCGTCATTCCCACGGATTGTGTGGGTTTCTATGTAATTTGTCAGTAGGACCAGCAAGGGGCCCCCCAGCCCTTTCCCATTGGTCCATGTCATCCATGTGGGCTCAACCATCCTAGGTGGCCATCTAGAAGGGTTGGATGCCATTTGACCACATGGGAGACAAGTGGCTTAATTAGTCCAAGGTGGGTTACCTACCTCACCTACCCATTCAACCCCATTAACCATGGTCAAGGGGGCGCCCCTCTCCCCTTAGTATTTTATTAATTTTTATGTGTCATTCACACTTAATCCCAGCCCTTCAATCCCCAACCCTTGATCCAAGGGTCCACATTAGATTAGAATGGTAGCATATATAAGCTTGTATTTTCATGAGAAAATACATGAAAAATCAGAAATTTTGTGAAATCCAAGAAGGCTTCTTGCGCCCCCTTCCTCTCTCCTCCTGGTTTCCTCTTCTCAAACCCCCATTCTAGAGTGTATCAATCTTCCATCTCCCCCTCTCAACTTCTGATCATCACCGGTGCCGCCGCCGCAGCCGTTCGTGCCGCCTTCGAGCCGCCGCGAAACCGTTCTCGGTGTTCTGTCCTGCTAGATAGAGGTCTCTTCCCGAAATTTCTTCTATCATCCACGGCCTCTTCGTGGTCTGAAATTTTTATGGTGTATTCTCCCCTTGTATCCCAAGCTCCACCTAAATTTTCACACCCAAATTCCATCGTTTAGTATTTTCCCATTTTCGTGCATCTTTTATTCCTAGTTCTATTTTGTCTCTGTCTATAGTGACAGCAGCCCTGTATTTCTCACCTCCGGCCATCTTTTTGATTTGTCCAAACCCTCCTAATTTTACTGGGAGTTCTGTTCATCACTCCCTACATCCAAAAATTTTATTAATTTTTTATCAGCCTTCTATCTATTTTTAGAAATTCATGTTCTTCCTCAGCTATAGTGTTGTCAGTCAGATCCCAGATCTGACCACCCTCCACGTCCAAAATCCGAAAAAATCACCACCACCTCCAAATCCAGATCAAAAAATAGTCCTGGTTTCCTTACTTGATTTCCTACAACTTTGATGAACAAGTCGAAGTCTGAATCTGAGGTCTTCATATCGGTCAAAGACAACTCTCAGGAAAGTTCCCTGTAATCTAAGAGTTCAGACACTATACAATAGCAACCTTCAAAATTAGCGAATCAGAAGTACAGGCTTGATTATTTTTCTGTAATTACCTTGGGTTGAAGCCCTTCGAAGCATCTTTCAAACGGCGCTAGTTTCGTCGCATTCCGACCTCGGGGCTGATCGCAGCGTCCGTTCTCGCCGGAGCGCGCGCTGGAAAACAGAACCGGCAGGTCCGTGGCCGGTTATTCCGACCGGTGCCGATCGGAGCCGCCCGGCCTCCGGCCGGCGAACCAGCGTGCCGCCAGCCCGGGGAACGCTTCCCTAAGTGTCCCCACTATAGCGGTGCCACCGGGTCTCACACGGCCCCTCCGGACAGCACGTGGGCCCCACCGTCACGTGTTCGGGTGTTGCCGAATCAACGCGAGAAGCCGCCCGTCAACCCGAATTCGGTCCTCCCGGGCCCAGTTGTGTAGCCCTTTACCTCCCTGCGTGGAGTGGGCGATATTTCATTGCTGTCATCATTGTGTAATATTTATCCTGGGAGTACGAGTTTCGGCCGGGTCCATCGTCTCCACGCCGAGCGCGTGGAGGTATCGTCCTCGCTCCTTACTTGGCATTTTGCTTAATTTCATATATGCTTGTTTATGCCGCTGCTAGAGAGCATGTGTAGGAATATCTAGCTCGCTTTATCTATTCATTACCACTGCTGCGAGAGAGTGCGACACCGTCCCGTGACCCGATCCAGGCACACGAGAGAGCCGATCACCCTAGCTCATTGCCGATTTCTCAACCGCGCACGTCCGACGCTTCCCTCGTTAAGGGACAGTCACGAGCTTGTCGTGTCTGTGGTCCCATCCCGCATCACATGGTCATTGCCTGACCCACATCTTAGGCCTATAGCCAGCTATCTCGGTATGCGTCTTTATTTTGGAATCTAGTCCCGGGACACTTTCCCGCTGCCCTTCGGCATCAGAAATATTAACAATGCCCACACAAGCCCCGTTTGGACCGCGGGAGGCGCCCCCGGTGTGGTCCCAACTCGATCTCGCACCGGCCAATAAATTCGCTAGTTTCCTGCTACACTAAATGATATTTAACCAAATATTTTCAGTGTCTCGGAATAATGTATTTACCGTAGCACGACATACATATGTTCCAGGTTCTCCTGCGACGATTATGATATTCTCAAGCCGGACACCCGTCCGAATGTTAAACGGTCTCCCGAATGACCGACACGTTTCGAACTTCTGCTTCCCTAGACACAGGGCTTTTCAGCCGATTCAAGGGATATTCCCTCGTTGCCTCTTGGCACCGGAAATATTAATGACGCTCAGGCAAGTCTTGTTTCGACCGCGGGGGGCCCACCGCAGTATGGTCGTAGCTTGCTCTTGCACCGGGCCAACAGATTTACTGGCTTTTGACCGCTCCAACCGAGGCTCAGCCGAACGTTTTCCGCTCTTCCGAACAATAAATTTGCCGTACCTCGGCATACATGCGTTCCGATTTTCCCGCGACAACTGCGATTTTCTCGAGCCGGGCATTCGTCCCAACATTAAATGGTCGGTACACGACTGACATGACCGCGAATGGTCTTCTTCTCGCCCTCACGCGAGGATTTCAATACCTCGTAATAGACCTTCCATGTAGTTGATTTCCTGGCCATGAGGCCCTGAATCTCGGCGATTAATCAAGGGTGTTCCCTCGTATGGGGGATGTAAATGACACCGTGACCTTTATGGCGCGGCGGGTTTTGGTCCCGACACGAACCACACAATCGTCTGACGAAGTCAGGTCGAGCGCACTATGGGCTCTTCGGAGTCCGAATAAATTGTCACATTGTGACTAGCACGCCAACGCACTTAATAGACGAATCGACCATCTTAATAGACGAATCACCTGAATGAGCGAATTTAAGTGCGTCCACAAGTCTGGCACACCCGGTGGGACGGAAAACCACCCTTCATCTCTTCGCCGGGATTCAGGGCCTCATGGCCTCCTAATAAACGATGTTTGCCTGCTTTGATGAATTACAGGTGTTGTCTTCGCCAGTCCTATGGGGAGAAAAGTCAGACTCGGTGCGGCTGCCTTCGTGGCCTCGAGGACACTGCTTCGAAGCATATGCAGCTTCCAAGAATCATGGGGGCTGTTATAAAAAAGGGGAGAGACGAGAAAGAGAAAAGAAGGGAGGGGAAATCAGACCCCCTTTTCCGCAATAAGAAAGAGAAAAAAAAAAGAAGAAGAAAGAAGAAAGAAGCAAAAAAGGAAGAGAAAGAATTTTCGAGAGAGTGTTGTACGGCCATATCCGTCGACACCTGTGCTAAATAATGATTACCACTGTGGGATTGATGCGGTGGAGCGAACCACTCGTCCCCTCCCTGAGGGGGGTGAGCGCTCTCCTGCGTACCCACCTTGGTCTATTACAAAAAAAGGGAAGAAAAGTTTGCAAGCATCGCCGACCAAAAGAACAAGAAGAAGGCCGACGTCCCGCCTGGCTCTAGGAGGGTCCAAGTCCATGGTACAATGCTCTGGTCCGTTCCACCTTCCTGCTGCCTCTACCCAGCACAAGAGGGTCCCTCGAGTGACTGTTCGAAGATCTGACAAGCCGCAACTGTAGCTTGATGAATTTCTGCCCGCTATGGGGAATGCTTTATAGCGATAAGGCCAAGCACGGCCACGATTCCTGACTGAAGCATGCATCTACCTCGCCACGGGAATATGAAGAAGAAATATACCCCGCCATGGGGGCATAGGATGCAAGAAAAGATACACCCTGGCTCAGGGGCACATGAATAGAATACACCCCGGCTTCGGGACATTTGACGAAGAATTCACCCCGTCTGGGGGCATAAGGAGCAAAAGAATACACCCCGGCTCGGGGATATTTAAAGAAGGGACACACCCCGTCTGGGGGCATAGAAGTCGTAAAGAATGCACGCCACCTTGTGGGGGCACAGAAGTAAAGAGACAGACATCCCGCTCTGGGGGTATGTGAAGAGAAATATGCCCAACCTTGCGGGGTAGAAGAAGCAGAACCTACCCTAGCCCAGGGGCATAAGAGGCACTCTCTCTGCTTCTGCTCCTTCTGCTTAGATCAGTCTTCTCCAGATGGAGAAGTCCTCTTTATATAGCAGCAGCATAGATAGGGCGAGTGCTCTCCACAATTCCCGCCCAAATGCCTTGACCACGTGGCAGCATTTCAGCACAGTGGTTCCACGTGTCACGATCAGGGCCATCTTCTATTCTTGGATCACGTACATCATTAACCTCCTCGAGCAGCAGCTCTGTAATAACAGACTGTTATCAGTAGAGACTTAACTGACATGAAGAACTGAATGCATCGAGTCTGTACGTTAAGTCATGGCCTGTACAGACTTGATGCACTAGATGCAGTGTGCATATAAGAGAAAGTGTGTACAATGAGAATGAATGTACATACATTACATTCACAAGAATACAGCCTTCGAGTACTTGTGATGCAGACATAAAGAGTGTATAGACTTGGGTGCTTGTGAAGCAGACCAAGTGTGCAGACTCTTGAATAGATGCGAAGCTGACAACAGGTGTGCAGGAGAGAGTGTATAGACTTTAAGTGCATGAGATGCAGTTTGCATTATGCATAAGTATATACATTCAGAGTGAATGCACAGACAGGCCAGCACGAGTGTACAGATTTGCGTGCAGTGTACAAACGATGTACAGACTTCATTCATGCAAGCAAGACAGTGCATGGCTGTACAGACTTGGTCGAGTGAACCAATGGAGGTTGTATAGACTTTGTGTATGCTTGAAGCACAGAATGCAATGGCTAAGGTTATGAGTGTATAGACTCTGCATGCGTGCTACATCAATGTGCAGACTTGCTGATAGTGAGTGTGCAGACTCTGCGTGCAATGTATAAACAATGTGCAGACTTAGAATGCATCAATGTGCACACTCTGCTTTGAACGATGCACAATGTATAGACTTGCTAAGGCACTGTGTGTGCATGAACGATGTACAGACTTTGTGTTGCGAGCACAGGCTGTACAGACTTGTGCTAATGCAAAACTAAAGCATGTACAGACTTCACTTATGCAAACGAAGCAGTGCATGGCTGTACAGACTTTGTGTAATGTGCAAGCAATGTGCAGACTTGATCAGTCATCAAAACACACAAGTGCTCAAGAGTGAATAGACTTGCTACGGCAACAAAGCAACCATGACAGTGCACAGACTTTAAATGTGTGCAGGTAGAATGATGTACAGACTTGTTAAATGATGCACACACATAGCAGCAATGTACAGACTTGTTATGCAGCAATGTATAGACTTGGAATGCAGGCAGACGATGTACAGAGAGGCTAAGTGAGACGATGTACAGACTTTCAGCAACACACGATGTACAGACTTTCTAGGCATGAAGGCAGCCGCTGTACAGACTTGCTAGGCATGAAGGCAACCGCTGTACAGACTTGCTAGGCATGAAGGCAACCGCTGTACAGACTTCATGTGCAATGGCCAAACAATGTGCAAACTTGATGAATATGCAGCAATGTATAGACTTGAACACATGCATGCTATGCGATGTACAGACTTGAACACATGCATGCTATGCGATGTATAGACTTGCCAGCAACAAGTGTATGGACTTAACAGCCATGAATGTGCAGACTATGTGTGCGTGCATGCTGCAAGGCAAACGAATGTATAGACTTGTGACAATGTGCAAACTTGCTAGTGTATGGACTTGGTGAGCATGCAGCACCCAACGTATAGACTTGCAGGTTCAATGTAGGTAAAGATACCAATGTATAGACTTCCTATGCATGCGTCAAATGCGATGTACAGACTTGCTATATCTACGACACATGCGATGTACAGACTTGCTATGTCTACGACACACGCAATGTACAGACTTGTTGTGCCTGCGACAATTGCGATGTACAGACTTGCTATGTCTGCGACACATGCAATGTACAGACTTGCTGGCAACGAGTGTACAGACTTAGAGAGACGATGCATGTTGTACTGACTTAACATGAGACGCTAAGTGAGACGTTGGACAGACTTAGCCGATGTAAGGTGCACGCAATGTACAGATTTGCTGGTCAACTAGGCAAAAACTCTGTACAGACTTGGTGTGCAGACTTTGTGTGTGTGCGAGGCAATGTATAGACTTGATGCACAGGCTGTACAGACTTCATACTCAGCTGCAATGCAATGTATGGACTTTATGGAGTGAACGATGCACAAATGCATGAAACACACAGACTGTCTGATAAAGATAATTTAATCAGATGTACATACTCTGAATGCATGGAACACACAGACAATCTGATAAAGATAATTTCATCAAAAATATGAACAGTTGCCAATCAATCAAAACAAGCTGTTGCCAATGAAGTAAAGCTTATTGTCAACATCATCAACATAGAGGAGTCACAACAATAAGAAGCAAGGAATCTACCCCGTCATGGGGGCACAAGAGGCAAGAAACTACACCCCGGCTCAGGGGCATATGAAGAGAAGTATACCCCGTTCTGGGGCATAAGAAGTAGCATAATCCGCCCCCGCCATGGGGTCATAAGAAGCAACATACCCCACCACGGAGGGGGATGGAAGCTATGAAGAATTCACCCCGACTTAGGGGTATTCAAAAAATTTACCCCGGTCCAGGGGCACTTGAAGAAGAACTACACCCCTGTAACACCCTCAAATATAGCTAAGTTGTACTCTATATCATCGAGGCGCCTTTTAAAGTATCGGCTCAGTTCTTGAAAAGAACTCCGAAGTTAAGCGTGCTTAATGGGGAGTAGTACTGGGATGGGTGACCTGCCCGGGAAGTCCTCCATTCTGGAGCCGATCACTGTTAGAAAAAGATAAAATCGTAAGGCCGGCAGGACAAAGCGGATAATACCTCGATGGTATAGAGTATGGGGCGTGACAGAATGGTATCAGAGCTATACCCCAGCCGGAAGTGTGGGAACTAAGTGCCATGCAGGGCAAAGTGCTACGCTATGGGAGCCACCTCTTGAGTCCGTAATGGAGCAAAGTGCTACATAGTGGGAGCCACCTCTTGAGCCTGTAGGGGCCACCTCTAGAGTCCTACCTGCCTGGGGGCTTGATTGCGTGCTATATGTGCCCAGCGACGAGGACGTCGCCTATATAAGAGGGGTAGATTGTAACACCCTCAAATATAGCTAAGTTGTACTCTATATCATCGAGACGTCTTTTAAAGTATCGGCTCAGTTCTTGAAAAGAACTCCGAAGTTAAGCGTGCTTAATGGGGAGTAGTACTGGGATGGGTGACCTGCCCGGGAAGTCCTCCATTCTGGAGCCGATCACTGTTAGAAGAAGACAAAACCGTGAGACCGGCAGGCCAAAATGGATAATACCTCGATGGTATAGAGTATGAGGCGTGACAACCCCGGCCCGGGGGCACATGAAGGGAATCCACCCCGACTCGGGGGCACATAAAGCAAAAGTTACACCCCGGCTCGGGGGCATTTGATGAAGAATCTACCCAGCCTTGGGGGGGCATAAGAAGAAACAGAGTTTCACTCCGACCTAGGGGCATAAAGAGTAAAAGAACACGCCCTGACTTAGAGGCATATGAAGAGAAGTATACCCCGCTCTGGGGCATAAGAAGCAGTAGCATACGCTCCGCCATGGGGGCATAACAAGCGACAGAGTTACACTCCGACCTCGGGGTCCATGAAGCAACATACCCCGTCCGGGGGCACAAAAGCCATGAAGAATACACCCCGCCCGGGGGGGGGCACAGAAGCAAAGAGGCATGCTCCCCGGCTAAAGGGGAGATTTGAAGAAACATATACCCCGCTCTGGGGCATAAGAAGCAGTAGCATATGCTCCGCCATGGGGGCATAACAAGCAACAGAGTTACACTCCGACCTCGGGGTCCATGAAGCAACATACCCCGTCCGGGGGCACAGAAGCCATGAAGAATACACCTCGCCCGGGGGGGGGGGCACAGAAGCAAAGAGGCATGCTCCCCGGCTGAAGGGGGGATTTGAAGAAACATATACCCCGCCTGGGGGCATTGAAGCCATGAAGAACGTACCCCGCCTAGGAGCATTGAAGCCATTGAGAACACACCCCGCCTCGGGGCACAGAAGCAAAGAAGCGGAATCCACCCCGATCCGGGGAATAAGAAGCAAGAAGTTACACCCCGCCTGGGTGCATAAAAGCCATAAAGAATCTACCCCAGCTCAGGGGGGAATTTGAAGAAGACCATAAAGAATCTACCCCAGCTCAGGGGGGGATTTGAAGAAGAAACACACACCCCGCCTGGGTGCACAGAAGCCACAAAAAAAAATCTGCCCCGGCTAGGGGCATTTGAAGAAGTTACATCCCGCCTTGGGAGCATAAGAAGAAAAGGATTCACCCTAGCCTGGGGACACTCAAAGAAAGAAGCACCCCGGCCTGGGGGCATATGAAGAGAATCCGCCCTAGCCTGGGGGCACATGAAGCAAAAGTTACACCCCGGCTTAGGGGGATTTAAAGAAGAAACATATACCCCGCCATGGGGGGCATAGAAGCCATAAAGAGTACACCACGCCCGGGGGCATAGAGGCAATAAAAGAAGCATACCCCGCGTCGGGGCACAGAGCAAAGAGACATACATCCTGACCTGGGAGCATATGAAGAGCGGCATACCCCGACCTTGGGGCATTTGAAGAAGAACTACACCCCACAATGAGGGCATGAGAAGCAAGAGATATACCCCGTGTCGGGGGCATGTGAAGGGAAATACACTCCGCCCTGGGAGGGCGCAAGAACCAGAGGAATTCACCCCGATATGGGGACATAAGAAGCAAGGATCCACCCCGGCTTAGGGACATGAGAAGCAAGAAGTTATACCCCGAGCTAAAAAAAAAAACAATAACAACGCATCCGGTCTTGGGTGCACCGGAAGCCAAACATACCCCACTCTGGGGACATGATAAGCAGAAGATACACCTCGTCCCCGGGGACATAAAAGCAAAAGAATAAACCCCAGATTTGGGGCATTTGAAGAAGGATCACACCCGGGCTTTGGGGCATTTGAAGAAGGAGAACACCTCGTCCCCGAGGGCATAGAAGTCACAAAGAACAAACCCTGATTTAGGGGCACAAAAAAAAGAAACACACTCCGCCCTTGGCGCATAAGAAGTAAAAGCCTCTACCCCACTCTGGTAGCACACAAAAAAAAGAAACACACTCCGCCCTTGGCACATAAGAAGCAGAAGCACCTACCCCACTCTGGGAGCAAAAAAAAGAAACACACTCCACCCTTGGCGCATAAGAAGCAGAAGCACCTACCCCACTCTGGGAGAAAAAAAAAGAAACACACTCCGCCCTTGGCGCATAAGAAGCAGAAGCACCTACCCCACTATGAGGGCATTTGAAGAGTGCTACACCCCCACCTTGGGGGCATTTGAAGAAGAAACACACCCTGGTCTGGGGGCATAGAAGCCATAAAAAATACGCCCCACCATGGGGGCACAGAAGCGAAGAGGCAGAACGCACCCCTCAGGGGGACGCGTACCAAATAAAGCTACACCCCAACCTGGGGGATCATTAAGAGAAATACACTCCAGCGCGGAGGCATTAATGAGAAAAGAAGAGCAGAATAAAGAAAAAGACACGCATGAGGCAAACGTGGTCTCCAAGCTCGCCTCATCACACAAAAGGAAAGAAGAAGAGAAAAAAGAGACATGAGGCAGATGTGGTCTTCGAACCCGCCTCTCTACATAGAAAAAAAAAAGAAAAGAACGGACAAGAGACAGACGTGGTCTTTGCACCCGCCTTTCCACACAAAATAAGAAGAGAAGAAGAGAAAGAAGAGTCACGAGGCAAACTTTTACCTCCGACCTTTGGCCACCCAAAAGAATCAACCCTTTACTCCGGTTCGGGTCCTTCCCCGGCCAGAGAATCAAAGAATCAACCTTTCACTCCGGTTCGGGTCCTTCCCCGGCCAGAGAATCAAAGAATCAACCCTTTACTCCGGTTCGGGTCCTTCCCCGGCCAGAGAATCAAAGAATCAACCTTTCACTCCGGTTCGGGTCCTTCCCCGGCCAGAGAATCAAAGAATCAACCCTTTACTCCGGTTCGGGTCCTTCCCTGGCCAGAGAATCAAAGAATCAACCTTTCACTCTGGTTTGGGCCCTTTCCCCGGCTAGAGAATCAAAAGAATAAACCCTCCCACTTTGGTTCGGATCCTTTCCCGGCCAGAGAATTAAAGAATCAACCTTTCACTTTGGTTCGGATCCTTTTCCGACCAGAGAATTAAAGAATCAACCTCTCACTTTGGTTCGGATCCTTCTCCGTCCAGAGAATCAAAAAAGGAGACCCTTCTCTTCAGCCTCACACGGCTCACTACCCAACTCCTTTTGGCTCAGCCATTTCGATCAAGGCCCACTACCAGGATTAATCCATCCGGCCCACCGCGCTCCCAATATCTCTTGGCTTTTCAGCCTACCTTTTAATATCCCAACCTTTGGCCTTCGCGGCCTACTTCCAAATTCTGGCCTTCGCTGCCTGCTTCCCAATTCCAGCTCTCGTAGCTTGCTTCCTTTTGGCCTTCGTGGCCTGCTTCCCTCTGGCTCTCGTAGCCTGCTTCCCTTTGGCTCTCATGGCCTGCTTCCCTTTTGGCCTTCATGGCCTGCTTCCCAATTCTGGCTCCCGTAGCTTGCTCTCCCTTTGGCCTCCGTGGCCTGCTCCCCAATTCTGGCTTTTATAGCCCGCTTCCCAACTTTGGCTCTCGCAGCCCGCTTCCCAACTTGGGCTCTTGCAGCCCGCTTCCTTTTGGCCTTTATGGCCTGCTTCCTCAATGTCCCTCGGCTTTTATAGCCCGCTTCCTTGATGTCCCTTCGGCCCTCCGTGGTCTTCTTCCTTAATACTTTTACTACCACTACACTTATACGTAGCAATAATATTTCCTTATGCAAAAAAAAATATAATAATAACAAAATACGACAACAACAAAAGAAAGAGAATGCTCGGTTACCCTGCTTGCGTGCTTGCTTATAATATAGAATAAGGCACCTCCTTGAAATTTTCTAGGACCTTGTTTCCTTGCTAAATAATAATGCCCCGAGTCCGGATGCACGTGCGTCGCGGCATATGCTCAAAGGGAACCCAGTTATGGCAGGTGCACACGTCAAGGGGAAGAGTCATGGCTAAATTGTTAAGCCCAACTCACAAAATAAACCTGAGGCAACGCTCCTACACTTCGCACTTAACATGTTCAATAGCTTTCAACCATAGGGATTGCCCGAATTTCTTCTTAGCACTCTACGGAGACTTGAATTCCTGCACTCGCGTGAAAGGTAATCGTGAGGAAAAAGCTGCCTACCCCCCACTGTAAAAAAAAAAGGAGGAGAAAAAAAAAGAGAGGAACGCGGATCCGAGTAGCTGGGGATCCCCACTGAAACAAATGAGGAGACTCGCGCGAAATGGTGAAGCGAATCACAATAAGGACGAATCTTAGTAGTCGGGAATCCCCATTGAGACACATGAGGAGACTCGCGCCGAACGGTGAAATCCGCTACCAAAATAAACAGATGGGGGCTGTGTGAAGCTATCGAAAGTCGAAAGCCTAAAACTAATGTGTAGGCGCTAGAGTGATCTTCGAGTGTCACCAGGAAAACCTGCATATCCCTATGGTTAGGGCTCTTTGTTCACACATTTGCACTGCCATGCCACAGAGAATTGCTTCGGGCGAAATGCGTGAATTTAAGTTGTACATGCAAGACATGCGATATCCTCTTGACGGGTGCACCCCCACACCGTGTCTGCGGATTATGGGCGATGTCCCTATCCCATCCCCTATAGAGGGAGCTACCTTATGTGTACTTATGTTATGCCTGCTGACGAATGCTTACATGCTTGAATAAAGAAATAAATAATAATAATTAAAAAAAATATAAGCTCAATTTTGGCTATAGCAGCCTGCCTTCCCAATTTTGGCTCGTGGAGCCCAATCTTGACCCCCATGGCCTACTTTTCGCCCTCGCGGCTTGTTAGTTTCTCGACTTCGACTCTTGCAGCCTGCTTCCCCAATTTTGGCTCGTGTAGCCTGCTTCCCGACTTCGGCTCTTCGCAGCCCACTTTTCAACTTCGGCTCTTGCAGCTTGCTCCTCCGATTTCGGCTCTTGTAGCCTGCTTCCTAACCTCGGCTCTTTACGGCCCGCTTCCCAATTCTGGGCCTGTTAGCCCGCTTCTCAACCTCGGCTCTTTGCAGCCCGCTTCTCGTCTTTGGCTCTCGTAGCCTGCTTTCCTTAATCTCGGCTCTTGCAGCCTTCTTTACAACCTCGGCTCTTGCAGCCCGCTGCCCTTCGGCTTTGTAGCCAGCTTCCCGGTTGCGGCTTACATAATCCGCTTCCTTACCTTTGGGCTCTCATAGCCTGCTCCCCAATTTTGGCTTTTGCAGCCAACTTCCTGATTGCGGCTCTTGTAGCCCGCTCCCCCGATTTCGGTCTTCACGGCCTACTTCTGCAACACCGATTCTGGCCCTTGCGGTCCACTTTCTCGGGTTTGGCTTTCGTAGCCAGTACTCCCGGCGCATTGAAAGAACATCGAATTCTCTTCGCTCTAGATCGGACCTCCCATCCGACTAGAGAACGAAACACCCTCTCACTTTGGTTCCGACCTTCCGTCCAACCAGAGAACAAAAAGACTTTTCACTCTAGATCGGATCTTCCAGCCGGCTAGAGAACTAAAAAGAATTCCCTGCACTCTGGTTCGGACCTTCCGTCCAGCCAAAGAAATAAAAGACCCGTCATACAGCTGGTACCCCCGACGCGTTAAAGAACAAAACACCCTTCCACCTTGGCCCGAGCCTGCTGTTCGGGTGAGGGATCAACCCTTTTTCCCTGTGTTGACACTAGCCCGTGTCAATGACTTGACCATCTCTCTGTTCCCTTTCGGTGACGAACATCACCTCTTCTGGTTTGGACCTGCCGTCCAGATCATTAAAGGAATGAATTCTTCTCTCCGTCTCCTCGGGTGATGAATACCTCTTCTAAAGGAACAATCTCTCCTTCTGTCCCTTCGGGTGACGAATAACCCATCCGATTCGGACCTTCCGTCCAGACCGTTGAATTAACAAATTCTCCTCTCCTTCCCTCCGGGTGACGAACACTCCTTTTGAATCAACAAACTCTCCTCTCCGTCCCTTTGGGTGACGAATCCCCCTCTGATTTGGATCTGCCGTCCGGATCATTAGAGGGATAAACCCTTCTCTCCACCTGAGTGGCTCGCCTTCCAACAACTTCGGCTTCTGTAGCCGGCTTCCAACATCCTTCGGCTCTTGCAGCCCCGCTCTCCACGTCGTGTCGATGAATCTCTCAGCCGGTCTGCACCCGCAGGCCCCGCTCTCTCATCCCTCGCTTGCGCCGCCTGCAGGTGGGGGGCATTTGTGGACACTAAAAATTTCTCACCCCATGTTCACGTACAGGGGAATAAAGAAGGGTGTTGTGCCCCTTGTGGTTTGATGATAATGTGGTGTTTTAATGATAGCAACATGAATGAGTCACCATATTATTTTGCTAAGAATAACACATTGAGCCATCACATGAATGCATATGTCTGATCTATGTTTGATCTGTTCTGTGGAGAATGCAGTGTTCTATACTTGATGCATAAGTCTATACATTGCATATGTTTGTGCACACTCAAGTCTATACATTGTGGCACAGCAAGTCTGTACATCGCATTTGACGCAGGCGTAGGAAGTCCATACGTTGTCTGCCCTGCACACACAAGTCTATACATTGTCTTAGCACACACACGAAGTCAGTACAGCCTTTGTATTACACATAAAGTCTATACACTCCATCGTCTCACTCAGCGTCTCTGTGCATGCCTTAAGGTCAAGTCTGTACATCGGTGCATGCATCGTCTCACTTAGCGTCTCATGTTAAGTCAGTACAGCATGCATCGTCTCTCTAAGTCTGTACAGCGTCTAGCATCTCATGCAAAGTCTGTACATCGTGCATCTGTTGATTCTAAGTCTGTACAGCCTGTGTTCGCAACACAGAGTATGTACATCGTTCATGCATATACAGTGTCTTGGACGCCATGTCTATACATTGCTTCTTCATGCATTTGCACGAAGTCTGCACATTGTGTGATGCATGCTCACCAAGTCCACACATCTGTTGACGGCACGTCTATGCATTCATCTTCAATGTACACACTTTGTTTGATGCATTCTACGTTACACATTAGCAAGTCTGTACAGCGTCTAGCGTCTTACCTCAAAGTCTATGCATCGGCCAGGCAAGTCTGTACATCGCACGTCTCATGCATCGTCTCAATCAAAGTCTATACATTGCAGCCTGTTCGTGTTCTAGCTTTCAAAGTCTAGACATTGTCTGCCCTGTAGTATACTAAGTCCATACATTAGCATTGTAGCATGCACGAACTCTAAGTCTGTACATTCGTTGCGTCTTGTGCATGCATCACTCAAAGTCTGTACAGCCTGTGTTCACAACACAAAGTCTGTACATCATTCTGCTTGCACTAACGCCAAGTCTATACATTGGCTTTGCTTGCACGAGCTGAAGTCTATACACTGTCCACTTGCAGCATTAGCACAAGTCTGTACAGCCTGTGTGCTTCATTCACAGAGTCTGTACATTGCTTCATGCATTGCACGAAGTCTGCACATTGTGTGTTGCCATGCTTTAGCTTTGCATTCACGAAGTCTCTACAGTGTTCATACATTGCATGCAGAGTCTACACACTCGTTTGGCATGCCTGAGCATTCATCGTCAATGTACATACTTCACCATATGCATACTGCAGCATAGTCTATACACCCATAACTCTAGCCAGTGCATTCTGTGCTTTAAGCATTCACAAGTCTGTACATGCTTTAGCTTTGCATTCACAACGTGAAGTCTGTACATGCTTTATCTTCGCATTGCAAAGTCTACACACTGCATTGCCTGCACAAAGTCTGTACAAGCTGTTAGACTTAAATTGATATTCCTTTCGTCTGTCTGACAGGTACTGTTCGTGAAGCTTAAGAATGGCACGTGATCCGAGGTTGAAAGGCCTGACAGGATGATGACACGTGGCTAAAATAATTGGGCGGGAACTATGGAAGACACGCGCCCAGTGCTGCTCCTGCTGGAACTGCTATATAAGGAAGACTCCTTTGTCTGAAGAAGACTGATCGAATATGCAGAAGTCCTGAAGAAGAAGCAGAGACAGAGTCTGCACGATCCAGAGTGAAGAGAAGAAGAAGAAGAAGAGAAAGAAAAAAGAGAAGAGAAGATGAGATAAAGGAAAGAAGAAGAGGAAAACACACCTTCAACTGCCTTCCAACGGCACAACCCCAAACAGCCCCAGCGGCACACTTCCAAAGTGTCCCAGCGGCACACTATGCATGCCTCCAACGGCACGCCCTTGAAGCCTCCAACGGCACACCCTGAAAGCCCCAGCGGCACGGGCCTGAAGCCCTTCAGCGGCACGGCCTCAAGCCCCAGCGGCACGAGCCTCAAGCCCTTCAGCGGCACGGCCTCAAGCCCTCCAGCGGCACAACCCTTCTGCTCCCAGCGGCACAGTCTCAAGCTCCGAGCGGTACGGGCGTTTTGCCCTCAACGCCCTGCGCCCTCTCCCCAGCGGCACAGCGTTGAACTCCCCTAAACGGCACGCTCCGGTAGAAGATACAATGGTCAATAGGCAGACCCATTGGCGCGCAGTTCGGCCACTTCAAAGCCAGCTAGCACCTGCCTCTGTGTCACCTTCTGGCTGGAGGAGGGAGATCTTCATCTGACGAGGAAGATACCAAAGTCAACCTCGGATGGCAGTGCCATCATGAGTTCGACCTCGTCAACGGGCCCCGTATAAAAAGCCTCACGGAAAAGAAAGAAAAAAGAAGGCAGAAAAAGAAGAGAAGACCCTCGTTCGAAGAGAGCTCCAGAGAAGAAGAAGAAGAGAAGAAGAAGAAGAGAAGGAGAAAAGGTAGAGAAGTGTGGAGAGATGGAGAGGGAGTGAGCCACCTGTATGGGGAGAGAAGGGATGGGGTGAAGGGAGGCACCCTCCCTTATTCCAACTCTCCCTCGGCATTGTTTTTTTTTTTCTTTTGCTCCTCCGTTCATTTCTCAGTTTCTTTCTCTTCTCCTGTATTTTTTTGTTGTTCCGCAGTATGTTGTAGTTGATCTTCTGGCCATGATCTTTGTCATCTTGAGTTTTTCATGAATGAAATGCCCTTTGGCTTTGCCTTCGTTCGTTGCGTTTGTTGATCTCTTCTTACTGTTGGTCTGTGAGTTTGGCATCTGCCTCCAGCCCTCCAACTTCTTGCTTGATCTCACCTCCCATGGCATGGGTCTACTTGATTGAAGGGTTCAGCTCTTGGCTTGGTGGGGTAGGGCTGGCCTCTTTCCCCCCTCGTAATGGCTTTCCTTAGTGTAGCCTCCCCCCCTGATTCCTGGCATACATGTCTATGGGAGTCCACTCCACTTTTAACACTTTGGATCCCCTCAGTGCCTACACTGTCTCCCTTTGGCTGCCCCGGCGGTACGCTGGCTTTTGGTTGCCCCGGCGGCACACATCACCCCTTTTGGCGGCCCCAGCGGTACGCCTTGCCCTTTGATTGCCCCAGCGGCACGCACCCCCCTTTGGCTGCCCCAGCGGTACTCCTTTCCCATTCGTCTACCAGCGGCACGCTCTTTCTCTGGCTGCCTCAGCAGCACACCCTTGGGCTGCCGTAGCGGCACGCATTGATTATCACCTCCCCGGTGTACTCATAGCTTGCATCGGTCTACTGGTTCCCCGTTCGATGTTTTCTCCGAGATTTCCGAAGTTTCCCTAAAGGCGGCTCCTCGGGCACCCCCCCTCAGTTGTTGGTTCATGCCACTCCTGTGGGCATGTTCCTTGTTATTCCTTTACCTCCCGGGTCAAGGGGAGGTGCTGTCGAATTTTTGTCAGGAATAACAATAAACTTAAAAAGATGAAAAGAAGTAGCAAACGGATGGACTAAGCAACTGTAAAGGCACTCTAATCAGCTAAAAGAACTATGCAAGGCTTCAAGAGTTGAACTGAACAAGACTCCAAGGACTGCACTATCGAGCACGACTTGGGACTCAATCTCATGATAGGAAACTGAACCCTTGACCATCTAAGATGCTTCATCATGAACTGAACAAGGGCTCTCTCTCTCTCTCTCTCTCTCTCTCTCTCTTGAACTCTGCTCCACACAGCCAAGCTATGTCCTGACCACTTTGATTCTTCACCTCCCTCGACCCTCCAGCGATACACTCATGAACCCTCCAGCGGTACACTCCCTAGCTCCCCAGCGACACACCCCTGCACCCTCCAACGGTACACTTCCCATCCTCACACAATACACTCTTCAGTCCTTCAGCGACACACTCCAAGCTCCCCAGCGACACACTCCTAGACCTTCCAGTGGTACGCTGCCTATTCTCTCCAAACCCTTCCACATATGCCCCAAACATTACAAGAATAGTAATAACAACAAACACACAAGAGGGAAAAATAATAATAACAATAAAATAATAATAAGCTCAAGACTAAATAAATAAATAATAATAATGCAGAGATAAGTAATAATAGTGATAATAAGCTCAGAAAATACAATAATAATTAATCAAACACATGATGATAAAATAAATGAATAATAATAACAATAAACTCACCCAAGGAACATAAAAAAATAATAATAACAAATAATAATGATAAAAAATTCAAATAATAATAATAAATGATGAGCTCCGCTCCACAGCCTCATTCTCCTCAAGACCCGGTATAAAGGGAACATTGACGCCGCCCCTCCAAGTCGGATTCGGACCTTGGGAGCCATCCCAATACGGTCGTATTCCGATATTGCTTTGGGCCTATAGTCTATCAAACATGATGCTTTCCTGTTGGGATTCATTCCCGCTCTTTCATTGAGATTACCGTAAACTCGGCATACATTTGTACGGGTTTATTTTCCGTTTACGTCGCGCCTTCAATACGGATCTTGATCCGAACATAGAGTGGTCCATGAACGACCAACACAATCTGGATGGAACGAGACGGCTCTCGTCATCCCCGAACCCTACCCGTGGGAATATCAATAAGACCTTCGTGAGTCATGCTTAGACCACGGGTTCGCCCTAGTCATGGTCATTGTCTGACCCACATCTTAGGCCTATAGCCAGCCATCTCGGTATGCGTCTTTATTTTGGAATCTAGTCCCGGGACACTTTCCCGCTGCCCTTCGGCATCAGAAATATTAACAATGCGCACGCAAGCCCCGTTTGGACCGCGGGAGGCGCCCCCGGTGTGGTCCCGACTCGATCTCGCACCGGGCCAATAAATTTGCTAGTTTCCTGCTACACTAACCGAGATTTAACCAAATGTTTTCAATGTCTCGGAATAATGTATTTGCCGTAGCACGGCATACATATGTTCCAGGTTCTCCTGCGACGATTATGATATTCTCAAGCCAGACACCCGTCCGAATGTTAAACGGTCTCCCGAATGACCGACACGTTTTGAACTTCGCTTCCCTAGACACAGGGCTTTTCAGCCGATTCAAGGGATATTCCCTCGTTGCCCCTTGGCACCGGAAATATTAATGACTCTCAGGCAAGTCTTGTTTCGACCGCGGGGGGCCCACCGCAGTATGGTCGTAGCTTGCTCTTGCACCGGGCCAACAGATTTACTGGCTTTTGACCGCTCCAACCGAGGCTCAGCCGAACATTTTCCGCTCTTCCGAACAATAAATTTACCGTACCTCGGCATACATGCGTTTCAGTTTTCTCGCGACAACCGCGATTTTCTCGAGCCGGGCATTCGTCTGAACATTAAATGGTCGGTACACGACTGACATGACCGCGAATGGTCTTCTTCTCGCCCTCGCGCGAGGATTTCAATACCTCGTAATAGACCTTCCATGCAGTTGATTTCCTGGCCATGAGGCCCTGAATCTCGGCGATTAATCATTGGTGTTCCCTCGTATGGGGGATGTAAATGACGCTGTGACCTTTATGGCGCGGCGGGTTTTGGTCCCGACACTAACCACACAATCGTCTGACGAAGTCAGGTCGAGCGCACTATGGGCTCTTCGGAGTCCGAATAAATTGTCACATTGTGACTGGCACGCCCACGCACTTAATAGACGAATCGACCATCTTAATAGACGAATCACCTGAATGAGCGAATTTAAGTGCGTCCACAGCGCAAGGAAGACCAAGGCTCCCCAGAGGAGATCGACAACGCCCCCCGAGGGGTCCACATCAATGTCATCTCCGGAGGAGCAGCATCAAGAGGCGACAGCGGCCGAGGAAGGAAGCGTCATGCCGAGCGGGCCAGCCGAGCCATAGAGCCTCCCAAGGCCCCGCCGAGTGAGCCCCAGGTCATAGTCTTCTCCGACCGAGACCTGGAGGGGCTGAACACCCCGCATGATGACGCCCTCGTGGTATCGGCCACAGTAAACCATTGTAACGTAGATAGGATTCTAGTTGACAATGGAAGTGCCCCTGATGTGTTGTCTTATGATTGTTTCCTTAAGATGGGGGAGGATTCGTCTAAGCTCCGCCCGATCCGGACCCCTCTCTACGGGTTCAATGGCCATGCCACCTACCCCGAGGGAGCCCTAAGCCTGCCAGTTACTCTCGGCACCCCACCCAAAACCGTTACGGTCATGGTGGACTTCATAGTGATCAAATGTATGATAGCATAAAATGCCATCTTCGACCGAGGAATCCTCAGCCGAACGAGAGCGGTGCCTTCTACCTATCACCAAAAGATGAAGTTCCCCACCAAAAACGGGGTGGGGGAAGTCCGAGGTAACCAGGCCATGGCTCGGAAGTGCTATAACATCTCGGTGGAAGCCTCAAGGCCGGACGGGAATAACAAGGGCCCCCGGGGAGTCGAGGAAAAATCCGCAACCGCCGAACCTGGAGGCGAATTGCTAGCGATTTTCTTAAACGACGACCTGACCCTAGGAGTAAAAATCGGAGCCGACCTACCGTCTGAGGTTCAGAAGCAATATAGAGATTTTCTTTCTGTGTACATCCGAGTCTTCGCATGGTCTGATGATCAGCTCCCTGGGATACCAGGGGAGACCGTAAGGCACAAGCTCAACCTCGACCCCACTATGAAGCCCGTGCAACAACGAAGAAGGAAGCATGCACTAGAAAAGCAGGCGATCATCAAGGCGCAGGTCACCAAAGGGCAAGAGACTGGCCTCTTTAGACCGGTCCTGTACCCGACGTGGCTAGCCAACGTCGTCCTGGTACCGAAAGCTTCGGGCAAGTGGCAGATGTGCATGGACTTCACCGACCTGAACAAGGCCACCCCTAAGGACTGTTATTCGTTACCGAGCATCGACCAGCTAGTTGATTCAACCGCGGGCAACGAAATACTCAGCTTCCTAGACGCCTATTCAGGTTACCATTAGATCAAAATGGATCCAGAAGATATCGAGAAGACCGCCTTCATCACCGACTTCGGCGTATACTGCTACACCCGGATGCCTTTCGGGTTGAAGAACGCCGGAGCCACGTACCAGAGGCTGGTCAACCATATGTTCGAAGGGCAGCTCGGTCGGAACGTGGAGGCCTATATTGACGACATGCTCGTCAAGACCCCCAAGGCCGAAGACCACTTCGCCGACCTCGCCGAGACCTTCGACACTCTCCTGAGGTACAACATGAAGCTTAATCCTGCCAAATGCGCCTTCGGAGTAAGATCTGGGAAGTTCCTGGGTTTCCTAGTTACTCAGCGTGGGATCGAGGCCAACCCCGATAAAATCCAGGCCATCCTGGACATGCGCCCGCCCACCTGCATCAAGGACGTCCAGCGCCTAACCGGGCGTATCGCCGCTCTTAGTAGATTCCTGTCCCGTGCGGCCGAACATTGCCTGCCCTTCTTCAAACTATTGAGGGGGCCCAAATTGGCATCTTCTACGTTCGCATGGGACGAGGAATGCCAGAAAGTGTTCGCCGAGCTCAAGGAGTTCTTGGCTTCACCCCCGGTGCTTTCCAAGCCCGTCCAGGGCGAAGCCCTGCATCTCTACCTCTCGATAACCCCATCGACGGTTAGCTCGGTCCTAGTCAGGGATGACTCGGGAGTCGAAAGATCGGTCTATTATACCAGCAAGGTGCTCAACGAGGCTGAAAGAAGGTACCCCGCAACCGAGAAGCTCGTGCTAGCGTTGGTTACCTCAGCCAAGCGCCTCCAACCCTACTTCCAGGCGCATCCCATCACCGTGCTAACCGGTGAACCGTTGAAGAGGATCCTCGCTCACCCCGAAGCCTCAGGACGCCTCGTCAAGTGGGCCATCATGCTTGGAGCCTACGACATATCTTATCGGCCTCGCTCAGCTATCAAGGGCCAGACGCTCATTGATTTCATCGCCGAGAGCACCATCCCGACTGAAGAAAGACCTTCGTCCGCACTTGGGCCAACCTGGGAACTGTTTGTCGATGGGTCTTCCAACTCGGTCGGGAGTGGTGCCGGAATCCTCCTGAAGTCCCCTGAAGGAGTAGAGCTGTAGTACGCCTTGAAGTTCAAATTCCAAGCGTCCAACAATGCTTCCGAGTACGATGCCCTTATCTCGGGAGCACGCATGGCCCGACGGCTGGGGGCTGAGCGAGTCAAAATCCACACCGACTCCCAGCTGGACGCTAGCCAGGTCAACGGCGAGTACGAAGCTCGAGAGGCACCAATGATCGAATACCTCCAATTGGTCAGGGCCCTGGCCGAGCAATTCGAGAGATTTGAGGTAGTCCGAATAGCTCGGGAGGAAAACTCCCGAGCGGACGCCCTCTCTCGGCTGGCCTCCTCTCTCGACCCTGAGGGTACCCGATCGGTCCTCCTCGAAGAGCTAGAGCACCCGAGCATTGACTCGGAGCTCCTCGCTGTTGACCCGGCCACCCCGAGCGACTGGCGCACCCCGTACCTATCGTGGCTCCAGGACTCTCAAGAGCCTCTCGACTCCCGAGAGACTCGCAGATTGAAGTACCAAGCTCGACGTTTCATCATCCTAGACGGCACTCTCTACCGAAGGTCCTTCTCCGGTCCCCTCCTTAAGTGCCTTAGCACCGACGAAGCCAACCGAGCTATCCAAGAGATTCACGAAGGCCTGTGCGGAGCGCATTCGGGAGGAAGGTCGCTTGCCAGGATCCTACTGCGGCAGGGTTACTGGTGGCCCACTCTTCAGCGCGACTGCTCAGCCTATGTGCAACAGTGCGACCGGTGCCAGCGATTTGACCACTTGGTCCATCGGCCGGCAACGGAGCTCGTCACCCTAGCCGAGCCATATCCGTTCGCTCGGTGGGGGATCGACATCCTTGGGCCATTCCCTACGGCTCAGGCCCAGAAGAAGTTCATTATCGTCACCATCGACTACTTCACCAAGTGGATCGAGGCCGAAGCCATGGCGAGGATCACCGAGATAGTCATCTAGAATTTCGTCTGGAAGTCGATCATCTGTCGCTACGGCATCCCCCGGGTGATAATGAGCGATAACGGTCGGCAATTTGATTCTCGCTATTTCCGAGACAGATGTGCCGACCTAGGCATTCGCAATCACTTCACCTCGGTAGCCCACCCTCAGGCTAACGGACTGGTCGAGAATGCCAATAAGACTATCTTAAAAGGCATCAAGACCAGGCTCGGCAAGGCCAAGGGCAACTGGCTTGAGGAATTGCCTAGCGTGCTTTGGTCGCACAGAACAAATCCTAGAACGGCAACCGGTGAAAGTCCTTTCCAGTTGGTATACGGCACCGAGGCCGTCATTCCGTTGGAGATCGCCAATCCCTCCCTCCGAGTCGTCTGCTTTTCGCCCGAGGCAAACGAGCATAAATTGCTCGAAAATCTCGACCTAGCAGATGAAATCCGAGAGATTGCCAGCATCCGAGCAACGGAATACCAGCGCCGCCTCACTCGATACTACAACGCCAAAGTCCGAGACAGACACTTTCAGCCAGGAGACTTCATCCTCAGAAAAGCCGAAGCCTCTCGACCACTTGAGGCGGCGGGCAAGCTATCCCCTAACTAGGAAGGCCCCTACCGAGTGGTCGAGACGCTCGGGAAGGGAGCTTACCGGTTATCTACGATGGAAGGAGAACCCATCGCTCGGACCTGGAACGCAACTACATTACACAAGTTCTACTTCTAAGTATTGAGTATTATGCAAACAACATGAGATAAAACAAAAGGCTCCTTTCTTTTTATTCAAACAACCCGTTTGTACATCAGGAAGGCCGAAGCCAATAGAATACATGTCAAAAAAAAAGTGAAAGATCCATCTAGCGCCGTCGTATGAGTCCACCGCTCAGCTGACTCGGTTGATCTTCCTGCGTCCAGCCACTGACTCTACCTTGTGTAGAAACTGGCTTGGATAAAGGATAGTTGACCCCGTTGGCTCGGGCAGCTCGAGACAAAGGTGACAGAGGGATTAAGAAAGAGAAGGCTACCTTCCAAGTTGAACTTGGAAGAGGATGGGGAGAGGGAATGCGTACGGAACCCCCCTCCAAACTGCCAACTCCTCGGAAGACAGAGAGTGCAGGTCCCCTCCGAAGGGTGAAAGAAATGAAAAGAAGAGCAGAAGAGGAAAAAAGAGGCTGCCAGAAAGAAAAAGAAACCAACAGAGCTGGACGAGGAGGCAGGGGAAAGCCCGGAAGGGATGGAGCCTAACTGGCTTCCTCCTCCCATCCATGGAGCGAGCAGGAAGGGACAAGCGGCAGGGATGTCGGATGCCCCCATCCGTCCCCCATCTCGCCCCCCTGCAAGCCTCGCCGGAACTGATAAAGGGAAAACAGCGTGCCTCCGTGCGTCGACCCCTTTTCAAGTCCGCCCGCCGGCCGTCGACTCCTTTTCAAGTCCGGAGCAGCAGGAACTCCCTACCCCCCGTCATCGGTAGCCCCCTCATCTGGAGCTTCCTCCATTCTCCGAATGCAACGGCACAACGCAACGTGAAGAAGGGACGAGGAAAGACTGTCAGGGAAAACCCTAAGCGATGGAGAGGAAGGGACGCCCTTCAGTCTTTTTATAGGCAAAGGGATGCTACTCACCTTAAATGATTCCCTCCTCGAAAACACGCCAAAGGAATTTTCCCCTATGAACGGTCACCTCAAACTTCTCATCTTCCGCCCCAGCGGGATACACGAAGCGGCCAGGCATTCAAAGCATGAGAAAATGGAAGGGCACCCTGTCAGGGGATCACCCAACCATCACGCGAGATCTGCGCAGAAAGTATCGATCCTTTCCAACTACCGTAGATACGCTGATCGAATCACGGCAAGGGCAGCAAGAAGCAAGTAAGATTTTATTTATTACCTTACAAAAAGAGGAAGTCCTTTTTTGAAAAAAGAAAGAGACAAACAAAGAAAGGAGGCAAAATAGGACGATACATCAGGCCCCCGGCCCCTCTTGAAGCTCGGAGGTGGGAGGCACGGATGGTCTGCCCCCAGTACCCTCGGTGACGGCCGACCCTGGCACTGACCCCGCCTGGGCGGGAACTGCCTCTGTCGCGAGCCCTCCCGAGGCAGCCGGAGTTGGCGACCCCTCAAGAGAAGAGCCCTCCGGATCTTTCTCGCCCGACACAGAGGAGCTGGAAGACGACAAGTCCGAGTCATAGCATTGGCCAGAGGGGAAGTCGATCCCAGAATCCTGTTCCCCGGCATAAGCCGCCGCCCGGTGGTAACCCTGCTTGAACCCCTTGCGGATGCCTCGGTGAAGTGCTGACTCGTAGTAGGGAAGGGCGGCTTCCTGCAGGTCAACCCGGTAGGCCTCTGAGAGTCTGTACTGCTCGATCGCCTCCGCCCCGGCCAGTCCCACCCTACCAGCGAGCTCGGTCTTCTCCCACTTCGCCTCGGCTAGTCTCTGCTCGGCTGCGGCCGCCCGCTCCTCAGCCTCCGTCGATCGCTTCTCCGCCTCGGTCAACTCCCGCTCGGCTCTGGCCACCCACTCCTCGGCCTCAGCCGATCGCTTCTCCGCCTTCGCTCGGGCGGCTTCGGCCTCCAACCGAAGGCGCTCCGCTGCCTCCGCCCGGTCCACCAGCTCTGCGCGCTCGGCTTCCCAACGGCCATCCAGCTCGACACGAAGAAGGCGCTCCTCATCAAGGAGTTTACTCTTCCTCTCGAGCGACTCCTGGGCCTTGGTTAGCTGCTCGGTCAGCGCTCGGACCTCTAGCCGACTCGTTTGCGACAACTCTCTGATGGTGGAGAACTCCCGCCGGAGCCCCTCATGCTCCTCAGTGAGTCGGGCCAGCTTCCTTTCGCATCCTCCGAGGGTCCAAGCAAGCTTCGACCGCTCTGACTCCGACCGAGCGTAGGTCTCCACCATCGTAGCCCCCATCTGGGCGATGATCAGGCCGCCCTCCATAATTATGTCGAGGACCCCGGGCGGGGAGTGACGTATGTCTCCCCCTTTCACCTTCGCGGCTACGCCGTGACAAATCTGATATTAAGTGCTCGAGACGCCGAGCCTTTCCAGAGCCACCGGCATGGGGACCCTGTCCGCATCTGACGCCTCACGGATGGCCCAGATCGCGCTGCAGACTCGGCTGCTCCACACACCACGGTCGGTTGGGGCTGCAACGCCTCCGCAGGCGAACCCCCGACCTCGACCGACCCGGCCCGCGCGCCACCGCCCGAGGTACCGACCAACGCCTCAGCTCCAGCCGCGGCTTCTTCAACCTCGGCCCCCTCTATTCCCACCGAGGGGAGAGCCGATCCAGCACCATCACCCCCCGGAGCACTCCTGGCCCCCTCGGCCCCCTCTTGCTCGGCGGATGGGAGAGCTGACTTGGTAGGGTCGGCCCTATCTCGCTCGGGAGAGGGGAGCGCCGCCGGGCCAGAATCGCCTCCAGCAGCGGGGACGGTCCCAACCTTGGCCCGCTTCTTGGCCTTCACGGCGTCCCGCAACATGTCCTCGACGGGATCCTTGCGCTTCGCTCCACGCGGCCGGGAAGTCCCCCCTGAGGCCACCCCCTTGCCCTTATCTCGAGCTTGGGGGCGACCCTTAGGGATGCCCGGCTCCTCGGCAGCCGAGTCATCACAAAGATCGACCACCTCAGTGGCCTCGTTCAGAGGTTCCCGCCTGGTGTCTGCACAAAGAAGAAGGCGTGATCAGGAAAAGAAAAATGACCCCCACGTCCGAAGGAGGATCTAAGTGGTGGCACCTGAGCCCGACGGATGCAGCCGAGTAAGAAGACACCGCTCTACGTTTTTCGGCGTCACCAGTTCCTCGGTGGACTGGCGATTCCTCAACAGGATGGCGGCATACTCCTCCACATGAGGAGGGAACTCGTCCTATCTTGGAGGGATATTCGGGTGGAAATTGGGCATTACTTGGCACCTCCAGGTTTCCTCCACCGAGTTTATCCCCACCCAGAAGAATTGGGTCTTCCACCCCTTGTGTGAAGAATCCTTCACTACCAAGGAGATGCAACTCCTGTTCCTCCTCGCCTGGATAAAGTAAAAACCCTTCCCGGCTGACGGATGCGCCTTCAATTCGAAGAATTAATGGAAGAGGTCCAAGGAAGAGGGAATCCCACATTGGCGACAGAGAATGCGAAAGGCAGAAAGGAGGAGATAGGAGTTGGCTACCAGCTGGATGGGCGCCAACTGAAAAAAACCGAGGAGCGTGAGGATGAAGGGCTCGAAGGGAAGGCGGAATCCACCCTTCCACGCCAGGAGGAAGGTACAGATATGGCCAGTACGAGAATCCAAACTCATCTCGTGCGGAGCAGCCGGGGCGAAACTATACTTGTGAGGCAGGCGAAACTGATGTTCTAGCCTCTTCACCTCGGCTTCCCCCAACTCGCTATAGTTCGGGACCGGCGCTCTCACCACTGGCTCGTCACCCCACTCCTCGGCACCCGAACGATGGTCCGCCATGGATTTCAAGGAAGAACTTGAAGAAGAACTCTCTCGGGACCCCGAAGATGCCGGGGGAGGAGGAAGCTACCGGACCGCCTCCGCAGTTATCTCCTCCAACTCCTCAAACGCCGCCGCAAGTTTCTGCGCCTCCACCGTGCCCTCTCGACGCATTGAAGAACCCCAAAATCAAGAAGCGAAGGAGAGCCAAAACCCTAACGACGGAAAGAGTCTGGGATGACAACCAGCGCCCAACGCCTAAAAACCCACGCGGGAGGCGGCGCGTCGTTCCGACCTCCGAGAAAAGGGGGCCCCTTCATTTCAAATCCATCAGGATTACAATTATTACGGGCCCAGATGACCACGACACGTGGCTTCATAGCACCGCTAGATCTCCACCCACCTGAGCCACGCTGGTCCTAAACCCTAAATGAACTACTCTACCGAGCCTACTTTGGCTCGAGAGTAGGAGGGGGACAAGTGGAGAGGGGGATTTCTGTAGCCCACTTGAAGAGCAGCCGAATTAGGCCCATCCGGGCCCAACAAGGTCCCGCTCGCCTGAGTGATAGCCCACTGGGCCCACTCCGGACTGAAAGCCCAATAAAAGTTTGCTCGAGGATACCACCTTCCTAGGCGGCCCTTAGGCTAGGGAGGCCCGAGCGTCGGTCAGGTCACAGGAAAGGTCCACGCCCGAGCCATCTCTCCACCGGGGAGAGGAAGGCGCGTGCCAACCGATCCGACCCATCTTCATCCGAGCTAAGCCTACCACCCAGGATAAGGGCTGGCATCTCTGAGCTCGGAACGGCTGACGATTGCTTATCCATGCAGCCGTTAGGAGCTTTCTGTAAGCAGGAATCTAAGGGGATAAGGGACTCCACGTCCCCATGGTGATAAAGATCCCACGATGAGGCAGTTAAGAGCTCACGTTGAGGACGTAACTCCCGCCTGAAACCCCTCGACTTACAGGACTCCTGAAGAACGGCGCACTATTTAAATGAAGGATACCCTCCGGTGAGGTAAGGGCAACCACACGCTCAAAACTCCTGAGCAGGAACCACTTCACCCTTCTGGTGAAGAGGGATCTCGCGCAGAAGCTACTCCCCCCTTTATTACTCCCACCATAGCTCTACTGACTTAAGCATCGGAGGGTTTTTCCTAGGGACTCCTCCCTGGGCCCCCTGATCCGTTTCCCTTTCTTGCAGTTCATAATCCGGTGATCCTCTGCCCGCTCAGGACCCGCGTGAGATCTCGCCTCTTCAATAACTATATGAGTTCATCATTAAATTAATATTTTAATTATCCAACTAAATTTAAATATTTGTTTACTTGTTTATTTTTATTGGGTTACTATAATGACGGAGCTCCCGCAAGTGTGTCGCCGGAGTCGGTCTACCGAAGGGGCAGTTCGATCGACCGACGGCGAGTCTGCCACGGAATAGGGCAGGCTGGCAGGGTTCGGTCGACCGACCTAGGATTTCGATCGACCGACCCATGCCCAGCAGGTGGGTTGGTGTGGTCCGGTCGACCAACCCATTGGGTCGGTCGACCGGCCCACTGTGTAAGTCGACCGACCCAGTGGGCAGGTCGACCTAAACACGTTCTCTTCGCCCGTTTTGACATCCGGTCGACCCGGTTGGGACCCTTTGGTCGACCTTTGGTCCCGTGGATGTTCTAGACATCTCGTGGGGACCGAGACCTTGATTTTGGGTGTCTGGAGGTATCATAATCCTCGATTAGCGTGCACATGTTGTTTAGATGGTCTAGGTGACCCCTTGTGTTCCGGGCTTTCTTGTTGTGCTAGATCGAGTCACTGTGTACCAGTGTAGGTGCGGAGGGCTATCTTCGCTCGACGTTAGCTTCTTCGAAAAGTAGTTTCGGTGTGGGCCATGCGTATGGCCGATGACCAAGCGTTCTATGACCCAGCCTAGGGCTGGGGGCTTCTTGGTCTCCCTTGGGAAGGGAATGAACTCGGCGGCTATGAGCCGCCTCGTGAATTCTTTTGATCGTAGTTTCTGATATGTGGATTAGGATCAATTGGCGGCATGGAGCCGTATTGTACAACGGTCTTGGCCTGACTCTCGTGACTCAAAGATAATTAGATTAGCATGTCTAGTTTACTATCCAGAGTTTGGTGGCACTGAGCCACCCGGTACTTCGTGATTCTTACGAATGGGTGTGTGCGTAGCCCATAAGTACTCCGGTGATTTCTTCTCTACTGAGAGTTCCTCCGTCCAGTGACTTTTCCCCACTAGTCGTAGCTTTCCTGCGCACGCGTGTGCAGACCCACTTGGGAGTGGTGGAGAGCGGACCCGAGAGAGACGGTTTGAAGTTAGTTACCGTAGGGCTTCCCACTGTGGCGGCTCGAGTCTGGGCTCGGAGGAAAATCAGCTAGAGTGCCTGACGTAGCGCAGTCAGTCAATGTGTGTACACGTGGTCAGGGACTTCGGACGCGTGCTGACGAGCACGACCCTAACTAGACTTTTGTCCTTGTGTTACTTGTATGGTGTCTCAGTTTCTGCCTGGGGCGAGTAGAGAGACACCTGAGGCGCTGACTAAGTCGTCAGTGGACGTATCTGGCCTTGCTTCTAGTGGGCAACGCTCCTGTCACGCGACACGCGACTCTCTTGACTGGAGGTTTAGTTGCCCGTCTACGAGACATGGTTCTTCAGGTAACTTCCGTGTGTTTCCCCAACACTGAGGTCTAGGTTTTTCAGTAGGGTTATCGAGGTTTTGCCCATAGACAGAGTAGGGTTCACGATTGCAAGGTCATGACTGTACCCTTGGACGTCGTGGTCTTGGTTGGGCTTTCGTTTGTGAGGACGGGCCTTCACGACAGGGATGTCGTGATTTTCCTTCAGTAGCGTAACCATGATTTTATGGTGGTTCGGCGGTCCCGACTGCGAGATCGGGGTTTCCTTTCCGTGTCGATAGGAGTAGCCTAGATATCTATGTTTCTATCGCCTTCTTCCTTTACTGTTGCTACTATTGTTATTATTGTTATCGATGTTGTTTACCGTCGTTGTTTTGTGGTGGGGATTTACGGGACCCCTACTGAGCCAATGAGATGAGGCTCACCCCTTTCTTTTCAAGTGTTACAGTTCCTCCTCGAGGTTCGGATGTACAACACTGAGGTTCGTAATTGCCAGCTCGCCAGAGCCAGGGGTGTACCCGACATTAGAGTACGTTTCTTTTCCATATAGACTATACTTTGTTAGATTGGACTCTATAGTTAGTTCTTTAATTGAAAATGTAATTTTATTTTTTGTTCTTTAAATAATTAATTATATAGTTATTGCCTACATTATTTTAAATTTTAATGTACCTCCACACACCTAAATAACCTTTCCGAGCCTTCTGGCTCGTGGGTGGCGGGCAAGGATTCGAATGGTATCGAATAATTTCTTGTATTCGGATCTTTGGTCGTTACAGGCACCCTAGGGCATCCCTTCTTGGAGGCTCGTCGACCATTTTACCCCCATCTCATCCTGTAATTTTCTAGAGTGTCCCTACACACAAATTTACAATTCAGTCCATCAAATGATAATACTGTACATGTGGACCAAGAATTCTCATAATTATGCAACGAGAAATTTATGTAAATCTCCCTCAAATCTTCTCTATTGCTTGAGAGCACCGAATTAATTTAATTTTTCATGCAAGGCCCTATTTATGTGTGAGGCTGAGGTTAGTTACAAAAGCTACATAATTGCCTGATTAAGTGCACTCAAATGATGTGTGTGACATAAATAATCATGCAAGAATGGACACTTACCAAGATGTAAACATTGTATGTTTTGATCAAAAGAAGTGTGAAATTCTATGTGAATTGTTAATGGCAATTATGTTTGGTGGTTATGGTATGATTGTGTTCTGGATTTGCAGATAGTACGGCCTTTAGTGCCTTGTTGATTATCTAAAATCACAGCATATGGACTTGGACAATGCGAGCGTTCCCGAACCCAGATAGATGATTTAGGGAAGGGGGTGCCACAATTATAGATGCATTGAATGAGGTAAACCATGGACCAGGGTTGGCGTATTCGTATGTTCTAAACCAGTTTCCCTTCTATTTGTCAGTTTCCCTTCTAATTGGCTTTGATGAGCGCCGATGCTAACCCGATTTCTAGATAGAAATGCGTTATTGTGGTTGAATAAGTCATTCGATCATCAAGGATTGAATTACTTATTCGTCGGATGAGCGCTCCTGCCCGTGTTCTGCCCAATTATCAAAGAGGGCCTTAAATAACATCATAAATCCACTAGCCATTTATCTCAGCTCACACATCACTTTATCATCGTTAGACAGATGAAGGCTTTTCGAGAGGGAGTTGGTACATTCCCTCTATTGGTGGCCATTGTAGTATGAGATAGACTTAATCTAGATAAATTATATATACACTCCAAAGCGGGAGCTTGTATACTCATGGACTTCACCTTGTTTTTGTTTTTGCAGTTCAGTGGTGACTTAACTACGTCAAGAGCATAATCACATTGAAAAATATCACAATCGACACATTCATTAGCTTTTATTATGGACATTGCATCATCAGAATATGTAGGTTTTTTGAGCACCTCGGTAGAGTTGGCAGAGATTGTGTTGATTATCCTTCTATTCTACAAGATGTCCGAGTCCAATATCAAATTGCGTTATAATGTGGCTCTTTTAGTGTCAGTAGACCTGAGGTTGCATCCTCCTCTAGTGTTTGAGCAACACTTGTCCACTCTTCCTCCTCTAGGGATACACTAGTTGATGTCACGAGAGTTTTCTTTAGAGATTTACATGTATCATTGCACATGCACAATCTTTTTTGCCGTTGGTGAGAGTTATCTAGAGAGATCCACGTGCATCTCCACTCACTAGAATAGAGTTAAACTTTACAAATCATCTAGATGGTCATATATCTTCATCTGACTTTGACTCATGACTCAGATTTGACTATTTTATGTTATTATTAACTAAATGGCACTGGAGGATTTTTTTTGAAATCATAAAATCTTTTTTCTTATATTTTTTTGTTTTATCACGCTAAGTAGACCCTATGTAAAGTGGATTACACTCTTCTTAGAAGTTTAAACTTCAACTTTAAAAGAGAAAATTCTTAAACTTAAGAAAAAAGAAGAAAAAGCCACAAGGCTGAGTCGGACTGGCATGCATCGATACGATATAATGCCTTATCATATCACCGGTGAATCAGGTTGTTTCGACCTAGTGGTACATGACCATGACTCTCTTTATTTGAAAAAATTGAAATTACCATCCTTATTGGTTAAATATCATGTATACTATCATTGCTAACTAAAAGTTTTAAAAATATTAATAAATGACAAAAATAACCTTAGAGTTTGTGTGAGGAGATTTAGGGTTGATATAAAAGTTGGGGAATTTTCATCCTTTAGTGATATTTTGGAAGATTTTGATTAATAAATATTGATATTTAACGATGATAATTTTGATATTTTGTATGTAAGGAGAGTATATATGAGATTAATCTACAAATTTTTATAAATATAAAATTTATTAAAATATTATTTCTTTATAAATTTATGCAAACTTTGCATAAATGTAATTGACTTTATAGTTTCATAGTGGATTCATTGTAATTTCAATTTAACATACTAATATGAGCTAATTTTAAAGTAAATAGAGTTTTTTATAAAATTTTTGAAGTTGATATCAGTAAAATGATCAAATAATTAGAAAATTAAGATAGTAACCAGTTTCCCCTTTTTTGTGAACAAAAATTACATAAATGAGCTGCGCGGTGAGTGACTCGCTCAGCCCACCACGGCGGAGCAAAGCGAGGGCTTCCCATGGAGGAAGACAAAGCCGCTGCCTACTACGACGAGCTCAACCGTAAGGGCGAGGGCGCCGCCAGGTTCAAGCAGGGCCTCGGGTACTCCTTTTCCTCCTCCTCGTCCGCCGCGGACCTCAAGCGGCCGCCTTCCGCCGCCACCACCTTCCTCAGCAACTTCGTCCGCGCCTCCAGCCCCGGCAAGGCCGCGGAGATCCAGAAGGAGACGCAGCTCGAGAGAATCCAGAACAAGCTCAAAAAGAAGCCGCCCCCGCCCCCGCCACCGCCACCGTCCCAGCCCTCGCCACCGTCCCAGCCCTCGCCTTCCGGCGGCGATGGAGACGCCAATGGGAGGCGTCGGAGGAGAAGTCGGAGTAGGAGCAGGAGTAGGGAGAGGCGGCTCCGGTCGCCCAGCAGAGAGAGGGACAGGTTGCCGAGGAGGCATCACTCCCATGGAAGAAGAAGGGGGGACGAAGACGAGCAGAGGTATGGGTCAAGGTGCCGGGGAAGGAGCCGTTCGCGGAGCGGCTCTGAAGAAAGAGAGAGGAGCAGGAAAAGCACACATGGGGACAGGAGAGAGAGAGAGAATTATTCTTCTTCTCGGAGAGGAAGAGGCAGTGGGAGCCCGCCTTCTTCGCCCAGGTCTCGAGGTGCAGAGGGGGGTCACAGGGACTTGAATGGTGGGAATGACAGGAAGAGGGAGAAGGACAGGTCCGGGGGGCCTGGTAGCTCGAACGACAGGAACGCCACCACAGATTACTCTCGGCTCATAGAGGGTTACTCCCAGATGGTTGGTCTTCCTTCTTTTGATGGATCCTTGTGCATTCTGCTGTTGTTATTTTAATGCAATGTGATGGTAGTACTAATCAACAACTGTAAAGGATTACTTCTTGTACCTCCTGAGGATGTGTTTGGGTCGACGTTGTCCTGGTTATGTAGTGAGGAAGAAACTGGAAAATATGAATGTGAAGATAAGATGGGAAACTTATTGAAATTGTTTGTGCGACGATAGGACGTAATGTTTTGGAGGTATGCTTTAGTGAGAAAATCGTCAAATTGTGTCTCACAAAGGAAACACACATCTTCAACCCAAACTGAACTTGTCTCTTAAGGTATAAGGCAACTAAGTACTGTGTCCTTATATGGGGGAAAAGGTGGATTGTACCACCAATTATATATATACGTAGAGATGGAGCTATCACGAAATAATAGTTGTCTTAATAACAATTTAGAGTCAGTCAGAGTGGCGCTGCTGCAGTCAGTTTAGATCAAGTTAGTCCACTTTGGGTGGAGTCATAGTAGTCAAGGCGGGCGCTTAGGCGTTCAGGCGTGGTTGAAGGGGCAAGGTGCCGGCCCACCTTCTTGTTTGTTGAAAAGGTGAACCGGGCAGTCGCCTAGGCGGGCCGGGCGCCAAGGCGGTCTCCCGGTCGCTCGACCCACGTAACCCCGCGACCGGATCCGAGTTCGACCCATTTTGGCTTTTAAAAATGCGGATCCTCCTTTTAAACCCATCGCAACCCTCCATGCCCCTTCAACTCTTCATCTTCACCCCCCCTCGACCCCCCTTCCCTCTCACTTCCAACCCTAGGTCGTCGTCGTGGTCCCCCTTCCTCCGTCGTCGCCTCGTCGGTCACCTCCTCCGTTGGCTAATCACCATCTCATCCAACGCCATCGATGTCGTCTTGAGCCGCAGGAGAGACCCTCATCCCGTCTTCCCCGGTTCCACTGCCGGAGTATCATCTTCCGCGGCTACGACGTCCACCACCGGCGCCGGAGCGTTTATCATCTCTAGTATGTCTCTCTCTATCTCCCCCACAGTCTCTCCTCTCTCTCTCCTCCATGTCCCCTCTCAGTCCTCTCTCTATCTCTTTCTCTGTCTCCCGACTCTCCCCTACAGACCCCACCTCTGCGAGGCCCCCCCCTCTCTCTGTCTCCCCCACAGTCCCTACTCTCTCTCCCCCCCCCCATGGCCCCTCTCAGTCCTCCGCAAGGTCCCCCCCTCTCTATGTCCCCCACAGTCCTTCCTCTCTCTCTCTCTCTCCCACGGCACCTCTCAGTCCTCTCCCTCTCTCTTTCTTTCTGTCTCCCGACTCTCCCCCATGGGCCCCACCTCCGCGAGGTCCCCACTCTCTCTGTCTTCCCCATAGTCCCTCCTCTCTCTCTCTCTCTGTCTCCCCCCCACGGCCCCTCTCAGTCCCCAGCCCTAGTCACCCATAGTCTCCCCACAGTCCCCAGTCCCACTCACCCATAGTCTCCCCTATAGTTTCTGTAATTTTCTTGATGTTATCATGTTCTTTTGTAATTTTCTGAATTTTTACATTTATATCTGAATTTTTATAATTTTTTGATGAAATTTAATTTTCTATAATTGTCATGCAATTTAATTGCTGTAATTTCTTCATGCTTCTGAATTTCTGTAATTTTCTCATATATTTTATTCTTGTTTTATATATTAGGAGATATATATTTTGGACTTTTGAATTAGTGGCCGAAGTGTCGCCTAGGTGACGTCTAAGTGGGCGCCTTGTCGCCTAAGCCTTAGGGACCCCGTGAACGTCTTGGTTCGCCTTGTCGTCTTGACAACTATGGGTGGAGTGAAATGTCCCTTGTCAATGGGTTTAGGTGGAACTTAATATCTGTAGGTGACACATCGTCAGGTTGGACTTCCTGTCTAGGAAATACATATCAGACCATTTAACTTTTCTACGAACTGCAAAAGATGGCCAACCCAGAGTGTCATGTCAAAACAATCTCTTGTAACTCAACATTGGTCAAAGTGGTCTAGACAGTTAACCAGTCCCCTTTGGTTAGAGCTGATCACAGATTGCCTACGTGCATTCATACGAGACAAAAATGATGTTTTCATAAGCCAACATGATTATAATGGGTCCTCTATAGAATATTCTATTCAAATTGGTCAGCTTTGATCATTAACAGTTATGGTGAAGGTGGAGGATCTTCAAGTTGAAACAGCTCCATGAAGTAAAACTTTAGTGTAGGTCCACAATTGTAGTTTGTTTGATAGAAATGGTCAATGTTGGTCAGAGCCACACAGAGGTAGCCCACCTAGATGAATTCAGATGAAAGTGCTCTTTTAGAAGTTGTAATCTGCCAACTTTTTTAGTCTGGAATATGAACCAGGCGGGCACCCTGGGTAAAATGCGAAGCTTGCCTCAGGAAGCAAGATCCTTTGTTTACATGTGCCACAACATGGTGCATCATGAACAGGTTCACATGCCAAACCACCTGGACTTCGCCTTGGCCTGCTTTAGCAGGTTGTCTGAGGGTTTTTCGACTGCTCCATCATAGCTGGTGGTCCTTTGGGATAGGGTGAGAGCCCTTCACCAGGGGAGGGGGCTTACTTCCTACTCCCAGAACCAATCTGACCTGTAGTTTGGTGTGCTGTTAGACTTATCACCTACGAATAGGTTGTTTACTCTCTTCATTGTTCAATAATAGTACGACAGATCATAGTTTTCCATGTCTTATTTGGAATCAGGGGTTGATGGTCCTAATTTTAAGTTGTTTTTTTAACTGTTTGTTAGGATCCTTCAGCTTAGATTTTAAAACCGTCAATGTTCTCTTATGTTTTCCAGCTTAATGTGGAAAAAATGTAAAAAATAAGGTGCTAATGCTTGCATGGTGCATTACATAACCTGGACTTGGTTGGCTATAGTGGGGTTAAGGCAACACAGATGAAGGTTGGCCAATCCACGTCTTGAGAAAGAGTTGGCCAAGCCTGTGATGGATCAAATTGCCCTACCATGAGTGACTTGCTTTTCCATGGTAGAGGGATTGTGCATGTTTTCTCCGTATTCCTCCTCTAGCTGCTCTGTTGCTGTTTGCTGTGTATGCTGTAATGAGTTACTTAGATGTTTACTTTACAATGACATGGTACATGTTTGCAGGTGGGGAGATGTTAGGTGCCAATGTTATCCTCGTAACTACCCAGTCATACATATTTACAGCCTTGGGCACTTTATTGTTAGCCACGGCAACCATTGGCCTGAGGAACCAATTTTTCTTTGGAACAGGTAGTTTCTGGATGTAATTGCTTTTTGCAGTCCTCTTAAAATGTAAAAGCTTTTCCCCAAATCTCTACAATTACTCCACTTCTTGGGGAAAGTTAGGTTAAATATTGCTGGCTGGTTATGGGGATTCAGTTTTATTTCCTGTTTGCTTAGGGTGGAAATCACAGTCCATTTTTTTTCAAAATATGTGAACTGTGACACCAATTTTATAGCATAAATAGAGGTAGTACAATCAAAGAGTAGAGGAGAGGTTCCTCTATCTCACAGGAAGAGAGAGAACAAATCTAACCTCTCTAGTACAGTAAATGCATCTACATCTTCCACTCATCAATAGACACATGCAAAAGAAATCGACTCCAATTATACGATAAGGGCCGCTTTGATAACACGTTAGGGTAAACCTAGTTAAGGTAAGCCTAGGTAAGCTACCCAGGGATAAGCCAAACCGAGTTTGATAACTAGTTCTTATTCTACGTAGAATAAGGAAAAAAATAAAATAGATAAAGTAATTTAAAAATATCATAAATAAGAAATCCACAAAACTTTACCCTAGAATAGAACCCGGGCAATGCTGGCAGTATCGGCCGAAACCGATACGTTTCGGCCGGTACCGAAATGAGTTCGGACCTGTTCTGTCACGGCCCGTACTCTATACCGTCTAGGTATTGTCTGCTTTGACCTACCGACCTCACGATTTTGTCCCTTTCTAACAGTGATCAGCTCTAGAATGGAGGACTTCCCGGGAGGTCACCCATCCCAGTACTACTCCCCATTAAGCACGCTTAACTTCGGAGTTCTTTTCAAGAACTGAGCCGATACTTCAAAAGGCGCCTCGATGATATAGAGTACAACTTAGCTATATTTGAGGGTGTTACTGGTGGGGACACCGGGCCCACTACCGGACCCACTACTCGGAGCCGCCGCCGCACCGCCCCGACATCACCGAGTTTGTGGCTCGGTGACTCACTTGAAGACTCGGCGTCCTGAGTACGTATTTGTACGTATTGCGTATGTATTTTATTTGTGTGTATTTTACTATGGTCGTATTTGTATTATTAACCACCAAAGTCAAAATATTTTATTTTTATTTTAGCCAAGTCAAGAGTGGTTGTTGGCTTTTGTTTTATTAGGTTAGGACATAGGAGTCATTTGTTGAAATGGCTAAGGGTATGCATGTCCTAGTGGGTTTTGGCCTTTCCTATATAAAGGGGGCTAATGTGTTGTGTTTTCATATATGAAAGAATAAAAAATTTGTAACCTACGTAGGTGCTTTGCCCCTTCTAACTTCTCTTCCCTCTTAGCTCCATTGTGAGATTTGAGTGTCGCCCGGTGTGAGGCCGAGTTGCGCGAGACAGTGGTTATCCCGTCCTGGTCGCGTCACCGGAGTGTCGTCGATCCTTCCTCCGACGCCGCCGCGTCAAATTTGGTATCAGAGCCCAACAACGGCGTCTCTGTCAACTCCGACGTCCCCGTCGTCTCCCCTCCTTTCTTTTGATTGCCAGAAGTGAAAAAAAAAAACAGGTCAGAAGAGTTCTTTCTCTCGGCTGAGAAAGAAAAAAAAACACAGGAGATCTCTCGGTTGCAAGAGAGAGAGAAAAAAAAATAAAAAAAATACACATTCGCGGCACAGGCATCGTGGCCCGTGCCCAGTTCAAAGGGATTTTGGCCGCAACGGCCATTCCCGCCGCCGAGGCCTGCCGCTGTTTGCGATCGTTTATTTATGATCTACCCGGGGGTATCTTGTTAGGTAGGTCCCTGACTGTTTGGGACGGGATTTCTATTCTGTTTGTTGGTTTATTTCACGTGTCGATCAATCAATTAACTGACTGGCAATTAACTGACTGATTGACTGCGCGGGCGTGCCAGTCACGTACGTGACAAGTTTATTATGCGCTCATTCTGACCTGTGTCGGGCGAGAGAGAGGTTCGGTCGGGAGAGGTTCGGTCGGGACCAGCAGTCCGCCATACCATAAAGGCTATGGCATTAATTACATCCCCCGCGAGGAGGGAAAACCTTTGATTAATTGCCGAGATAGTGGGCTGTCGAGGCCGGAATAAAAGATGCGATGTTATGAACATGACAAGATCACGTGAGATGCATCTATCTATCATGCAAGAGAGGCATGGTTTATTAAATTGATGACCCTTGGTACAGGGCGGAGGACGTAGGTCCGAAGACCACCATTGCGCATAGCGGAGACTTCCGATCGGGCATAACCCGGCCTTGCGTCAACGCCGTTTGATATACACAAGGGTCTATGCAAACATGCATGCATGATGCTCATGACTATGCTAAGCATGGCAATAGAGTTATGAAAACGAACAGAGCTCAATCACATTTATTAATCCCTGCCAAAAGGGGGAAAAGGTAACACAAGCATGATAACGAAAGCAAAGTGCTGACGGACATGGTAGTGAAAGCATGATAACGAAACGATTCGGACTTGAACGGCCCCCCTCTTATTCAGTTTATTACTAATTAGAGTTTATTAACTCCGACCACGGGAGACGAGGATCGCTCCGGAGGCGAGTGAGCGATTAAAACAGCAAAAAGGTTCAAAACCGGCACGGCCACGCGTAGGGGTAGGTTTCCCCGGCGCGGCCAAACGTAGGTGAAGGGCCTTAATACGGCGCGGTTATGACAACCGGCTAATACGGCGCGAAGGGCACGGGGCGCGCCGTTTTAGGGCGCGCCGGGAACGGGCCAAATAAAAAAGAGGAAAACATGAGTCTAGTGTTAATCCGGCGCGGGGGGGTACCGCGCCGTATTAGGGCGCGCCGGATTAGGGCCGCACCGTTTTAGCTTATTTTTGATGGATTTTTGAAACCATTTAAGTTCATTAAGGTTTTGAAGTTATTTGGGCCAATTGCTTGTTTGATTAAAGTCCAGGATCTTTCCAGAATGAAGTAATGGGCCAGTGCGAGGTCCATACTCGAGCACTAGAGTCCCTGATTCAGAGTGAATGCTGTATTACGGCGAGTCCATATAGATGATTCATATGTCCAGAACCTGCCAAAAATTGGGCAGCATCTCCCCTGAATATGAAAGGTTGCAGGAGAGGAACGGGGTCATACTCACTTGTGGAGTAAGCCCCTTAAACTACCGGTCTGCATGGTGACAGCCAGCGAATTCCCAACGGATGGGATACCCCGAGGACTAGCCTACGAGGGGCACCAAAGCTCCGTGGGTGAGGATAGAGGGATGGGGCAGATGATAATGGAAGCAGCACCCCGAGGACTAGCCTACGAGGGGTGGGCAACCCACAGCCTGTAACACATCCCTTAGAGAGAGACCGACCATTAGGGAGGGAAGCTCCGAGGACTAGCCTGCTAGGAGCACACATCTCTTGGTCACCATCGGATCTCCAAATTGCTGAGGCTAAGATTGTTGGGTTAAAAACCCTGTTATTATCCGTTGTGGCCTTGAGGGAGCATCTACCATTGAGAGGTAGAGCCCTCGATCACTCAGCAGCTCCGTGAAACAATGGGGAATGTCCCCCTCCCCGGATGATTAAAGTAAAAAACCGGCGGAATCTCAAAACGGCTCAACGGACGCAGCCCAGAAACCAGCGAAGTGGGGGGCATTCGGTGTAGGCAGATTGCCAGACGCAGGGTTGAGGCATCGATGCCAGCGTGATCGGGCTAACATGCCCTGAAGAACAGGCAACTGGCCACGACACAGAGGGATAGTTGATGCATAGATGAGATGAGCGAACTGTAGAAACATATGCTCGAACAACTAGAACGCAATGCTCAGACCGTGGACCCTGCCATCCCGGAGGCGACTCCCACCCCCGTGAGCAACAGCACAGCTCTGTCCACGGGGGGACGCAAAGACCGTCAAATGAAACATAGAAGCGTTCGATGGGAAGGACCCGAGGAGGGGTCATCTCTGTAGCCCGTGATGTCTCGGGGCATGGTCGGGATTCGAAGAAATCGGAGTCGGAAACTACGCACGGAAGGGCCCCGGTATATGCATTGACAGAGATCAAAAGGGGGGAAACCTCGAGCATTCATTCGACCCACTCATCCATACATCTATGTATATATCACCACCCCATAAGCGGGGATGGGCTAACATTTACACATTACGAATCCGGCGCCGGCGTCATCGCTCGGTCGCCGTTCATCAGTTGCAGAGGAATGTACAGAGGAGCAACATCAAAAAAGATCGCAGAGAAGGAGGGGAGGGGTCGGCTCATATCATCGCCATCCCTCCCCCCTCTCGCTTACATTTGACAGAGAGAGAACAAAGCACGGAATCCACGATAACACGGGCGCCCACCTATTCCCGGAACAGAGTATCGGATGACTCCTCCTTCTCCGGCTCCGAAGGACTTCAGTTAGTGCAGAGGAAGACGGCCGCCGAAGGACGCTCAGACAGAACCCTATTTCCCAAGGAAGCTCTCTCTCCCCGGAATCTGGTTTTTTTCTCGAATCCTCTTCCTTTCCTTCTTCTTTTCACCTCTTCTTTTTTTTCTTTCGAACAGCTGCCTCTATATGTATAGGAGCAGGTTTGAGCTCTTAATCCGGCGTGGAGATTGGCGCGCCGGAAAGGGTGAGCTCTATCCCCTGCGTGCCGGAATAGGAGGGCGCCGGGGAAGGTCCTTTGCGCGCCGGAACAAGGGGCGCCGGATGTAGGCGCGCCGGTTTAGGGCGCGCCGTGTTAATGCTCCTCATACGTCGTACGTCAGTCGATGAGTCCGGGGGTCACCGTGAACATTTATCTCGCCAGTGCTCCTTGAAACCTCGACAAGACGCCTTCTTGAAGCTTTCAGACCGACGTGAGGCCATTCTCGGAACTTCCGATGACTTTGGTTCGATCACGTGGGTTTTCCGCTGACACGGCTCTTGGCACTATGCTAGGTGCTGCTGGCTCGGTCTGGCTTGTGCTCAAAGCTCCTTAGAGGGTGGGATAACACCCGGGATAGTTCCGCCTGAGCTGGGCGATCATTCTGCCACTAAGGGGCCCATCTGGGCGGGAAGCCGCACCCGTGTCGGGTGACCGGGATCTTCTGCCGACAGAGCTTTCGGTCCTCCGTTCTGGAGAGCCAAGGGGACTCTTTCATCTCAGGAGAGCCTTTCATGAGGTGGGTAGCCACTGGGTAGACCGTCGTCCTTGGTCGGACAACGGGTGTAGTGTATGCGACACGACGGAGTCGATGCCGGTTCATTGGGCAGGCTTGGTCGCACTGTCGGTTGGTTGTGAGTTCATCTCGGCTCTCCTGAGGTGAAGTCCCCATGTTCATACGGGGTGACTCGAGGCTCTGGCAGCTTGAGAAGTCTTCAATATGTTGATCTTTATCGGCTTCTGCGCTTCAGCGGGCCGCATCATTCGTCTTTATGGCTTGATCGCCGACGATCATATTCTGGGTGCCAACAGCCGCCTACGGCTTTCCTTGACACCCGCGCCCGCTGCCACCCGCGGCCACCGCCGCCCAGCCGCCCCCCCCGCCCAGCGCGCCCTGCCGCTCGAAGGAAAGGAAAAGCACCGATAGTTTCCGGGACATACTCCAGTACAGCTGGTGTGGCACGAGCTGCACGACGTCCTGACACTGGTGCAGCCCCGCAAAGAGGAGGCCCTATCTGCACAGAAGACAAAGTGCTACACAACCTAAAATCAAGCAAACATTGAGAGGGGTAAAAAAATCAGCTGAAGTTGCAGGGCATGCATTTAAAAGTATTTGCAAATTATTTTTTCATGTAGGTGTCCCTGCACTTGCAGCTGAATCAGAATATTTTCAACCTATGCTAGATGCCATAGCAGATGCTGGTCCTGGCTTGAAGGTCCCGTCACGTCGAGACATATACGGGCGTGGCCTTGAGGGAGAGGTTGAGGAGCTCCATTAGTGGGTTGAAAGTTTCAAACATATCTGGATGGGGAGAGGATGCACCATTATGTGTGATGGCTAGACTGGTATCATGAAGAAGTCCATGATGTTGTGCCCCTTGTGCTTTGATGAGTGTGGTGTTTTAATGATAGCAACATGAATGAGTCACCACATTGAATGATAGCAACATGAATGTTTATAACTGATATATTCTGTGGAAAATGCATATGACTGTGACTGGTATATTATCTGGAGAATGCATGTGTTCTGTCTGCATAAGTCTATTCACTGCATGTGTTCTGTCTGCAAGTCCATACATTACATTATTTGGAGAATGCATTTGTTCTGTCTGCATAAGTCTATTCACTGCATGTGTTCTGTCTGCAAGTCCATACATTGCATTCGCCAAGTCTGTACATCCATCTGCTTGCATTGAGTCTATACATCGCTCACTTGCATGATCATCAAGTATGCACATTGGACTTTTACTCAAGTCTGTACATTGCATCATATTGTTATGCAGTGTCTTGGTGAAGTCTATACAGACTGTTCATGCATTCAAGTTCAAGTATATACATCGGTCCGTCTCTGTTAGCGTCTAAGGCTTTGGGCAAAGTCTATACAGACTTCAGCGTCTCATTCTGCGTCTTATAGCATGTCTATACATTGCATCGTGGCGTTTATGCTCTAAGTCTATACACTGCATAGCAAGCTCAAAGTCTATACATTGAGCGTCTCATTGAGCGTCTCATGCATCATTCTTCTAAGTCCATACATTGGACTGTAGCATGCATTTGACGAAGGCATCGCAAGTCTAGACAGTGGACCGTCTTTCCCAGCGTCTCAATTGGACTAGTCTGCAACGGCTAAGTCTGCACATTGGACCGTCTTCATTAGCGTCTTTGCCAAGTCCATACATCGTCCATCGTCTCATGAAGTCTGTACATCGCATTCACATTTCACAAAGTCTATACATTATGCATGTTTGAGTTGAAATCTATACACTGGTTCATATATCAAGTCTGCACATCCCTTACAGCAAGTATATACATTCGTTGTGCATAGTCTTGAGCATATAGGAAGTATGTACATTGTTCAGTGCATTGCATGCATCATGGTTGAAGTCTACACAGTGAGCTGAAGGATGCCTAAGTCTATACGTTGGCTACTGAATGTTATGCAGAGTCTATACATTGCACTGCATTCACATAGTCTATACAAAGCATAGCCTTGCATGAATGAAGTCTGTACATCGTGCATCTAGTGCTTCAAGTCTATACACTGCTGCACGTTGTGTTCTTCGAAGTCTGCACATTGCTTTACACTTCAGTAAGTATGTACAGCCGTTGCCTTCTTACATGAAGTCTGCACATTGCATCGTCTCAACTTGCGTCCCACGTTGCATCCAGCAAGTCTTTCACAAGTCTGTACATCACTGTAGCTGCATCGTCTCATGCAGCGTCTCATTCAAGTCTGTACAGCCGTCTGCATTGGATTTCAAGTCTAGACATTGCACTGTTACATCCACCGTCTCATTCAGCATCTTAGGCCTGCAAAGTCCATACATTGGTCGGTGGAAAGTCTGTACATTGGCTTTAAGACTCTCAAGTCTATACATTCGTTTCTGAAGGGAAAGTCTATACATTCGTTTCTAAGGCAAAGTCTGTACATTGCCTTTGGACCTCAGAGTCTATACAGAGTCTGCATCCTCTAAAGTCTGTACATCCGATTGCCTTTGCTTTGGTCAAGTCTGTACAGTCAGGGAGACTGTTAAGTCTATACATTCCTTCACTGTAGCTAGCACGAGGTGAAGTCTGTACAATGGTCTTAACTTTCCAAGTCTGTACATTGGCCTCCATGTCTCAAGTCTCTACATCGGATTGTTTGGCCAAGTCTGTACAGCCAACGCCTTCATTGATTCCAAGTCTGGACACTGGTCTTCAGGCGTTCCAAGGACTGTTCGAGAAGCTTTATGAAGGGCACGTGATCCGAGGATAAGGAGAGTGCCCAGATGAGGACACGTGTACTGACAGCCTGCTGGATGCTGCCACGTGGTCCGAATTTTTAGGGCGGGAACTGTGGAAGCCACACGCGCCCTGGCTACTGCTGCTGCTGCTATATATATGAGTCTTCGTCTTCAGATGAAGGCAGATCGAAATAGACAGAGCAGAAGCTGTGAAGAAAAAGCAGAGTGCAGAGAGGTCTTCGATTCAGAGAAAAAGAAAGAGAAGAGAAGAGAAGAAGAAGAAGAGAAAGAAGAGAAAGAGAGAAATAGAGAGCTCGAGCTGAGAGAGAGAGAGAGATTGGGTTGTCTGGCTTTTGGATCAAATCCAAGTCAGAAGTGCTCTTCGAGAGCTATACTTGTGCTTCATTGTTTCAGCTTTCCGATTGCTGTTTATTTCTATTTTCTGTTTTCCATTTTACACCTTCTTCAAGCTGTTAGTCAGCGGATGCAGTGGAGGTCTCCACTGGACAGGTAAAGCTGTAATCCTCAGCTGGCGAGACTTGGTCTCGGACGGGTTAAGCTGTATTTCCCCAGCGGTTTGCAGAGGTGCATCCTCTGGACATCAAGCTGTGTTGCTCAGCGGGGCGAGGAGGATTCCTCGGACGGCAAGCTGTGTTGCCTAGCGGTTGTAGGCAAGCTGTGTTGCCCAGCGGTTGTAGGCAAGCTGTGATGCCCAGCGGACGCAAGCTGTGTTGCGCAGCGGTAATCCACACTCGGGTTTGAGTGTGGGGTGGATGTAGGTCTGGAGGACCGAACCACCTAAAAATCCATTGTGCAATGGTTTGATTTCTTGTGTGGTTGGCGCTAGATGAATGCTTAGGGGCGCTTTGGTTTGATGTTCTATAAGTGTTCATCTATTTGCTGCGCACACTATATGTTTGACTGTGGTTTGATTTCTTTTATCTGAATTCGCTAGATGAATGCTAGGAGCGCCTCAATTGGGTTTTCTGTCTGAATGCTTTAAGGCACAAGCTCCTTTGATTTGATACAGTCTACAGTTTAGACTTGCTTAGGTTCGCTCTATGTATCTGCAATTATTTTTTAATTCCGCGTCTCTGATTGCTTAAGATTTAGTTTGAGCGAAAAATTTTAAAGGACATATTCATTCACCCCTCCTCTGAATACTGCACCGAACCCAACACATGATTAGCTTTCTAGTTTATTGCCTCGAAGGTACAATATTTGTTAAATCAGTAGATGCATCAAATTATGAAAAGAATGCAAATTATTTGTTTCATTTGATGGATAAGATGGTAGACTAAATTGGAGAGGACAATGTTGTGCAAATAGTCACTGATAATGAAGCCAGTTATAAGGCTGCAGGGAAGAAGTTGATGTAGAAGCGCAAACATTTATATTGGCTCCCATGTGCAGTACGTTGTCTGGATTTGATACTTGAAGACATTGGGAAAGAAAATAATGTGAAGAAGACAATTGAGAGGGCACAAAAAATCACCCAGTATATAAATGACCATCCTAGGATATTGAACATGTTGAGGGAGCATGTAAGTGGGGGGGCGAGATATCATCTGTGCAGGGCCAACCAGATTTGCTTCGAATTTCATATCTTTGTTGTCTTTGCACAAGTATTAGAATGAGCACAATTCTTTCTACTTTATTTTTATAGTTATCATCCGTATTTGATTCGAATTTCATTTCTTTGAAGTCTTTGCACAAGTATGAGAATGAGCTAAAAGCTTTCACGTATCACAATGCCATGCGGGAATACGTAGACAAATCTAATGTTGATGCTCGGATGGATTATTTGGATGTCTGTCATATCGTGGAATACAACAAATTCTAGGCCAGGGTCTCACGGTATATGAAAGAAGTCACACCCCTCGTGAAAGTCCTAAGAATGGTGGATGGCGATGAGAAGAATGATATTGGATATCTGTACGAGGCCATGGACCGTGCTAAATTAGACTTGCAGAAATCCCTTCCCAGTGAATATGAAAAGTGGTGAAAAATTATTGACCACAGATGGGACAACACATTACACCATGACTTGCATGTAGTTGGTGAGTGATTAATTGTATTGATACAAAGTTCATTGTTCTTCAGGTTAATTTATATCTAACATTTGGTTAACTATACACAAATGTATGTTATTTCCCCAACTCTCGATTTATGTACAATGGCAATGCAAATGTTGATGGCGAGGTGCTTCAAGACATTTTAAAAGTCATTGGTCGTTTATCGAGGACACCAGAGAAGAGATTTCAGGCCGAAATAGAGGTTGACTTTTATTGATTTTATCAATAAGACGTATAGAATTTACTTAAGTAGTTATGTTAATCTATTACTTTATCCTTATAGATGAACAATTAACCCCTCTTTGATAGGGAGAGAGATAAAACGAGAGTTACCCTTCCCAGATTAATTTATCCTGGAGAACCCCATTTATTTTGATGGACAGAGTTATAGCTTTGATATAAATAAGGGTTAACTGTGTTCCAATTCTTGAGATGGAACAATATGTCCAAGTGAAATAAGAGTTATCTCTCGATCTAATCTGATTAACTTTTTTTTGACCTATCAAATTAAAAAGTAGATAGATTAGAAGTTATCCCCGGGACAAATAGGGGATAACCCCCAACCAAAGGGGAAATTATAGAATGAGGATTGGGACATATTCTGACTCCCAAGTTCAATACGCTGTGGGAAGAGTGAGCCCAGGTATACTAAATCTTTGTGCTTAAATTGAGTCAATATGTATTAGTATATCATGGAGAATTGATCTTTATTTATATCTTACATTTATTTGTTTATGGTTGGTGGAACAATTGACTGGTGGATAGTGGTGAACAACCGAGATGTGGGCAGTAATACATTGGCTTTCATTGCAATTAGGGTGCTCAGTCAAACAACATCAATAAGTCAATGTGAAAGAAATTGGAGCACATTCAGCCTTATACACTCAAAGGTTCACGATCGGCTAAAGGCTGAACGGTTAGAAAAATTGATTTACTGTCACTACAACATGAGACTAAGAACATGAAGTTGAGACAACAATTACGGGACAAACGCGTCGTAGAGGATACAACTCTAGAAATTGATGTAGACGCATTATTTGATGATGACAATCCTTTGTAGTCTTGGGTTGAGGTACGAGAGCAGGTTGATGAACCCATTTTTGATGTTGATGATAGAACATGGGCAGTGGGCATATTAGATGAAGATGAGCCAAGGGATCTAGAATTCTGAAGACCAACAAAGAGAGCCAGAGAGACTCATGTACACTAGAGAGAGGACCCAACTTTGTTTGTTCATGACACTGAGCAGCAGCTTGAGTTTGAGTCAGCTAGACACTCAGAATCAGATAGTATGCCAGTGACTCCTAGAATGGTCAAGCCACCTCCATCGTTAAGAAGAATTTCATCAGTGCATGAGATAACTGAGAGGACTAGTGCTGCTGCTCGAGAGGACCCGATAATTGAGCAGTTGAAACAAATTTATGTGAGGCACACGCCAAGGGGAAAAGGACTCCTCTCAAAGATGAATGAAATGATCACACCAAAAGAGAAAAAAATATCCCCAAAGGATAAAAGGTGTAGAGCGGTGATAGGCCGATCTAGAGGGGAGGGGTGAATAGATCAGCCCCTTTTTGCCCTTCTTTGCGGAAAGAAAAACTAGATCCAAAACTAAGACTAGTAAAGAACGAGTTAGTTGATAGTTAACATGCTAGATGCACATATAATAATCATGAACGTTCCTGCCAAGCATCTAGCGTTGGTACTCAAAGAGAAACAAACCACAAGACACAAGATTTAAGGTGGTTCGGTCTCTATCCAGAGACCTACGTCCACCCCTCACACAACTCGGTGAGGCTTCACTAGTGCAAAGGCACTACCGCTGATTCACAGCTTCTATAAGAGAGATACACTCTCACAACTCCGCTACCAAACAGCTTGAGGGATTACACCCCAAAACTCACAGACCGGTGACCACACCGTCTGTCTTCCTACTCGCAGGTAGGGTACAAATATATGAGTAGGTGTTTTGAAGAAAACGCAAATAGAAAAAGAACAACCAGACATAGTATCGTTATGAAGTTCTATGTGAAGGAAAAACTCCTGTCTGGGAAGGAACTTGAGGACTCCTTGGTTCTCTTGTTGTTCTTCCTAGTTCGTCACCACAACCTCAAGAGGGAAGGACGATCTTGCTTCTGGTTCTCAAGGGAACCGGATGGAGCTTCACAGATCCTTTCTGCTTTGCTAAGAGACCTCCTTGAGTGAGGAAGAGAAGTGTCTTCTTCGTTGCACTCACTCCAGCAGCACCAGGAAGGAGATGGCTTCACGAGCAAGCTTCTCTCTTGCTTCCTTGTATTCTTTTTCTCTTTTTCCTTGCCACCTCACTTGGAACTCCTCCTACTTATATATATTGGTTGCACTCTCCATCTCCTGCATTGTCTACAGCAAGAGGAACGAACCCAGAAGGTCAGCTCCACATTATTTGATGTGCTTCCTTGTCAACGTTGACCCTTGCTTGTCATGGCTGCTGATATGTGGGTAGGTAGGAGACCATATCAGGAATGGTACCGTCCTTTTAGAGGATCTCTCTGCCAGAACAAGATCCTCTGACACAGTGATCTTCTTGACGGCTTTTTTCGGATCGAGCGGATCCTCCAGGATAAGTTCCGGATCTTGAAGAGCGGATTCTATCGATTTCAGATCCGTTCTGGACTATCATGAATGTGTCGACACTTTACACACAGGGTGTCGACACATTCCATTAAGATCTTGAAGATCCGTGGCTTCCAAGCGGAACAGGTCGACACCTTGACGAGCAAGTGTCGACACTTGCGCCATACTCGCATGTGAATCGTGCCGACGTGCCGAGACGTCGCTGGGTGGTGTCGAGACAGCTGCGCCATGTGCCGAGTCGTCACCAGACAGTGTCGGGACATATGCCCCAGAGGGAAGTAAGGCTTGCTTCTTGGAACCGAGGTGTCGACACTTTTCACTCAGTGTGTTGACACTTTGGTCAATCTAGAGGCCAGACAGAAAACGGCTTCAGTTGGATTTCTTCTGTGGTGTCGACACTTTGGTCAGATGTGTCGACACGTTGTGGGAGGTGTCGACACTCTTGGAGTGTAACTCCTGTACTTGTTCAGTCTATACTTTAAACCAAACTTGTTAGATATTCCTCAATTATCTAAAGATGATTTATGGATTGTTATCATCAAAACCAGGGGTCACAACATTCTCCCCCTTTTTGATGATGACAACCATGAATCATTATATCCAAGCATTCATATAGCATTACAGCATTTTTGGATGAGGAATCATCAGACATGTGATTTTTTTTTTTGCCATTCAACAAAAACAACACAATATTTTTATATTTTTCAACAAAAATGCTTGTTCCAGTGATCAAATTATACAACTCAAGCAAGGATTTGCATTCAACCATTTACACTGTCTAGATGCAAAATGCTAAAATCTAGAGAGAAGAAAAGAAACGAAACTAACTAGATGCTTATGCTAGCTAGATGATGCTTGTAGCACTCTCAAAAGTCTACAGAACTTCTCCCCCTTTGTCATCAGCAAGGAGGGGGTGAAGGAGGAGGCTGCTGTGGTGGAGGCATGGTGCTAAAGAGATTCTGTGCCTCAAGAAGTTGCTGTTGCAGTTGTGTGGTAGTGACTGCTAGAGAGTCAACCTTCTGAGTCAGCCGCTCATCCCTTTGTTTTACAAACCGGTGTAGAGTCTTGACGTTTTCATTGATATCCTTGAGCCAGGTGTGCATCATTTCACAAATGTACTCTGTCTCTGCCCGCTGTTGGGATCCTTGTGGTGGTAGGCGAGAAGATGTGGCTTCTGTCTGAGGAGGAGGGCACCATTCATCACCTGCCTCGGCCACGGCTGGTTAGAGTTGGGCTTTATGCATACGAATGAGTTCCAGAATTTCAGTACCAACCATATCAAGTTTGTTGTACACAACATTCATTTTGGCCTCAGCTTTGGTGGTGCTGTTCACTATGTGTGCTGTGTCATTGTGGACTGTTTCTGCAAGTTTGGAGGAGGCATCAAGGAGCTTGTTACAGTCAGCATAGACCTTACCTTTCATCCGGTGGGAGGCATCAAGTAGCCGTGAAGTAGTGGAATGAACTTTTTTTTCCAAATTAGAGGTGGCATTGATGGTTCTAGTGGCCTCTGTGGTCACTTGTTCTCTGATGGATAGTGTTGCTGCAGTCACTTGTTCTGCAATTTGATTGGAGGAGTCCATCAGCTTGGCACACTTGATGTTGAGATGACCTTGATCTTCTCGGATGTCATAGACATGCATGACCATTTCAGCAGTTTTCTCCTGGGTTTCAGTGTGAATCTCTCGTAGTCATTTCATGATTCTCCCTGCTCGTTCACACACATTTATGAGGGAGTTCATACAGCTTTTCAACCTTTCATCTGACTTATGTTTGTCCTTCACAAATTTTTCCCATCTGCTGGTTTGGACTTGCTCATAGTGAAGTTGTCTGGCTTTGATTCTGTCCACTTGCAGACTGATTTGTCGAAAAGAGGAGTTCATGCTCCCAAACTGTGCGGTGAGGAATTGCATAAGAGCAGGATGAATGTCCATGAGGCCACCTGTTGCACCAAAAGCAGTGCCTCTGGAGGTGGAGGCCTCTGTATGAAATTCAGGAGGTGCATCACGTGCACTAAACACTTGAGGCTCATTGTCTGGAGACAGTGGAGGTTGGATCCCAAATGCTGTCATCATCCCTGGCTGTTCTATGGGGTCAGCAGACTGCTGCTGTTGGTCCTGCCCATAGTGAGCGTTTACATGGAACGGTTCTTCTTGCTGGTCTAACTGCTCAACTACAGCTGGCTGGTCAGGCTGATTCTGTGTAGGCTGTTCCTGTTGAACTGGCTGTACTGGTGGATCTGGTAAATGGCCAGGCAGATTTCTTATAATTCTATCACCTTCTTTCTTGAAGTGCATGTAATTCTCAATGAACCGCATGCAATAGACATTGCTCCTGGGGATTTGTGTTGACTTTTCATTGTTCAGAGGAATTCCAACCTTCTGAAAAATTGCTGTAAGTTGTGCTGCATACGGCAGACTTCTCCTGTTCTGGGTACAATTGTCCATAATCTGGAGAATAATTTCTGGAAGACAAATCTGATGATTGTTGAACAAGTAGTAAAAGATGAATCTTTGGGTTTCTGTGAGTCTACTTCTGTCACCCCCTTGTGGGGTAATCATGGTGGTGCACATGTGGTGCAGTAGACGCTGTAAAGGGGGAAATCTATTGGTGTCAAAGGATTTGACAAGAATTTGGGATTCATCCTGAGGGTTTCGAGGCTTTCTTGTCAGGATAGTGTATGCTTCAGACAAATCAATCTCAAACTCAGATTCAATAAGCCCATCCCGGGGTATATGCAAAGCTTTGTGAAGAAGCTTTGTTGAAAGTTTGATTGTAACCCCCTTGACCTCAGACCTGAGGGCTTTCTTATTTGGGTCATACACTAAGTTCTTATAGAACTGCTGTACCAGAAATGGGTAGTACACCCTGTGGTCAGACATGAATCTTCTCCATCCTTGGAATTCAAAGAGCGGCAGTAGTTCAGGAAAATTCTCAAGCATCTTACGGTCACTGAAATCCATATACCTAGGAAAGAGGATCTTGGTGGGGTCACTTTCTTCTTCCCTGACTGAGGGAACAACACTGGGTTGCGGAGGTGCTGACGGCGCCTTGGCCTTCCCTTTTTCAGCTGCGGACAGACGCTTCCTCTTTGTCGGAGGGTGTTGCGGTGTGCCCTTGTCACTGTTCGAACCCTGGGCTTCGGCGGCTCTCCTCTTGGCTGGTTCAGCAGCTGGTCTGTCTTCAATGCTCTTGGAGGGCCCTTCTTTGTGTGCTTTCTTTACTGCAGGGGCGAGAGCAGCGGCCTTTTTGGATGATGCCGCGTCCTTCCTCTTGCCGCGGGTGACCGGAGGAGCCATAGAGAGGGCAGAAAGAAGGAAGGGAGGTTGACAGAGGGCTGCTGGAGCTAGCTGAGGAGATGGTGGCACAAACGAAGAGAGATTGAGAGGGGTGTCGACCTCGTGCAGACGCGTCGGAGAGGGGGTTTGCGAGAGAAGAGGGTTTTGAAAGGGGAAAGTGAAAACCAGATTTACACCGAGGAGTTTAAAAAGGCAGAGTTGAGATTTTACCTTTAAGAAAATAACAACCCTTAGATAAGAAATGGCTGAAATACTCCTGTTTTTATTTTAGAACGATTTAAGGCTTATAAGCTCATTTTTGAGTAATAAAGGTTTGAGAAAAACCGTTTTTGCAACAGATAATAAGACCAAAATATTTGAGAAAGTCAATAGATTTAACCAAGCCCATTTGTCTTACTCATCAAGTTCATTAGGCATGATTTGGAAAAAGGAGAATGAGCAAGTATTGAAAATAAACAAAATACCTTTGTGTTTTGAAGTAAGGTATAGAGTCAGCCCCAAACCATTTTTTTTATTTAAATAATTAAACAACAGTCCGATAGAACATGCACTTTTTGACTCAAGGAAGCACGTTGTTCAGACGCCAGAGTCCCTGGTTACTCAGTGTAGCTTATCTTTCTGTTTTCTTTTGAACAGAGTTGGCAGTCTTCATCATGACTAGATTAACTTTCATTTCATTGATGTAAGATCTAATTTCTTTGAAGATGAGGCCATTGCTCTGAAATTATTGCAGAATGGTTTTAGGATGCATATTCTCTAATTGGCTTCAAGAAGGGTAAGTTGTTTAAAGACAATACATGCCAATCATTTCTTAAACCAAGAAGCCTTTTTGCAGTAAACTTTCAGACGCTGAGGCTATGGTCATTATCAAAGACTTGATGAATGTTTTAACCCTATTATGAGTGCAATTTTGGTAGAACTCAAACACAATTATTAATGAAAATGAGGATTATAGACAAGAAACCGCTTCCTTAACAAGAGTATAACAGAGTACTTTATCTAGGGTTGTATGAACGAATTAAAAACATTCTCAACTCCCCCTAAATCAATGCTCGGTGATAAGAGAAGGTTCAGAAGCAAAATGTTTGTTGTGGAAATGAAAAAGACAGTGATAAGAAAGAGGTCAGAACGACTCTCCATTGGATCTCATACCCATGAGTGGCTTAGTGACAATGTCGACACATTCTGTGGAGGTGTCGACCTGAATAGAGGAGGCGCAGACTTTGCATAGACTTTGTAGCATGAACACCAGATATGCACAGACTCATGTAGAGTAGAAATTGAACCAAGCACAGACCTTGTTGGTCTTGAAACAACCCGTACACAGACCTTGACTGATGTGCACCGACCTTGGGTAGGATGTGCACCGACTTTGTTGGTCTTGAAACCCATCGTGCACAGACTTGGTATGGAACATGCACCGACCTTACTCAAGCATTCATCCTGCATGTGTCGGCACATGATAGGAAGGTGTCGACCTGTTGACACTTCTGGTCACAAGTCTGTTCTCAGCCAGTTCCTGTGATTCGTATCTGTCTTTATTTCTGAAATACACCTGCCAGCTTCAACTGCCAGTGCCTTTGACTTTCTTATTTCAGTCAATTATTCAAGAATGGTTTTACCTCGTTGCTACCACTGAGAAGTGCTTTATTGGATGCTAAAACTTTAAACATGTTTGTGCACTAGAAAGTAACTATGCAGATGTCGATATGCATTTCTGACTCATGGTACTTGGCGGAGGCCAGTCCTCACGCATGGGGAGAGTTTCCCGACAAGCGTGACCTATCTTTCCACTTCTCGACATTTGGTATACCAATTAGTCAACAGATGATTTTCAACTTAAAACTGTTGTGCCCATGTGGTCTTGATGTTGTGCCCCTTAGGCACAAGCATGATTTGATGATGGCAATGCCATTTTGTTTTGATGATAGCAACAAAGTGAGTGCATTTCTGTGCACTCTTTATTCTTGAGCATTCTGCATATGATAGCAACATGAATGAAGATGAAATAATGTTTTGATTGCATTGTCTATACATTTCTTTGTTTAGTCTGGACAGTAGTGGGTCGACCCCTTTCCAGATGGGTCGACTCCCCAGTTTTGCATGTCTGTACATTGCATTTGCTCATGCCTTAGAGTCTGTACATTCATGTGCACTGTTCATGCTACCAAGTCTACACATTGCTGGTGCGAGTAGTTAAGTCCATACATGGCTAGGTCTGTACATTGGATGTGTCACAGACAAAGTATGTACTTTCGTCACCATGCACATCTGACTTGAAGTCTGTATAGCCCAAGTCTGTACAGAGTCTTATTCATTCGTGTGCTTCATGAATATTCAAGTCTGTACATCGATGCATGCTTTGAAGTTCAAAGTCTATATAGTGCACTGTTGTGGTTGTGCATCATTTAGAACAAGTCCACACACTGCACTGTAGCTGCACGAAGTGATGTAAAGTCTATATATCGCAGCATGCATTCATTGTTAAAGTCTATACAGACTTCAGCGTCTCGTTCATGCATTGTTCATGAAGTCTGTACAGTGGGCTGTGTCTTTGTGCATCATGTTAAGTCTATACATTGCACTGTTCATGTACAGAGTCTGTGTCAAGCCTTGGCGTATGCATCTTAAAGTCTAAACATTGTGGAGCTTCGAATCTTCAAGTCTGTACATCCTTCATTAGCCAAGTTTACACATCACACCATCCATGCATGATGCGTCGACGCCCCCAGACTACCAAGTCTATACATCAGCCTTTGCATTGCAAGTCTATACAGTGTGCATTGTTCAAAACAAGTCTGCACAGTCATTGACTGTTGGCATCACGAAGTCTATGCATTGCTTGTGCATCATAGTCTGTACAGTGTCTCAAGTTGGCTAAGTCTATACACTCTCTCACATTGTACACACTTGCTTCATTGCTGTTTCTAAGTCTATACATCGCTGTGTCAAGCCTTGGCAAATGCCCCTAAGTCTATACATCGGACTGTTTGGCCAAGTCTGTACATCCTTCAGTGAACTTCGAAGTCTATACATTGGAAGCCTTTACCTACGTTGCACTTCAAAGTCTACACTCGCTATCTTCCATTGTTTCAAGTCTGTACAGCCTTTCCGTTGGAAAGTCTATACATTGGTCGCTGAATGATCTTCAAGTCCATACAGACCTTGATTCGCTCAAGTCTGTACATCGGCCTGCTATCTTTGGCAAGTCTTCACATCGTGAAGTCTATACACTCAACTCCTTCACACTTTAACAAGTCTGTACAGCGGCTGTCTTCACATAGGAAGTCTGTACAGCCGTTCACCTTGTGAAGTCTAGACATTTGATGTGCATGGTCTTGAAGCATTTAGGAAGTCTGTACATTGGTCTGCTTTGCATTGCATGAAGTCTATACATTTGTCTGCATTGCATTGCATGAAGTATATACATTGCACGAGCTGAATGCTTTCTAAGTCTATACATTGCATTGCATTGCATGAAGTCTATAAATTGCATTGCATTGCATGAAGTCCATACACTGCACGAAGTCTGCACATCGTGTGCGGCATGCTCGTCTAGTCTATACACTGGCTAGTCTGCACAAGACTGCAAGTCTATACACTGGCTGCTGCATTCTCATGAAGTCTATACATCCGATAGTGTAAGTCTATACATCGCCCAGTGTCATGCTTACATAGTCTGTACAACGCCTGCTTTACACACTCAAAGTCTACACATTGAATGTTAGCATGCTCGCACACACTAAGACCATACATTGAATAAAGTCTGTACAGTGTCTCACATATACAAAGTCTGAACATCGCCTCATGCATTATCTTCAGCAAAGTCTGAACATTGCTTCAGATAGCTTCAGCCAAGTCTATACATCGACTGGCAGTCTTCATGCTAAGTATATACATTGCTTCACAACGTGAAGTCTACACATGCCTTGTCCTCACATTGCAAGTCTACACACTGCAGTGCCTTCATTAAAGTCTGTACAGGGTTTATACTTAACCTGATAAACTGATGACTTATTCGTCTGTCCGACAGGTGCCTCTGCTCGTGAAGCTTAAGGAGGGCACGTGATCCGAGGCTGGAAGACCTGACCAGATGATGACACGTGTGCTGAAGCAAGTCTGGATGTTGCCACGTGGTCCAAAATATTTGGGCGAGAACTGTGGAGAACACGCGCCCAGGGGCTGCTGCTGCGTACATAAGGAAGCCTTCTTCCACAGAAGAAGACTGATTGAAGTGGCGAAGTATATACAGAGTGAATAGAAGCCAAGAAGCAGCAGAGAGCCACGATCAAAAGAGAAGAAGAAAAACAGAGAGAAGAAGAAAAGAGAAGAGGGCAGAAGAAGAAAAAGGAGAGCAGAGAAGAGAAAGATTGCGTGAGCTGAGAAGAAGAAAGAAGAGGAAGAAAGGAAGAGAGGAGATTGTTCTATTGAAGATATGTTCAGTCTGTTCGTGGATCAAATCCAGAACGACTATACTCATTGAGAGCTATATTTCCTGCGTTTCATTTCCAGCTTTTGTCGCTGTGCTTTTTATGTTTTCTTATTTTTCTTTTTGTTACTCCTGTTGCTATTGTTCTTCCGATTCTCAGTAGTGAGGTCGGGTTCCTCCTGTGGACTCAGGAGAAGGGAGATCTGATCTCCGGTTCTGGGCTTGTGGGTTGCAAGTCCAGGGGTCCCTCCTGGTCTGGAGGAAGAGAGGTCTGCGACCTCTGGTTTGCTGGTGACTGGGAGTCACTGGTGGGGTCCCTCCTGGTCTGGAGGAAGAGAGACTTCGGTCTCTGGTTTCCAAGTTGCTGGGAGTCACTTGGGGTGTCCCTCCAGTCTGGAGGAAGAGGGGAGACTGTTCCCCTTGTCAAGCTGTGTGGCAGCAAGTGTTCGCAGACTGAGTCTGCTTGTTTCTAGCGTTAGCTAGTGAAGCCTCACTCCGGTTGGGAGTGAGGGGTGGATGTAGGTCTGGAGGACCGAATCACCTAAAAAATTACTTGTGCAGTGGTTTGCCTTGCGTTAGCTCCATATCTTCTACCACCCTTCACAGGTTGTCTGAGCTTTCATATTGCTATCTGTGCTGCAGGTTGATTACCTTCTTCTGCTTCCGCTTGTTAATTGTTTAGGCGCGCACTTCATATTTGTTCCTTGGTTCAAAAGAGTATTTGATCAGATATTCAGATTGTCTATTCGCCTTGATAGCATTCTAGATTTTATTGAGCGAAAAGTTTTTAAGGGTGGGATTCATTCACCCCCCCCTCTGAATCCAGCGCACCGATCCTATCAATTGGTATCAGAGCGGTGTCTGCTTAGAAGGTCCAGCGACCTGCAGATCCGATCTTGCAGTCTTCGGTGCTAATTTATTTTTAGCGCATCAATATTCCTGTTGCATTGAATCTATCTGCTATCTGTTTCAATGGCTTATCCACCCGTCTTTAGTGGTTCTGATTTCAACCAGTGGCACAGTGCTTTACGTGCTTATGTTAAATCTGTTGATCCAGACCTGTGGAAAGTGATTTCACATGGTCCTCATAAATTACCAAAGAAAAAGTCCAAATGGACTGACAGTCACGAATCAATGTATGAGGAGAATCAGACAGCTATAAATCTGATGAAAGCAGCCACTGACAAAGCCTTTCACTCATGTTTCCTTGATTGCAGATCTGCAAGGGATATGTTGGAGATGATGAAGAGAGCATGGAAAGGGAATCAAACAAGCTGCATGATGGCCAATAGAAGTAATCAAGGTGGCAGCGATCAAGGCAGCAATCAAAGTGAAGACGATAATGATGAGGAGGTAAACCCTTTTGAGAACTATACCTTGGATGATTGGGAGAATTCATATGCTGAATTATTAGAGTCTCATGAACAGTTAAGAGAACAATACAAAAAATTGAAGAAGAATAGTAGGTCAGACAGTTTCAATTCTCCATGTAAAAACTGTGCTGAACTGAAAAATGTTCATGATGCGTTTATGTCTGATATTCAAATGTTGAAGAAACAAATTTCATTGCTGAAAATTGAAGATCAAGATCATGTAAAAGAAATCTCTGAACTTGAAAAGAAGCTTAGCCTAGCTAGTCATGATTCTGTTCAGAGTAAAGATTTGCTGAAAGAACTTGAATGTGTTAAATCTGACTTAAACAAGCTGAAAAATGAGAATGACTCTCTCAGAAAGTTTTCCAAAGAAAATGAAGAACAATTAGAGAAACTTAAACGAGAGAATGATTTGCTGATTGAAAAATTTAATGCCATAAAATCTGTAAACATAGAATTACAGAAAGATTTTGAAAAATAACAAAAGGAATTGAAGGAGTTTGAAGCTAAGAGAGAAAGCATGGTTAACTCAGAAGATCAGACTCTAATAAATGAGTTAATTCAGAATGACAAGCTTAAGGAAGAAAATGAGAAGTTAAAATTGCTGAACTCTTCAATATCTGAAAGACTTCTTACTTTGGAGAAAGGGAAAGTCATCTGTACAAACGAGACTGAAGAGGTAGATGAGCTGAGAAAGGAAATTGAAGAATACAAAACAGCTAACAAGGTTTTGAATGAAGCTGTTAATTGTAGTGAACAAGAGATCGCTAGTTATGAAATACACATTGCATCTCTTGAAAATGAAATTCAGGATTTGAAAAGCTCTTTGTCTAAATTTGTTGATGGATAAGAAAATCTGGACAAGTTGTTAGGAGTTAAGGCTAATACTCAAAAGGAAGGGCTAGGCTACAACAATGTCAATAAAAAGGTTTTCAAAAATAAGCTAATGACATCTTTCATCAAAGCTTCAGATGTAGCCACCACCTCAGAAAATAAACAACCAAATGTTCAGAAGAATCAGAAACAAACTGGAAAAATGGAAAAGGTCAGTCATGTGAAGAAAGGATTGAATCACATTGAAAATGTGCATGCTGTAAAACACACTGATACACCTAGACATGCACATAAAAGGGAAATCATGAAATGTCATTACTGTCACAAGATTGGCTACTTGATGCATGAATGTAATTTAATGAAATCAGATGATCTGAAAGCTAGAAAAATGCATGGTAGGGATTCGCAAGTCAAGTTCCCTGTCCCTCAGAAAAAGAGTGTCACATGTTTTAATTGTGATAAAGTAGGACACACTACTGCTCATTGCTGGTTTGCAAGTGGTAAGAAAAAATCATGTTCATTTCATAAAAAATACTTTGCAAATCAGCATGTTTTTAATAAGAACAAATCTGTTTCAAAGGACCAGCACATCATCTGTTTTAACTGCAACAAAAATGGTCACAAGGCCTCTGAATGCTGGTCAGGTTCCTTTAGAAGAAATTCTCTCAATTGCTCTCACTGCGGAAAGCATGGCCACAAAATCAAGGACTGTTGGCATGCTCAAGGGAAAAATTTCATTTCTGAAAGGTTTAAATTCCCTGTAAACACAAATGCTCTCAGAAAGAACATAGTTGTTTTTAAAAGGAAAAACTTTGAATGTTTTGATTATGGAAAACAGTTTGGTCATGCAAATAACAGAAATTTCCATGCCAATGCACATAAAATTCATGTTTATAATGATGTGCATAAAAGGAACCTAAAGTCTGTTTTTTCATGCTATAACTGTTGGAAGCCAGGCCATAGAGCTGCTAACTGTTGGCTGGCTGATTTTAGTAAACAAAATTCTCTCTCTGGTAATAAGTTTCATGACAACAGTAATTGGCATAAAAAGAACTTGAAATCTGCTGCATCATGTCATCACTGTGGTCAAATAGGTCATTCAATGAATAATTGCTATTTGATGAAATCTGATGACCTACATGCTGAAAAATTGTTTAGGAAACCTGCTAGGAATGTCACTGTTAATTCAGGACCCAAGACCTCTTGGGTACCTGTTTGTGCAAAATAGTTTGCTTTGCAGGTGTGCCTTGGAAGCTGAAGAATAAAAGGGGTAAATAAGCCAAGGCACTCAAAAGAAAATCCCATACTGAATTTTTCAGGTAAATTCTCTGCATTTCCTGTTGTGAAATTCATTGCATATCTTGTTTGATGTGTTCTTGCAAATTTGTTATCTATTGAACACTATGAATATTCATATCTCTCAATGCTCATTCTGAATTGTCTATTTAGACATTGAAATGAGAATAAACTTGCATTCTGAAAAATCTGAAAAGCTGAAATTTGATCCATGTATGCATGCTCACATTTAAAAATCTGCCTTGTTTCTCATGAGCACATGTTGAGATATCAGTGCATAATTCAGATTGATAATTGATTGGAAATCTGGACTGCATGTTGCATTATCATGCATGACCACTATGGTATATCAAATGGCAAGCTACCAAAAGGCAGGGAAATCTGTCTGGAGGTTCTTACTATGTGTGAGGTGGTCTAGTAGACCAAGTGCCCCGCCTAGTACCATGGGTCATTTTGCTTAATAGGGCAGTCTGATTGAGCTTGAGTAACATTGTCATATGTTCAGTTTTCAGTGCAAACATTGCATGTTTTCAGGGGTAGTTAATTGCATGTCTTTGCATAGCAAACAATGTTGAGTCTTTGCATGTCTTTGCATACATGTATTTAATTGCATTACATTTCTTGAAAAATGCTAAAGAGAGTAATTGAATGCATAGTGTCAGGGGGAGTCAATGCATTGCATGTAGATTGTCAAATGCATACACTTGTCAGAAGTCATTGCATGTTTTCCTTGAAAATCCTGAAACATGCCACACTTCCTGATAGCTTGCTTGATGTGCATAACCTTTTCTCCATTGATTTTAATTGACAAACCTTGATCATAACAGAAATCACTGAGCTTCAAAAATACTCACTCTTCAAAATCTCTTCTATCATTTGATGATTCAGAACTCTATCAGTCTTTCATGAAGATTTCAATGGGCTATCTCGATCATAAATCTGAAAACACTTGAACTAGGAATCTTCTATTATACGTTTTTATGAATATCTGAAATAACTCAGATGGTTTAAGTTTAATGTATTCAATGAGTTTGACTTTAAAATCTCTTAAAAAATATCTGAATCATGTTTAATAAACTTTAACCATCTATTTCATGCTGTGTCTTGTAAAATCTTCTGAAATCTGCACTATTGAATTCATGGCTTTAATTGGTTAAGACAATGAAATTATTATTGATTTGAAGCAAATGAATTTTTCTGAAATGTCTGAAGGGTAATTTCTGTCAGAGCAATGACTTTGGTCACTGAGAAACACATGTCCAAAGGACTGTGTCATGAGGTGCCATAGTTAACTCTGCTTAAGAATGAGAGTTAATCAGGCTGAGCAATGGCATGCACACTGAGAAATACAACTCACTCATCAAGAAATGATTTGGAGTGTGTCATGATGTGTAAATGCTACCTCTGTTCATATAAAGCATGACTGTCAGTCACACTAAGTGCTTAGGGATATTGGCCTCTGATCAAGGTATATCCTCTAGTTACAAGGTGTGCACTGAACTAGAGTGCTCGTAAAATTTGTAGCATGAAATTTTTTTTTGAACAAATTGCAATATCTGAATATTGATGCTAAAATCAAATTGCTAAAACCCTAGACAAAATTACATGACTTCAAAATTGCTTGATCTCAATACTAGTGCATGTAATTCCGAAATTTGATTGTGTAAGACAAAGGGAGTATAATCAAGATATAATTATGAGGGCTTGGTTCATTTTTATTAAACCCTGATTTTAGATATCAATACAGGATTTTATTGATAAACTTTGCATACATCATGTTTAAACCATGCTGATCAATAAAATTCATTCATAAGCCCTTATAATGGAAGACTTTGAAAAGTTATGTTTTTGAATTTATGAGATTGATATCTCCTTGAAAATCTTGTTGAATTATTTCTGTTTGGAGCTTATTTGTAAATCTGATTATTTGAACCTCTTCTGCTCATTGTCCTTGGTTCATTGACCTGAATTTCTCCTTGATTGCCCCTGTGGTCTCCTTCTCATCCATCTCATAGGATTCCACTTATTTAGGGGGAGCTTTCATGTCGTATGCATCATGCTGCATAGAAACTCTTAAAGGGGGAGAATTGTGATCTTGCATTTTGGTATCTCCATCTGCATCTGCATTCATACCTTCCCATGGTTCATCTTGATTATATCAAAGGGGGAGATTTTTGCCAAAGGGGGAGATTTTTATTCAATCATTGCATGCTGGTTTCTTTTGCTCTCTCAACCTTATGTCTTTTTGCTGAAGTCAAAGGGGGAGAATGTTTTGATCTGAGTTAGTGTGACTCATTGTGTTGCCATCATCAAAAAGGGGGAGATTGTTGTGCCCATGTGGTCTTGATATTGTGCCCCTTAGGCACAAGCATGATTTGATGATGGCAATGCCATTTTGTTTTGATGATAGCAACAAAGTGAGTGCATTTCTGTGCACTCTTTATTCTTGAGCATTCTGCATATGATAGCAACATGAATGAAGATGAAATAATGTTTTGATTGCATTGTCTATACATTTCTTTGTTTAGTCTGGACAGTAGTGGGTCGACCCCTTTCCAGATGGGTCGACTCCCCAGTTTTGCATGTCTGTACATTGCATTTGCTCATGCCTTAGAGTCTGTACATTCATGTGCACTGTTCATGCTACCAAGTCTACACATTGCTGGTGCGAGTAGTTAAGTCCATACATGGCTAAGTCTGTACATTGGATGTGTCACAGACAAAGTATGTACTTTCGTCACCATGCACATCTGACTTGAAGTCTGTACAGCCCAAGTCTGTACAGAGTCTTATTCATTCGTGTGCTTCATGAATATTCAAGTCTGTACATCGATGCATGCTTTGAAGTTCAAAGTCTATACAGTGCACTGTTGTGGTTGTGCATCATTTAGAACAAGTCCACACACTGCATTGTAGCTGCACGAAGTGATGTAAAGTCTATACATCGCAGTATGCATTCATTGTTAAAGTCTATACAGACTTCAGCGTCTCGTTCATGCATTGTTCATGAAGTCTGTACAGTGGACTGTGTCTTTGTGCATCATGTTAAGTCTATACATTGCACTGTTCATGTACAGAGTCTGTGTCAAGCCTTGGCGTATGCATCTTAAAGTCTAAACATTGTGGAGCTTCGAATCTTCAAGTTTGTACATCCTTCATTAGCCAAGTTTACACATCACACCATCCATGCATGATGCGTCGACGCCCCCAGACTACCAAGTCTATACATCAGCCTTTGCATTGCAAGTCTATACAGTGTGCATTGTTCAAAACAAGTCTGCACAGTCATTGACTGTTGGCATCACGAAGTCTATGCATTGCTTGTGCATCATAGTATGTACAATCTCTCAAGTTGGCTAAGTCTATACACTCTCTCACATTGTACACACTTGCTTCATTGCTGTTTCTAAGTCTATACATCGCTGTGTCAAGCCTTGGCAAATGCCCCTAAGTCTATACATCGGACTGTTTGGCCAAGTCTGTACATCCTTCAGTGAACTTCGAAGTCTATACATTGGAAGCCTTTACCTACGTTGCACTTCAAAGTCTATACACTCGCTATCTTCTATTGTTTCAAGTCTGTACAGCCTTTCCGTTGGAAAGTCTATACATTGGTCGCTAAATGATCTTCAAGTCCATACAGACCTTGATTCGCTCAAGTCTGTACATCGGCCTGCTATCTTTGGCAAGTCTTCACATCGTGAAGTCTATACACTCAACTCCTTCACACTTTAACAAGTCTGTACAGCGGCTGTCTTCACATAGGAAGTCTGTACAGCCGTTCACCTTGTGAAGTCTAGACATTTGATGTGCATGGTCTTGAAGCATTTAGGAAGTCTGTACATTGGTCTGCTTTGCATTGCATGAAGTCTATACATTTGTCTGCATTGCATTGCATGAAGTATATACATTGCACGAGCTGAATGCTTTCTAAGTCTATACATTGCATTGCATTGCATGAAGTCTATAAATTGCATTGCATTGCATGAAGTCCATACACTGCACGAAGTCTGCACATCGTGTGCGGCATGCTCGTCTAGTCTATACACTGGCTAGTCTGCACAAGACTGCAAGTCTATACACTGGCTGCTGCATTCTCATGAAGTCTATACATCCGATAGTGTAAGTCTATACATCGCCCAGTGTCATGCTTACATAGTCTGTACAACGCCTGCTTTACACACTCAAAGTCTACACATTGAATGTTAGCATGCTCGCACACACTAAGACCATACATTGAATAAAGTCTGTACAGTGTCTCACATATACAAAGTCTGAACATCGCCTCATGCATTATCTTCAGCAAAGTCTGAACATTGCTTCAGATAGCTTCAGCCAAGTCTATACATCGACTGGCAGTCTTCATGCTAAGTATATACATTGCTTCACAACGTGAAGTCTACACATGCCTTGTCCTCACATTGCAAGTCTACACACTGCAGTGCCTTCATTAAAGTCTGTACAGGGTTTATACTTAACCTGATAAACTGATGACTTATTCGTCTGTCCGACAGGTGCCTCTGCTCGTGAAGCTTAAGGAGGGCACGTGATCCGAGACTGGAAGACCTGGCCAGATGATGACACGTGTGCTGAAGCAAGTCTGGATGCTGCCACGTGGTCCAAAATATTTGGGCGGGAACTGTGGAGAACACGCGCCCAGGGGCTGCTGCTGCTGCGTACATAAGGAAGCCTTCTTCCACAGAAGAAGACTGATTGAAGTGGCGAAGTATATACAGAGTGAATAGAAGCCAAGAAGTAGCAGAGAGCCACGATCAAAAGAGAAGAAGAAAAACAGAGAGAAGAAGAAAAGAGAAGAGGGCAGAAGAAGAAAAAGGAGAGTAGAGAAGAGAAAGATTGCGTGAGCTGAGAAGAAGAAAGAAGAGGAAGAAAGGAAGAGAGGAGATTGTTCTATTGAAGATATGTTCAGTCTGTTCGTGGATCAAATCCAGAACGACTATGCTCATTGAGAGCTATATTTCCTGCGTTTCATTTCCAGCTTTTGTCGCTGTGCTTTTTATGTTTTCTTATTTTTCTTTTTGTTACTCCTGTTGCTATTGTTCTTCCGATTCTCAGTAGTGAGGTCGGGTTCCTCCTGTGGACTCAGGAGAAGGGAGATCTGATCTCCGGTTCTGGGCTTGTGGGTTGCAAGTCCAGGGGTCCCTCCTGGTCTGGAGGAAGAGAGGTCTGCGATCTCTGGTTTGCTGGTGACTGGGAGTCATCCCTCCTGGTCTGGAGGAAGAGAGACTTCGGTCTCTGGTTTCCAAGTGGTTGGGAGTCACTTGGGGTGTCCCTCCGGTCTGGAGGAAGAGGGGAGACTGTTCCCCTGGTCAAGCTGTGTGGCAGCAAGTGTTCGCAGACTGAGTCTGCTTGTTTCTAGCGTTAGCTAGTGAAGCCTCACTCCGGTTGGGAGTGAGGGGTGGATGTAGGTCTGGAGGACCGAACCACCTAAAAAATTACTTGTGCAGTGGTTTGCCTTGCGTTAGCTCCATATCTTCTACCACCCTTCACAGGTTGTCTGAGCTTTCATATTGCTATCTGTGCTGCAGGTTGATTACCTTCTTCTGCTTCCGCTTGTTAATTGTTTAGGCGCGCACTTCATATTTGTTCCTTGGTTCAAAAGAGTATTTGATCAGATATTCAGATTGTCTATTCGCCTTGATAGCATTCTAGATTTTATTGAGAGAAAAGTTTTTAAGGGTGGGATTCATTCACCCCCCCTCTGAATCCAGTGCACCGATCCTATCAAAAACAACCAGATCTGCACACAAGCTCCCCCTGAATGTGACCATCATTCATGAAACAGTTTGTACACCCAATAGACCAGTTCTAGACAAAGACATATATGCTTGTTCCGATCATATCAAAGATAAGTAACTTGTGCACCGAAAGGAGGAGATAGCTCAAACCTGAGTGGATTGAGGTCTGCATAGACCTAGCTCTCTTCTTAATGTTGAAAACCTGTCATTGCTTAAGGGTTTTGTGAAAATGTCTGCAATCTGATTTTCTGAGTCAACAAAATGGAGCTCAAAGTGATTTTTGAGAACTTCATCCCTTCTAAAATGATGCCTAATTTCAATGTGCTTAGTCCTAGAGTGCATGACTGGATTTTTTGCAAGATTTATAGCACTTGTGTTATCACACAGAATGAGAACACAACCAAGATCTATTAGATAGTCTTGGAGTTGGTGTTTGATCCACAGCACTGGAGTGCCACAACTCCCTACAGCAACATATTCTACCTCTGCAGTTGAGAGGGCAACTGACTGCTATTTCTTGGAGGCCTAAGAAACCAAACACCCACTAAGAAATTGGCAATAACCACTAGTGCTCTTGCGGTCCAGTTTGCATCCTGCATAGTCTACATCTGAATATGAAATAAGTGAAAGTTCACAAGATGCAGGATACCATAATCCCAATTCTTGAGTGCCAGCGAGGTATCTAAAGATACGCTTGACGGTAGTCAAGTGGGACTCTCTAGGACTAGACTGAAATCTAGCACATAAGCAAACACTAAATTGAATGTCTGGTCTAGATGCAGTTAGATAGAGTAATGACCCGATCATACCTCTGTACCTCTTTGCATCCACAAGTGTACCTTGTTCATCTGCATCCAGTGAAGTGGCAGTCCCCATTGGAGTTCTTAATGGTTTGCAGTTGGTCAGATCAAACTTTTTCAGCAACTCCTTCACATATTTGGCTTGATTGATAAAACAACCTTCATTGCTTTGATTAATCTGCAAGCCAAGAAAGAATTGAAGCTCACCCATTAGACTTATTTCAAATTCATTTGTCATGAGTTTCGCAAATTCCTCACACATTTGAGGTTTAGTGGACCCAAACACTATGTCATCCACATAAATCTGAACTAGCAAGATGTGTGTTGTACCTGGACAATTTTCCCGGCAAAATACCCAGATATAAGAGTTCGGGAATTTCCTCAAACACCTTCAAGGCACGGGCTATCCGGCCCCTCCGACAACCTAGTGGGCCCGACCAATGGCCCCAACCCGCTAGCCGAGGTATACGGCGACATTAGCAATCAATCGGGATCACTCCCGACCCCTAAGTTGTGGACCTTGCTCGCGTTCTACACGACCACTCGGGCCAACCCGGGGGCACCCCGACTACAAGCCACGCCACGTTGCACCCAGTGAAAAGGCCAGGGGCCTACCCCGGGACGCCTTCTTTCAACCCTCCAAGGTCAAAGGGAGACCCAAGTAAGTCAACCACAGGCTTTGGAGGCTCGCAGCACGTGTATACGGCTCACACACGTGTGTTCGGCATTTTTCCGAACACCTTGTGGGCGCGTATGTTTCAACCCTTCTACACCAACCCACGGGCCACCCCGTGGTTCTAGCACACTAATTGGGTCCTACAACGACCCCCCAGCAAGCCGGGGCCACCCCCGACCCTTAGACACGTGGCAATGAGCCACTTAACTCTAGCTCTCGGGCCAACCCGAGGCTACCCTGTCAACCCGCTGTACAACGCGGCACGCAGCACGAGGCACGGCCCATGAGCCCAAGGTGCCCCCTCAGCCTCCATGAACTTCTACCCTCAGCCCAAGGCCAAGTCCAAGGCCCCCAGTCACCTACTTGGCCCGTTCGACAACGCGGGGTGTGTCGGGCATTTGCCCGAACACCCTACGAGCGGCTATTATGACTCGAAGAACAACAGCCCCCACGGGCCATCCCAGTATCTCGGAACCCCGTGTCCTTCAAAGGACATCCCCAGACGAAGAAAGAAGACCCCCGGGGGCCATCCCCCGGGGTTGCGGCCTGCCTGGGGTCCATTCGCCCCACGGCGGGGCTGTGCCCCCAAGGGAGGGCGAACTCCCGGGGGGCCGTGCCCTCTCCCCAGCCCGGAGGCCCGACGGTCTTCCCCAGTCCCAGTTCGTGCAAATTCCCAATCTCATGGTCCGTGGTTCGTGCAAAGTTTCGTTCGTCATTCCCGTACGTGGAAGAATTCGCGAAGGCGAAGCCCCAGGATTACGCCAGTCACACACGTCAATCCCCTCGGTCTACGCGCACAAGCAGTCAGTCGCCCAGTCTAAGTCTGTATTCTTTGTCTTCTTGCGTTCAAACTGAATCAAAGTGGGGCTAATATTAACAAAAAAATCTAATTTTATAGAGGTGGGGCCGCCCCTCTCTCTCCCTCCAACCCAGTCCGCCTAAACCCCCCCAAGGGGGGGGGGGGGGTTTAGGCAGACCAGCCTGGCCCCCAGGCTGGTCCGCCTAAACCCCTTGGGTATTAAAAAAATATTTTTTTAAAATAAAAAAATGGACCCACCCAAACCCCCCCGGGGAGGGGTTTAGACGGACCAACCTTAAAATGGACCCATTTGGTCCGCCCAAACCCCCCTGGGGGGGGGGGGGGGGTTGGGCGGACCAGCCTGGACCCCCAGGCTGGTTTGCCGGGTCCAGGCTGGTCCGCCCAAACCCCACCAAAATTTAAAAAAAAAAGATTTTTACCCTCCGAAGAGGGGTTTAGGCAGACCAGACCAGCCCCTTGGGCTGGTCCGCCTAAACCCCATCTCTCCCACTCCGTTACACACAAAAAATATACAAAAATAAAATAAAAATAATACTCTTTGAGGGGTTTACCCGGACCAAGTTGAACCCTCAACTTGGTCCGCTTAAACCCCACCCCCCACCCCTTCAAATTCCTATAAATTGCCCCCTTAGAAACTCAAGAGGCAAAAAAAAAAGGAGGACGAGGAAAGAACAACACAAGGAAGACTCCCGGACGGACACCCCCGACCTAATTGCCACACCCTCGGACTTTCGAGGCTTTCAGCAAGGGTCGGGAACGCGAGAAGACAAGTGCGCGCGCGGTTGGCTTGCTAGTCGGCTCACACACGCCGAGGGTATGTCACACGTACTTCCCTCACACGGTGTTTAGTCGTCTCATACGAAGACCATCCTCGTCGCACGTAAGGTGACTATGCCAACGGCAAACACACCCGCATCCCGGGTCCGCCTGTATACGCCAACTTACGGTGATGAAGTGCACTTCATGATGCGGCGCCAGACCCCTACACGGAATTGCGTGCCTACCGTTCACCTCCAGCCGGCCGTTGGCCACTCAGATTAACAACTCGAGTCTAGTCGGACCTCTGGCCCGGGAATCATAGTCCCGGGGCCGACCTCGACTCCCCAGCATGACGACACTCGCTGTCCGAGACCCGGACCCGACCGCCCGCCTCGAGCCGTGTCCGACCTCCACCAGGCGCCAGTCTATGTCCGCTCTTGCCACCAAAGCAGTCGGGCCCACACCAATCCCTCTGTAAAGAGTTCCTGTAAGACATGCGGATATCCGCTCTATTACGCAATGATCCGGGGACCGACCCACGTGTCGGAGTTGTCCCGCGGCTTGCACCAGTTGTACTTTGGCCACCTAGGCCCATTTGTAAAGCCCATGTGGCCCATCATAAAGTCAGTGAAATACAAGCGCCTGCATTCGGGCCCCCAGCTTCTTACCTACACTGTTCGGCATACGTGCCCAACATCTTAACCCCAGTAAAAACCACTAAGTCGAAAGCGCATTCACAGCTGCAGAATGCTCCCCGCCCTCTACCCACGGCTTCAGGCATATATACAGGCTTCTCTTCAGCATGGAACGAAGGTGTTCGGATTCACTCTGATGTAAATAAACACCGGTCGCTTGCGGCCGGTGGGGAAAGACGTCCAGTATACGATCCCCACAATCGCCTATGCACTCGCACCTGTGGAACCGCTTCTCTCCACGTGTCGCCCGATCGCCCGAGCCCACGTGCCGCGCCCTGGTGGCGCTTCCCCGGTCAACCCTTGGTTCCATGTGTGATTGTCGAGAAATCGACTGACACGCCCGCACCCTGTCTGGTCAACCCTTACCCTGACATTTCGGTGCCATCCGACCCTTTTCGACTTTCCGTAAAAGGAGAGTGCTCGATACCGCCGTGAGAGGCATGCAACCGTAAGGAAGATACCCGAGATATATCAAACTTCCGTGTCTTCCTTCCCCGCTGTATCCTTTCCTTCACGCCGGTCATCGGCATAAAAACGCGCGCAACAATGTCATTACCTTGTCTTTTGGTGAATAGTGTCTAGTCTACATTACCTCTTGAATACTCTTGTTCGGTGAGATAAGAGCTTAGTCTGTCATACCAAGCTCTAGGTGCCTGCTTCAAGCCATATAAAGCCCTGTTCAACTTATAAACATGATCTTTTAAATATGTGCATTCAAAACTGGGGGGTTGCTCTACATAAACTTCTTCTTTGATAAGACTATTCAGAAAAGCACTTTTAACATCCATTTGCTGCAGTTTTGATTTTATGAGAACATGCAAATGCAAGCAAAATTCTAATGGCCTCTAATCTGGCTACAGAGGCAAAAGACTCTTCAAAATCAATGCCAAACTCTTGATTATACCCCTGAGCCACCAATCTGGATTTGTTTCTTATTATCTTTCTATCTTCACTCAGTTTATTCCTGAAGACCTATTTAGTTCCTATGACAGATTTCTCTTGAGGCCTGGGAACTAGATGCCCGACTTTGTTTCTTTCAAACAAGTTTAATTCATCATGCATGGAGTTTATCCAGTTTCATCTTTTAAGGACTCTACAATACTTTTGGGTTCAGTTTGAGATACAAGAGCAAGTTGTTCGATTTCATCCATAATTCTGAAATGAGACCTAGTTTTGGTTCGGTCATGCAGATTACCTAAGATGTTTTCTAAAGGATGGTCTTTTAACACTCTTAGATCAGGTTGAGTGTTACCTTCATCTGCTTCAGTGACCGGAGTGTTGCTTGGCCCTCCTTGGTCTTCACTTGCTTGTGTCTCCTCGTGTGGAAGTTCTTCTTTTCCTTTTATGTTCAGGAATTCCCCATCATCATCTTCCCTGTAGATGTTGTCATGATCAATCTCATCAAATATGATGTGAGGGGATTCTTCCACACAAAGGGTCTTAAGATTATAGACTCTATAAGCTCTAGACTTATCTGAATACCCAAGGAATATCCCTTCTTCACTCTTGGGCTCAAATTTGTTCAGAACTCTTTTATCATTGTTGTGGACAAAGCACTTTGACCCAAAAATTTTCATGTGAAAGAGAGATGGCTTTTTACCTTTTAGCAGCTCATAAGGAGTCATTTTGGTGAGTGGCCTTACCATTGAATGGTTGATGATATAGCATGCAGTGTTTACCGCTTCTGCCCAAAATCTCTTTGGTAGTTGCTTTTCAGCAAGCATTGTGCGTGCCATCTCTATGAGAGTTCTGTTCTTCCTCTCCACTACCCCATTTTGTTCAGGAGTCCTTGGTGATGAAAATCAGTGAATTATTCCTTCAGTCCTACACAGATTGTCAAAGTTAGCATTGTCGAATTCACCACCATGATCTGAAATTATGTTGGAAATCTTGAACTTACCGTCTTGCTTCACTTGCATATAGAGTGCCTGAAACTCATCAAAAACATTATTTATATGTGCAAGATAAAATATCCAAGTGAATCTAGTAAAGTCATCTACCAAGACATAACCATATCTCTTACCACTTAAGCTAGCTGTTTTGGTTAGACCAAACAAGTCCATGTGAATTAGTTCAAGTGGTTTAGATGATAGGTTTTCAGTTCTACTTTTAAATGACTTTCTAGTTTGTTTTCCTTAAGCACATGCATCACAAATTCTAGAGTTCAGTTTGAATTTAATTTCAGGCAGTCCTTTGACAATAGAATGCTTCACCAATTTATGAAGAGTATTGTAGCTAGCACGACCTAGTCTGCGATGCCACAAGCATGCTAATTCAGATTTGGGAGCGGCAAGACAGATTTATGTGAGCAGGGTCATCTAAGTCAATCATGTACACGTTGTTGACTCTTTTACCAGAAAACTTGGTTTCTTTTGAATCAGGGTGCAAGATCCTACATTCATTAGAGTCAAAGACTACATTATGACCTTTATTACACAGTTGACTTATGCTCAGCAAATTATACTCCAGACCATCAACAAGTAATACATTATCTATTGAGTTGGAGGGGTTCTTACCAACTTTACCTACACCGATGATCTTTCCCTTGTTGTTTCCTCCAAACGTGACATGTCCAGCTTCCTTTTCCACCAGGAGACAGAATTTGGTTCTATCTCCAGTCATGTGTCTTGAGCAGTCACTGTCAAGATACCAGCGGTTGTGCACAGCTGCAAGACACTCCTGCACAAGGAATTAAGTGACAATGTTTGGAACCCAAGGATAATTGGGTCCCACTAGTTTCTTCATTTCTGTAAAGCAAGATAATATAGATTTTGAAATCCAGACTTTGTTAGCATTTTTGTTTTTCTTGCTTTGCTGGGGATTCTGGTTTTTCTTATCTTTAGCCTCTTGGGCTTTATGGGTTTTGGAAATGGTGGAGAAGGATTGTTTGTTAGACCACCTGTTCCAGTAGGTTGGTCTAGAGGAATAGTAGGTGTCATAGTACCTAGGTGGTTGAGGTTGATCATAGGGAACATAACTACCCCTAACCCATAAAGGTGTCGACCTGTAAGAGGTAAAGTGTCGACCTGTCTCTCGTTCTATCCGTCTATAGCTATCTCTGGATGAAGGATGTGTCGACCTCCTGTTATGAAAGTGTCGACCTGTTGGGGCAAACCTAGGGTATTGTTGGGCGTTTGACCATGTGGGTGTCGACCTGTCCTGAGGATAGTGCCGACCTGTTCCAACATTATAACTGTTCCTTCGTTTGGGATGTGCAGACTTCTGCTTAGACCGGTGTCGACCTGTTTGGGATTGTTGGTGAACCTTTTTGGGTTGTTGGGAAGTTTTGTTGACTGAGTCTCCTATCTTTTCTTTTCCTTTGTTTTCAAAAGTATCTTGGTGTGTTGTTTTGGAGGTTGATGCATCGGAAGATGAGACAAAGGTGGTAGTTTTTAGCCCAAATGTTTTCTTCTTGGTTGGCTCATACCCTAGCCCTTCCCTGTTGAAGTTTATCTTAGTTCCTAGTAGGGCGTTCAAGTTCTCACTTCCATCAACAAATCTTTCAAGAGCAGTTTGTTTACCTGCAAGATCCTTTTGAAGTTTTTCATTTTCTTTCAACAGTTGAGAGTTGACTTGTTTAAAGGCATCAGACTTTTCATTGCACAGATTGTTGTCTTTCACATAGCCTTGCATTTTTAGTTTCAATTTATCAATTTCATCTCTCAGGCTTTCATTTTCATCCTCCAAATCTTTCATCTCTTTTCTTCCTTCTTCAAGATTTTCATTCATTTTTCTTAGATCCTCAATCTCAGTTTCTAGGGAGATTATCTTTTCATTAAGAGTTTTATCATGTACAAAGGAGTCAACCTTCTTCTTTAAGGTTTTATTTTCTTTTCTGTACTCTTTATACTTATTCATCAATTCGAAGTAAGCTTCTTCCCAGTCATCAGTAGAGAACTGCTCAAAGGGAGAGCTCACCTCGTTGTCATTTTCTCCTTTGGCCATCAGGCAGAGATCGTCTTTCTCCTCTTTAGAGGAGTTATCTTCAGTCTCTTCCTCTTCTTCATCACTCCAGGTGCACACCATGGCCTATTTCTTCTTGCCCTTCCACCTGGGCATTGCTTTCTTAGCTCCTTCTGGACACTCAGACTTGATGTGTCCTGATTTCCTGCAAGAATAGCAGACAATCTTTTCAGACTTCTTAACATTTTCAAATCTTGGCCTGAAACCTCTTTTTACCTGAGGCTTCCTCTTTGTGAAGCCTGTACCTTCCTTTCTTAAAAATCTTCTAAACTTCCTTGTCATTAGAGCAACTTCGTCCTCTTCTGTGTTGCTACTTGAAGGCTCTTCATCTTCAGATAAGTCCTTGGTGCTTGGTCCAACTTTGAGAGCCAGAGACTTCTTTTTACTTACCTCAGTCTCTTTGTTCTTCAGATTCATCTCATAGGTCATCAGGGATCCTATGAGTTCTTCTACCTTGATGGTAGTCAAGTCTTTAGATTCTTCAACCACTGTGGCCTTTGTATGCCAAACAGGAGTTAGTGATATCAGAATCTTCCTTACTATTTCCTGCTCGGAATAGGTCTTACCTAGCTCAGTCAAGCCATTAGTGAGCATGGTTAGCCTAGCATACATGTCCGAAATGGACTCATCAGATTTTATTCTAAAATTTTCATATTCAGACACCAGCATGTTTGCTTTGGTTGCACGTACCTGTTGTGTCCCTTCATATATTACCTCAAGGCGGTCCCACATTTCTTTTGCAGTTGCGCAAGTTGACACCCTTGAGAACTCTGTTGGATGAAGGGAGCATTGCATAATGTGCTTGGCACCCCAGTTCAGAGTCGATGTCCTGATCTGTTCCTTAGTCCATGTGTCCTCGTCTGGAGGCCGCTCAAATGGTCCCATGCTGATCACTCGCCAGACTTCATGATCCTGGGCTCTAATGAAAACATGCATGCAGTTTTTCCAGTAAGGATAATTTGTCCCAGTGAAAAAGGGAGGTCTATTTATAGAATGCCCTTCGGCCATAGGACTCTTAGTCGCCATATCACCAGTTCTCTCAAGGTCGTTAGACCACATACAGAGAGACTAGCTCTGATATCACGTGTAGAGTGATGATAGGCCGATTTAGAGGGGAGGGGTGAATAGATCAGCCCCTTTTTGCCCTTCTTTGCGGAAAGAAAAAATAGATCTAAAACTAAGACTAGTAAAGAACGAGTTAGTTGATAGTTAACATGCTAGATGCACATATGATAATCATGAACGTTCCTGCCAAGCGTCTAGCGTTGGTACTCAAAGGGAAACAAACCACAAGACACAAGATTTAAGGTGATTCGGTCTCTATCCAGAGACCTACGTCCACCCCTCACACAACTCGGTGAGGCTTCACTAGTGCAAAGGCACTACCGCTGATTCACAGCTTCTATAAGAGAGATACACTCTCACAACTCCGCTGCCAAACAGCTTGAGGGATTACACCCCAAAACTCACAGACCGGTGACCACACCGTCTGTCTTCCCACTCGCAGGTAGGGTACAAATATATGAGTAGGTGTTTTGAAGAAAAAGCAAACAAAAAAAGAACAGTCAGACAGAGTATCGTTATGAAGTTCTATGTGAAGGAAAAACTCCTGTCTGGGAAGGAACTTGAGGACTCCTTGGTTCTCTTGTTGTTCTTCCTGGTTCGTCACCACAACCTCAAGAGGGAAGGACGATCTTGCTTCTGGTTCTCAAGGGAACCGGATGGAGCTTCACAGATCCTTTCTGCTTTGCTAAGAGACCTCCTTGAGTGAGGAAGAGAAGTGTCTTCTTCGTTGCACTCACTCTAGCAGCACCAGGAAGGAGATGGCTTCACGAGCAAGCTTCTCTCTTGCTTCCTTGTATTCTTTTTCTCTTTTTCCTTGCCACCTCACTTGGAACTCCTCCTACTTATATATATTGGTTGCACTCTCCATCTCTTGCATTGTCTACTGCAGGAGGAACGAACCCAGAAGGTCAGCTCCACATTATTTGATGTACTTCCTTGTCAACGTTGACCCTTGCTTGTCATACCTGCTGATATGTGGGTAGGTAGGGGAGACCATATCAGGAATGGTACCGTCCTTTTAGAGGATGTCTCTGCCAGAACAAGATCCTCTGACGCTGTGATCTTCTTGACGGCTTTTTCTTGATCGAGCGGATCCTCCAGGACAAGTTCCAGATCTTGAAGAGCGGATTCTATCGGTTTCAGATCCGTTCTGGACTATCATGAATGTGTCAACACTTTACACACAGGGTGTCGACACATTCCATTAAGATCTTGAAGATCCGTGGCTTCCAAGCGGAACAGGTCGACACCTTGACGAGCAAGTGTCGACACTTGCGCCATACTCGCATGTGAATCGTGCCGACGTGCCGAGACGTCGCTGGGTGGTGTCGAGACAGCTGCGCCATGTGCCGAGTCGTCACCAGACAGTGTCGGGACATATGCCCCAGAGGGAAGTAAGGCTTGCTTCTTGGAACCGAGGTGTCGACACTTTTCACTCAGTGTGTCGACACTTTGGTCAATCCAGAGGCCAGACAGAAAACGGCTTCAGTTGGATTTCTTCTGTGGTGTCGACACTTTGGTCAGATGTGTCGACACGTTGTGGGAGGTGTCGACACTCTTGGAGTGTAACTCCTGTACTTGTTCAGTCTATACTTTAAACCAAACTTGTTAGATATTCCTCAATTATCTAAAGATGATTTATGGATTGTTATCATCAAAACCAGGGGTCACAACAAAAGGCGACTGGTTTCTTATGGTTCTGATGATGATGATGATGATCCCAGTGCCGCTGCAGGTGCTACTACTGGCGTTGGCAGATATGCACCTACTTCCTCCTTCCACGCTGACACAGGCAGATGATAAAGTTATATTGAAGGAGGATATGATTTATAGAGCCAATATGAACATCCATGAGGTTATGGAGGTGGCCAACAGGAAGCAGGCATGTATGGGTGGGGTCATTAACTAAAATTTCAATTCCATCCAGTTCCACCCAGTAGTAGTTATGGGTCAGCATCCTCTTCTCATCCTCAAGGTTCTTATGCTGATTCTGGATTCCAATCAAGCCAACAACCTTATACTCCAAGAGGGTCCCCCATAGAGGGATGCAAGACTTGACTACATCATTGTTTGGTTACAGTGAATATACAAAATATATGCAACCTTTTTATGGGTATCAACATCAGAAGCCAGACGATGAGGGAGAAGGTTCTTCTAGTTATTATCCATATTAGTGCATCATCATTTGGGTAAGGATAATTTAATTTATGTAATATTTACTGTGTTTGTAATGTTTATTGTACTGCTTGAACTTACTTCATTCTTAATATGTACTCAATAATATTAGTTTAACATGTCCAATGTCTATTTCATGGTTATTGCACTTAATCCAATTTCTTTACGGTCAAATACATGTATAAAGAATTTTTTAATTTTTATCTGATTATTTATATTTTTATGATTTTTTTAATTTTTTCTATATTTTTTTGATTTTTTTAAATGTTTTGAACCAGTTTCGGTTAGTTTCAGCCGAAACCGAAACTGGTACTGCCATCCTTGATTTTCAGGAATTAGTTTTTTTGCAAATTCACTTATAACACTAGTTTATTTGTAAAAGTCTCTAAATTTAAGGATCTGATCAGATGATCGGGACCAAATGCATAGTCTTGAAAGACCAATTGTAATGTGTATTACACATTTAAGGATTGAAAGTTTTCAAATATCCTATAAGTGTACGTCTCTAATGAATGATCTTTATGATCATGTCCATTAGACAAAGATTACAATATCACAATGAATATTGTTAAAGGTTTAAGGGATTCTTTGACAGTTAATCAAAGGTGTTCAAATTTTAAGTCAATGTAAATAAACACCAACTGTGATTGATGAGAAAAGCTCCAACACGTTAACCCTAATCGTTTGGTAAAACCAAACACGCCGAATTAATAGTGCACACGCTAATAAACTAAAGGAACAATTTATCTAATATTTTTTCTTATTAGCAAGAATACGTGCATTTCTCTAAATTTCTTATCTATCTTTAAATTCTGTGGTCCAACATTGAGTCTGAGGAGAAATCGACCATAGTGTGGCAACTCATCTACATAAGGTTGAGTCTTGTCCTGAATCGATGTCTAAAACCAAAATTGGCAGTTCCTATACTGGTGCATAAACTCATGTATGCGTGAGATAATTTGGTTGCATCGTCTCTAAGGGGGTGTTTGCATTCTTCAAAATTTTCTTGGGAAATATTTTTCTAACCGATTTACACATGATTTGCAAACACAGAAAAGGGTTAGTTGGAATAATATTTTGCAGATTCTCAGAAAATTCTCTATTTCCCCAGAGTTTATTTCGCCACCTCTCCCCCTGGGAAAATAGTTCCCTGGAAATATTTTCCACCCACTCTCCACTTCTCTCACTATCTCTCTCTACTCATTTCCCTCTCTCTTTTCTCTCTCTTCCCCATGTGAGAACAAAAACACATGTTCTTGTTTTTTCTTCCCCGTAAATAGTTCCCATGTTTTTTGACTTTCTGGTGAAATGTCTTTCATGATTCTTAATTTTCACGGAAAATTTGAGAATGCTAACCCCCCTTAAGATTCTTTATGTAAGAATTCTTAGGGAAAATGTTCAATGCTTTATACTGTATTAGCTTCAGTGACTACTGGATGCATTGCTGTCATTTTATTAATAAAATTGGCAGACATCCCAGTGTTCATAAACAAAAATGGCAAAAAACCTATGCTGCAAATTGAAGAGAGACCATTGCTGCTCTAGTCTCAGATTTAAGCCCTGTTTCTAATCTGCCTATGGAATTGTCTCGTTTCTCTGTCATCCACCAACTATGAAAATCTGCCATATTTCCTGTAGTGTAGCGGTGCATGAGAAGTGCTGAAGGAATTTGAACATCAATATGAACAGTGCGACTAGAAAAATATAAAAATCATGGTCATTATTGGGATTTAAGGAATATATGTAGTTACTGATCTTTGGATGGTGCGGTGGGAAACTTTTAGTATACTTTCCTTTTTAGTTTGCATTCTCTTGCATGCTAAAGAATATCAAATATCTCCTTATGTGATCTCTATTTAGACCAAATGCAATCATAACATATATTTTTTCTTTGTATGAATAAAAATGGATGTTGTCTAGGTGTTTTAACTTTTGCTCCCTTTCTGCTTCAACTATATTTAGTTGCAATATATAAGCGTGATGCACTCCATCTTCATTCTTAACAGACACCAGCTGAGAGAGTTAAAGCAAAAATGAAGTTTCAGCTTTCACAAACTGGTATGACAATGTTTATTTGGCCTTAACTTTTTATTCCCCGTAGTTTGCAAAAGTTTTGAGATGGTATTAACATTTTCTCAGTCAACATTTAAAGTGTATGTACATTTTGTCATCTTTTGGTTTAATAACACGTCATTGCTTCAGTTCATTCATTTCATAACTATTCAGTGATGTGAAACTACATAATTCTATACAGAACTTGAGCAAGGCCATGTGGGATTCTATCAATGTTGAATCATTCTTCCTAAGACAGTGAATCCTCTCCTGAAAATTCCTTGTTTTATTGGCATCTTGTTAACTCAGGGTGGGTGGTAAACTTTCTCCTGTCACAAAATTGCAAACTTTGACTGCACAAATTTTCACATCTTGAAAGCAAAGGTATCCTCATCCAATTTCTTCACCAAACGCATGAGATCATGCTCGCTTCTAAGGGGCATCTGCTAATTACCATCATAAACCTCATCCCATCAATCCAGGTCAGCTATATCAGATCAAGAATCCAAAGACTTGGAGAGTTTTTTCAACTGACTGCCCCTTCATAATTTCAATACTCATGAGGTAGTGTTAGGTACATGGTCAAGGTCAGCTTGAACTGGAGAGAGCCTGTCAAAAGCCTCATGAGACCAGTTAGTAAGTGGAAACCTAACTTCTTGGTTGTTAAACTCATGAAACCATGATGCAGCCTTTAAAGGTTCCATATACTTGGAAAATAGTCCAGACAAAGATGGAATAGACAAGATAAACTTTTACGTAGTCCCTCTCCCTCCAATGATGGGAGTCAGCCAATTCACTAGGCTGCTAACACCAATTTTTCTACTCTTCAAAGTTTCATTGTTTATTTTCTCCTTGGGTACACTGATAATCCTCCCTCAGGAAAGAAAAAATATATTCATGGCCTCAACACCAGCATCCATGAGTAAAACAGTACCCTGATCGTGGAATCTCTCATACTGACCAGTGAGAAGTGAACAAAGATCAGGATATTGTAAATCATCTGTGCTTAGGTGAGCTTGGCCACATTGAAAAATGATCATTGATAGAAATGAAATGCAAAAACCTAAAATTGACATTTTTTTTGATCAAATCTGGAGAGTTCTGAGATATTACTTTCTGCAGCTGCAAAGGACATGACTCAGGGCATCACCACAGGATGGGAACGCTTTGATTTTAACCAAGAAGCTCCACTTGATGATGAGGAGATCGAAGGTGATATCATCTTCCAACCCCCCCCCCCCCCCCCCAATGGAGGAGATTATTTTGAGAATTGTGTTTTAGCTGTCATTTGTCTCAATTGTTCTTTTTGCAAGCTGGTTCTCCATTCAAACAGCAATGGCTTTACATTTAAAGTTATCTATATCTTAAATGGGTGGTCACAGCACAGTAGATATCACTTTTTGTTGTCTTTTCTAAAGAAACGTATACTGCACTGCCAATTTTATTGCTAAACAGAGATAGTACAATAAAAAACCAGGAAGAAATTTAGATCTCACATTTTGTTGAGGACTTCTTTCTAAATCCATGAAGAAATCCCCTTAACATGTGTATTGTTCCTGTATCTGTTGCTTCCAGCATTGAATTTTGACTCTTTCCTGTAGTCTGCTGTGATTTGTAGATGCTGTGAGCACATTCACTGCTTGATTTCAATTTCCATTTATGATTTTCTTTGTTAAATACAGTCGCAAAAGATGATGAGGCATTGGTCAAGGATATAGGGCGAAGTTTTCGATACTCTGCAGTAGAGGTACATGCACTCATCCAGTAGGCATACACGTCTTCCTTCTGCAATATGAGCAAATCGATAGTCTTTTTTCCTTTTAGATTTTTTTAGAGCACTCTCATTTTTTTCACAGGCCAAACATGAGGAAGAAATCAAAGCTGCCCATGACCAGGCCATGTTTGGTGCATCTACTGCTTTGCCTATACTTCCAGAAAATGAAATTATCAAAGAAACTGATAAAATGGATGAAAGGACTCGTGTCAACAGGACTCTCATCAATGAAAAGGTAATAAATAGTCAAACTTTTATCATCCCTTCGCTAGTTTGGGGTGCCAAAAATAACTGAGAGAAAGGATGAGTTAAAGAGTTTCCGTCACTGTAAATCTATCTTTGCAGGCACTTGCTATCCAAGGTTCTTGGCGAGATAGAATACCCAAAGCGCAACAGGGATTGGGAAGCTGAGGTGGTATGTGGTCGGGTATCATGAGCGCAGCCTCTCTGGCCCTGTCAAATGCTGATTTCTGTGACTTGGGAGCATCACTACTCAGAAAACACAGGTTGAGCTAATTTTGTGCTCTCATCTTACACTAAGAAGGGGTCTATCCACTGGGAAAATGAATGGTTAAAGAGGCTAAATGTCAACCAGTATGTCTCTAGCGAAATTGTTTCTCTTGTGCCACGGGTCCTTTTACTCACAAGTGGAGTTGGGAGGGAACAGAAAATCAGTTGCCTTGCGTGAAATAGGAATTAGGTGGAGAGCATCAACAGCAGTGAAATGTTGTATTTTCTGTCCTTTAAGTTCATCGTTTCTTTCTCATAAACTCGAGTAAATTGCACGATATTTCAAATTTCAAGTTTTTGTGTACACTATTAACGGAGCATGTACGTGCTACTATTTAGGCAAAACGGTGTCGACTTGGTTTGTGTATTAATCATAGGTAAGCTTTTATTCCCCATTTGCGAAGTAGGTACACAATTTTGAAGATGTAAGGGTTTTTTTTTCCGGTTGGCTATTAAAATACTATGTCTCCTATTCGTTGTGTCATTACGGTGTCAAATACTGGTTCATGAAGCGGTAAATTTTGTGAAGAATAGAAACAAAAGTATTTTGCATTAAAAATATTTTATGTCGAAGGCATTTTAAAGAGGGATGACGCTAAACAAATGTTTGAAAACTTCGTTAATTCTTTAGGTCTTTAATCGGATCAATGTAAAGGACTTCAGTGGATAAAATAAGGTTTACAATGACCCAAAATAATATCGAGTATGCAAGATGGGAGAAAATAAGTGCCATGGACACGTCCAAAAAGGGAGACAATTACAAAAATAACCTTATTAGTATTGAGGAGGGAGACAGCTTTTCAGGGCACAATTAGGCCCAATAAGGATCGGCTTGTTGTGTTGTCCATAGCGCTGCTTGTCAAGGCCCAACAAGGATTGGCCTGAGATCTAAGCCCGTGCTCCGTATACATCTTTGCCTCATGTCTCGTGGTGCACGACCAAGTGGCTTTTATTGTAATAATGATAGAAATTATTCCAGAGATTAATGGGCGTCGAGTTATCACCCACGTCCCCACGTTACCTACACAGCGAGAATATAAGATGACTCCGCCTTCTTACCTCTTGTAAGGCGAGCAGATGGGTAACCGATAACTCCATGATTAAGTCAACTATAACTCCATGACCCCACTAAATCAGAAGGCGAAGAGAATGAGACGAGATCGAGGAGGACTCTATAAATAAGACCATGGCCAGACGGCCAGGGAGGTATGCTTCTGCTACTCACGACGCCTCTCACACTCAACTCGACCTCCACTCTATTTCTCTCTCAGTCTCTACGAAGCTCCAGAGCGCTCACCACCTCCACTAAATTGCTTGATCACTCTTCTCGTCCTTCCACTCACCCTCTCCGAGCACTCTGGCTTTACATATGAGCGTTGTTCCTTTTACTCAAGCACTTCCCTAACTTAAGCATCAAAGGGCTATCCCCTGAGATCTCTCCTAGGGCTCGTTCTGACGTGGTTTCTCTGTTTGCAGGTTTCCTTTTGGGGGAAGGAGGGCGCTGGATTGAGAAGAGGGGCTGGGAGGGTAGAGAGGAGGGCGGCCAAGGGAGAGGGGGGGAAAGATGGGGGAGGGCGGCTAGGGTGTTGGAGAAAGAGGGAGGGGCGCCCTAATCCAAGGGCTGGGGGGGTTGATGGGGATCTAGGGAAGATGGAAGGTGGGGGTAATTTGTGAGAAGGGAAATAAAATTAGGAATTTAGTGGTGGAGAGGGAAAGGGAATAAGAAGAAAGGGGAAGAGGATTTCCCAGTCCAACTAGGAAAGGGGAGGTAGGTTCGGGAAGGGATAGGAAAGGGAAGCGAGGAGGTTATGGAAAGAAGAGTTGGAGAGGGGAAAGGGGGAAGGGAAGATGGGGGGCGCACCCCACTAAGAAGAGATATGAGAGGGAGTTGGCACAAGAGGGAGAGAGAGGAGGAGCCAAGAGGAAAATGCACTTTTAATTTTTTTTCTTCAAAAATTCTCTACACAAGTGATCCCTTGGCCCCTATTTATAAGGAGAGCCAGGGGTACAAATGACCATGATTGCCCTTGAAAATCAAATAATCACCCTATTATTCGAGGTGGTGAATGTAAGCTATCTTTGACCCAGAACTAGTAGACTAAAGAATGGCCCTTTGGGCTTTATTTAATTGGCCCATTAAGGCATACAGGACCTAAGATGGACTCAATTGACTCTAACAAAAGCTAGTAAAAATATACTGATATCAGATATGTTGAATGTTGTGGTGGTGCCGTGCCGGATCCTCCATAGTCGTGTGTCGAGCCTCGGTGTCCCCACCACCGGTGCCACCAACGCGCTACTGTCATTACAGGACCACTCGGCTGGCCTGCAGGCCAGACTACCCATAGCAGCAACCTCCGAGTTGCTGCCCCTCCCCACGAACCCCCCTCTTGCGCGAGGGTAGTGTTGTACTTCCCATCCCCTTGTTCCCCCTCCCTGCATGGATGTTTACTGTTGGTTGTACCCACAGGTCCGTCGGGAAGTGACATCGGCGTTGCGTTCTAGTTGGGTGAGCACGCTCCTCGGGTCATCCTCGTCACCAAATGGGGCCGGTCTTTTCAGACTCGGCGAGGTATAGGTCTGACCCTCGCTCCTTGGATTGTGCTTTTCCCAGTATCTTTTCAACGCTCACGCCAAAGGTGAGAGAGAGCTCGATCTAAACCATCCGGAGCATAAGAGTGTTGTCCGCTGCCTGTGTGAGTGAGAGCAACCCGACCCGCCTTCGGGCACCGGTTCTACCCAGGCTAAGACGGGCACTTTTCATACCTCGGGTCAGTCCTCACCCCAACCTCCCTTCACGGCTCTGACCGTGCAGGTTGCCCCCAGGTCGTCGTCCGTCCCCACCATTACCGGGTCACCCCAGAATTTAGTGACGCGTGTGGTCAGTCCACTACCATTTGGGTTCGTGGCTCGGTGATTGCTTACTATTTCGTAGGTCCCAGGGCATCCCATAGGTCATACCTCAACAGTAGGGTGGTCTATTTTTTTTTGTTAAAAAACTTCTTTTTAAAGGAAATGCCAGGGGGTTTTCGCTGACCAGACTGGGGGGGCCAGTCTGGTCCCCGTAACCCCCCCCCCCCAGGGGGGATTAACGCGGACTGGAAAGGGTTTTTTTTGAGGGGCCTATAAAATCCCCATTTTTTGTACTTCTTGGGCCCACTTTGACCTTGTGTGAACGTAAGAAAGAAAGGATACAGACTGGACTGGTGGCTGGTTGTGTGCACGTCGTACGAGGAGATTGACCGGCCCTTGTGCACGATCTCGAGACTCCTTCTTCGCGAATATTCCAGAGCTGGTATGTGGACCAATTTTGAGTGAGACTGGGACTGGGGTGAGCTTGTACTGGGACGAGGGGAGCTGGGTGGAGGTCCCCCCTGGGGGGAGTTCTCCCCCACTTAGGCGCAGTCGCGCCCGGGGTGAACTCCCCATCGGGGTGGGCTGCCGTCATGAGGGGTGCCCCTGGGGGTCTTCTTGCATCATTTTTCGATGTCCTTTAATGGGCTTGGGTCACCGAGACTCTGGTATTGACCTGTGGGGGCCAATTGTATAGTGTCGTTGTTGTCGCCCGTAAGGTGTTCGGGAAAATTCCCGATACACACCGGGTTGCCGAACGGCTTGGCTAGCTGGTTCGTCGGGCTTAGATCTAGCCCCAGGGCAAGGATAGTAACTTGTAGGAACTGAGAAAAGGTGTCCTGGGCGTGAGGGCCCAGCCTTGGTGAGGTATGTCGTGTTGTATGACGGGTTGACGGGCAGCCCCGGGTTGGCCTTGGGGTTGAAAGTTAACGGCTCATCGTCGTGTGTTAGAGGGTCGGGGGTGGCCCCAAATTGCTGGAGGGTTATCGTGTGATGCGGCTAGTGCGTCTAAGCAGTGGGTTGGCTTCGGCTCGTTGTAGAATGGCTAGAATATAAGCACCCACGAGGTGCTCGGGGAAATTCCCGACACGCGACCACGGGCCGTACAAGTGTGCTAAGGGCTCCTGAAGCCCACGGTTGATTGGGGGAGGTATTCCTTTGGCTTTAAAATGCTAGAGGGAGGTGTTTTGGGGGTGAATCCTGGCCTTGTTGCTGGGTGCCGTGTAACACCCATGATTTTTTAGATCAAAATCCATGGGTTTCGGAGCGCTTTCGTGGTTCCCGAATTGTGTTTTATGATTAAATCAGATTTTTGGCTGTTGGACTTTCGGACCCCTGTGTAGGGTGAACCGATGTGTTTTCAGGATCCAGGACATTGCAGGAGCGTTGTACATTTTTTTTAGAATTGTGGGGATGATTTTTTTCTCATTTTTTTATTTTTTAGATTTTTAAAATCCAGAATTATTTTCCTATAAATTAAACCCTTTCACTCCCTCTCCCTCATTCTCTCATTTCTCTCCCTCTCTCCTCTCGGTTCTCTCTTTCTCTCCCTCTCTCTCCGGCGGCCGATGGAGCTTGAGCGGGGTGAGGTGGCGAGGCTCGTGGGGTGAGGAGTGGTGAGGATGGAGCGAGGAACGGGGCGGTGGCACGGTGGTGCTTCATTCGCGAGTTTGCGAGCTCGGCGGCGGTTCGTGGCTTGTTTTCACGAGGAATCGACGTCCTCGACGCGGGTAACCGTCGGTGGAGGTAGGGAGATGGATACTTGGCCCTTCCTTTCCATTTCCCCACATTTTTTAGGCCGAGGTGAGGCCGAGAGTGGTTTATTTCATGCCTGGGGTTAGAAGGCATGATTTTGGGGTAAGCAACAGATTCGTCGATTCGATCACATTTTGTAGTTTAAATGGGTCCTCTAGGTGGTCTAGAGGGTGGGGAATGGTTCCCCTATGTTTTTCCCCATCACCCGGGGTGAATGGGGCGTGGTTTGGAACCCCACGGATGGGGTTCGGTCCGAGCGTCGCCGGAATCGGTCGACCGGCCCAGTGGGTTCGGTCGACCGGTTGCCGTTCGCCATGGGTGGGGCGAACTACCCAGTTCGGTGGACCGACCAGCCTGGTTCGGTCGACCGACCAGGGTAGGGTGTTGACCCGGTTGTGGCCAAGTCGACCGACCCTATGGGGTAGGTCGACCGACCACATTGGGTAGGTCGACCAAAATGGGGTTTTCTCACCCGTTTTTGCCTCCGGTCGACCCGGTTGTGACCCTTTGGTAGACCTTTGGCCCCGTGGATGTCCCGGACACCCCGTGGGGACCAATACTATGTTTTTGGGTGTTCGGAGGAATCATGTTACCTCGATTAGCATGCTGTGTTATTTTGAGGGTCCGGGTGACCCCGTGTGTTCTGGGCTTCCTTGCTTCGCTAGATCGAGTCACCGTGTACTTGTGTAGGTGCGAAGGGCTGTCCCCGCACGATGTAAGATTCTTCAGAAAGTGATTTTCGTGTGGGCCATGCATATGGCTAATGACCGAGCATTCTGTGACCCAACCTGGGGCTGGAGGTTTCTCGATTTTCCTTGGAAAGGGAATGAACTCGACGGTTGTGAGCCGCCTTAAGGATTATTTTGACCATGGTTTTAGACTATAGGAGTAGGGCAGATTGACAGCATGGAGCCATATTGTACAATGGTTTTGATCTGAGTCACGTGACTCAAGGACCATTGGATTTGTAGGTCTAGCTAGCCGTCCAGAGTCTGGTGGCACCGAGCCACCCGATACTTCGTGTTACTTGCGACGAGTGCGTGCGTGACCTTCGGTGTTTCCTCTTTACAGTGAGTGTCTATGTTCAGTGACCCCCACTAGTCATAGCTTGCCTGGGCACGCGTGTGCCGACCTACCAGGGAGTGGGTGGAGAGCTACATCTGAGAGAGACGATTTTAGGTTGGTTGGCGTAGGGCCTCCCACTATGGCGGCTCGAGTCCGGGCCAAGAGTAAAACCAGCTAGAGGGCCTGACGTAGTGCAGTCAGTCAGTGTGTGCACACGTGGTCGGGGACTTCGGACGCATGCTGACGAGCACGACCCTGACTAGATTCTTGTCTTGTGTTCTTTGGTTACTATACGGTGTCTTAGTTTTCACCTACGGCAAGTAGGGAGACACTGGGGCATGGACTAAGACGTCAGAGGACACATACTGCCTTGCTTCTAGTGGGCAGGTGTTGTGTCCCCTAGTTTTGATGATAACAAACCATAAATATTTATTAGATCTTTGTGGTATGTCTAACAATTTTATTGAAATTCTATTTTGGACAAGTACAGGTGAAGTACATTCAAGGTGTCGACCTGCCAGCAGGAAGTGTCGATACGTCAAGAAGAAACTCGTTATTTAGCCGCTTCTGTTTGTGCTCTGGCATGAACAGTGTGTCGACACTCCTTACAGAGCGTGTCGACACTTCAGTCCAATCCGGCGGTAAGTCTCTCTGTCTGGCGCCCATGACTCGACAATTCGACAACTCGAGCCGCACGCGAGTGTGGCACCCGTGTCGACCTGCGTATATTGAAGTGTCGACCTATTGATGAAGGTAGCCATTATTCTTCAAGTCATCAATGAGAAGTGTCGACCCTTCAGCTGGAAGTGTTGACACCAACAAGTTCGCCCAGAACGGATCTGAATCTACTAGCGTCCGCTTTTCAAGATCCGCAACCGGTCTTGGAGGATCCGTTCGTACTTGAAAAACCTTCTGGAAGCTCACCTTTTCAGAGGAATTGATTGGGTGTCAGAGGAATCTTCCAGGAGTGGGCCCTTTTGCTGATTTGGTTCTCTACCTACCCACGTACATGGGGCGCACGGCAGAAAAGACAAGCTATGGCGAAGCAAATGAGGAAAGGTGATGCGGGACTGATGATGCGACCGGGCTAAGACGTACGATGGACTTGATGTGCAACCAGCACTAACACGCTAAGGGAAGCCGAGCGGCTGACTACCATGGCATTCTCCGAGTGGAGACGTCTCTCAACAGGAACTCTAACTAGCCCGACGATCGTCCCTTGCGAGGGAAATGTGGGATCGTTGCGGTTAAAGAACCACTATCGCATAGGGTAATGCAGTCCGAGCTCGGTGCTCGACTGGAGCTAAGGAACGGGCGCTCACAACTCACAACCACGGCAATTTGCAACTAGCTAACGGCCCAATTCTAACAAACGCAGCATGATAGAAAATATACTAAATCAGCAATGTAAGTGTGGAACGAAACGCGTACCTCCACGACAAGCGCGTGGAGAAGAATTCCCGGCCGAATCCGACAACCCCAATACACACACTGAATAACCGTACACTTTCGAAACCTGATGCCCACTCCACGCAGGGAGGTAAAGGGCTACAAACGTAAATTTTGGGTTGCTGGAATCTGGGTTGACGGACCGCACTCGCAAGAGGCGAGGGAAGCGAGTCGGGGCCGATCGGGTGAGCCGATCAGAAGTCGACTTGATTCTGCCTGCACAGGCCACTCGGCGCAGCAAACTTACAGAGGCCGGTACGCCAAGATCTGACGTCCGATGGGAGTACCGTTTGTTGGAGAATGTCGGCGATAGGATGAAGATTCTCTACTCCGAAGGGCGTGATCAGATCTAGGTGCAGCAGTGACTGTTCTCAGCCTCAGATTCTACGCACACAGAACTACACATGAAGATAAATAATTACTGGAAAAATGGTTCCCGGTGTCGGAACGAGACGCCGTTTGTTGCAGATCATCGGCGACGTCTAGAGGAAGGATCTGAGTAAGGGGTTTGGTCAGATCGGCAAACAGAAGGGTGGGGAAGCTTCTGGAAGTCACCTCTTCTACTGGGTCAGATCTGCACAGGGTAGTCGGCGCAGTCCCACGAGAATCCCCACCACGGCCAGCACGATCTCAGAATGACACGAGCTTGGTGGCAACGCGAAGAGGACAAAAAATCCTACAACCCAACAAGATCTCATATCCATAGAGTTTGGGAGTCGATCCATAGAAATTTGGGATCAGGAACTTGAAGATCTAGACAGCAGACTCGGGCAGACTTGCGCGACTTCACAAGAAGAATTGTTCCCGGTGATCTAGAGCTCCGATCGACGCAAAACCAGGGCCAACGTCTTCCTGAATTACAGAAGCTTCACTGAAAATTTTCTTGGAACCAGATGCGAAGAGGATAGGGAGAATAAGGGGGGTGATTCACACGCTAAGTAAATCCCATCACATGATTTTGGTCTAGGGCATCACACCTAAGAGGGGGAAGAGAATCTCTCTCTTAACACAATTTTTTCTCACAAATTTTTCATTAACTTCTCAAATGGCACTATACATAGGCTTATATAGATAATGGCAAGGGGTGGGGGCTGGGAATTGCATGGGAGAGAGGGGAGGGAGAGGGGGTGCAGCCCCTTGACTTAGGTGGAGGAGGGAGACCATGGGGGAGGGGGAGGAAGTTTCCTTCCTTTGAAAATGAGAGGGAGGGGAGTCAAGCTACGTAGGTGGCAGCCTCCCTCTTGGACCAAGAAGGGGGAAGTCTATTTCTAAGCCTCCAAGCCTCCATTCTCTTAGCCCCTTTCACACCTAGCACACTAATCCCATGACTTGTTCACATTTAACCCCATTTGACCCATTCATACCTAGCCCATGGGCCTTTTCACACTTGGCCCTTTTAAAGCCCAAGAGAAAAGCCCAATAGCTCTAGACCACTATTCTAGCCCATTAGCCCTTATAATAACACAATTGTCCAACATGGACTACAATAGGGCCCAACATGGCCAAAAAATTGTGAAATAAGGATGATGGCTTGGCCGATGCGTCCACGTCCCCCGCGAGCTAACCGGGCCTCAGCGTGTCCTCGTCCACCGGTGTGTATGCGGCGTGTGTCCGCACCAATTCTCCCCGGGTGGGAGGAACTCGACCGCGTCGAGTAAGGGTCCCGAGGCTTGAGCTCTCCGCGTGTGATCAAGGCATCGTCTGGCACGTGGCATCCTCTCCAATGCACAAAGAAGTGTTGGTAGGCTCCGTTCCTGGTGGTGATCACCTGCTCATCCAGTATACAATCTATATGCTTGCTTTGAGGTTGGAAGAGGCGGACTCTCGGGTGGTGTGTCACTCATAATAGGAGGAGAAAGCCCAAAACTCACTAGGGATCACCGCGGGATTCTGATATGCTACCAGATCTGAAACATTGAACGTCGAACTGACACCATAGTCGTATGGTAGTTCAATAACGTACGCTTTTGAACCCACTTGTTTCTTGACTCGGAAAGGGTGGGTATCGCGGGCCTGGAGTTTCTTTACGGTCCCCAAGGGGAAACCGTTCAGGTATGACCCTGATCATGACGTACTCTCCCTTTTGAACTCATGGGCATGTCGACGTACATCAGCTAACCCCTTATACGTGCATGGCTGGCCTTTTATTGGGACACGACTTTATGCAACTCCAAATGCACAACAAACAAACGGTATAAGCAAAACTGACTCAGACATGACCTTAGACAAACCTAGACAACCATAGAAATACTCGCAGACAAACAATGCAACCCAAAGTTATGGACTCCTAGACATCCTAACATGAACCTACTGACTTCTAAATGGTAGTTTAGAGGGTTGGGAGGATCACACCCAATTGCACATTGCCCTGGGACTGAGTACCCGGGTCGGCAACGTGCTCTTCTAAAAGCTCATCAAAGAACTCCTCTGTGAGTTCTGGATCCACCTCATAGCTGACTGGCACTAGCTCCGGTGTGGGGTCGCGGGTTGGAGTGTCCGAAATAACCAACGATTCCCGAGTGGGACACTTGGCCGCAAAGTGGCCAATCCCACCACACCTATAGCACTGGTCACGTGGCCCTGTGCTAGAAGATGCTCCACCGGTCATTGGCCCCTTCCCGTTGTCTTCTCGACGGGCCGGGGGTGGTGGGAGTTGGGGTCGGGCAGGCAATGCGGGCTGTTGGGGGTGTGGGGTGGGGAATGGTGCCTGTTGGCGAGGGGGAGGGTAACTTGGAGGGAGAGGGCGGGGCCTGAGAGTAGTGGGGTCCTGGCGAGGGGGTTGGGATTCTGGGGGACGTGTCACCAGAAACTGGCTATAAGAACTGGGCGTGGTCCGAGAGTCAAACCCACGTGGATAGATGGTCCCCGGTCGCTGGACGGGAGCGAACTCCGACTCAAACTGCTCTAACTCGAGAGCAACATGATATGCGACTTCCAGGGTGGTCACATTGCGGTGAAAGAGTTCATATTGAAAGTGGGGCCACAGACCACGACGGAAGCGGGAAACATGCATCATGCTCTCTTCTGAGATGGCACATCGTAAAAAATATTCATCAAACTCTGCGATGTACTCGGACACGGGCAGATCCCCTTGGTTGAGATTCTGCCACCTATTAATGAGCCTCTGACGGTATGTGGCAGGAAGATACTTGGTTCTAAGTCTTTCCTTCATCTCATCCCAAGACTCAACCTGGGGCTCCTGACGCTGAAATAGCAAGCTCTCCACATTACACCAATAAGTTTGCGCTTGCCCTAACAGCTTTATTTTAGCAAACTTGACTCTCCGATGATCCATCATCTCGAACCACTCGAAGTACAGGTCCATGCCGACCTCCCAATCAAGATATACTTTTGGGTCCAAGGACCCATCAAAAGTGGGAGGGTCGGCTCGCACGATCCTGAGGACTCTATCATCCTCTTCATCCCTCGGCTGTTGAAAGCCACGACGGCGTCGGCCATACCCCTCATAAGCATTATCGGACCCATAATCCTCGAGACCAAGGTCATGATGTTGTGGTTCGATGGCTCGGTGAGGGGCGGGCTGAGGAGCATGTGCGGGCTGCTCTTGTGCCGCGGGAGCGGGTTGGACCTGGGCCTTGGGAGCGTTTTGGACTTGGGACACCGTGGGAGCAGGTGCGGGTGGGCCCTGGGCCTCTCCAGGAGAGTCCCCGTGTGACAATCTATCCAACCGTCCAACCAGATCTTGGACAGATCTGTCGGATGACTCCATGCATTCCTCCATGGCTCGAAGGCGACCATCCATATTATCGGAGAAGTTCCGAAAGGTAGCCTCGGACTGGCCCAACCGAGCCATAATGGCCAACATTGCCTCATGCAAGGAGTGAAAGTCTCCCGAGGTGGCATCCCATGGGTTTGCCATAGACATGGGGCGATGGTATTGGGTACCTTTCCAGGTGGGCATGCAAAGACACAAAGATTAGGGTACACAGACTACCGCAAAGATGATGAACCTAGAATGAACGAAGATCCGGTACCTGGTGGAGTTCCGGGATCCGAAGATCCTCTCACGCGAGTGAATCACCTTCCCAATAGGCGTAACCTAACGTTCGGGCAACACCTTTTGATAGACCGAATATTGAGATTCAATACAACCTTGGACTTAGATGATCCTAGACTTAAACCAACTCTCTGATACCAATTTGATGCGGGACGGATGACGCGACCGGGGTAAGACGTACGACGGACTTGATGTGCGGCCAGCACTAACACGCTAAGGGAAGCAGAGCGGCTGACTACCGTGGCGTTCTCCGGGTGGAGACGTCTCTCAACAGGAACTCAAACTAGCCCGACGATCGTCCCTTGCGAGGGAAACGTGGGATCGTAGCGGTTAAAGAATCACTATCGCCTAGGGTAATGTAGTCCGAGCTCGGTGCTCGACTGGAGCTAAGGAATGGGCGCTCACAACTCACAACCACGGAAATTTGCAACTAGCTAATGGCCCTATTCTAACAAACGCAGCATGATAGAAAATATACTAAATCAGTAATGTGAGTGTGGAACGAAGCGCGTACCTCCACGACTAGCGCGTGGGGAAGAATTCCCGGCCGAATCCGACAACCCCAATACACACAACGAATAACCGTACACTTTCGAAACCTGATGCCCACTCCACGTAGAGAGGTAAAGGGCTACAAACGTAAATTTGGGGTTGCTGGAATCCGGGTTGACGGGCTGCACTCGTAGGAGGCGAGGGAAGCGAGTCGGGGCCGATCGGGTGAGCCGATCGGAAGTCAACTTGATTCTGCCCGCTCAGGCCACTCGGCGCAGCAAACTTGCGGAGGCCGGTACGCCAAGATCTGACGTCCGATCGGAGTGCTGTTTGTTGGAGAACGTTGATGACAGGATGAAGATTCTCTACTCCGAAGGGCGTGATCAGATCTTACCAGATCTGGGCGCAGCAGTGACTGTTCTCAGCCTCAGGTTCTGTGCACACAGAACTGCACAGGAAGACAAATAATTACTGGAAAAATGGTTCCCGGTGTCGGAACAAGGTGCCATTTGCTACAAATCGTCGGCGACATCTAGAGGAAGGATCTGACTAAGGGGTTTGGTCAGATCAACAAAGAGGAGGGCGGGGCAGCTTCTGGAAGTCGCCTCTTCTTCTGGGTCGGATCTGCACAGGGTGGTCGGCGCAATCCCACGAGAATCCCCACCATGGCCCGCACCGATCTTAGAACGACACGAGCTCGGCGGCAACGCAAAGAGGACAAAAAATCCTACAACCTATTAGGATCTCAGATCCAAAGATCTTGGGAGTCGATCCGTAGAAATTTGGGATCATGAATTTGAAGATCTAGACAACAGGCTCGGGCAGACTTGCGCGAATTCATGAAAAGAATTGTTACCGGCGATCCAGAGCTCCGATCGACATGAAACTAGGGCCAACTTCTTCCTGACTTGCAGAAGCTTCACTGAGAATTTTCTTGGAACCATATGCGAAGAGGATAGGGAGGATAAGGGGGGCGAGTCACACACCAAGTAAATCCCGTCATAGGATTTTGGTCTACGGTATCACACCTAAGAGGGGGAAGATAATCTCTCTCTTAACACAATTTTTTCTCACGAATTCTTCATTAACTTCTCAAATGGTACTATACATAGGCTTATATAGAGAATGATATGGGGTGAGGGGCTGGGAATTGCGTGGGAGAGAGGGGAGGGAGAGGGGGTGCAGCCCCTTGACTTAGGTGGAGGAGGGAGACCAAGGGGGAGGGGGAGGAAGTTTCCTTCCTTTGAAAATGGGAGGGAGGGAAGTCAAGCTACGTAGGTGGCAGCCTCCCTCTTGGACCAAGAAGGGGGAAGTCCCTTTCCAAGCCTCCAAGCCTCCATTCTCTTAGCCCCTTTCACACCTAGCACACCAATCCCATGACTTGTTCACATTTAACCCCATTTGACCCATTCATACCTAGCCCATGGGCCTTTTCACACTTGGCCCTTTTAAAACCCAAGAGAAAAGCCCAATAGCTCTAGACCACTATTCTAGCCCATTAGCCCTTATAATAACACAATTGTCCAACATGGACTACAATAGGGCCCAACATGGCCAAACAGATGTGAAATAAGGATGATGGCTTGGCCGATGCATCCACGTCCCCTGCGAGCTAACCAGGCCCCAGCGTGTCCTCGTCCATCGGCGTGTATTGCGGCTTGTGTCCGCACCAAAAGGGTGTGTGATGTCCTGGTGTCAGATGTGTTCGTGCAGAAAAAGCTTGGAGGATAAGCAGAGGAACAAGAAGATAAGGTAGAATATAGCAGCGGAGAAGTTTGTGTGGAGATCCTGCCTTCCTTTTGCCGTTGGCGTGAAAGCAATGCAGCAGCTCATCTCCTTCATCTTATGGAGCTCAGACTGAAAGGGAGATAGCATCCTCAGTCGCCTGTGAATTAGTTGTGAAGCTAGTCCACCATTCCTCTTGTGTTAGGGGTGAAGACTCGAAGAGAAAAGGAGGAGCATCCAGGCATCGTCCATTTCCCAGACATGATTTCTATTTTCTCCCACTGATTTCTATAGTCATACCCTGTCTATTTTTCTTTCTTGATTATTTTTCTCAAAACTCATATTCCTACTTTGTTCCCTACCCACGTGTAGGAAGACGGACGATGAGTTCACAGGTCCGTGGGTTTTGGGTTGTATACCCGCAAGCTGTTAGACAGCGGATTGGAGAGAGTTTTTCTCTCAGTTGGAAGCTGTGAATCAGCGCTAATGCTTTTGCACTAGTGAAGCCTCACTCAGTCGAGTGAGGGGTGGACATAGGTCTCTGGATATAGACTGAACCACCTTAAAATCCTGTGTCTCTGTGGTTTGTTTATTCTCTTGTCTTGTCGCTTGATGCTTGTGTAGGATCGCTGTTGATACTTTATCCATGCATTTAGCTCACTAGCTGGCATCTGCCCTTGCTTTACTGCTCTTTAGTTTATAGCTTTTATAGTTTTCCGAAAGAAGGGACTGATCTCTTCACCCCTCCCCTCTAGATCCGCCTATCACTACACATCACGTGGTATCAGAGCTAGTCTCTCTGTATGTGGTCTAACGACCTTGAGAGAAGTGGTGATATGCCAGCAAAGAGTCCTATGCCCGAAGGGCATTCCATAAATAGACCTCCCTTTTTCACTGGGACAAACTATCCTTACTTGAAAAATCGTATGCATATTTTTATCAGATCCCAGGATCATGAGGTTTGGCGGGTGATTAGCAAAGGTCCGTTTGAATTGCCTGAAGATGAAGACACATGGACCAAGGAGCAGATTAGAAGATCAACATTGAACTGGGGTGCCAAGCACATAATGTAATGCTCCCTTCACCCAATAGAGTTCTCAAGAGTGTCAACATGCTCCACTGCAAAAGAAATGTGGGACCGTCTTGAGGTAATCTATGAAGGGACATCCCAGGTACGTGCAACCAAGGCAAATATGCTGGTTTCTGAATATGAAAAATTCAGAATGAAGTCTGATGAGTCTATTTCAGATATGTATGCTAGACTAATCATGCTCACTAATAGTTTGACTGAGCTAGGTAAGAGCTATTCTGAACAAGAGATTGTGAGAAAGATCCTCAGGTCTTTAACACCTGCTTGGCATACAAAGGCAGCCGTGGTTTAAGAATCAAAGGACTTGGCTACCACCAAAGTAGAGGAGCTCATAGGGTCCCTGATGACCTATGAGATGAACCTAAAGAACAAGGAGACTGAGGTAAGTAAGAAGAAGCCTTTGGCTCTCAAAGTAGGGCCAAGTACCAAGGACACATCTGATGATGAAGAACCTTCAAGTAGCAACTCTGAAGAGGATGAGGTTGCTATGTTAACAAGAAAATTTAGAAGATTTTTAAAAAAGGAAGGTAAAGGCTTCACAAAGAGGAAGCCTCAGGTAAAGAATGGTTTCATGCCAAGACCTGAAAATGGTAAGAAATTTGAAAAACTTATTTGCTATTCTTGAAGGAAACCTGGACACATCAAGTTTGAGTGTTCAGAAGGAGCTAAGAAGACAATGCCCAAGTGGAAGGGTAAGAAGAAACATGCCATGATTTGCACATGGAGTGATGATGAAGAAGAAGAAGAAGAAAACAGCTCCACTGAAGAGGAGAAAGAAGATATATGCTTAATGGCAAACGGAGATAAGGATAGCGAGGTAAGCTCTCCGTTTGAACATTTTTCTACTAATGATTAGGAGGAAGCTTATTTTGAATTAATGGATAAATATGAATTGTATAAGAAAGAAAACAAAGCTTTAAAGAAGAAAATTGACTCCATTGTGCATGATCAAAACCTAAATGAGAAAACGGCTTCCCTGGAAACGGAAAATGAAGATCTCAGAAAAATGATTGAAAATCTAGAAGAGGGAAGAAAATAAATGAAGGATTTAGAAGATGAGAATGAAAGCCTTAGAAATGAAATTGATGAGTTGAAGTTAAAAATGCAAAGCTATGTGAAAGACAACAATATGTGCAATGAAAAACTTGATGCAATTAAACAAATCAACTATCAACTTTTGAAAGATAATGAAAAGCTTCAAGTAGATCTAGCAGATAAACAAACATCCTTGGAAAAATTTCTTGATGGAAGTGATAATTTAAATGCTCTGCTAGGGACCAAAATGAACTTTAACAGGGAAGGGCTAGGATATGATCCAGCTAAGAAAAAGACTTTTGGAATAAAAACTGCAACATTTGTCTCATCATCTGAAGCATCTTCTTCTAAAACAAAGCCTAGCCAAAATCAAGAAAAAGTGAAGAATAAAGGAAAAGAGAAAATGGGAGAGCCTATGAATAACAACCCTGAAAAACCCAAAAAGGTTCACCAACAACACCAAACAGGCCGACACCAACCTAAGTTCAGGTCTGCACATCCTAAGGGTAGAAATAGTTTCAACAATGGCACATGTCGGCACTACCCTTAGGACAGGTCGACACCCTCATGGTCAACCACCCGTCAATTTGCAAGGTATGCTCTGACAGGTCGACATGTAGGTCACAGGGAGTCTACACGCCTCTCATCCAGAGACTATTATAGATGGGTTGAACGGGAGACAGGTCGACACGCACATGACAGGAGGTCGACACGGTCAGTAAACAGAGACCGTTATAGATGGTTAGAACAGGGGAGAGGTCGACACTTCACCTCATACTTGTCGACATCTGCATACACCTGGGGTAGTTATGAGCCATACTTCTATAGGCCTAGCCAACCACAATACCCTATGAACTATAACAATTTCTACCACTCTAGACCAACCAACTGGAACAGATGGACTAAGAACCAATCCTCTTTCAACATCCATAAAACCTCAAAAGTTCAAGAGGTTAAAAGAGGGAAAAGGAATGCAAGCAAAGTAAAGAAGAACCAGAACATCCATCCAAGCAAGGAAAACAAGAATCTTAAGAAAGTCTGGATTCCAAAACCCATGTTATCTTATTTTATTGAGATGAAAAGATTATTGGGACCCAATTATCCTTGGGTTCCAAACATTGTCACTTAATTCCTTGTGCAGGAGTGTCTTGCAGCCGTGCACAATCGTTTGTACCATGATAGTGACTGCTCAAGACACATGACTGGGGACAAAGCCAAATTCTATCTCTTGGTAGAAAAGGAAGCTGGACATGTCACGTTTGGAGGGAACAATAAGGGAAATGTCACGCCCCGAGCCTTTAATACAGCGGAAGGAATATCAGGAACGTGAACAGTCGGCATGATAAGCCTCTCACAAGCAAGAAATCAGAGCGCAAGACAATCACATAAAAGTAATTGCACAAGTATATTTTCCCAAAATTCTAACTTTATTCCATACTAGTAACCACAAAGTACATTAGATTCCTGACTTTAAACATCCTTACATCATAGACTCAAGAAAATAGAAAATTATAATAGGACTCGACTAGACACTTGACAACTAGGTCTTCTCTCGATCCATTTGACCTTCAATCACTCTCGGACCCGTTACTTGTATATTCCGGGTCTGATCCATCAATACTTCCTAGAAAATTGAGAAAGTAGGTATGAGCACACTTGCCCAGTAGGTATCTTCGCATCAACATGAAGGCCGTATTTAACTAATTAATATCTTAGCTCTAGATCTTAAGGTAAAAATAAGAATGTGATAAACAAGCGATATAAACCAAGATAATAAGGAATATAGAATCATGAAATAACTGAGCAAGTAGATGTGAGCGAATATAGACCATGAACAAGCAAGATTAATCATGTAGAAATAAATTTGGCCTTTCATGAACAAGAATGTACGAGCAAGAATCTAGAAGTACTTTACACAATCTTGTAAAGGCTATGTACTAGAAAGTCATTAACAAGCATGTAATTTTTATAACGAGCCTCATGGTTTTTCACTCATTTATAAGAGAAAGTACTCCTAGCGTAATGCAACGCCAGTATCATCATACCCCATGGTTTATAGCACGTTTCTGACCATCGGCCGTGGGGGCTAGCATGGAACCCTTGGACACAATCCGTGCCCGGTCTTGCATCTTCAAGTTATAAATCCAGCTACTTCCATGAGATATAACAATAATTTCAGCCAATAATTCAATTCCAAATAATAAGTTTCATGACCAAGTAATCAAGGTATAGAACATACCAAAATTGATATGAGATATCAAAGAAGAATTAAAAGAATATTATACTCCGACGACATTCCGACAGCATAACAGTATTTTCATTAAATTTCATATCTTAACCTTAACTTGTTAAACATATGTTGAGACTCCAGATAGTCCTAAGACCATATAGGAACTACAGAAAACAAACCCCAAAGGTCAAACCTCGGGTTAGACAGGTTAGAGATAAAGCGGTCGTTTACTGGACCGTTTCATGCAGAAAGCAGTCAGAGTCTAGACCGTTTCATGAATAGAGTTGATGCATGAAAAAGAAGTGTCGACGTAGTGGAAACTTTTGGAGCTTTGCGGTCTAGTGAATGGCCGCTTGGTGCCTTTTAGCGGTCAACCATAGGGCCGCTAAGGTCCAGAACACACAAAACACTGGTAAAGTGCTTTCTAGATAATTGGCTTTGATGGTACAACCAGCTCGGCTTCCTAGTGGGAATCTCAGGCTCGCGGAGTCTTACGGAGGCCTTGAAACATGTTACCTATAGCGGTCACCTATAGACCGTTTATGTCTGTTTGATAGAAAATCGAGAAAATAGTAAAATAAACTCTAATCTAGGGCATGTTATGCATGGGAATCAATGAGAACATACTGTAAAACATGATAAAACGAGAATAGGTCAAGAATATGCAAGGGTTTGTGTAAAATGAACAAGAGATCTTCTTTTAAACTTAATTAGGGCTAAGATTCATGCATGGAGATTACACTAAATGCATAGTCCTAATAAACATAAAATTCTCTGTGTACAGTACATGAAAACGACTGAAATCAGAGGACTTTTATTCCTAACATCATGTTTAAGCCATTCATGAGATAACCTACCTTTGGACTAGGCTTTAACCGTCGAATTTAAGATTGGACTTGACCCTATTTTCTACTCGTCCTGAACTGGAGCAGCAACTTCGTGGCCTTTTATCTCTTGATCCTCTTCACCTATGACCACAAAATTTTGAGGGTAAGAAGATGGTACTAAAAGGAACAATTTGTTCTAAAGAACCCCTATCTAATTACTTTGTTTAGGGCTTCTATTTGATCGATCAATCTGGGTCTGTTGCATAAATTTTTGGTTTGCTTGCTTTGAACCAGCGACTTTGCAAGCTTCTATCTTCATGATGGCTCGATTTCTTAAGATGAAGTTTGGAGGGTAGTTAGACCTTACTATTATAAACACATTCTTCTAAAGAACATACCTCTAATTCGGCCTCTTTACCTTAGTTCCACGCGAGCCAAAAGTAAGGGTCGTGCATGTTGGTTCTGGGGTCTATTTATAGGGTTAGCTAGGGTTTCCATGAATTAGAACGAACATAGAGTCCTAATTAAGGTTTCAATTCGATCCTTAAGCCTTCTAGACTCATCTATCTAAGAGATAGCATCGATCCTAGGCGATTTGGATGCCAAAGTTCCCATCTTTTCATGCCTTCTTCCATTCACGGAATCTGCAGATAGTAGCGGTCTAGTCTAGACCGTTTTCAGTCCCCAGGCGGTCGCCCGATAGACCGTTTTTGGGTTTGGGCGCCGAGTTTGAAACATTTCAAACTCTTCCTATTATTTATCCATTTATTTATCCATTTAAGGAGTAATTATCCCCCTAAATTCTGTAAATATCATATTTTAAGTTTCTAGAATATGGCCTAAACCTTATGGGCTTGGTTTTGGGCCATTTTGGTCTTATTTAAAAGGCCAGGTTAATTGGTTATCTCTTATGCTTCCATAATAACTTATTTAACTTAGAAAACATATTTAAATTCATTAATCTCATTAGTCTCCAGAAAATCTCAGAATATATATATATAAAATGTTGGGATATTACACCCTCCCCTACTTAAGAGAATTTGGTCCCCAAATTCAGATACATAGACTTTAAGGGAGAGTGTACTTACATTCAAATAGATCGGGAAATCTCTTGCACATGGCTTCCTTCGTCTCCCATGTTAATTCATGTGGGCAAGATTTGGTCCACTGAACTTTGATCATGGGAATGATTTTATTTCGAAGTTGATGTACCTCTTGTTCAATTATTTTGATTTGCTTTAGCTCGTACGTTAAATCTTTTTGGATCTCCAGATTATCATAAGTGATAACGTGGAACGGATTGTAGACATATTTCTTTAACATAGAGACATGGAATATATCATGAACTCCTGCCAACTGTGGAGGTAATGCTAGACGATAAGACACCTCTCCAACCCTTTCAAGAATTTCAAAAGGGCCAATGTATCTTGGTGTAAGCTTGCCTTTGATGCTGAACCTTCGAATACCTCGACCCAGAGAGACCTTGAGAAATACATGGTCGCCTACTTGGAATTCTAGGTCATGCCTTCGATTATCAACATATGATTTCTGCTATCTTGGGCCATCTTGAGTCTTTCTCGAATTAGCTTAACTTTCTCGGTAGTATCCCTTATCAATTTTGGACCTAGAAGTTGTCTTTCCCCAACTTCACTCCAGCATATAGGTGAGCGACAGCTTCTCCCATATAGTGCCTCAAATGGTGCCATTTGAATGCTAGCTTGATAACTATTATTGTAGGCAAATTCCACTAGAGATATATGGTCATGCCAGCTTCCACCGAAGTCTATAACACATGCTCTTAGCATATCTTCTACCACTTGGTTGGTTCTTTCAGTTTGACCATCAGTTTGCGGATGAAACACAGTGCTAAAATTCAACCGGGTCCCCAAAGAATGTTGCAGACCCTTCCAGAATTGTGAAGTAAATCGAGGATCTCGATCGAAAATAATAGTGACAGGGACACCATGTAACTTAACAATCTCCTTCATGTATAAGACGTCCAAGATATCTACAGACCATCGGCTTTTAATAGGTAGAAAATGAGCCGATTTTATTAAACGGTTTATGATCACCCATATTCCATCATGTCCACCTCTTGATTTAGGCAGTCCCATGATAAAGTCCATCCCTATACTCTCCCATTTCCATTCGGGAATTTCCAAGGGATGTAGTTTTCCAACAAGCCTTTGATGTTCTGCCTTAATCTGTTGACAAGTGAGGCAACGTGACACATAGTCCGCTACTTCCCTTTTCATATTGGGCCACCGATAATTCTTTTTGAGGTCTTGATACATCTTGGTAGCACCATGGTGAATGGCGTACTTAGATTTATGAGCCTCTTCTAGGATCAATTTCTTAGTATCAGCATGATCCGATATACAAACTCGTCCCTTGAATAACAATCTTCCATCATTTGTAATAGAGAATTCCGGTTGTTGCTCCAGTTCTTAACAGCTTCAACCTTAGAAGGATCTACTGCAATGCCTTCTTTAGAAATAATATGGCCAAGGAAAGAGACTTCCTTAAGCCAAAAGTCACAGTTGTTTAACTTAGCATAAAGTTGGTGTTCCCGCAAGGTTTGCAAGGCAACCCTTAGATGTTCATCGTGTTCCTCCTTTGTCTTTGAATAGATGAGAATATCATCAATGAATACGACCACAAATTGGTCAAGATAAGGTCGGAACACATTATTCATTAATTGCATGAATGTAGCAGGTACATTAGTTAAACCGAACGGCATAACCACAAATTCATAATGTCTGTATCGGCTACGGAAAGTAGTCTTGTGAATGTCTTCATCCTTGACCCTCAGTTGATGATAGCCTGACCTGAGATCGATCTTGAAGAAGTACTCTGCGCGAGAAAGTTGGTCAAACAGCTCATCAATACGCGGCAGTGGGCATTTGTTCTTGATGGTGAGTTGATTCAACTGTCGGTAGTCAATGCATAATCTGAGGGAACCGTCCTTCTTCTTGACAAATAAGATTGGCGCACCTAAAGGGGATGTGTTGGGTCGAATGAAGCCTTTTTCTAGAAGCTCTTGAAGTTGCTTCTTTAGTTCCTTCAGTTCAGTGGGGGACATCCTGTAAGGAGCTATTGACACTGGTGCTGCTCCAGGTGTGAGTTCAATGGTGAAGTTAACCTCCCTTTCGGGCGGTAAGCCAGGTAACTCGGAAGAGAAAATATCAAGAAATTCCTTAACTATGGAGATTTCTTCTATCTGAATTTCCTTAGACTCGGTAACTACTACGGAGGCAAGAAAAGCTTCACATCCTTACGAAATGAGTTTGCAAGCGTAAAGAGAAGAAATAAAAGAGGGATGCTTCCGATATTTGATGCCAAGAAAGGAAAATCGTGGGAGACCTGGTTTTCGAAAGGAAATTATCCTACTGCAACAATTTATATAGGCGTCGTGGTCTGCAAGTCAATCAACTCCTAATATGGCATCGTAGCCTTCCATATCAAGACATACGAGATTAGCAGGAAGATTATGCCCTTCTATAGTGACTTCACTATTGGAGAAATAGATTTTTAATTCTGTTCCCGATATTCCTTCCGCTGTATTAAAAGCTCGGGGCATGACAGTTAACAATAGGATCTCGATCAAAAATAATAGTGATAGGGACACCATGTAACTTAACAATCTCTTTCATGTAGAAGGCAGCCAAGATGTCTACAGACCATCGACTTTTAATAGGTAGAAAATGAGTCGATTTTGTTAAACGGTCTATGATCATCCATATTCCATCATGTCCACCTCTTGATTTAGGCAGTCCCTCGCCCCGAGCTTTTAATACAGCGGAAGGAATATCGGGAACGTGAACAGCCGACATGATAAACCTCTCGCAAGCAAGAAATCAGAGCGCAAGATAATCACATAAAAGTAATTGAACAAGTATATTTTTGCAAAATTCTAACTTTATTCCATACTAGTAACCATAAAGTACATTAGATTCCTAACTTTAAACATTCTTACATCATAGACTCAAGAAAATAGAAAATTACAATAGGACTCGACTAGACACTTGACAACTAGGTCTTCTCTCGATCCATTTGACCTTCAATCACTCTCGGACCCGTTACTTGTATATTCCGAATCCGATCCATCAGTACTTCCTGGAAAATTGAGAAAGTAGGTATGAGTACACTTGCCCAGTAGGTATCTTCGCATCAACATGAAGGTAGTATTTAAATGATTAATGTCTTAGCTCTAGATCTTAAGGTAAAAATAAGAATGTGATAAATAAGCAATATAAACCATGATAACCAGGAATATAGAATCATGAAATAACTGAGCAAGTAGATGTGAGCGAATATAGACCATGAACAAGCAAGATTAATCATGTAGAAATAAATTTGGCCTTTCATGAACAAGAATGTACGAGCAAGAATCTAGAAGTACTTTACACAACATTGTAAAGGCTATGTACTAGAAAGTCATTAACAAGTATGTAATTTTCATAACGAGTCTCGTGGATTTTCACTCATTTATAAGGGAAAGTACTCCTAGCGTAATGCGACGCTAGTATCATCGTACCCCATGGTTTATAGCACGTTTTCGACCATCGGCCGTGAAGGCTAGCATGGAGTCCTTGGACACAATCCATGCCCGATCTTGCATCTTCATGTTATAAATCCAACTACTTCCACGAGATATAACACTAATTTCGGCCAATAATTCAATTCCAAATAATAAGTTTCATGACCAAGTAATCAAGGTACAGAACATACCAAAATTGATATGAGATATCAAAGAAGAATTAAAAGAATATTATACTCCGACGGCATTTCGACAGCATAACCGTATTTTCATTAAGTTTCATATCTTAACCTTAACTTGGTAAACATATGTCGAGACTCCAGATAATCCTAAGACCATCTAGGAACTACAGAAAACCAACCCCAAAGGTCAAACCTCAGGTTAGACAGGTTAGAGATAAAACGGTCGTTTACTGGACCGTTTCATGTAGAAAGCGGTCAGAGTCTAGACCGTTTCATGAATAGAGTCGACGCATGAAAAAGAAGTGTCGACGCAGTGGAAACTTCTGGAGCCTTTTAGCGATCAACCATAGGGCCGCTAAGGTCCATAACACATAAAACACCGGTAAAGTACTTTCTAGACAATTGGCTTTGATGGTACAATCAGATCGGCGTCTTAATGGGAATCTCTAGCTCGCGGAGTCTTACGGAGGCCTTGAAACATAATCCCTTAGTCCGATAGAAGGAATATCCAACGGAGAGGTTCATAAGTCCAAGAGAGTGTGCCTATAAGTGCAAAGTGTAACTAATGACATCATACCGGAGTATATGCCATGTACTTAAGAAAATGACTCAAGAGATAAGAGTGAAACATAGAAACATACGGACAAAACACCATATGTACACAACATAGAAATCATTTAATTACAAAATTATAATATTTTGGCATGAAATTACATGATGATGAAAAATAATGATTGAAATCATGATCATGTTAAAACATGGTATTTATCATAATTTTGAGTGAAAAATACCATATTATAGCGTTATATTTAGATAAAATTTAGTTAGGCTCGAGCTAGTTCTCAGAACCGAAAAGCGGTCTAGTGCGGACCGTTTTAAGGAGTCTAGCAGGCTATCGAGGGGCCGCTTAGCTACCTCTGGCGCTCACCTATAGACCGTTTATGTCTGTTTGACAGAAAACCAAGAAAATAGTAAAATAAACTCTAATCTTGGGCATGTTATGCATGAGAATCAACGAGAACATACTCTAAAACATGATAAATGAGAACATGTAGAATATGCATGGGTTTGTGTAAAATGAACAAGATATCTTCTTTTTAACTTAATTAGGGCTAAGATTCATGCATGGAGATTACACTAAATGCATAGTCCCAATAAACATAAAATTCTATATGTATAGTACATGAAACCGACTGAAATCAGAGGACTTTTATTCCTAACATCATGTTTAAGCCATTCATGAGATAACCTACCTTTGGACTAGGCTTTAACCGTCGAATTTAAGATTAGACTTGACCCTATTTTCTACTCATCCTGAATTGGAACAGCAACTTCGTGGCCTTTTATCTCTTGATCCTCTTCACCTATGACCACGAAATTTTGAGGGTAAGAAGATAGTACTAAAAGGAATAATTTGTTTTAAAGAACCCATATCTAATTACCTCGTTTAGGGCTTCTATTTGACCGATCAATCTGGGTCCGTTGCACAGATTTTTGGGTTGCTTGCTCTGAACCAGCGACTTTGCAAGCTTCTATCTTCCTGATGGCTCGATCTCCTAAGATGAAGTTTGGAGGGTAGTTAGACCTTACTATTATAAACAAATTCATCTAAAGAACATACCTCTAATTCGGCCTCTTTACCTTAGTTCTACGCGAGCTAAAAGTAAGGGTCGTGCAGTTTGGTTCTAGGGTCTATTTATAGGGTTAGCTAGGGTTTCCATGAATTAGAACGAACATAGAGTCCTAATTAAGGTTTCAATTAGATCTTAAGCCTTCTAGACTCATCTATCTAAGAGATAGCATCGATCCTAGGCGATTTGGATGCCAAAGTTCCCATCTTTTCATGCCTTCTTCCATTCACAGAATTTGCAGATAGTAGCGGTCTAGTCTAGACCGTTTTCAGTCCCCAAGCAGTCGCCCGATAGACCGTTTTTGGGTTTGGGCGTCGAGTTTGAAACATTTCAAACTCTTCCTATTATTTATCCGTTTGTTTATCCATTTAAGGAGTAATTATCCCCCTAAATTCTGTAAATATCGTATTTTAAGTTTCTAGAATATGGTCTAAACCGTAAGGGCTTGGTTTTGGTCCATTTTGGTCTTATTTAAAAGGCCAGGTTAATTGGTTATCTCTTATGCTTCCATAATAACTTATTTAACCCATAAAACCTATTTAAATTCATTAATCTCATTAGTCTCCAGAAAATCTCAATATATATATATATATATATATAATTTTGGGATATTACAGGAAAGATCATTGGTACAGGTAAAGTTGGTAAGAACCCCTCCAACTCTATTGAAAATGTCTTGCTTGTTGATGGTTTGGAATATAATCTGTTGAGTATAAGCCTGCTATGTGATAAAGGCCACACTGTTGTGTTTGACTCTAATGAATGTAGGATCTTGCACCCTAATTCAAAAGAAACTAAGTTTTCTGGCAAAAGAGTCAACAATGTGTATATGATTGACCTAGATGACCCTGCACACATAAACCTTTGTCTTGCTGCACCTAAGTCATGCTTGTGGCATCGTAGACTAGGTCATGCTTGCTACAATGCACTTCATAAACTACTGAAGCATTCAATTGTAAAAGGACTACCTGAAATAAAATTCAAACAAAACTCTAAAATTTGTGATGCATGTGCACAAGGAAAATAGACTAGGAAGTCATTTAAAAGAAGAACTGAGAGCTTATCATCCAAACCACTTGAACTAATCCACATGGACTTGTTTGGTCCAACCAAAATGGCTAGCTTAAGTGGTAAAAGATATGGCTATGTTTTAGTAGATGACTTTACTAGATTCACATGGGTGTTTTACCTTGCACATAAAAATGACGCCTTTGATGAGTTTCAGGCACTCTACATGCAAGTAAAGCAAGACGGTAAGTTCAAAATTTCCAACATACTTTCAGATCATGGTGGTGAATTCAACAATGCTGATTTTGATAATCTTTGCAGGACTGAAGGAATAAATCATAGGTTTTCATCACCAAGGACTCCTGAACAAAATGGGATGGTCAAGAGGAGGAACATAACTCTCATAGAAATGGCTAGGACCATGCTTGCTGAAAAGTAACTACTAAGGAAGTTTTGGGCAGAAGCGGTAAACACAGCTTGTTACATCATCAACCGCTCAATGGTAAGGCTATTCACTAAAATGACTCCTTATGAGTTGCTCAAAGGTAAAAAGCCATCTCTCTCACACATGAAAGTATTTGGTTCAAAGTGTTTTGTTCATAATAATGATAAAAGAGATTTAGACAAGTTTGAGCCCAAGAGTGAAGAAGGCATATTTCTTGGATATTCAGATAGGTCTAGAGCTTATAGAGTTTATAATCTTAAGAGTCTATGTGTGGAAGAGTCACCCCACATCACTTTTGATGAGACTAATGATGAAAATTCTTACAGGAAAAATGATGATGGAGAATTTCTGAACGCGAAAGGAAAAGAAGAACTTCCACACGAGGAGACACAAGGAAATGAAGACCAAGGAGAGTCAAGCAATGCTCGGGTAACTAATGTAGATAGAGATAACACTCAGACTGAAATAAGAGTGCTGAAAGACCATCCTTTAGAAAATATCTTGGGTAATCTGCTTGACCCACCTAGAACTAGGTCTCATTTTAGAATTATGGATGAAATTGAACAACTAGCACTTGTGTCTCAAACTGAACCTAAAAATATTGTAGAGGCTTTAAAAGATGAAAACTGGATAAACTCCATGCATGATGAATTAAACCAGTTTGAAAGAAATAATGTGTGGCATCTAGTTCCTAGGCCCCAAGAGAAATCTGTCATAGGTAAATGGGTCTTTAGGAATAAACTTAGTGAAGATGGTAGGATAATTAGAAATAAAGCCAGATTAGTGGCTCAGGGGTATAATCAAGAGTTTGGCATAGATTTCGAAGAGTCTTTTGCCCCTGTAGTCAGATTAGAGGCCATTAGAATTCTACTTGCATTTGCATGTTCTCATAAAATCAAACTGCAACAAATAGATGTAAAGAGTGTATTTTTGAATGGTTTAATAAAAGAAGAAGTGTATGTAGAACAACCCCCTGGTTTTGAATGTACTCATTTTAAAGACCATGTTTATAAGTTGGACAAGGCTATATATGGTTTGAAGTAGGCACCCAGAGCTTGGTATGATAGGCTAAGTTCATTCCTCACTGAACAAGGTTACGCGAGAGGTAATGTAGACCAGACATTATTCACTAAGAGACATGGTAAGGACATCTTGTTGGTTCAGATCTATGTAGATGATATAGTGTTTGGGTCCACAAAATCTCAAATGTGTGAGGATTTTGCTAAACTCATGACTAATGAGTTTGAGATGAGTCTTATGGGTAAGTTTCAATTCTTTCTTGGCTTGCAGATAAATCAAAGCAATGCAGGATGTTTCATTAGTCAAGCCAAATATGTGAAAGAGCTGCTGAAGAGATTTGACCTAACCAACTGTAACCCAATAGGAACTCCTATGGGAATTGTCACTTCACTAGATGCAGATGAACAAGGTACATTTGTAGATGGAAAGAAGTATAGAGGTATGATCGACTCATTACTCTATTTAACTGCATCTAGACCAGACATTCAGTTTAGTGTTTACCTTTGTGCAAGATTTCAATCTAGTCCTAGAGAGTCCCACTTGACTGCCATCAAGCGTATCTTTAGATACCTTGCTGGCACTCAAGATCTGGGATTATGGTATCCTACATCTTGTGAGCTTTCACTCATTTCATATTCAGATGCAGACTATGCAGGATGCAAACTGGATCGCAAGAGCACTAGTGGCTATTGTCATTTTTTGGGTGGGTGTTTGGTTTCTTGGGCCTCCAAGAAACAACACTCGGTTTCCCTTTCTACTGTAGAGATAGAATATGTTGCTATAGGGAGTTGTGGGATCCAAGTGCTGTGGATTAAACACCAACTCCAAGACTATCTAATAGATCTTAGATGTGTCCCTATTTTGTTTGATAACACAATTGCTATAAACCTTGCAAAAAATCCAGTCCTGCACTCTAGGACTAAGCATATAGAGATTAGACATCATTTCATTAGGGATGAAGTCCTTAAAAACTATTTTGAGCTCCATTTTGTTGATTCAAAAAATCAGATTACAGATATTTTCACCAAACCTTTAAGCAATGACATGTTTTCAACCTTAAGGAGAGAGCTAGGTCTATGCAGACCTCAAACAACTCAGGTTTGAGCTGCTGTACTATTCTTGATGCTTAAAATACTTGTCTTTGCTATGATGGTTGCTAGCATACCTGATTTGTCTTGAAATGGTCTATTGATTGATTGAATTGCAACATGAATGATGGTCACATTCAGGGGGAGTTTGTGTGCATATACTACCTTGTGTGCATTTTGAATGTTTTGCATTGCATATCATCTTTTGACCTCATGGTATGTCAAATGTCGAGTTGTGGAAAGACAGGTTACGCCTGTTCGGAAACTCTCCCCATCCGTGAGGACTGAGCTCCGCCAAGTACCATGAGCCAAAATTGCATATTAAGATCTGCATGGTTAATCTTTAGTGCATGAGCATGTTTAAAGCTTTAGCATCAAATAAAGCACTTCTCACTGGCAGCAAGTAGGTGAAATTTTTGATGATTAACTGAAATCAGAAAGTCAGAGGCACTGGTATCAGAAATTAGCAGAACTATTTCAGAAATGAAACAATCAAAGAAGGATAAGAATCAGAGACACTGGTTGAGAAAAGGATATTAAACAGGTCGACACTCTCTGGTGATGTGCCGACACTTACATTGAAATGCTCAAAGAATGGGCATCTGTTTTCCATCAGTAGGCCGACACCTTCTATTGCGACCCAGACTCCGGATACCGGGTAAACCCGATACCAGTTGGAACAAGCGAGGCCTCTCAAGAGTGGAAAAGCTCCAAAGGGATAGAAAGGTATGTGATAGTACATTGAACTTTTAGATAAAGTAGTAAGCAATTGAATTTCAATCATCTGGATTGCTAAAATAGCAGAAATAAAATTACTTTTTCTATAATAAATTAAAACAAACAGAGTCCAGTCCAAAGAAAGATAAGTACAGTCCAATAGGAAGGGAACGTACCCTCAAGTCGGGGGAAGCCCGGCACTGGCAAACGCTGGCAACATAGAACTACTGCACAGCGGAACCTCCAGCCACGAGGCAGAACAGCTATACCTGAAAAGTTAGGGGTGAGCCTCGTGTCACTGGCTCAGTAGGGATCCTGCAGAACCCTACCGCAAAACACGCAGTAACAGCAATGCTACACTAAAGTAAAGCAGTAACAAAGCAGGAGCAGGAGTAACAACTGTAAAAGTAAAGAGGAAAGCTGTAACGCTGAAACACGACATCCGAAGGAACCTCAGCCCTCTAAACTACTCCAAACAGCAACAGAAAGGCGAACCCCGATCTCACAAAGTCGGGCGTTACCGATCCATTGTCGAATCACGAAACCCTATCGTGAAAAGCCTACCAAAACAGGTAAAGGCCTAACCAAAGACCTATACGGTCTAAGGCACAAGATATACACGATCTCACTGTCATGTACGCTAGACTAGACTAGACCGCGGGTGAAGCCAATGCAAACTACCTGACAAGTCATGTCAATCATGATGGAAACCAGTCACAAAAACACAAGTCAGAAGAGTCATGTATCAAGTGACAGAAGCACCTCCTCACTAGAAGAACAACCAGATGCGTCCACTGATGTCTTACACTGTGCCTCAAGTATCTCGCACTCGCCTAGAACGGCAGTAACAGAGACACTCACAAAGAACCAAGTACAAGGAACAACAGTAACGAGTGACTAGTCAGGGTCATGCCCGTCGGCGCTCGTCCAGCCGTCCCTGAACACGTGTGCACACACAAGCCCAATGCCTTGACCCAGGCCTCTAGCTACTTTCCCCCCTAGTAGGATGCTACTGCAAAGCAAGGGGGCCCACGGAAACTAGCCTAAAAATTGTCTGTCAGGAACTGCCCCGTCACCACTCCTAGGTGGGCTGACACACAGGAAAGTGTCATCAGGCTACGACTAGTGGAGGCTCACTAGACACAGAGACTCTAAAATAGTGAACACCGAAGTACAAATAGGGTAAACACAAACCTATTACACGTACTACGGAGCATAATGCAGTATACCACTGCAACCAGACTCAGGACAGTCAACTATGTTAGGGTGCTAGGCCCGGATACAGATGGGGGTGAATGTATCCTTCTATGTATAATGGCCAAATTAAACTAGGATGCTAGAGAAAGACACAGAATAGAACCAATTCAATTCAACTCAAATACAAACACATGGAGCATGCCTATCCAAGCATCTAGCGAAAGCAAACCAAGCAATCAAACCACTGCTCAACAGATTTTTAGGTGGTTCGGTCCACAGACCTACATCCACCCCTCACTCCCAACCGGAGTGAGGCTTCTACTAGCTCAAGCTAGAACACAGACTTAGTCTGCAAACAGTTGCTGTCACACAACTTGACCAGGGGAACAGCCTCCCCTCTTCCTCCCAACCGGAGGGACACCCAAGTGACTCCCAGCCACTTGGAAACTAGAGGTCGAAGACCTCTCTTCCTCCAGACCAGGAGGGACCACTGGACTTGCAACCACAAGCCCAGAACCGGAGGACTAGCCTCCCTTCCTCTAACCAGAGGGCAACCCACAAGTGACAACCTGTCACTTGCAACATGGAGATCAGATCTCCCTTCTCCTGAACCAACAGGAGGAACCCGATCCCCAACAGGGCAATCGGAAGAACAAAGATGATCAGAAAACAAAGGAAAACAATAAAGGAAAATAACACAGCAATCAGAAAGCTGTAAAACGAAATGCACAATGTGGCTCTCAACGGAGCTGACTGGCCTGGATCTGATCCACGGTCCAGTGAAGATAGATCTTCAAGCAGCTTCTTCCTTCTTCTCCACGAGCTCTCTCGCTCACTCTCTTTCTCTCTTTCTTTCTCCTCTGCTCTCCAAATCTCTCACTCTCTATCTCTCTTTCTTTCTCTTCTATTCTCCTAATCACTCACTCACTGCTCTCTCTTCACGGCTTCTCTCTTCTATCTCTTCTTCCTCTCTTTTCCTTCTTTTTCTCTTTTTCTGGATCGAAGGGCTTTCTGCTCTTCAGGCTTCTACTTCGATCTATCTTCATCTGAAGACGAAGGCTCCATTATATACCAGCAGCAGCAGCAGCAGCAGCAGGGCGCGTGTGGCTTGCACAGTTCCCGCCCTAAGAATTCAGACCACGTGGCAGTATCCAGTAGACTGTCAGAACACATGTCCTCATCTGGGCACTCTCCTTATCCTCGGATCACGTGCCCAGCACCAGTACGCTCAGCAACTGGAGTTAGATGGCGTCAACTCACTTGCTCCAAAGAGTTGACGTAGCCATCATAGATCTTCAACCTTTTTAACCGCTGCGTCGACTCCATCAGCCTGCTGCGTTGACGCAACGGTATCGGCAATCCAGTGATCAAGTCTTCAACAAATGGGCGTACTGCGTCGACGTTATCAGCATGTTGCATTGACGCATTGAACATGTACATTTGTATACTGGTGTCTCTTAAGCCGCTGCGTCGACGCTGCTTGTTGATGGCGTTGACGCAGTGGAAGATATCGTGAAAGCTTCGTCGCTTGTAAGAGTCTCTGCTTCTTACTGCTGCGTCGACGCTGCTTGCTTGTGGCGTTAACGCAATAGAAGACATCGTGAAGGCTTCGTCTACTGATGCGTGGACGCTTTAAGCTTCAGGCGTCGACCCTGTTCCCTTCAGCAACAATAATGAAGTGTATAGACTTAGTGTTAACGTGAAGCATTGTATAGACTTCAGAGATCAATATAGCAAGTGTGTACATAGTGAGGGAGTGTATAGACTTAGCAGTCTAGGCCTCTAACAACAAGTGTATAGACTTGCAACTCTTCATGAGATCTCAGTGTATAGACTCAACCAATGTATATAGTTGAAGATCTAACAATCGAGTGTATAGAGTTAGTTATGTGAGCATGCATTGTATAGACTTCACACATGAAGACAAACAGGCTGTACAGACTTGGAGAGTTGAACCCAGTGTACAGACTTGTTGATATCAAACGAAGAGCTTCCAGTGTATGGACTTTGCAGTGCAAACAACAATGTATAGACTTAGAGAAATGAAGTCTAGTGTATAGACTTGGAGAACTGTTCAATGTGTTGGGTTGGCGTTGTATAGACTTGGCTTTGAGCACTTGGGCTGAAGGCACTGAGCAGACTAAGCGATGTGTAGACTTCATTAAGAAGGTGCCCGATGTACAGACTTGAAGAAGATATGCCAATGTACAGACTAAATGGATCCAGCTGGTGTATAGACTTTGTGCCCAAGCTATCAATGCTCTGATGCGTCCACTCCATTTGAACGTTGCGTTGACGCACCAATTAACCCAGGGGCTTCTTTCTTGAGTTTGCACTGCTGCGTCGACGCTTCCATTTGGTGGCGTTGACGCATTGAGCACCCTGCAACCCCTTTGATCCTATTAAACATTTATTAGGAGGTTAAGTGTCTATATCCAATATCTTACTGTTGTCATCATCAAAACCAGGAGTACAACAATCTCCCCCTTTTTGATGATGATAACCCCCAAACTGTTTTAATGACATTTGCAATCACACATGGTTAGCATCAAACAAACGCATGGTTACTTGTCAGTTCAACAAAATTATGAATCAAAAAAATGAAAACATATGCTATCATTCATTAACAAAACTCATGCTGTTGTTCGTTCTGAATCACAAAAACGATGAACAAAACTCATGCTGTTGTTCGTTCTGCTCTCCCCCTTTGTCATCATCATTAAAGGGGGTGCATGTAGAAAACATAGTTTAAGATGGGAAGAAGCGATTGAAACGTCTGGCAGAAGATGGTTGTTGTTGCTGACGAGAAGAGTGTTCTTGAGAGGATTGAGTGCCTGGAGGTGTCTGACGAGATTGCTGTCCTGAAGTAGATTGATCCCTGGTTAGTAGGTATCTGATCTCTTGAGAGAGTTCGCTTAGCTGATGACTTAGAGTGTTGCGAACATTGTCAATTTCAGTGACAGAGTCTTTATCGTGGAGTTTGTTCTCAAGTGACTGAATGTTTGCTATAACCTTGTCAATCTTCTCTAGCACAGCTTTGAGGAATGGAGGGATTGCACTGACAGGACCTTTGATTGTTTCTATCCCTATCTTCAGATCATAACACAGGTCAATAATCTTGGCAAAAGAGGAAAAGGTTGAACCTTGTTGACTGTGCATCTCTTGTACCAGAGTGGCAAGTTTGTCAAGGAGGGATGATATTTGTTTCAAGACTTGCCTTGTTGCTTGGTCAGACACCATTTTGGTGAGTAAGAAATTTCGCCATTCGCATAAAACAGAAGTTTCAAAATGAACAATCCGAGCAGTCAGCTTGTTAAAATGAAGGGTTGTGAACTCCACCAACTTGTCCATCTTGGCCTCCTGACGCTTCATCATCATAGTCATGTTCACTAACATCTCTTCAATAGTTGCTGGGGGTGGAGCTGCATCAGAAGTTGGAGAGGTTCTTCTATAAACTTTAATGGCTCCAGACGTAGATGGTTCTACTGTAGGTACAGAGCCACTCGGTTCCGCAGAAGCCTCAAAAACTTGCTCTCCTCTCATGGAGTTGTCCTCTGGCATGTCTTCACTCACCACAGATGGAATCGGTATTTCTGCTCTGTGCACTTGACCATCATCTATAGTGGCTGTTCTTGATGCCTGACCGATCTCTGATGGAGCTGATTTCTGACTAGGAAGGGTTCTGACAGCCTTACCATCAATGACCTCAAAACCCATAAACTTTTGAATATAAGAAAGTGTGTACACATTCCCTCGAGGGATGATAATTTTCTTCTCAGAGCCAAAGTCTACACCAACTTTCGAAAAACAGCAGTTAATGGGGCAGCATAAGGAAGGGTTCTGGACTGAGATAGACATGACCCCATAGTTTGAATAGCTACATCCGGCAGGGAAATCTGTATTCTCTTCAGCATACAGTAGAGAAGAAATCTTTGCATCTCTGTCACCCTTTCTCTTCCACTGCTCTGTGGTGTGATCATGGAGGTGCAAATGTGGTGGAGTAGTCTATTTAGCGAAGGGAAATGATTGGCTTTGAGACTGCCTAGGTAGGTTTCCCTGACATCGGAGTGATTACTGGGTTTCTCAGTCAAGAGCTCATACGCTTCGTGCGCATCATATTCAAAATCATGCAGCTGAACTCCTACCTTAGGAACCTTCCATGCTCTGGCAAGCAGCTTATCTGTGATTTCAAACCTGACACCTCTAACACTGGATGTGAGTTTTGGAACAGTAGGTTCATACTTTAAGTTCTGGTAGAACTCTCTGACCAAGGTGGGGTAGTAAGTCTTGTGTGTTGAGACAAACGACCACCAGCCCTGATGGTCCAGTGTAGGAAACAACTGAGGAAAAACTTCGAGCATATTATGATCAGTAGCATCAACGTACCGGGAAATAAGAACCTTCAGAGGTTCTTCCACGGTGACTGTACGCGAGCTACCAGCATCTTTCTGACCGGTTGCAGAACCTGAAGATAAACCCTTCCGTTTCTCTTTTCTGACTGCTGATGCCTTTAACCTTTTGGTTGGCAGACTTGGATCCCGTGGACCCGTCTCCTTCCTTCTTCCCTTTTCGTGAGCTACTTGAGAGTGGGACTCCATTGTGCCTCTTGCTGATTCTGAGCCTCCTGGTTGTTCCTCTGCCCTCTGCTTCCCTTTTTGAGTGGATGCTGGAGAATCCATGGCACGGAGATGAATCGAACAGGAAAGAGAGCTGTGAGGATTCTTGGGGGACACGAGAGGTCGAATGACAAAAAAGGGTTTTGGAAAAAAAGTGAAGAAGAGCAGCGGTCACATTTCGCTTTTAAAGAGACTTCGAGGACCCTTTTAGTGAACGGTTCAGCCGGTTCAAGTGGGTGAACCGGGTAAAGAAAATTTGAATAAGAGGCAATGCGTGGACGCAAAGGGGGCATTGCGTCTACGCAGTGAGACATATGTGAACCGAAAACACAAGATAAGTAGCCAGAGAGGCATAATGCGTTGACGCCAATGTGACATTGCGTCTACGCAGTGATGAAGATAGGAATGAGATACTCCCCCTTATGCAGCATGATGCATCTAATAATGAAACTCCCCCTCACTAAATGGAGCCTATGAAAAGAATGAGAAGGGAATCACAGTGACAATCAAAGAAAAATTCTGTTCAGAGAAGTCAAGAACAGTGAGCACAGGTATTTCAGATCGGCTTCACATGGAAGAAATTCAATTGGATTCTCAAGGGGATATTAATCTCATAAATCTAAAATATGTCTTCAAAGTCTTCCATTATAAGAGCTTATGAATGAACTTTATTAACAGCGTGGTTTAATCATGATGTATGTAGAGTTCATCAATAAAATTCTGTATAAATATCTAAACCCATGGTTTAATAAAAGTGAACCAATCCCTCATACTTATCTTGCTTAAACACCCTTTCTCTTACACAATCGAATTTATTGACTTCTTTTGGAATTACATGCACCAGTATTGAAATCAAGCAGATATGAAGTCATATGAACTTGTCCAGGGTTGAAGCAATTTGATTTTATCATCAATATTCAAATAGTTCAATTTGTTCAATAACTCTTCATGCTACTAATTTTACGAACATTCTAGTTCAGTGCACACCTTGTGGCTAAGGGATATACCTTGATCAGAGGCCAATATCCTTAAGCACTTAGTATGACTAACTGTCATGCTGATATGAACAGAGATAGCGTTTACACATCATGACACACTCCAAGTCATTTCTGGATGTATAAGTTGTATTTCTCAGTGTGCATGCCATTGCTCTGCCTGATTTAGCAATCAATTTTTTTTTATTTTGCAGAGTTAACTAGGTACCTCATGACACAGTCCTTTGGACATGTGTTTCTCAGTGACCAAAGTCATTGCTCTGACAGAAATTACCCTTTAGACACGTCAGAAGGATTCATTTGCTACAGATCAATAATAATTCCATGTACTTAACCAATTAAAGTCATGTATTCAATAGTGCAGATTTCAGAAGATTTTACAAGATAGTGCATGAGACAGATGGTTAAGGTTTATTTGACATGATTCAGATATGTTAAGAGATTTTAAAGTCAAACTCCTTGAATACATTAAAGCTTAAACCACATGAGTTATTTCAGACATTCATAACAACATATAATAGAAGATTTCTAGTTCAAAATTTTTCAGATTTATGATCAGGATAGCCCATTGAAATCTACAAGAAAGACTGATGGAATTCAGAAACCAGATGATACCAATTAGAGACTTAAGGCTTTCAAGAATGTGTTCGAGATCTGTCAGCAAAGTCAATGAGGAAGGATATGCAATGAAATGGCTGCATGTATGCAAGGAGAAATTTTCAACAGAGGGAGATATAACTCAACGTTCCACTAAGGGACAGCTGCGTCAACTTAGTCACATTGCAGCGTCAACTCATCCAACAATCCCGGTTAAACAGAATAGTGCTGTTTCCAAAAGCAGATGCCCACTGCGTTAACTCTGTCCCGTAGCTGCGTCAACTCATCCAACCAGCCAGAGACACTTTTACACAAAGGGTTTTTCAATGAAGCAGCCTCAAGCGTCGACCCCATCCTCATACAACGTTAACTCATTCATTCAGCCAGCAGCTTCATCTCAGTCCGTTAAAACATCATTTAGCCAGAGATCTCCAACCCAAGCTAACTTCCCTTTTGATTATGCATGAACGGAGGTATGAATGCCAATAAGATAAATATCATGCTGAATTCTCATTCAATATGAATTGATTGACAGAAGGATAATTATAACAAGCAAGGAAAGCAATACTCCCCCTCAGAGCAAGCAATGTTTGCCATGGAACACTGAACATTATTTTGATTCTCAGAAGCAAGTTAATTCTAATGTCTAAGCAGACAATTCAGTAAGAGCATTGAGAGATATGAATACTCATAGAGTGCACGAATTAACAATCATGCATGAACCACAATAAACAAGATATGCAATAAATTTGAGAATAGGAAATGCAGGGAATTTACCTGAGAGATTTAATATGGGGTTTTTCTTCTTGAGTGCCTTGGTTTATTAACCCCTTTTATTCCATCCAAGACACACCTGCAAAGCAATGTTATTTTGCACAAACAGGTACCCAAGAAATCTTGGGTCCTGACAAAACAGTATTACTCCTAGCAGGTTTTCTCAGCACATTTCTAGGAGCAGTTTTCAGATCCGATTTATGCACATTCTTGTTAGCATGAATTTTATGTGCATAAGCATGAGATTTCTTGTTAACAGAATAAAAATTCTGTTTGCCAAAACCAGTTTGGTTTTGATATCCTGCCAGCCAACAGGTTGCAGCCCTGTGACCTGGCTTCCCACAGTTATAACATGAAAGTTTTGCAAATTATCTTACAGGGAATTTAGCATGTTTGAGATTCACATTTCTACCCTGAATATGCCAACAGTCCTTGACTGTATGGCCATGCTTTCTACAGTGAGAGCAATAAGAGGCATTCTTTTTAAAATTGAGTTCATTATTGCCATAGCCTCCTTGGGCATGCCAACAATCAATGGCCCTGTGGCCATCCTTTCCACATTCAAAACATGAAATAGAATTTCTTTCAAAAAAGCCTGACCAGCATTCAGAGGCCCTGTGACCCCTTTTGTTGCAATTAAAACAGATGATATGCTGGTTCATTGAAACAGATTTGTTTTTATTAAAAACATGTTGGTTTGCAGGGAATTTAGCATGATATGAATAAAAAGTTTTCTTACCACTAGCAAACCAGCAATGAGCAATTGAGTGTCCTAATTTATCACAATTAGAACATGTGACACTCCTTTTCTGAGGTGAGGGATTTTTATCATGAGATCTCCTAGCATTCTTATCATCCTTCTCCATCAACTTACACTCATGCATCAGATGTCCAACTTTATGACAGTAATGACAGATAATCTTCCTTTTAAATGCAGGTGAGTGTGTGTGAGGACTGTGATCAGCAAACACTGATGGACCCTTTTCATTTATTTTCTGATTTACAGTCCTTTTCTGATTTTTATCCTGTTTTCCTGTTTTCTTAGCCTTGTACTGAATTGGAGATGAAGTGGAAGGCTTTTCCTGTTCAGAAGATTTAATGAAAACATTTTTCAGCTTGGTTCCATCAACCTTTTTCAACTTTTCAGTTTGTTTCTGATTCTTCTGAACATTTGGTTGTTTATTTTCTGAGGTTGTGGCTATATCAGATGCTTTGATAAAGGATGTCGTCAGCTTATTTTCAAAAGCCTTTTTATTGACATTGTTGTAGCCTAACCCTTCCCTTTGAGTATTGACCTTAACTCCTAACAACCTATCCAGATTTTCTTGTCCACTTACAAACTTTGACAGAGAGTTCTTTAAGTCTTGGATTTCATTTTCTAAAGAGGTGATTTGTAACTCATAACTGGCAATCTCTTGCTCACTGCAATTCATAGCTTCATTCAAAACTTTGTTAGCAGTTTTATATTTCTCAATTTCATTTTCCAGATTGCTCAGTTTATCAGAATCTTCAACACAAATACTTTTTCCTCTTTCCAAAGCTAGAAGTCTCTCTGACATAGTGGAGTTTAGCATTTTCAATTTCTCATTTTCTTGCTTAAGTTTGTCATTCTGAATTAACTCATTTATCAAAGTCTGATCTTCTGAGTTAGTTTCAAGTTTTCTTCCAGCCTTGAAATCCTTCAAATCTTTTTCCTTTTCTTCAATGTTTTTCTGTAATTCCACATTCACAGATTTGATGGCTTCAAGTTTTTCAGCAAGCAAGTTTTTCTCCTGCTCAAGTTTCTCAAATTTGTCATCATTTTTATTAGCAGATGTTCTCAGGGAATCATTTTCAGATCTCAGCTTGTTTAAATCTGAGTTTACACTTTCAAAGTTTTTCAGCAATTTTTCATACTGGTCATGATAGTTAACAACAATCTGATTATCATTATCTGAGTTCAATTTTTCTTTGAGTTCAGATATCACATTTATATGATCTTGATTTTCAGTTTTCAATAATGAAACTTGTTTCTTCAGTATTTGAAAGTCAGACATACAAGCATCATGAATATTTTTCAATTCAACACAATTTCTACAAGGAAAGCTTGAACTATCTAAACCAGTACCCTTCTTCAATTTTTTATACTGTTTTCTTAACAGTTCATGAGATTCAAATAGATCAGCATATGCATTCTCCCAATCTTCTAGAGAGAAATTCTCGAAGAGATTTACCTCATCATCATCATCTTCTTCAGTTTGATTGCTGCCTTGATCGCTTCTGTTGGCCATCATGCAGCTTGTTTGATTTCCTTTCCCGGCTCTCTTCATCATCTCCAACATATCCCTTGCAGATCTGCAATCAAGGAAACATGAGTGAAAGGCTTTGTCAGTGGCTGCTTTCATCAGATTTATAGCTGTCTGATTCTCCTCATACATTGATTCGTGACTGTCAGTCCATTTGGACCTTTTCTTTGGTAATTTATGAGGACCATGTGAAATCACTTTCCACAGGTCTGGATCAACAGATTTAACATAAACACGTAAAGCACTGCGCCACTGGTTGAAATTAGAACCACTAAAGACGGGTGGACAAGCCATTGAAACAGATAGCAGATAGATTCAATCAACAGGAATATTGATGCACTAAAAATAAATTAGCACCAAAAACCAGAGATCGAATGTGCAGGTCGTTGGACCTTGTATGCAGACACCGCTCTGATACCAACTGTTAGGGTGCTAGGCCCGGATACAGAGGGGGGTGAATATATTCTTCTATGTATAATGGCCAAATTAAACTAGGATGCTAGAGAAAGACACAGAATAGAACCAATTCAATTCAACTCAAATACAAACACATGGAGCGTGCCTATCCAAGCATCTAGCGGAAGCAAACCAAGCAATCAAACCACTGCTCAATAGATTTTTAGGTGGTTCGGTCCACAGACCTACATCCACCCCTCACTCCCAACCGGAGTGAGGCTTCCACTAGCTCAAGCTAGAACGCAGACTTAGTCTGCAAACAGTTGCTGCCACACAGCTTGACCAGGGGAACAGCCTCCCCTCTTCCTCCCAACCGGAGGGACACCCAAGTGACTCCCAGCCACTTGGAAACTAGAGGTCGAAAACCTCTCTTCCTCCAGACCAGGAGGGACCACTGGACTTGCAACCACAAGCCCAGAACCGGAGGACTAGCCTCCCTTCCTCTAACCAGAGGGCAACCCACAAGTGACAACCTGTCACTTGTAACCTGGAGATCAGATCTCCCTTCTCCTGAACCAACAGGAGGAACCCGATCCCCAACAGGGCAATCGGAAGAACAAAGATGATCAGAAAACAAAGGAAAACAATAAAAGAAAATAACACAGCAATCAGAAAGCTATAAAACGAAATGCACAATGTGGCTCTCAACGGAGCTGACTGGCCTGGATCTGATCCACGGTCCAGTGAAGACAGATCTTCAAGCAGCTTCTTCCTTCTTCTCCACGAGCTCTCTCGCTCACTCTCTTTCTCTCTTTCTTTCTCCTCTGCTCTCCAAATCTCTCACTCTCTATCTCTCTTTCTTTCTCTTCTATTCTCCTAATCTCTCACTCACTGCTCTCTCTTCACGGCTTCTCTCTTCTATCTCTTCTTCCTCTCTTTTCCTTCTTTTTCTCTTTTTCTGGATCGAAGGGCTTTCTGCTCTTCAGGCTTCTACTTCGATCTATCTTCATCTGAAGACGAAGGCTCCATTATATACCAGCAGCAGCAGCAGCAGGGCGCGTGTGGCTTGCACAGTTCCCGCCCTAAGAATTCGGACCACGTGGCAGTATCCAGCAGACTGTCAGAACACGTGTCCTCATCTGGGCACTCTCCTTATCCTCGGATCACGTGCCCAGCACCAGTACGCTCAGCAACTGGAGTTAGATGGCGTCAACTCACTTGCTCCAAAGAGTTGACGCAGCCATCATAGATCTTCAACCTTTTTAACCGCTGCATCGACTCCATCAGCCTGCTGCGTTGACGCAACGGTATCGGCAGTCCAGTGATCAAGTCTTCAACAAATGGGCGTGCTGCGTCGACGTTATCAGCATGTTGCATTGACGCATTGAACATGTACATTTGTATACTGGCGTCTCTTAAGCCGCTGCGTCGACGCTGCTTGTTGATGGCGTTGACGCAGTGGAAGATATCGTGAAAGCTTCGTCGCTTGTAAGAGTCTCTGCTTCTTACTGCTGCGTCGACGCTGCTTGCTTGTGGCTTTAACGCAATAGAAGACATCGTGAAGGCTTCGTCTACTGATGCGTGGATGCTTTAAGCTTCAGGCGTCGACCCTGTTCCCTTCAGCAACAATAATGAAGTGTATAGACTTAGTGTTAACGTGAAGCATTGTATAGACTTCAGAGATCAATATAGCAAGTGTGTACATAGTGAGGGAGTGTATAGACTTAGTAGTCTAGGCCTCTAACAACAAGTGTATAGACTTGCAACTCTTCATGAGATCTCAGTGTATAGACTCAACCAATGTATATAGTTGAAGATCTAACAATCGAGTGTATAGAGTTAGTTATGTGAGCATGCATTGTATAGACTTCACACATGAAGACAAACAGGCTGTACAGACTTGGAGAGTTGAACCCAATGTACAGACTTGTTGATATCAAACGAAGAGCTTCCAGTGTATGGACTTTGCAGTGCAAACAACAATGTATAGACTTAGAGAAATGAAGTCTAGTGTATAGACTTGGAGAACTATTCAATGTGTTGGGTTGGCGTTGTATAGACTTGGCTTTGAGCACTTGGGCTGAAGGCACTGAGCAGACTAAGCGATGTGTAGACTTCATTAAGAAGGTGCCCGATGTACAGACTTGAAGAAGATATGACAATGTATAGACTAAATGGATCCAGCTGGTGTATAGACTTTGTGCCCAAGCTATCAATGCTCTGATGCGTCCACTCCATTTGAACGTTGCGTTGACGCACCAATTAACCCAGGGGCTTCTTTCTTGAGTTTGCACTGCTGCGTCGACGCTTCCATTTGGTGGCGTTGACGTATTGAGCACCCTGCAACCCCTTTGATCCTATTAAACATTTATTAGGAGGTTAAGTGTCTATATCCAATATCTTACTGTTGTCATCATCAAAACCAGGAGTACAACAAACTAGACATGCTGACAATGATCCTTGAGTCACAAGACTCGGGTCAAGATCGTCGCACATCACATCAACACGCTGTTAATCAGCCTAGTCCCTAAGCCAAAAACTACGAGAAACACATTATGGAAGATGGCATAAAATAGCCGGATCCATAACAGCAATAATAACAATGAGTCCTCGGCCTCCGAGCCGCATAATGGACTCAGAATTCCGCATAACACAAAACACAGAACATGAGGGATTATCAAAAAGCCCTCAAATCACATGGACACATAAATCGAGATAAGATGATACATCTAGGCACCCAAAACCATGTCTCGATCCTAACAGGATAGACGAGACACTCACGAGGTCATGTGTCAACCACTGGGTCACAACCGGGTTGACTAGAAACCATAATGAACCTCGAAATAACACAAAACACTACTCGATATAATGGCCCTCTCAGACACCCTATAACACGGTTGCAGCCCTCATAGGACATCCAAGACATCCACGGAATAATGGGCTAACCAAGGGGTCAAAGCCAGAATAATCGAAAAGAACATAGCATTACGCACTGTTCGGGATAAAACTGTTCCTCCGAGATCCCTTAACACACATATGACTCTCACAGGACACCCAAGGCATCCATCGAGTCAGAGGCCAAGAAGGCATTGAATCTTGGGTTCACTGGAGCCCGAAACAGCTCAAATAAGACACGGAAAATAGAAAACATTAATGCGCCTATACCCTGCATCACGATAATTAACGCGCCCCTACCTTAGGTCGCGATGTCATCAGAACGCGGCGCTTACCTGGGTCACGATAACCCAGAGTCGCGGCACTGACATAGGTGGCAATCATAGTGGCGGCCAGAAGCCCGAGCGCGACAACACAGAGACGCGGCCAACACCTCGAGCGCGTTCGCGTAATCGCGACCAACGCCTTGAGCGCGTTCACAGAGGATCGCCCCCATCACCTAGGTCATGGTCCTAACCGCCCTACTGTTCATCTCCTATCACGAGACGTGGTGCATCATTATAGCGCGTTCCACTGGGAACGTGGTGCACACGATGAACGCGTTCTCGTCACGGAGCGAAAATCGGAAAATCCTCTCAAAAACTAATTTTCCACGCCCCAATCGTCGCCAGAACAACGGGGAAACAACCCTAATCACATTGCCAACCTTCCACAAGCCGGAAGGGGCCAAACCATGAGCAAAAATGCTAGAAATAGGTGATTCCCATGAATCGACCCAAAACGACTCACATGGACAATCGGCCTCATACCGGCTCTGATTCTCAACCAAATGCAGTAAAACCGACGAGAAATGAATCCCATCATGCCAGGGGTTCAAATGAAACCATTTAAACTACAAACCATCGCCTGAAATGGTGAACACGGCTCACACCCCCCGAACATGCATTTCGCCCAACCGAAGCAAAACCCGCTCAAATTCACACCGTTCGGCTCCAAATCGCGAGAGAACGCAGAAAAAGAGTAGGGCATCGGTCCCCCTACCTCCACCGAAGATCTCACGCGTCAAAACGGCCACGATATGCCGAAATCCATCACACGAACCTCACGTCAGTTTCGAATCCACCGAACGGGGTCGCGCCAACACCACGCTCCATTCTTCACACCAGCACACTCCACGACACCTCTACGACATCTCCACAACATCCCCGGTCCTCCTCCGTCTGCAATCGGAGCAGAGGGGGAAAGAGTAGAGAGAACGGAGGGGGAGAGAGTGAACGACGAGAGAAGATAGAGGAGAGAGGTGAAGGAAGAAAAAGGAAAAGAAAATAGGAAATTAGGCAATTTCTTAAAATCTGATTTTCTGCACAAAAATATGTAAATTTAAAAAAATACGAAAAAAAAGTCTCCGCAATCCTCGGAACGAGCACAATGCACATGTAGCATCCCTGAGTCGTAAAACTCAATGGTCAACTCTCCATAGGGTTCCACAAGTTATATAAGGGAAAAACCTGCGTGGATCGTAAAACACATATCAGGACCCACGAAAGCGATCCAATAGCTCTCCGATTCCGATCTGAAGATTCTAGGATATTACAGTCCTCCCCCCTTAAAGTAATTTCATCCTCCAAATTCAAGGAGCCAACAAGTGAACAAAGGAAGAACAAACCCAAAACATTGGCCACGCTCTCCAAGCATCAGCCAAACCTCAAAACACAAAGCACGATAACAACATTCTCGAAAAACATAATTCAGAGGGACACTGCTAGACCATAATCACGGGCACACGCTCCGGATCTCAAAACACACCGATCCATAGAACGAGCATGGCACACAAGTGAACACAAGTCCGTCACCTCCGAAACTGGACAACGTCGCTTACGTCTCACAGGGAAAGGAGACACGACCCATGCCACGACAACAACTTCCGATAAAACACATGACAGACATAACAAGCATCAGCTTAAACAAGGAAACATAGTCCTCTTAGCTGACTGCTCAACAACATCGGCTTCCGTGCCAAGAATAACAACAAAGCTGGCACACAGAACGCCAACGACAGCACTGAACCACGAGCACAATCAAGTCAGTTCTCACTCAGACATTACATCTGATTCGAGTCGCATGCCAACTCTATCATGACAGAAGAGTACAACAAGAACAACCAACAAGACCTCGGTCCACTCAAATGCCAAATCAGACTCACATGGAACTCCTCCCAAGCTAAACACAACCACAACCCAACACAACAACATCACCTGTAGAATCCCGGCTCCGTTCTCAACACAGAACCACGGGATACAACTGTAAGCTGGGTCACATCAAGGCACAATTACAGCTGAACACACGACTAACATATACTAGCCATACTACGAGCAGCTTACCAACAAGGACCCACAACAACAATCAATAATTTCGGAGAACGTATCTCAAGGACTATGATCACGTCCCGAGAGCATAACTCCCAAGAAAAATACAGAGAAGAAAGGGTACTCGACCAGCATATACGCCGATATATTTCCCCAATCCTCACGCATGTCGGTGCCAACCACCATAAGGCTTCAAGCAACGGCACGACAACCAACAGCATCAAGGTACACATAGCCAAGATGATAATCACACCGAGGAAACAAACCTCTCGCCCGGCCAGAATCTTCCAACCAATGATCCTCGACCTGTGGGTTATAAGCTCACACGCTTCCGCTGCGCACTTACACAATGCACACATGCATCACAGATAACTTGGCATCCACATCTCAGCACACACTCGGCGCCATCGTAATTCATGAAACTGCAATATACCACACCTCGAGTACTGATCCTGCTAACAACCGATCACAAGTCGCCAGAGTGCAAACCAGGAAGAGCACCAGCTTCAGCACAAGCACAAAGAACACCTATCTCAGCTTATCCTCACGTCCTGAAACGATTACTGAACCTTCACAGCACAACAGCCGCCAAACACGGCACGGTGAACATGGTGCACAACGGCTCCCAACACACAAACTGGGTCCAAAGCCAAGCAACCACCGAACAAGAGCAAATCAGGTTCAGAACTAACACAGTCCACACTTAAGCAGACACATGATAAAGGCTTCACCGATATAGCACTCCCAAAGCTTACCTCAAAAAGACGCCACTGATAGGGTGAATGAATCCCTCTTAAAAATTATCCAAATAAAAACTATAACTAGACACGGATGCGGAATTAAAACTAGTTAAGCTATACAAGATAAGGAGGACAATGATTCTCTCGATCAAACAGTTGAGCTGCAAGAGTGCAAACTCCTAAGCAAACCTACGCTATTGACTGAACCCAATCAAGCAAACAAATGCAACTTAGACGCTCAGATGACTTGAGTGAATTTGACACTCTCCAGTAACAATGATCAAGAGTTCAAAATGACTCTCTCAGGTCCAATATCAAATGAACAATATGAAAAACAAATTCCTCGCTAGATAGACGATTCAGATCGAGCCTAAGCATACATCTAGCGGATCAGAATAGACACTCAAACCACGATGGACAAGAAGGTTTTTAGGTGGTTCGGTCCTCCAGACCTATGTCCACCCCACACTCAACCCGAGTGTGGATTCCTGCTGACTCATAGCTGTTGGCACTCAAAATATACTCAATGGTGATCCAGCCTCAAAGACAAATGATGCAGCCTACAGAAGCAGAGAAGCCGAAGAAGACCAACATATTGAAGCCTTCTCAAGCTGCCAGAGCCTCAGGTCACCCATTATGAATGCCGGGGGCTTCACCTGACGAGATCGAGAAGAATACATCATAAGCGGGCACTGTCTATCGTCTGACCAAGGATGAGCATACTCTCGTCGTCTGACCAAGGATGAGAACATATCCGTCGTCTGATCAAGGACTAGGACGTACCTGTTGTCTTACCAAGGACGAGCGTGTATTCGTCGTCTGACCAAGGACATAGGTATACTTGACGGCACACCGCTTGAATGAAAGATCCTCCCCAGGTGAGAGAACGCTCTTGGCCCCTCAGAACAAGGGACTGAAGGCTCTGTCAGTAGAAGACCCTGATTACCTGGTGTGGGTACGGCTTCTCGGCGTATTGGGCCCATCAGTGGCCAGATGATCGCCCAGTCGAGGTGAAAACACCTCGGGTAGAATACCACTCCCCGTGAAAGCTACCAATGCAAGCCGATCCGAACCAACAGCACGAACCATTCTGCCGAGAGCCATGTCAGCGGAAAACCCTCATGTCCGAGCTGAAGGTGCACGAGTGTCAAAAGCAGCCGTTTAGTGGCCCAGAAGCTTCGTCGGTATCTCCCCCTATGGTTTGGCAAGACCATGGAGAGATGAAGAATCACAACGACTCACGAAGTCAGCCCGGGGCCCACTGTCGGACTCGTATCAAGTCGACGTGATGAAATGGCTCGAATTCGGCGCGCCCCTCTTAATCCGACGTGCCCTCTTTTCTTTTGGCAGCCTCTTCCCAGCGCGCATGGAGACCCTTAAACCGGCGCGCAAAACCCACGCCCGGTGAAGCTTGGTCGAGGGATCGTCTATATAAAGTCCCTTGTGGTCGAATGAAATGAAAGAGGCAGAGAAAGAGAGAAAAAAGAAGAGATAAAATCAACGAAGAGAGCAAGATAATAGAAGAAGATACAGAGACAGAAAGAAAAGGGTAGAGAGGGGGAAAAGGGGATCTACCCTCGAGAGCAAGCCGGAGCGCCACCCACCTCGTCTGCCCATCTGAAGCGCCCGTTGCCGAAGAAGAAGACTCCGTCTACAGCACTCTATTTCCGCAGGTGGGTGCCGGTGTTCCTCCGACTGGTTCCCCCCCCTCCTGCTGCTGTTCTGTAAACCCTGCGAATGTATGAGGTCGGGGGGGGGGCGATGATATGAGCTCCCCCCTTTTTCTTACTCTATTATTTTTCTTTCACGGTTTGGTTTTCATCCCGTCTTCTTTTCACTGTAGCCAAGGTTTCATCCCTGCTTCTCTAGCTATTGGCCGGTCTCGAGCGACAATGCCGAGCCACAGTCGCTTGTGATGCCCTCTGTAATGCTTCCCTTGTGGTTGAATGAATGAATGGATGCACTTCTCGGGGCTTCCTTCCCCCATCTGATTACAGTTTATTTCATCTCTATCCCGTGTATGATCTTCTGTTTCCCTTCACCGCCGAATACGCCTGTTGTGCCCCGGTTTGTTTTGACGAAGATCTTGATAGAAAATGTCCTGAATTTGGCTTATGTGATTTGAATTAATTGAGACTTGATGAATGATGGAGTTGCATTGATTGATGCTTGATAAATGTAGGCTTTGCATGAAAATATGTTTGTTCAATCAATTGAGTTGTGTTAAAGAGGAAGCTTGAATGTTGAATGAATGTCAAATTCTAAATCTTGAATGAGTAGCTTTGGTTTCGTCTAACATTGTCGAATGAATTGAATGGATGCATTGATTAATCTACATGATATGGATTGATTTGAGAATTTCATTTGCTTGGGTTGAGACTGAGTTTAATGGCAATCTGTATTGTGCAGGTTTGATGTGGAATTGAGTCTCAAATCTTGGAAATGATGGTAAGAACATATTTGTAGGTTGTTCACAAAGTGGATGAAAGGGAAATGGTTCAAATCTGGAAAATACAGGTTTATTGTGAGACTTCACTAAAAAATTGAAGGCCAATGGTTAGAATAAATGTTCAATTGGATAACAATGTGAATGGATTCAATCTATGTTGAAATCAGGTTTTGAAGAATGTCATTGTGCTCAATCGATTGATTCTTGATCATTGAATCCATGTATTGTGGTGTTTTATTGAGTTTTATTGAACTTTTCTATTGTCAGGAAAAGTGTTGACCTAATGGGTTGACACTTTTTTTCATGGCTTCTGCCTTGCATTATGGTTAAGAACGCTGGCAGAAAGTGTCGACCCCGTGGGTCGACACTTTTAGGTAACTTCGTTCAAAACTGTGAAAACAGAAGCTCCGTGAAAAAGTGTCGACTTCAAGAGTTGACACTTTTCACCACAGATGTTATGCTAATTCACAGGCCAGAACATTTGATAATAAGTGTCGACCCCATAGGTCGACACTTGTTTCACGGGTTTCATTTTTATATGTTCTGGCAGAACATTCATGAAAAAGAGTCGACTCCATGAGTCGACACTTTTTCTGAATGTTTCGATCAGGATTTCCGGATCTGTTTTGAACCCAATTATATAAGATCCGGTTGCTTGGCTTGTTTACCAGAATAGCCTTAGGGCATCCATTAACCTTTGTTCTTGGTATGAAAGGGGCTTGGTGTGGGCTTTTATGTCAATTTGTCTTGATTTCCTTTGGGTATATATCGCCGCCCCTTCTTCCGATCGAACACAACCCTTGAGCTTTAACGTGTTCATCTTGTGCTTGCAGGAGAAGAAAGTGGTGTGTGCTCTGCTGGAGGAGAAGGGAAGGAACACCAGAGTCGTCCCCTCATGAGCCCGAGCCGAGATCGAGAGGCAGCAGCTGCGGTCCTCTTCATCCTTGCCTTGGGCGCCTGAATCTTCAAACACTGGCTCCTTCTTCTCTTGGTTTCATCATTCTAAGCCACACTCCATAAACCTCCGTTTTGGTTTAAAGATTTAGGGGAGATCCATCTTGTTAATCATTCTCTTAGTCATTTTGTGCTTAGATTGTTATTCTCAGAACTGGGTATTGTATTTTTCATTCTATTTTCATCTTTAGACGATTTCAGAGCTTGCTCCGAGTGTGTGTGGGGTGTCTCGTCATCATGCGAGAACCCACGTGTGTGGGCCATCGTGCCCGTGTGTGGTGGTTGTTGCCGTCGTGCAGCGTTGTTAGTGAAATCCTCTCGAGGTGAGAGGGGTGGACGTAGGACGGCACTTGGTGCGTCCGAACCACCTAAAAATCACTGCGCCATGGTTTGCTATTGTGTGATTGCATTTTCTCTTAACCGTTCATTTGTTGAGTGTGTGTCGGTGAGACAAGAGTTCTATTGATTGTCCATTCATATATTGCTCTCCGAGTGAGTATATTTATGCGCTGGGAAGTAGTGAGGGCCTGCTTGCTTTAATTTCATACGTTCTAATCTAGCCTTATCTAAGGTTTATTTTCCATATCTGTGGTTTGTCTTAATTCTGTTAAAATTTGTGAAAAAGGGTGGGCAATCAATTCACCCACCTCTCAATTGCCTCCTAATCGGGCCAACAACGCCCCATTGCTTCTCGGGGCAACATTAATAATCCCCTCCCCGGGGTTCTTTCTATCATATAGATAGCGCTGAATGATTCAGTATGCCCAGGTTTTCTCTCCCGGCCGGAGGGATGCATATCAGTGCACTACCCTTCGCCCTCGGAGGTGACTCCTCAATACTTCCCTGTTTGTGGTTCAGGGCTAGGAGAATAGCCATCTCTGCAGGTGCACCTATTTGTTCATATTGCAGACGTTGTTGAACTATTCGACTGTTTGCTTCCCCCCTTCCAAAACCTCAATCCTCTGACTCAGCTTCGGGTCTTCGGTCTGGCTTGTCAACTGCCATGTTAGCCTACTTCCTCGATGCATATGCTTACATATGATCATCTGCTGTCCCCTCACCGATCGAGTGTAGTCTGTGTATCATTGCATTTGGTGATTTGTCCTCTCGAAGAACCTACTGCCCGGGGAGGGGAGCATTCCTCATCAGTATCCTCAATCACTGTCGAACCATAGGGTCATATCTCTTAATGATATGAACCCTATGATTCACCAAGTGAGCATCAACAGGGCTTCAGCCCGACATTAAACCCACCTTCTCTTAGGAGTGGTGGTGGCTGTGGGAAGGTAACCTCTCGTAGGCTAGCCCTCGAGGTACCTTCTCATCTCTGCCGTCCCTTAATGATTTTGACTCGTAGAGATGGATGCCCCTAGTAGGCTAGCCCTCGGGGTCTTTTCCCTCTATCGAAGTCTGTCGGTCACCTCTTGGCATTCCTTACCTTAAAGAGCGTACCCCAACATTGGACTGTCTCCACTTCGCCCCCGTAACCCTCCAATCATGGGGAGGTGCTGCCCAAATTTTGACTGATGACTTGGTTTGAATTACAATGGATCTGCATTGATAAAGTTCATTGAAGACTATGCTCGAGTAGGAACCTCGCATAAGTCTGGACTTGTTTGGTTTGCAGTGTATCTTGGACCTAAATAAGTCTTCTAATTTCTAAAATAACACCAAAGTCTTAAGAAATCTACCTGAAATTTCATTAGAACTCAAATAGCCCAAAACTACCCTAATCCGGCGCGGTCTTAATCCGACGCGCCAATTTCCAGCACGACCCACCGCGCCGTTTTAACCCTACACTCATATTTCAATTTGCCCTTCTTGGCCTCCACCCGACGTGCCCTTGGCGTGCCGTTTTAGCCTCCAATTGGCCACCGCGCCATTTTAGCCTCCAACTAGCCATCGCGCCGTTTTAGCTCTAACTAGTTACCGCGCCATTTTAGGCTAATCATACCTATATCTGCATCAACCTCATGTACATCTGATTGATTGTGTGTCAGCCCTTGACGCCTAATGTTATAGCCCTAACTGATTTAATAAACCTAGCTAAATAAAGGAATAAAAAGGGGTCTCAGCACTTTCAATTGTATTGAGTATCCATGTTGAAAGCATGAACATGCATCTGCATTGGCATACATTACCAGTTAAATAAGCACAACCGCACCTCTAACCACATGAATAAACCAATTAACAAATCCATTGCATTTTGCAGGAATGGTCAACCAAACGGCCGCACCTCACAGCATCTAATTAGTGCATTCAGTCAGCTTTTCTTATGCCTTCGGATCATCCCTCGAAGCATCCTTTCTTGGAAGTTAATCAAGGGTTGTCCTCTTCCTTAGAGGATGTAATTAACGTCATAACCTTTATGGTATGATGGACTCCGGGTCCCGACACGAACTTCACAATCGACTGACCAAGTCAGATCGAGCGCACAATATAAATTTGTCACACACGTGACTGGCACGCCAAATAAATAAATGAAATGAACAAAGCTTCAAAAAGTACGTCACCAAGTTGGCACGCCCGATGGGACCTTAGTCTCCCTTCATCTCTCTGCCAAGAGGGGATGCCCTCGGGGGGGGGGGGTTCCCCTAAGAATACTGACTATTTGTCTATTTTCCGCAGGTGACGATGACGTCATCGGGACTCACCGCTCTTGACTTCGGCCCCTCGATTGTGGCTGGCCACGCTGAAAATGGGTACCTGGCGGTACCCATGGCTTTCGGGTCCTTCCCACCAACTGTAGGCTTCCCCAACTTCTTGGGATTGGCTTTTGCCGACATTCTGCAAGTGGAATCCTCAGAGCCTACAGAAGAGAAGACTGCAGAGAAGGTCGAGGCCCAGGAGGCTCGACACTATGCTGGCTCACTCACGAGCCCAGTTCAAGTTGCCAACTGCATGGTGCACCATATCGCTCACGGGGCCCAGCCCATCCCCACCAAGAATTTCGGGAGGCGCCAACACCGGAACCCTCGGAGGAAGGTTGCTGCTGCTGTGACCGGACGTCTCTCCATGTCCGGCAAGTCTATGCTGATCGGGGGGGTTCGCGTCTTTCTGGATGGATGCAAAGCTCGAGTGAGCCCGGATCGGGTGATCCCCACGGTGCCTGTCTACAACTCTTATCAGGCTCTCTCCTGAAGGAGAGCCGAGGAGGAGGAAGCCGGCCACCATGGCTAAAGAAAGTTGGCTCCCGAGCCAAGGAGATTCAAGCAGGTTTGGGTCCCTAAGAGGGTCCAGCCTACCTACCAAGATGCACCAGTCCAGCACCGCTCCGGATTTACTGGAGAAGAGGAGAACAAGAAGAGGGGCCTTGCCCCGAGAAAGGAAGAAACGGTCGTGGACCCTCCACGCCATGGAAGCTTTAGGGCCTGCGCCCGACAGACCAACATCCCTGTTGTGGAAGGAAGATTTCAACAAGTTGCTGGAAGAGCCCGGCTTGCTTACATCCCTCCGATGGGAGGTCGACAACTATCACCGACCCTACATCCGGGACGAGGGCAAGAAGAGATGACCAACATGGTCAGAAGTTATTTTAGGGGACTGGGCAACCCCTCCTTGGGCCAACAACGGCTATTACAAGCAGCCGTGGCTGAAGAGGATCACTGCTCATCAATGGCAGTGGAAGAAGAACAAGAAAGAAGAATGACGTCATTGGTCGATGACAACGGGTATGAAGATGGCTTGGATATTCAAGCCGATGAAGCTACTCCCCACCAGGAGGAAAGGAGAAGAGTCTCTATATTTGAAAGGCTCACCTTCCTAGAGAGTGCAAAAAGGAGGGTTTGCAGACAGAGAAGAAGGATGCAGATTTTCACCTGCAACATGGCTGGGGTGTCTGGCCACTATGGAAGATTGCCTGAGGAGCCTCAGGAGCTGGCCCGACTGGCCGAAAGGCTGGGGCCGAGTACTCGAAGGGCGGAAGCCGCAAAAGAAAAGTTGGCGGCAACCAAGGGAAAGCAAACCCTGGCCCACCTCCAACAACATGATAAAGCCATTATTCTCATCGCAAATGTGGTGACGGCAGAAGAAGAAGAAGATGTCTTGCTCGACATCCTACGTGAGGGTGCACCCGGCGAGATGACAGAAGCTATCCCCAACACTGCAGCTATGGATCCGATAGTACTAATGATACTCCAAAGGTACCACCAGGAGATAGAACTGCTGAAGAAGCAATTGATGGAGAAGATAGAGCAGTCTTAAGCCTCCAAGTAGCCTGATATGCAAGCCGAATCATCACGGGGAGCCGTCAACCAAAATGACTTCCCACCACTCTATGCCCTCCCTTAGCTGGTTGAACCGAGCTTGGCGACAACTCAGGAGCGCCCACCACAGCCACTGATGCCGTCGGTGCTATCGCAGGTGCACCAGACACCTCCACTGCTGCGTCCGCCTCCGCAGGGGACCACCCTGGTCACCCCCTACCTGCAGCCGACACATTTCTACCCAGAACCGATTGATCCGATCGTCATGAGCAAGATGATGGTGGAGAGAATGATCGAGCTGAAGCTCTCCGAAAGAAGTGAAGGCGACTATGTCGCATTCGATGCATATAGGGTTCCATACCTGCCGCATCATGCTGCCAAGCGGCTCCCTCTTGGGATTAGCAAGCCGCCAAAATTTGACAAGTTCAACGGGAAGGGATCCCCAAAAGAACATGTCGCCTACTACATGACTGTCATGGGCGATCTGGCCACCGACGAGTCATATTTGCTGAAATTTTTCGGGTCCTCGCTCACGGGGCTCGCATTTGAATGGTACTCCCGCCTCCCAGCCGGGTCGATCAGCGACTGGTCGGACATGCAGAGGAAGTTCAGAGAAAGATTTTATGTCACAGAGAGGGAGGTCACAGTGGCCGAACTCTACTCAACAAGACAGAGGGCAGATGAGACAGCCCTTGATTATATCAAGAGGTGGAGGAACCTCGAAATGAGATGCAAGCGGCCCCCGCATCAGGAGGACGCTGTACAAATTTGCAGGTAGAACCTCAGGAGAGAGGTACTAGAAAGATGATTGGTATGGAAATTTGGTCGTTCGATCGCCTAAATAATGTTGTGGCCAAGGTAGAAGCCTTCCTGGCAAGACCTGCCCCGACATCAACTATTGCCACTGCACAAAAGGGCAAGGCAGCAGAGCGGCGCCAGGCACCTAAAGAAGCGAACGCCCTTGATATCAAGAGGTTTGAACAACAAAAAGACAAAGGCAAGAAGGCAGCTGCTCCCCAGCCTGCTAAAATCGAAGATGGCAAAGAGGGACCATCGCTCCGGGATAAGATGAAGAAGGCCTACTCTTTCCCGAAGGAGAAGACCATGATCTTGTTTGACTGGGTTACCCAGTATGATAAGGTCACCCTGCCTGAGCCAAAGAGGCCAAAGGACCTGAAGAGAAGAGACAACCCAAGATTTTGCCCTTACCACCAGATGCTGGGGCATCCGATTGAAGACTGTTACATTTTCAAGGATATTATCGAAGGTATGGTGAAGAAAGAAGAGATAGAGTTGGGGGAGTACAAGGTTGACCCTCCACAACCACATGAGGCGCCTCTAAGAAGAGCCACGGTCAACGTGGTCTCTCTATATCAAGCATTGCTTGAGGAGATCGCAGAAGCCAGTAGTACTCAGCATACTTATGAAGCCTACTTTCTGGCCCCAATGAAAGAACAAGAGGGATGGCAGCAAGTCCCCGCAAAAACCAAGAAGAAGGGCCCGTCTCGCCCAATGGTGGGGGCACATATTCGTGGCATCACACCACGACCCCCTTTGCCAGTGGCAACACCTGTGTGGACCAATCCACCTGCAGCCATTAGAATACCTACCCACAACCGGAGGAGGCAGACTCCATTACCGGCGGTCAAGGAAATTAGTCCAGAAGCCCGGCGGCTACAAGACTACATAAATGGGTTAGATGAATATGTACAGCCTGAACTAGAACCTTTGCTAGTATGGGATCATGTCCCGTGGCAGGAACTAGAACAGCTTTCACTGAAGCAGGAAGAGGAAGCTGACAAAGCATCAAATAAGTATGGCAACCTGTTCTGGGGGCAATCACCAGCCGAAGAAAAGAAAAGAAGACAAAGAGAGAAAAGAAGGGCCAGCAAGGCTACAAAGGGTATAATCCTTTATTGCAACACCCTCTCTGCTCTATTCAATGTGCCTGGTGATGAGGATGAAGAAGAGATATGCTTCGCTCTCACCGTCAAGGAAAGTCAGGCCGAAGTCGCAACTGCTACACAAGCAACCCGGTCGGGCCGAAGATGGGGGTGCCAGCCGCCCGCCAACCACAACATTATCTTCAGGGGGGGAACAACCCTATAAGATACCCCCTCCGGAGGTCAAGGGGTCCAAATCCCTTCTCCGTCAGGCCTATACAACCAGAGTGGGGGTAGCACTACCGCTCCTTCCTTCCTAGAATTTCTGAAGATGTCAAAGGGGAAGCAGCCATGTCGGGATGCCGAACCGACAACTGGGGGCATTCACCCGTAGCTCCAGCAATCTTCCGAATTGCCGGATGAAGAAAAAGCTGGCCCGACAGCAGCCAGTGAGGGACAACAAGGAGACGACCCCAAGCAGAAGGGTGCAGTCTCTGAGTCCGATGAAGCAGGCCCATCAGGGGCCATAGTCCAAGACTCTCCCAAGCCCGGGTGGGCAGAGGAAATGAAACTATCCAATGTCCGAGCAGGAAGTCGGGTGGTCAAGCTGTTGAAAAAGCTCCCGGCAAGATTCACTGTCTGGGAAATCCTCTCTCTGAGTGAAGAGACCTGACATGCGATCATTACTGCTCTGTAGACGTCTGCTCAATATGAAACCTGCCTGGCTGAAGCACTGCCGGAGGCCAGCATGACCTTCACTCAGGAGGACATGTTGCTCCCCACTACCAGCCACAACAGACCGCTGTATATTAGGGGGCATTTGAATGACCAGGAGTTGAACAAAATCCTGGTGGATCCCGGGGCAGCTGTCAACATCCTGCCCTACAGGATATATGAGAGGCACTACTTCAATGTGCGTCTCCAAAAAGTCGAAGATATGCGTATCGCCAGCTTTAACCAAAAGTGTGAGGTGTCGCTAGGAGTAGCGGAATTCACACTCACTCTAGCAGACTTTGTCACAAGGGTGCAGTTTCATGTCATCGATTCTCGTACCTCGTACAAGGCGCTGCTCGGTCGCCCTTGGCTGCACGAGAACATGGTGGTGCCTTCCACGCTCCACCAGTGCATCAAATATAACCTGGAAGGGAAGGAGGAAAGGATATTTGCTGATCTCCACCCATTCGAAGTGTTCGAGTGTCACTTGGCGGACGCCCCTCTATATGTAGAACGGTCGCAGAAGACCCCTGAAGCCAAGACCTCTTCCAGCACATCAAAAAGCACCTCCGACGCCGAATGGTTCCCTCCGCCACCGCGTGGGTATGTTAATCCCAAGACGGTCTCACATATCACTGTCACCAGGAACGTGGGCCGGGTAGCACCTCCCGCCATCTGCCCCGAAGCTAATGAAGTCAGGGTCGACCAGTCACATCGGGATCCAGGAGGGCCTTACCAAGCCAATTCTTGGTCTTGATAATATTACTGTCGAGCCTTTCAAAGCTTGGGAGGTGGCGCAGATAGATGGCCCCAGCAGCTTGTTCTGCACAGCTGAGGAGCACCTTACACAGGAGGATACTGATTGTCATCTGCCTGAAGATATAGAAGACCCGTTGGTTCCTATACAGGGGTTGACATTTGTAACAAGTCGAATGGTCAAGATGTTCCAGAAGCAGCACATCCCCTCTGGCCAGCCTCGCAAGAAGAAAGAAGCATTCCAGAAGCTGTGGTATCCCCCGAACCTGGATAAAGAAATGAGACGTGTCTCTCAGCACCCAGGGTTGGGCTTCACCCTCGAGGAATACTATTACAGCGGACGCTATGAAGTGGACACCATCTCCGCTTTCTACCCAACTGAGGATAACTCACTGGGGGCAACTTTCGATGAACACCCAGCAGAAGCTGAATACACTGAACCAGCTCAACCAAGAAGTCTGGAATCATAAGCCATATTCCCCTGCCGGTGCTGGGAACATGTCTATCCTGAAGAAGCAGCTCTTCAAGCCAAATTCGTCACGGCTAGTAGTAGTGAAGCTGAAGATATTGAAGAGGCAGGGCTTCCTCCCTCCAGTAACCCTCCTCTGATGATGATGTCAGCACTTCTTGAACCAGTCAGGGAAGCTTCTCCCAAGCTTGATCAAGAGATAGATGCTGTTACAAAAGAAAAAGCTACCTCCACTGAAGATATGGTGATCCAAGGGAGCGGGACCTTCTCACCCAGTATCATGAAGCTACAGTGCTACTCTGACTCAATGACAAACAATCACCAGTCCCTAGCGACTGCAACCCCGTCGGCAAGGGATGAGGCAATCGACTCACCCCTCAGAACTGCTACTGAGGTTGAGTTGCTGGCAGAGCAATTCATGCAGCCACTATCGGTCAAACTAGAGATTCCTGACGAAGCTCAGATAAGGCAAAATGAAGAGATTGAGGTCCTCGACCTCGAAGATGATATGCCAGACTTTGTCGACCTTCAGCCTGCACCCCCGGAGATAGAAGACGGAGGCCAAGCAACAGTCAATGAACTGATAGAAGTCAACTTGGGAGACGAGGACGACCCCAGGCCAACCTTCCTCAATGCCTAGTTATCAACTGAAGAACATGGGCTGTATATCCGGCTGCTGCAAGAATATCGGGATTGCTTTGCCTGGACCTACAAGAAAATGCCAGGACTGAGCCCTGTAGTCTCACAGCATGAGCTAACCATAAACCTTGAAGCCGAACCGGTGAAGCAGCCGCGGCGGCGCATGAGGCCAGAGTTCATCACTCAAATATGTAAGGAGGTCGACAAGCTCATTGATGTGGGTTTCATTGAAGAAAATCAATATACAACGTGACTGGCCAATATTGTGCCAGTGAAGAAGAAGAATGGACAGATTCGGATATGTGTTGACTTCCGAGATCTGAATAAAGCCTGCCCTAAAGATGACTTCCGAGTGCCAATAATGGAGGTCATGATAGATGCAACAACCGGTCATGAGGCCCTATCATTCATGGATGGGTCATCCGGCTACAACCAGATATGGATCGCGGAACATGACCGGGTCCACACTTCCGAACTCCCAAAGGCATTTATCATTACAAGAGAATGCCGTTCGGATTAAAGAACGTCGGCGCAACTTATCAGCGGGCGATGACTAGAATATTTGATGAACTGCTCTACCATAAGGTCGAGTGCTACATAGATGACCGGGTATTCAAGACCAGGAAGAAAGAAGACCATATGCAAGACCTTCGAGTCATCTTTCAGAGACTGAGGCAATATGAATTGAAGATGAACCCTATGAAGTGTGCGTTCGGAGTATCAAGCGGAAAGTTCTTGGGTTTCATTGTCAGATATCGAGGAATTGAGATAGACCCCGCAAAGATCAAGGTGATCCAGGAGCTACCTTCATCAAGGAACCTCTCGGAGCTGAGATCTCTACAAGGTCGCCTAGCATACATCCGGCGGTTTATATCCAACTTATCAGGGCGATGCCATCCCTTTCATAAGCTAATGATGAAAGATGTTCCCTTCTACTGGGAAGAAGAATGCCAGACAGCCTTTGACATGCTGAAGGATTATCTGAAGACTCCTCCAATGCTGGGTGCGCCGGTGAAGGGACGGCCGCTAATCCTCTACATAGCAGCCACATATAACTCCTTGGGGGCAATGCTAGCCCAGAATAATGAAGAAGGAAAGGAACAAGCCCTCTATTACCTCAGTCGAAGAATGGTCAGAACTAAGGAGAGGTACACCTACATCGAGAAGATCTGCCTGGCACTGGTCTTCGCGGTCAAGAAGCTCCGACACTACATGCTGTCGCATGAAGTTAAGCTGATTTCCAAGGAGGACCCGCTTAAATATATCATGTCTCAACCGGCCCTCAAAGGCCGCCTAGGCAAATGGGCGGTGATTCTTATGGAGTATGATATCTCCTACGTACCGCAAAGGGCCGTCAAGGGCCGTCAAGGGCCAGGCCATCGCCGACTTCTTCGCTGAGCATCCAGTGCCTGAAGACTGCCCACTGGAACCAGAGCTTCCTGAAGATGAAATGTTATAGGTCGGCCAAGTGCAGCCCTCTCTGTGGTAGCTGTATTTTGACGGCGCTTCCAGAATTGACACCTCAGCAACTGGGTCAGCCAGAGTCAGGGCAGGAGCAGGCATAGTCCTGAAATCTCCAGAAGGAGAAGTCTTATATACGTCCTGTTCAATAAACAAGCCTTGCACAAACAATGAAGCAGAATATGAAGCCCTCATAGTCGGGTTACAGATTGCTCTATCCATGGGGATTCAGATGCTAGAAGCATTCGGGGACTCTATGCTAGTTATAAAACAGTTGGAGGGGGAGTTCGACGTACGGAAGCAAGAACTCATTCCTTATTACCATCTGGCACACCGCCTAATGACAAGATTCTATTTCATTAGCATCAAGCACATCAACCGAGGATAGAATGCTCAAGCAGACGCCCTCGCAAAGCTGGCCAGCTCTTTGGCAGTCCCGCCTGATACAAGCCTGAATATAACAGTAATCAACCGACAGCAGGTCCCCAGTGTGACAGAAACCCTAGCCGATGAACAAGCAAATGAAGTGACAGCTGTAGAAGGAGTCCAGCAGTCTGATTGGAGGGAGCACCTCCTACGTTGGTTTCAACACCAACAACTCCCGAAAGAGAAAGAGTAGAGAATGAAGCTCCTGAGAGTCAAAGACTCTTATGAAATGAGGAATGGAACGTTGTTCCGGATAATGGCGGATGCCCAAAAGAAGATCTTACTTCGCTACTTATCTCCAGGGGAAGCCGGGTAGGTAATGCAAGAAGTCTATGCCGGGTCAGCCGGGGCACACCAGGCCGGTCCTAAAATGAAAATTGAAATAAAGAAACTGGGTTACTATTGGCCCTCTATGTTTGACGATTGCTGCAAGTTCGCCAAAGCCTGTCAGAGGTGTCAAGAACATGCCACTGTGTCAAGAAGACCATCGGTGCCGCTGCATCCTACCATACCAAGTTGACCGTTTGCTCAATGGGGTACGGATGTGGTAGTGCCACTACCAGCGTCTTCATCGGGATGCAAATATATCTTAGCGGCTACAAACTACTTCTCCAGATGGGCAGAGGCAGTAGCACTGAGAGAAGTGACCGGGGAACTAGTCACCAGATTCTTTCGGTAAAATATAATATTCCGGTTTGGAGTACCCAGCCGAATCATATCTGACAACGGCAGTCACTTCAAGAATCAGAAGGTGTACCGACTGGCCGACAAATACAAGATTGATTGGAGAGCATCATCTCCCTACTACCCTCAAGCCAACGGACTTGCAGAAGCCCTCAACAAGACGCTGTGCACCCTGATAGCAAAGATTGTCGAGGCTAACAAAAGAGATTGGGAAGAAAGGATGTACGAAGCACTCTGGGCTTACCGTACAGTCTACAAAATCTCGACTGGCTGCTCACCTTACTCCCTCGTGTACGGGTCAGAGGCTGTGGTGCCAATTGAATTCGAGGTTCCCTCATTGTGAATCGCCATCCAGCATGGGTTGGTTAGCAGCGAGCAGACTAACATGGAAAGAAGACTGGAAGAGCTCACCGAGCTCGAAGGAAAGCATCTTCGTGCGCAACAAAATATCCAACTCTACCAAGCCCGCATGGCCCGTGCTTTTGATAAGCTGGTCAAAGGGCGAGAATTCAAGAAAGGTGACCTGGTAATGGTTAAAAGAAGAGAAGTGATGGCCTCCAACCCCAAAGGGAAGTTGGTTGAAAACTGGGTCGGACCATATATCATCCGCTGAGTATATGAAGGGGGTGCGTACGTCCTTGTAGATCATAAAGGAGTCATTCAGTTCTCTCCCCTTAATGGAAAATATATTGATGCGGGACGAGACACGGACACGACAAGCTCGCGATCGTCCCTTAACGAGGGAAGCGTCGGACGTGCACGGTTGAGAAACCGGCTAGAGCTAGGGTGGTCAATTCACACTTTCGTGCCCGGATCGGGTCACGGGACGGTAACGCTCTCTCTCGCAGCAGCGGTGATATAAATATAAAGCGAGCTACGATCCTAGAACATGCTCTCTAGCAGTGGCATAAACAAGTATATATGAAAATAAGCAAATGCCGAGTGTAGGGAGTGAGAACGATACCTCCACGCGCTCGGCGTGGGGAAGACGGACCCGGCCGAAACTCGTACTCCCGGAACAATAATACACAATATTACAGCAATACACGTCGCTGCCCACTCCACGCAGGGAGGTAAAGGGCTACACAATGGGGTCCGGGAGGACCGAATTCGGGTTGACGGGCGGCTTCTCGCGTTGATTCGGCAACACCCGAACTAGTGACGGTGGGGCCCACGTGCTGTCCGGAGGGGCCGTGTGGGACCGGATGGCACCGCTGTAGTGGAGGATGCCTGGAAGGGCGCTCCCTGGAGTAGAGGCGCGCTGGTTTACCGGCCGGAGGCCGGGCGGCTCCGATCGGCACCGATCGGAACAACCGGCCACAGATCTGCAGCTTCTGGGTTTCAGCGCGCGTCCCGGCGAGAACGGACGCGGCGATCAGCCTCGATGTCGGATCGACACAAAACTGGCGCCTTTGGAAAGCTAACTTCAAATCCTTCAATCTAGGCCTGGAGATGTGGTCTGGATCTGCATGGATCTTGGCCTTAATGAATTTTTGAGTTGCTGTTGTACAGTGACCGGATTCTCAGATCTGCAGAGAACTTGTCTGAGAACTACCTTTGACCGATATGTGAACGTCCGAATCTGAAGTGGTGGTCTACAGAAAAGTTGTAGGAAATCAAGCTAGGAAAATGGACATAGTTTTTATGAAAGGTTTGAAAGTGGTTGTGATTTGTTCTGATTTTGGAACTGGAAGGTGGTCGGATTTGGGAATTAGCTGAAAACACTGTAGCAGAGATAGAACACGAATTTTGAAAAATAGATAGAGGGCGGATAAAAAATCAAGAAAAATGGTGGATGTAGGGGATGATGGACGTTCTCGCCCAGTAAAATGGGGAGCCCCAAAAAAAATCAAAAAGAAGGTCGGAGATGGGAAACTCAGAGCTTCTGTCACTGTAGACAGAGACAGGATAGATTTGGGAGTGATTGAAGACCGAAATTGCAAAAATATCAAACGAAGGCTTTTCAACCTGAATTGTTTTGTGGATGATGGGATGGAAGATAGGAACACACCATAAAATATACAAACTACGAAGAGGCCGTGGCTGGTAGCAGGATTTTCGTGAAGACACCTCTGTCCAGCAGGACAGAAAACCGAAGACGGATTCGCGGCGGCTCGAAGGCGGCACGAACGGCGGCGGCGGCGGCACAGATGAAGATCAGAGGTTGAGAGGGGAAGATAGAAGATTGATACACTCTAGAACTGGAGGTTTGAGGAGAGGAAACCAGGGGGAGAGGGCTGGGGGCGCAAGAGCCTTCTTGGCATTCAACAAAATTTCTGAATTTTCACTAATTTTCACATGAAAATACATGGTTTTATATGCTTCCAACCAAATCTAACCTCCACCCTTAGATCTAGGGATCTGAGATGGATGGCCTGGATTGCATGCCACAAACACAAAAAAATAAATATAATATACAAGGGGGGGGGCTATTGACCAAGAATGGCAAGGGGGACAAGTTTGACATGGTAGGTAGCCTACCATGGAAATTCTTACCCCCTTGTCTACCCATGTGGCGTATGACTAGTCCAACCTGTTGATACCCATTTTATACCGATAATTTGAGTCGTTTCTCTTACTCCCATTTAGTTGATGCCTCGAGTTGTCCATCATTCATTGGGCCATTTTTTTTGTGGCACGTCTTGGGCTCATTTTATGGGTCGTCTCCCTCCTTGGTGAAGTCCGTGGCAATTCAAGGCTTGATGGGCATTGACTTTGGTCAATTGAATGTTTCATAGCATAAACGGCCCAACCTCAGCCGTTCGGATGATGAGCGGTTAAATATGGACCGTTCATACATTTTGTTAATTTCTGAGGTCTTTTCTGAATATTCACCGACAGGCTATGGTGCGGCCCTATTAGGACCGTTCAAACTAATGGACGGGCTTATTACAACCGCCTATACCTCAGAGTCCTACGCATGCCCATTTTCTCAGATATTTATCCAATTATCTGAATTATCATCGACAGGGTGAAACGGTTGGCTATTGGCCGCTCTACACTAGAACGGTCTCACTAGAACCGTTCACCTTTGAGGGTCTAACGGCGGGCATTTTGGCCAGTTAGAGAGATAATTGGGTTGATTTTCTGATTATCCGAATTTCCATCGATAGCTTGGACGGTCTGAACCAGACCGCCCAAATGTTGCGCGGTCTATCGTAAGACCGCTCATCCCGTCGGATGAGGCTTTTTAACAGACTTTTGTCTCTTTTATTCATGGCTTTATCCCCAGTTTGTTTTGATGATTTCTCCGTGGATAATTAACCATTTTTGATGCCGTTTCGATTGGATAAGAGATTATGATAATATCTATGATTTATCTTTTATAATCTCGACCTGAAAATACCAAAAAACCCTAATTTCGAGGCTGGCTTTCTAGGCTCTATAAATAGACCCTAGTGCCCGGACGTCGAAAGGGGGGGGGGATTTTGGTCGACGGCGAAGCCCTGCCGCATTCCTGAGTGACCTAGCACCAAGGAGGGAGGCTCTCTACGTCCTTACGAGCCTCCGGTTCAGGGAGTAGTCCACGTGTTGAGTCATAGTGTCGTCTCTCGATTTCTTCGTCGTCTGTTGCATGCATTGCTTTTCCCCCACGTCTTCCCTCATTTTCATTTCCATGCACACATCCACCCATGCTTTTGTCACCCTAGGGGTTTAAAATCCCCCAGGTATTCCCATTTTCATTAATTTATGCCTAATCCTCCTTATGTGAACATGTACTACGTCTTTTAGTTCTAATTTGGGTGTTTCTCTTGTGTCTTTACACTGTTTTGCAGGTCAGCACTTCATCAGCACGAGGCCCATCCCCTCTGGCCGGCCGGAGAGGGTGGAGGTCGAACCCTTGTCAGCTTGCTGCGTGAAGAGATCGAGCGGCTTCCCTTTGGCCGTTCAACGTGTGGTGCGGTTCATTGCCGATCGTTCTTCCTTGGAGTGCGGTCTACCTTCCACCGTCTGTCCCACGGCAGCAGCTCCTCCCGCCTCCTTTGCAGCGTACAAGGACGGTATGTCGTAAGACCGCGTCAAGTCGAGCGGTTCCTAAAGAACCGTTCATCTCTCCAGCGCTGCAGCTCCTTCCTTTCCAAGGTACGGCGTGCTGATCACGTGCGGCGCCTTGGTGGCGATCACGGTCCTTTCTTTTGTTCTCTACTTTCCTCTCGTTTTCGTTATTTGCCCATTAAGCATTGGTCCACGCACTTGGTGCGCCCTGATTCTTAGAGAGAGGAGAGGAAAAATATATATCTACACCCCTTTTGTGGCGATCACGGTGGGACGCCTAATGCCCATCGTGCTGTTGAGATTGCTGACCCTCTTTCTTTGTGTCCAAGTTTTTTGTTCTTCCCAAGAGTGATTTGCAGGTTGGGGTGCGTTTCCGTCCCCTGGGACCTGAGCGGTTCTCCCAGAGCCGCCCAACACAGACACGGTTGACATTCCACCGTTCAACCCTGCAGTCCGAGCCAGCTTCACCGGTCTTTCCTGTTACAGACGGTGCCATATACACCGTCCAATATTTAGAGCGGTCTGGGTCTAGCCGTTCAGTCCTCCAGCCCAGGTGCGTTTCGCTTTGTTCTTATTGTAGGTACGCGGCTGCTGGGAGACCGTTCGGGACGTCACACGGCTGATGATGGACCGTCTGTCTGGTAATATCTTTGTCCCCCGCTGCTGCCCCATGTGTTCAGGTCCTGTGATTACGTTGTAGTTTTGCTTTCTCCCTGCATTATACGGTCCCAGACAGACCGTTCTACTGTTGGAGCGGTCGAGGAAGAGCCGTTCATCTGCTGCCACAGCATACGTACGCTATGCTTTGATTATCATATTTCATGTGGTCTGCTATTTCTGGCGCTATTCATTGATCCCCCCGATTTCATTATCATCGTTGCATCACCATGTTTCTTTATTGCTCGTGTGTGTGCTTATTCATTGATTGTTAGCTGCTAGGCTAGATTGTGCATGCACTCCGGTGCACATAGGAACATTCACCTGTTCTCATATTAGCTGCATTCCTACAGAGGTGGGGTTTCCTCTCGTCTCCATATTCCTTGGAGCCGACTAGGGATCCCGCCGAGGACCTCCGTAAGCCCCCGTGAGCCGTGGATTCCCACACGGACGCCGGGCAGGTTGTACCGTATCCACCCCCAGTATAGGATTGCATTCACCGGTGAGAAATCCTACTAGACTCACACAGTTCCCCATTTCCCATCCCAGTTAGGCACCTAGTGGTTGAGAGAATTCATATTGTCATTAATCCACTAAGGTTCGAAAGGGAAATTTTAAGAAATCCGACGAGCATCATTTTAATAACTTGATTGCACAATTGGGGTGATTCTCCTCTCATCTCTTCATTCCATTTTGCATGCTCGCGGTTTGATTTGTTTGTTTGATTCAGTTGGGTTAGGGTTATCTGTCTTTCCCCTCTCCAGGTCTCTTAGTGCATGTGGGGTTGTCTCTGTCCCTCAGGATCATCTCCTAGGGTCCGTTCTCGTTTCCATTCTTACTTCAACCCCTTGTTTGATTCGGCCTACCCGATGTCGTCCTATGACTTCTCTCAGTCTCACGAGGATTCCCTTCCTCGTGGCCTTCTCGAGGACCCACCTCGGGTCGCCCATACACAAGGGGGAGAGGGGAATGCCCCTCCTTTCCCGACCATTCTTGGTAACGGTTCTCAACCCTCTCTTCTAAATCCCTCCATTCAGAATCCCGCCAGTCAAATTCTCAATATGATGGCTCAGCTGGATCCGACCCAGCTCCACCTCATTCGGCAGGCTTTGCAAGGGGGCGATGCCCCGACCCCAGCTCTTTCTCGTAGCACGACTGTTGTTGCCACCACTTCCCCTGTTAGCGGGACCACCTCTGCGGCACCCATTGATCTCACTCCTCTCCGTCCTCAGATCCTTTGCTCCTCTAACATGGAAATGGGCCAGGCCTCCACCTCGGTCCATCAACAGCTTGATAAGGGGAAATCTCAGATCCCCTCCATTCCTTATCCTGATCCCTACACCACAGCTTCTCCATCGCCGCAAGCCCACGTGGCCCCGCCAGATTTCGTTAGGTTGCAGCCGGGGGCGGCTCAGCTAGCTCGCGCGAATATGGGCCCCTCCTCAGCCCATTATCCCTCTTACGCGCCGCCCCTTCAGACGGCTCACCCTCCGGCTTCCTATCCAAATATTGCTCTTCCTGCTCCTTCTCCTCCTTCCCGGGAACGGGAGATCCTTGACAAGTGGGCTGCTATGCAGCAACAGATTGATCTCCTCCAAAGGCGGGTTGGTCTGCAATCCCTTGCTGACGTCCCTATCCCTAACTTCAGGGACATTCATTTTCCAGCACAGTCCGAGCTCCCCGTGTACCGTAAATACGACGGGAATGGCAACCCGTTCATCCATGTTCGGGAGTTCTTGTACGAGTCAGCTCAGTTCCAGCAGGACGATCGCCTGATGGCCTATTTGTTCCGCCGGTCGTTGGAAGGGGTCGCTCTGGAATGGTTCTACACCTTGCCTATGGAGGAGGCAGAGAATTTCAAGACAGTCAAGGAGAGGTTTATACAGAGATTTCAGGATCGGGTTGGACCCGAATACTCCTTCACTGATTTAGTGGCAGAGAAGATGAAGCCGGAAGAAGACTTCGCAACCTACGCAGACCGCTGGAGGCAGATGGCCTCACGTGTGCCTGGGCAGATCCCGGAAGAAGAAAAAGTGAGGTAATTAATTTCCAATGCTACACCAACTTTCAGGAATATTTTAGCAATGAATGATATCTTGAGCATGCACCAGTTATACAGCAGGGCTCGGTTCATACAAACCCAGTTCAAAGACTCACCCATCCACTCTTTATTCGAGGCCCAGAAACCCAAGGCTGCCAAGAAATCCCAGGGCCCCGTTACTGAGGGAGTACAAATTAATGAGCATGTCCAGGCTGTTCAGTTTCCCCACCAAGCCGCTCCACCTCGCTTCCCACAGCCTCAGCGCAACCCCCATTTCGCCACTCCGTAAGTTCCCCAGCCCACCTTCCAAGTCCCACAATACCCTCAACAGGCGCCTCCGCCCCCCCAACAACCTCAGCGGCCCCCGCAGTACAATAATTTTCCTCCACCCGCCGCCTACGGCTCTGCTCGACCAGCTCCAAAGAGGGCCCATTACCCTCCTCTTCTGGAAACCCTGCCTGATATCTTCTCTGCTCTAATGTATACGGGTGATCTTCAGTTGCCTCCTGAGCGCCCAAACTGGAATTTGGCAGCCGACCAGTCCTGATATTACATATTCCATCGGCAGCCCGGGCACACGATAGAACGGTGTTATCAGTTCAGAGATCTGGTATATGACTTGCATGAGGGCCAGAGGATTGATTGGGCCCAGATGCACCAGTTGATTGAGGATATCAAGCAGAGACAGAGACAGGCCAGGCCGCAGCAGGCGGCGCCCCAGTAGCAGCAGTAGCAACAACCCCAGTAGCAACAACAACCCTAGCAACAGCAACAAGACCTCGGGATCCATCAGAATCCCATGCCAGTACATCAACCCGCTCCCCAGCAACAACAACAGCCGCCAGCACCGGCCCCAGCACAAGTAAATATGGTCCAGCACCCGGCCCCCAACGCTGGGTGGACATTTGACGATGAAACCCCCGCACACCTCTTGGCCCTCCACCACAACTACTCTCCCGCACCTACTATCCCCTCCATCCTCAGACCCGCTATTTTGACCACCACACCACTTGTCGCTCCCTCCACGTCGCCCCTTAGACCCATTACATTCCCCTCCGCTCCATCCGTCCTTCCACCACCACCCGCCATACCCTCCGTTATCTCCCCTCCGCTTAACCCTTTACCCATTTCCTCTTCACCAGGGCCTATTAAACCCACTTCCGCCATCCTCACCCCCACTTCTACGCCGTTCACCTATCCCACCGGGCCAAGCGGGGGTCCGTCTCAGGCCGTGTCGGCATCACAGTGCGGCCTTCGGAGCGGGCGTCCCTTCCAGAGAATTTTCCCCCCTTCCGGTGCATCTGCACCTAATCTCCAAGTTCATCCCCCCGCAGCTGAAATAGAAGAAGCAGACCCCGTGCCAGGCACAAGATATGACTTATTGCAGCATTTAGACCGGATGCCGGCTAAAATCTCAGTGTTAGAATTGATCAAGAGGTCGCCACTCCACCAAGATGCCTTGAAGACCTTCCTGTAGAAAGTTATGGTGAGTGAAGATGTGGCAGTAGATAGCCTGCCCTCGGTCTTGGAAACGATTACTAAGGGGCCTTCTATTTCATTTTCCGAGTCAGAGCTAGCACCCCCTGAGGCCCGGCAGATGCCATTGTGTATAACCATTTCTTTAAACACAACGGCCGTGGAATCTGCCCTTGTGGACACAGGAGCATCAATAAATGTGTGTCCATTGAGTACCCTCCGTGCCTGCAATATCAAACTGTCTAAACATAAGTCTCATCCAACAATCATCATCAAACAAGAAAAGGGAAATCACTCGATCCTCCACTGGGCATCCCCGCGAGGACGTATCTTTCTTAGCTCACTAAGATAGGCCTGGCATATCGCCGAGATCTCTTCCACCTCTGCCGGTAGGGTAAGTACCCTGCTCACCTCCCACATAATCAGGGCACTCCTGACTGCCTGCTCGTCCTCCTCTGCACCGATCCTCCTCGCTTGCAATGCGGGAAGGTGGGGTAGTGCCGGTAGAACCGTCCGGGGTAGCCCGACCTGTAAGTGGCACAGGTGTGGGCTGTACATCGCCAGTGCAGTGTCGCTCACAAGCCTCAAGTCCAAGCCGATCCTCCTGCGAACTCTGACGGTGGTGTGATGAAGGAAGCCCGGGCGCATCACGAACCTGTCCAGGGGCAGCCGATTGATGTACAACCGCCACTCGTCCCTGGTCTTCATCTCAGCTGTCCTGCACTCGACCTGTGGGGAGAATCTGAACACGCCACCTATAAAGAAGAGGGGGTGGCTCCCAAAGATCCTGCTCGCCGAAGCGACCTCCTCCCTTTGAATGAATTTCATCCTAACTCCCAACCAGCACTCCAATAGGATCATGGAACCAAAGAGGGGACCTCCCAAGGCTGCTGAAGTAAGACCCTCGTACAAATAAGTAAGGATGGCCTGGGAGATGGAAAGTCCCTGCCACAGTCCGCTGATGGTACTAAGAAGGGGCATCTCTAGGATATGGTTGACTGAGGGAAACAAGGGGGCCCCACATAAACAAATGGAGGCGGCTTTGGCTATAGCTTCGTCCCGCTCACTCTTGTTCATACAATGTTCCACTACCCACTGGCTGAGGGGGAGAAGGTGGATCTGACGCGGGCCTACGAAGGCGTGAACCTCTCTACTGTCCGAGATGAATCCCCCTAGAATGTGTCTCGGGTCTATTGGGGCAACCGTATGACATATCAAGTCTTCCTCCCCCACCTTGGACCTAGGGAACCCAAAGTAGGTCTCCACCTCCTCTAGTAGGATAGTGGCCTCAAAGGATGGGAAGAAGAAGGCATGGGTCTGAGGGTGCCATATTTCAACTATAGCTGAGATGCTGTGCCAATCAAGGGAAAGTTTTGGATAGTTTTGACCAAGCCCTAGGAGAGGTTGCAAATGCCAGGATCGAAGGATGGCCGTCACACCTAAGGGTAAAGCACGGACCATGGGAGCCATCCACTTCAAGATAGAGTACCGCCTCGGGCCAGGAAGAAGCTGGAAGCCAAAAGAGAGGGAAAGGAGGGAATATAAGTGGAAGGAAATTGAACTAAATATACCGTGATAGGCTTACCTCTCTCATGGGACTTGAGCTCAGATGTCGTGGGATTGCGGTCAGCCGTTGGAGCACTTCCCGCTCTTTTCTGGCCGACTTGGGCCCTTCGAAAGGTGCTCCCTCCATCGAACTCACCTCTAGGGCCCTCTTCATGGTGTTTGGTGGTGAGAATCAAAGATTTCAAGCCTTAAAAGAGAGGGGATGTGTGAGCTACGAGTTTAGGCCCCTGTATTACTTATAAGACTTGTTAGGAAGCCTGGGCCTTTCAGGATTAGGCTTGGTTAAGTCTAGGACGGGTTAAGATAAGATTTTGATATGTTCAAAACATCTTTCCCTCGGTCTGGGGACTCTCCAGGGAGTCCCCGTTCGAGCAGAGGGGATGTCCACTTGGACGGTCTTACGATAGACCGTCCATGTTCATGTACGGCCCACTATCAACCGTTCATCTCCCTAAGAGAATCCTAGTCCAGTGACTTGTACGGTCTATAATCGGCCGTTCAGATGTTCTTACGGTTTATATTAAACCGTCCCAATCCAATTGGAGCGGTCTGTGGAGAACCGCTCTTACCTCTAAACGGCTATACAAGAACCGCCCATGTGCTCTGCCCCCCAATCAACTTACCACTCTCGCCTCACTCAGTCGGCGTGTGCGTCTCTCACCTCACTCAGTCAGCGTGTGCGTCTCTCACCTCACTCAAGTCGGCGTACGTCTCTCGTCAGCAGGCGTCTCTCATCTCACTCCAGTCGGCATGTGCATCTCTCACCTCACTCAGTCAGCGCGTGCGTCTCTCACCTCACTCAAGTCGGCGTACGTCTCTCGTCAGCAAGCGTCTCTCATCTCACTCCAGTCGGCGTTCGTCTCTCATCTCACTCCAGTAGGCGTGTGCGTCACTCAATCGGCGTCCCTCTATCTCACCCTCTCTCTAGCTGAGCGCATCTCTCGAACTCGTCCGTCTGTCTCACTCTATCTAGTAGTCAAGACACATTCATCCATTCATGCATACATACAATCATCCACAAAGCAAGCAAAAAACAAAAATATGCACATCACTATCATGTCACATCATGTACAAAAGACAGGCCCAGTACAACAAGTCAAGCAGCTCCCTCTCCCTGGCTCCCGTCACTGTCTCCCTCACCCTCGTGCCTCTTCGGGGGAGGCATCGCTGAGGTCGCCTCGTCACGACGGCGTCGCCGGCGCAGCTCATCCTCCTCGTTCCTCCGCTGGCCGGAGGATCCTGTGAAGTAGCTCCTAACAGAACCATGTGTACCGTGGCTGACGCTCGGGGTCCCGCTGCGTGAGCGCCGACTGATGTCCTTATACGCTCGCAGCTCCCCACGTAACTCGGCCGCCTTGGTCCGGTATCGCTCTGCCTCAGTCGCACCGGCTCGAAGTCTCTCTAACTCGGCCTGGAGGAGCGCGGTCTCCACTGTGTCTGCCGGTCGGCTCAGTGCGGCCTCCGCCAGTGCGCGAGCTACCTCCTCTCGAGCCGCTGCTCGGCTCTGCTCCAACTCGATCCGAAGGCGGGTCAACTCCGATGTCTACATCCACACATCACTTGTCAGTCAGTTGCATAAGCATGTCGTTCATAAGCATAATAAGCAAGAGAAGGTTAGAAGGGAGTACCCTCTCTGTAAGTGCCACCTCGGCCGCCTTGGCCCGCTCCACCATCCGAGTAAAGTCAGCATCTCGCTCGGCACGGTCTGCTGGGGTCTGGGCGGAGGAAGAAGAAGGAGCGTCTGGTCCCTGCCTCTGAGTCCCCTCGGCCCGCTACATTCAAATACTCCAAGTCAGTCACATGCATGCATAACCATATAGAACTGCATAATTTAAAGAGTCTAAGGTTTAGAAAACTCACCAGTAGGGCCAGGGCCTGTCGGGCCTCGTCTCTCTCCCGGATGGTGGAGTGCAGGAGTCCCTGCAACTCTGCCACTCGTCCTGTGGGGTCGACCTACATTTAAAAGTCCATGTGTCAGGGCATCATCATAAGCATAATAGACAAAGTTTAAGTTTAGAAGTCGTACCGGTTGGTGGGCGCCCCGGAACACCTGGTCCCGGTAGTGCCGTGCGTACGCAGTGTAGTACGCGCTGTCGCTCTTTGCTTGGGCGGTCACCACTCGCCCACGCGCGGTCCAGTCGGCGACCTGCTCGGCGTTCCTCGCTGTCCAATCAAACGCCTCGCGGAGTCCCCGGGTCGTGCTCGTCACCCGTTCCCCCGCCTTCTGAGGCGCAGGGAACTCAACAGCCGGCTGATGGACCCCGATGGTCCTCATCACCAACCTGAAGTACAGTGGCTCCACCACATTCATGCAATGAAGCCACACGTCCCGGCCAGAAAAAGCCAAGGCCTCGGTCACCCACGGCTGGCCCTCCGGGCTCTCCTCCGTATAAGGAGTCCACCGCACCTGTAAAAGATAGGAAACTACATCAGCATCATAATCATGAAAGAATTGCAGGAGCCTGAGTTTAGAAGCATACCGAGGTATACGGTAGGGTGTCCAGGTCGTCCTGCAGCTCCCGGACCTATCATCTCAGGGCTGTCATCTCCCGAGGTGCTGTCCACCTCCGCGCGATCGGCAGGAGACCAGGACGGGTCTCCTCGCCCCTACCTAGCCCACGTAGGCGCACGTAGGCCCACACCTGCATTACAAGGCCATGTCAGCATTCAGCAAACATGTAGGATAGCATAACCGAGTATAGGGTAGAAAGTTGTACCTGGAGTAAGGGGGAGAAGCCCCCAAGCATCGTCTGGCGTGCCGTCGAACCGAGCGTGTCAAACAGGAAAGCGAGAACTGCCGCTCCCCAAGCGTAGTCACCCGCGTGCTCAAGCTCCTAGAGGAAGGGAAGGAACCTACAGCTCATCACGTCCACCCGCGTGGAGAAGAGAAGCCGCCCGAACAGCAGTATCAGGAACCGTCGTAGAACTCTGTCCGCCTCAAGTCCCGATCCTGCAGCAACTCTCGGCCTCGCCAGCCCCACGAGCTGCTCCAAGTGCTCCTCCGGTCGCTCCCCGACCGCAACTCCCGCACGTCATAGACCCAGGATGTCCTGGAGAGCAGCCCGGGGAAGGAGGGTCGACTGCCTCTCGGGGCGCCGCTGTTGTAAGCCGAGCAACTCCGGAGCCATCCCCCGGTAGTCAGGAAAGGTAGTCCCGCTGACCGGTGACCCGTGCACGCGTAGGCCAGTGAGCCTGGCCACGTCCTCTAGCGTGGGGACCATGTGGCCCCACGGGAAAAGGAACGCGCGACTCACTAGATCCCAACGGTCGTGTAGGGCATAGAGCAGAGCTGCGTCGAAGCGACACACCTCAATGCTCAGGAAGGGGGCGAACCCCATGGCAGTCAACCGCTCCCTCTGGAAGTCCGGCAGCGCCAAGTACACTGCACGGACCTACAGCCACAAGGTGCGGGTCCTACGCTTCCCCTGCATTCATTTCATTCATATTAATGATTTAATCTTGCATATTGATTCGTTTAAATAAAAATTCTCAAGATCCAATTCTTAGTTTGAAGAACGGTTATCCACTGACCGCTCGTCAATTGAGCGGTCCCCTTCCAACCGTTCTGACTCTTCAGGTTCTATGTTTGCACGGGCTACCCTTAACCGTTCCTGTCCTGGACGGATCACCTCGAACCGTCTGTCTGTCCATCTTCCTAAGGAGAAGCGGTCCCCCTTGGTCCGCATGACTTGTGGATGGTCCTATGGGGATCGTATTGTTTTGCCTCGGTTGAATGATTGAACGGACCAATGCGGTCCGTTTACTGTTTGAACGGTGATACCCTCACCGTGTCTGTTTAAGATTGTTCATTTGCTGTGTGGGTTTGAACGGCATTTCCTAAGCCGTGTAAATTTGGACGGTCCTATGTGGACCGCATTGTTCGGTTCGGGCGGTTTCTGTTGAACCGTTCTACTGTCGTCGTCCCCGACGACGGTGAACGTCCCCAGCAAGCTGGGGAGATCTCCGTGGCCCCCTAACTAACCCCTAAATAGCTAGACCCCCCTAAAAAGGTTTCTAAACTGGCATGCACTAATGGAAATTGAAAGAAAAATAAAATTTAGGGAGGGGGGCCTACCTCGGGGTCGCGGGGTTTCTTGGCCGCCCTCGTCGGTCCTTGTTCTCCGGCGAGCTCTTCCTCTCCGGCGGGGCCCTCTTCCTCGACGGCGACGATGGCGAGCTCCTCCATCGTCACTCCGGGCGTCCCTCCTTCCTCGGACGGTGGCGGTGGTGGCGGTTGCGGCGGCGACGGCGAGCCCTCATCGGTGGCCGGTGGCCTCATCCGTGTCATCGAGAAGACGGGGAGGGTTTGAGAGAAGGGCTTAAGGCTTAGAGAAAGGGGGGGGGGGTTGCAGAAGAGAGAGTGAGGGAATGGGAGAATGAGGGTCTTTGGCCCCCTTCGTCCCTTCCACCGTCGGTTACGGTGGAGGGAGATGAGGGGGTTTCAGTTTTTCGAGGTTACAGAGAAGGACGGTCTATCGTTAGACCGTTCATCCGTTGGGCGATTCCTATTTGGCCGTACGTCACTAGTGACCGTTAACTTTAAGCCGGTTGAAATTCCAGGCCCGAGCGGTTCTCATAGAGCCGTTCTATCATAAACGGTATTATGTGGACCGTCCATCCCTGGCGACCGGCCCCTTTAGAATCGTTTAAAGGTCAGGTATACACGGTTAACATAGAGCCGTTTGGAATATTGCACGGTTACAATAAGGCCGTTTATCTGGATGGTGTATTTAGATCATGAATATTGATATTTTCTTTGGAAATTATCTCTTAACCATCTTATGCAGCATCATTTTCTCCAGTCTCGTCGTTTCGCCTGCACAGGTAAGTCAGGTATGGCCTTCTATCCCTAATCCCTTATTGCATTAATTATATGGTATTATGTTATATTATTTCAAGAGCCGGCAGGTTATCTACGTGTCCCCGGATCTGATGTTCCCCTTCAACAAAAACGATGATGATCCAGGCTCATGTACCTAACCTTCGGATAGGCCGTTAAGTTGGATGTCACGAGGAGGATGGTTCTATCTGCACGCTGTGGTTGCGGACGGTATCTTGACTCTGACGTTCCCAGCTTAGCAATACTACTCTTGAATATTTTATATTTTAATCTTTCTTGGCATTTGTTTTAATGATTTCCTTTATTTTAGCCCAGCATGCATCATACGCATCCTTTTGAGCTTTCATGCCCCATGGTTTGCTTAAGAAACGTCCCGTCGGTAATGGTCAGCTATGTGTTCGGACGCTCGAGTAAGAGGAACTAATTCCACTCTGAATTCGAAGGTTTTCTTTGGTCGATTCGTTTGGTCCGGTTGATTGAAAGGTCCCCGTCTGGAGCTTTAGCCTTTTTTCTTTTGTGGCCCCCTCATTGGACCGCGGGATTGTGTCCCCCATGAGGTCGGTCTTGTCGATTTGTTTCATTTAGTTTAGTTCCTCCAGATTTGGTGTCACTTTCAGTTAACTATTCCCAGCGTTCGGTTCAAGGTTTTCTAGAAGATTCTCATCACTTGTTGGTAAAAACGGGTGTCGTTTTACCTTAACGCCCGCTTTTCCGGTCCACTCCGCTGCATTTCCGCTCCACCTCCATGTTCCATGTCACCTCCGCTTCACCTCCGCTCGCTCCCCTGCAAAGAGGACGTTAAGGAGGGGCATCTGTTGACACCCGTTTTACACTGATAATTTGAGTCGTTTCTCTTACTCCCATTTAGTTGATGCCGATAATTTGAGTCGTTTCTCTTACTCCCATTTAGTTGATGCCTCGAGTTGTCCATCATTCATTGGGCCATTTTTTTGTGGCACGTCTTGGGCTCATTTTGTGGGTCGTCTCCCTCCTTGGTGAAGTCCGTGGCAATTCAAGGCTTGATGGGCCTTGGCTTTAGTCAATTGAACGTTTCATAGCATAAACGGCCCAACCTCAGCCGTTCGGATGATGAGCGGTTAAATATGGACCGTTCATATATTTTGTTAATTTCTGAGGTCTTTTCTGAATATTCACCGACAGGCTGTGGTGCGGCCCTATTAGGACCGTTCAAACTAATGGACGGGCTTATTGCAACCGCCTATACCTCAGAGTTCTACGCACGCCCATTTTCTCAGATATTTATCCAATTATCCGAATTATCATCGACAGGGTGAAACGGTTGGCTATTGGCCGCTCTACACTAGAACGGTCTCACTAGAACCGTTCACCTTTGAGGGTCTAACGGCGGGCGTTTCGGCCAGTTAGAGAGATAATTGGGTTGATTTTCAGATTATCCGAATTTCCACCGACAGCTTGGATGGTCTGAACCAGACCGCCCAAATGTTGCGCGGTCTATCGTAAGACCGCTCATCCCGTCGGATGAGGCTTTTTAACAGACTTTTGTCTCTTTTATTCATGGCTTTATCCCCAGTTTGTTTTGATGATTTCTCCATGGATAATTAACCATTTTTGATGCCGTTTCGACTGGATAAGAGATTATGATAATATCTATGATTTATCTTTTATAATCTCGACCTGAAAATACCTAAAAACCCTAATTTCGAGGCTGGCTTTCTAGGCTCTATAAATAGACCCTAGTGGCCGGACGTCGAAAGGGGGGGGATTTTTGGTCGACGGCGAAGCCCTGCCGCATTCCTGAGCAACCTAGCACCAAGGAGGGAGGCTCTCTACGTCCTTATGAGCCTCCAGTTCAGGGAGTAGTCCGCGTGTTGAGTCATAGTGTCGTCTCTCGATTTCTTCGTCGTCTGTTGCATGCATTGCTTTTCCCCCACGTCTTCCCTCATTTTCGTTTCCATGCACACATCCACCCATGCTTTTGTCACCCTAGGGGTTAAAATCTCCCAGGTATTCTGGTGCGGAAACCAGGGCGATCACTTGACACGTCGGCGAACCGACGTGTCATACGCGGAGCGCCAAGTGGACTACATCGGCTTCCCATCGAATTGGGGATAATTTGGCTTCAATTTGGACACTTTTGACATTAAATTTGGGCTTGTATTGAAGATTATACATGGGTTTTCATATTGGGCTGGTTGCTAGACCCTTAAAAGGCCAAATGGTTAAAGGCCCTTAAGCTTTCCTTAAGAAAGGAAAGGCCTTGGACCAATATAAAGAACCCATTAGCCTAGTAAGGCCCAATTGGGCTCCCTTCCTATATGGGCTCTCTAAATGGGAGAGGCCTTATACAAGCATGGGCTTCACTCATGGGTTTACAAGGTTGGAAGGGGCCTTAAGCAAGAGGAGGAGAATGGGCTGGCCATGAGCCAAAGTGGCCCATTCAAGGCCCATTGAAGGGGGCGCCCCCTTCCTTGGCTTATTAGGCTAGACAATTCTTAATTTTCTTCTTTCTTCTCTCCATTTACCACATGGGAGGCTAGAAAGGCTGCTGGTCAATTTTCCAATGGCTGCCACCTAACATTTTACAAGAAAATTCAAAGTTAGGTGAGCCACCATTGCCCCTTGTCCCCCCCTTTCACTATCACATTGTAATGGCACCCTCCCCCCTCTCTCATTGTGTATCCCACGCAGCCCCCTCCCCTCCATTGCCTATTTAAAGGCTTGTACAATGTGAGTTTAAGGATTGATGAAAATATTTTGTGAGAAATTGCCTTAAGTGAGTGATTCACTTCTCCTTCTTTGGGTGTGACTCCCAACCCTGTCCTGTGACTGGACAACATTCAGGTCATGAGACTAGACCCTCTACCCCCCTCTTTCTCTTATCTTCTGGTTCCACCTAATTTATCCCTGATACTACTACGCGTGAGCAAGGATTCAGGGCTGGTTTCATGTCGATCCGAGTTCGGGAGCGCCGGTGGCGATTTTCCTCGTGGCGGCGCGCAGATCTGTCCCAGAGTGCAGTCTAGATCTGAAGATGTCTGTGTATTAATTCTTGGAGCCAAACCCCCGATGCCATATTCAGTTTCTTTCTAAAGATAAGTCGTAGTGTTTCAAGCCCTCTTCACGTTGCCGCTGGTTTCGCCTCGATCTGTGACCGGTGCTGATCGTGCCGATAGATCTCGTGGGATCACGCGGGCTGGTCTGAGCTGGTCCGGCTGAAATCTGAGTTGACTTTCAGAGCCTGCCCCACCTTCATCCGGCCAAGATCCGTGTGAGAGGTCTTCAGAGTATTTCTTCCTCAGGGCGTCGCCGATGTTCTACGACAAAGAACGCCCTGATCCGACATTGGAAGCCATTATTTCGTATTTTTACCGTGTTGCTGTGCAGTTCTATGAGCACAAAACCAGAACCAGAGAAGTTTCGTCGCTGCGCCCAGATCTGAATACATCTGATCGCGCCCTTCGGAGTGAAGATACTACATCTAGTCTCCGACATTCTTCAACAAACTGCACTCCGATCGGGCGTCGGATCTGGTCGTACCAACCTCCGCAAGCTCGCTGCGTAGGGTGACCAGCGCGAGCAGAATCGGGTCAGTTTTCCATCGGCGTACCCGAGCGGCTCCGGCACGCGTTCCTCGCCTCCTGCGAGTGTGGCCCGTCAACCCGGGTTCCAGCAACCCCAACATTGGCATTTGTAGCCCTATACCTCCCTGCGTGGAGTGGGCATATATTTTTGAAAGTGTAATCTTATTGCATTTGTATATCGGGGTTGTTCGAAAATCGGCCGGGAGTCTTCCCCACGCCTAGGCGTGGAGGTACGTGCTCGTTCCGATCCTCACATTTGCTGTTTAGTATACTTTCTATATTTCTGCGTTTGTGAGATTAGGGCCGTTAGCCAGTTCAAATTCACCGCGATTGTGAGTTGTGAGCGCCCGTTCCGTGGCTCCAATTGAGCACCGAGCGCGAATTAGCACCCTAGGTGATGGTGGTTTCTTAATCGCCGCGATCCCCATGTTTCCCTCGCAAGGGACGATCGTCGGGCTCAAGAGAGTCGCTGTTGAGAGACGTCTCCACCCGGAGAATACCACGGTGGTCAGCCGCCCGGCTTGCCTTAGTGTGCTAGTGCTGGTCGCACATCGAGTCGGTCGTACGTCTTAGCCCGAGTCGGTCATCCATCCCGCATCAAATTGGTATCAGAGCGTCGTTCAAGTCTAGGGTCATTTAAGTCCAAGGTTGCATTTGCATTCCTCTACTCGGTATATCAAAAGGTGCGACACGAACGTTAGGCTATGCCTATCGGGAAGGCCGCACACTTGCGCGAGTGATCTTCGGATCGCTTAGCTCCGCCGCGTATCGAATAGTGGGTTAAGTCTAGGTTCCTAGTTAGTGCATTCCCACATAGTCATGTCTAGCATGTAGTTCCGCCGAATTCACATGGAATCCCCATCACCCGGGCAATATGGCCGTTGGTCCACCCATGGGCTTGGCAACCATCCTCTCCCCTTCCGTAGGCCCGAAGCCTCTGATTTTTATGGCTCTAATGATCCGGGCGACTACCTCAATTGGGAGGCCGCGATGGACAAATATTATGAATGTTACACCATGTCCGATGCCATGCAAGTTAGTTTTGCCCGAGAGAGGCTTGTCCACAAAGCCGCTTGGAAATGGGAGAGCATTGAGCGCATGAGAGAGGTTAAGAGGCAAAGGCCCATCGAGTCGTGGCATGAGATGAAGGACGAACTTAGGAAGGTCTACCTACCCGGCCCGGTCACCTCCAACCGACCCCACCCAATCACATCCACCCAAGTGAGCCATAATCGGAGGCAACGCGCCGCGCATGTAGAAGAGTCGAGGTCCACGACTAAGCCGAGTTCATATGGGAGAGTCCACCACATTACTCCTACTCCAAACCCCACCATTGCCGAACTCTTCCAACTCATTTTGGATAAAGTGGATAGGAAGTGTGCTTATATCGAGTCCCTGCTTCCCCCTTGCCTACCTCCTAGCCAAGGAGGAACCAAACACGAACCTAAGGAGGTAACAGCCGGTAGTCCCAATCCGGTGCCATCCATGGTTCCATCCCACGGTCCCCTCCCCATCATAGTGGATCCTCGTTCCCCACCCACGAGAGCCCCTTTGCCTATACCCCCTGTCCGTCAGGAGGATAAGGGTAAGGACACACTTATCAAGGAGCATAGTGGTTCATGACAGCAGTGTTATCGCTGCCTGGGATTCGGCCACTTTGCAGGACAGTGTCCCACTCGGACATCTCGAGCTCTAGGGGACAAAAGGGTTGGAGAAGCCTCACTCTCCGATCTTTATTTGGAGCCTTCTCAGCCAGAGCTACCCGTGTTTCTAACGGGAAAGCTACTCATAGCCGAGCCACTCTTTAGCTGGCTTAAGATAGGTTTGGTCCCATCTCCCCTCCCATCTATGGACCCTATCCTACCTCTGGTGCCAATCCATTCATTTCACACCACTTTTCGGTCTAGTCACCGTGTGGATACATTGGATGACCTTCTTAAAGGGTTAGACCGGCAACTAACTTTTATGCACTTGTTGGCTCCAGGCTTTGACCAACCTATAGGTCGTAGCTTCACACATCCATCCTTAGGGTCTATCACCTCCGTGTACACTGTGTGCCATATCACCATGGAGGTTCTTTTACTCCTCCCCTTACCGGCCGAGCCTGACTTCACTCCTTTTATCCCGAGGGAGGAGCCCTATCTGCTATACACAGTCCCATCTACGTCGATGGATGAAGGTGACCATCAACACCTTCTAGAATTCCACACATGGGACCTTGAGATGAGGGAATCCATATCGAGGGGCCACACATTCTTTGATCCCTTCGATCCCTTTCTTCATGGGCCCTTTGGCCCACAACCTCCACTCCACCTCTTTGAGGAAGTCCACTTTCACATCCCTTTCCCACGGGCCGGGCCACCTACGCCCACCAAGCCCGATACACCTACATCCGGCCCTCGTAGCCCTCCCAAGTCTCCCAAATCCAATGGGCAGCCGCATGCTAGGGACAAAGTAGGATGTCTAGGAGTCCCACTTTCCGCCAACCACTGGTTGCCACTAGTGTATACGGGGCACATGTTCGGGTGTCCTGGTCCACCATTGCATATGCATAGTCTGCATAACCATAGGTTTGTCTAAGTTCAAGTGTGTGTGTTTGTTTCTATGGTTTGTTTTCTTTCATATGGTTTGCATTAAGTCGTGTCAATAAACGGCCAGTCAAAGCACATATAAGGAGGTAGCCGATGCATGCTACATATCCGTGGATTCAAAGGGAGAGTACGTCTAGATCAGGGTCATACCTGATTGGTTTCCTCCCGGAGACCGAAAGCCACTCTAAGTCCACGATCCCCACCCTTTCTGGGTCAAGGAACAAGTGGGTCCGAATGCGTACGATATTGAACTACCGGGTGACTATGGTGTCAGTTCGACGTTCCATGTTTCAGATCTGGTAGCATATTGGAACCCGCGGTGATCCCTAGTGAGCTTTGGGCTTTCCCCTTCTATTGTGAGTGATACACCACCCGAGAGTCCACCTCTTCCAGTCTCAACGCATGCATATAGATTGTATACTGGATGAGCAGGTGATCACCCCAAGGAACGGCGCATATCCACACGTCCTAGTGCGTTGGCGAGGATGCCCCACGATGACCAACACCTTGATCGCATGCGGAGAATGCAAGCTTCGAGACCCTTACTCGACGGGGTCGAGTTCCACCCACCCGGGGAGAATTGGTGCGGACACCAGGGCGATCACGTGACACGTCGGCGAACCGACGTGTCATACGCGGAGCACCAAGTGGACTACATCGGCTTCCCATCGAATTGGGGATAATTTGGCTTCAATTTGGACACTTTTGACATTAAATTTGGGCTTGTATTGAAGATTATACATGTGTTTTCATATTGGGCTGGTTGCTAGACCCTTAAAAGGCCAAGTGGTTAAAGGCCCTTAAGCTTTCCTTAAGAAAGGAAAGGCCTTGGACCAATATAAAGAACCCATTAGCCTAGTAAGGCCCAATTGGGCTCCCTTCCTATATGGGCTCTCTAAATGGGAGAGGCATTATACAAGCATGGGCTTCACTCATGGGTTTACAAGGTTGGAAGGGGCCTTAAGCAAGAGGAGGAGAATGGGCTGGCCATGAGCCAAAGTGGCCCATTCAAGGCCCATTGAAGGGGGCGCCCCCTTCCTTGGCTTATTAGGCTAGACAATTCTTAATTTTCTTCTTTCTTCTCTCCATTTACCACATGGGAGGCTAGAAAGGCTGCTGGTCAATTTTCCAATGGCTGCCACCTAACATTTTACAAGAAAATTCAAAGTTAGGTGAGCCACCATTGCCCCTTGTCCCCCCCTTTCACTATCACATTGTAATGGCACCCTTCCCCCTCTCTCATTGTGTATCCCACATAGCCCCCTCCCCTCCATTGCCTATTTAAAGGCTTGTACAATGTGTGTTTAAGGATTGATAAAAATATTTTGTGAGAAATTGCCTTAAGTGAGTGATTCACTTCTCCTTCTTTGGGTGTGACTCCCAACCCTGTCCTGTGACTGGACAGCATTCAGGTCATGAGACTCGACCTTCTACCCCACTCTTCCTCTTATCTTATGATTCCACCTGATTTATCCCTGCTACTACTACGAGTGAGCAAGGATTCAGCGTAAGTTTCGTGTCGATCCGAGTTCGGGAGCGCCAGTGGCGATTTTCCTCGTGGCGGCGTGCAGATCTGTCCCAGAGTGCAGTCCAGATCTGAAGATGTCTGTGTATTAATTCTTGGAGCCCAACCCCAACGCCATATGCAGTTGCTTTCTAAAGAGAAGTCGTAGTGTTTCAAGCCCTCTTTGCATTGCCGCTGGTTTTGCCTCGATCCGTGATCGGTGCTGATCGTGCCGACAGATCTCGTGGGATCACGCGGGCTGGTCTGAGCTGGTCCGGCTGAAATCTGAGTTGACTTTCAGAGCCTGCCCCACCATCATCCGGCCAAGATCCGTGTGAGAGGTCTTCAGAGTATTACTTCCTCAGGGCGTCGCTGACGTTTTCCCATAAAGAACGCCCCGATCCGACATCGGCAACCATTATTTCATTTTTTTACCGTGTCACTGTGCAGTTCTGTGAGCACAAAACCAGAACCAGAGAAGTTTCATCGCTGCGCCTAGATATGAATACATCTGATCACGCCCTTCGGAGTGAAGATACTACATCCAGTCTCCGACATTCTCCAACAAACGGCGCTCCGATCGGGCATCGGATCTGGTCGTAGCAACCTCCGCAAGCTCGCTGCGCAGGGTGACCAGCGCGGGCAGAACCGGGTTAGTTTTTCGTCGGCGTACCCAGCGGCTCCGGCACGCGTTCCTCGCCTCCTGCAAGTGTGGCCCGTCAACCCGGGTTCCAGCAACCCCAACATTGGCATTTGTAGCCCTATACCTCCCTGCGTGGAGTGGGCATATATTTTTGAAAGTGTAATCTTATTGCATTTGTATATCGGGGTTGTTCGAAAATTGGCAGGGAGTCTTCCCCACGCCTAGGCGTGGAGGTACGTGCTCGTTCCGATCCTCACATTTGCTGTTTAGTATACTTTCTATATTGCTACGTTTGTGAGATTAGGGCCGTTTGCCAGTTCAAATTCATCGCGATTGTGAGTTGTGAGCGCCCGTTCCGTGGCTCCAATCGAGCATCGAGCGCGAATGAGCACCCTAGGCGACGGTGGTTTCTTAATCGCCGTGATCCCCACGTTTCCCTAGCAAGGGACGATCGTCGGGCTCAAGAGAGTCGCTGTTGAGAGACGTCTCCACCCGGAGAATACCACGGTGGTCAGCCGCCCAGCTTGTGTAGCAACCCTGGAAAAAAATAAAAGGAAATAAAAAGCCCAAATTTAATCAAATTTGATAAAGTATTAAATAAATGAATGAGATACATCAAAAAGAATAAATACAACGACAGAATGGAAATAACGCCTTTGGTCAAGGCGCTACTTCATTAAGAAACGCCTCTAGATAAGGCGCTAATTAAAAAGGGACGCCCAAACAACAAGGCGTCAATTATCAAACGGCCAAAAAAAAGGGAAGTAAATGTAACGCCCTCCACCTGGGCGCGTTTTTCACAAGAAATGACATAGGCAAAGGCGTCAATTTAAATTCAACGCCCTCACTTAAGACGTCAATTCAGTTCGAGTTTCGTTCGACCCAGGAGACTATCCAGAGCAAGTTTCTGGATAACTACGAGGGAGTTTGATTATAGAAAGAACTCTAATGGGGAAATATTACTTCCAATACAATACTAACCCCCTTAGGATTCTAAAAACCCTATAAATACCCTCCTAATTCACCTAGATCGCTACTTTGGCGATCTAACTTTCGTGCTGCTGCTATCGACTGTAAAGAACATGTAATGTTCTTTCCCTTGCCTTCAGGTTACGTATGTGAAGATTATTAATATCTTCTCCTTCTTCCTTTACAGGTATCCTGTGACAGTTTTATTGAAGAACGTGGTTCTTCATCATCTTCTCCTTCTTCCTCCGGATCAGAAGGCTCTGATCACTTTCTTATCGAATCCTTCACGTATCTTCACCCACACGACCGTCATGTAGGTTTTCTCAAGGATTGTATCCCAAACCAACGTAGTAATTATGATTAAATCATCTGTTAATTCATGCATATAGATTCTCTGCATTTTCATAGTTTCTGGAAAATATTGTAAATAGCAACCCTCGTTAGGGCGCTAGTTTTAAGAGAAGCGACCCATCCCAGGGCGCTAATTTTCTTTTAACGCTCTGCCCAGGAGTCGTCAATTTCATAAATTGAATAATTACCCACGTTTAAAATTTAATATTTATGAAACCATGATTCTAATATGTTGCATGAATACACCTGTTGAATCCTGCTATTTTTCTGGTCCTGAGCATGTACCATGTTTCCTGAAATTCTATTATCTGGAATATTAAAAATTCTTGAATTAACGACCTTCACAAGGTCGCCTCTTACTGAACTGACGCCCCAGACTAGGGCGCTAATTGAAAAGTAACGCCCCTGTCCAGGGCGCGTTTTTGTTAAAATTCCAGAATATTGATTTTCTGTAGAATAGAAATATTGAAGGGACGACTGATGTACAGGTCGTCAAATTTGTAAATAAATGCCCTCTGTAAGGCATCAATTGGATAATTAATGACTTGGCTAAAGTCGCTATTTTCTGTATTACTGTTTTTCCTTGTTTTTGTTAACCGAGGGTTTGATATATATGTATAAGAATATTATCGGCACTATATTTCCACTCCGTGAATATAGTCCCATGTTTTATGATGTCTTATTGCATTACCCTCAATTCTCGGTGACATACAAGCTCTCCATTGGACATTCCGTTCCTTTGGACTAGCGAGTTAGTCATAGAGACCTCCGTAAGACTCCTCGAAGCCTTGGATTCCCTCAAGGCCGACTGAGCTGGTTGTACCATAAAAACCCATTACACAATCTTTAGCATGTCACTCTATAGAAACATGGTATACCGGCCCTTATGTCATGCCATGGGTATGATGTGAGAATTATCTTAATAAACGGGGAAAACATGCCGTTGATGTGCTGTTCTTGTAGACCCCAATTCTATATCAAACATGATGTTCTTGTAGGCCCCAATTCTATATCAAACATGATGTTCTTGGGGACCTCAATTCTATATTAAAGAAGTGACCATTTACTTGTGGGCACTTACTTGTCATGGTACCCAAGTTAGGGAACCAATTCCACCTAGTTTTATCGATAATCGTGATTGTACCGTTATTATCGCATATCTATGTCAAGTGTCATATTTTTGGACTCTATTCTATCAAAGTCTATCCTACATGTCTACAGGCTTTATTCTTGAAATTTCATATTGGCTATACACAAGAGTGGATGTTAAAATACATGATTAATGCCTGCGCATATAGGGCCCGATCTGGTCCTGGGAGGAGCACTCGAAAGTACTTATGCCCATGGGAGTTGATTGATCACGGTATTGCATTATACCGAAGTGCATGACTAGCTTGATTGAACATTCCACAAATCTTGTACTTGACTTGATATTACATGACTTGCGTGGCCCGAGAAAGGGTAATTGTATACTCGCTTGCTTGAAACATGATAGCCAAATTCCAACATGACATGATGAGTCTACTTGCCTAAATATCTTGATATCTTTTGATATAAGTTCTTGAAATTTCATGACTAGTTCTTCTTGCCATCTTATTGTTATATTCTCTTGCTATCTTGTCGTTTTGCGAGCATGCATGGCTATGGTGCATTCATGGAAAAAAATGTAATTACTTAAACCCCTTGCTAGTCCTTGAGATATAATTTTCTATTGAGCGTTCGCTCACTCAGTGTTTCCCTACTTTTCAGGTAAGTCCGACGATGAGGGAATTCAATCTGATAGGGAAAGCCAAGAGTGAAAGAGTTAGAGCTACTCAAGCGTCAATTAGTCCTGTCTTTTCTCTATTTTTCTTGAGTCAAGCGTTGTATTTTTCTTTTATTGAGTCTAGTATTTGCAAGGGTTTGTACTAGACATATTCCTATTAAAGGAATTAATAGATTGGGTTATCTTTATATTTGCGCACTCTGTCTTTGTGTCGAATACACTACTACTCTGATTGACATGATTGATATAAACTCGTCGCACATCTCCGGGTACCTTCCGCGCTCGGGGCGTGACAGTTTTTGTGGTATCAGAGCCTAGGGTGTTCAATTCCTAGGAAACCCAAGTCCAAGGATAGGTTTAAACCATTAACCAGTGAGATTGGGTAGAACCAAGGGTGGAGTTAACATGGAAAATTTAAGAGCCCTTAACGAAATTGCACACTGATATAGCCATTGTAATTGTAGGATAATGGCTGCCGAACGTGCTCAATGGCGCAACATGTAGCGTACACTCCAAGGAATGACCCAGGTGCTGCAACATATAGCACAGGGAGGTGCACAGCGAGCCGGGAGTCTCCACCAGAACTTTAAAAACATGAACCCTCCCAAATTCATGGGATCTACTGATCCAGACGACGCAGAGCACTGGATCAGGGAGACGGAGCATATATTCCGTGTTATGCAATGCACGGATCAAGAAAAAGTCTTATTAGCTACTTTTCAGTTAGAGAGAGATGCCAGATGCTGGTGGGAGGCAGTCGAAGCCACTATAAATCCAGACCAAATTACTTGGGAAGAATTTGTTGAACATTTCAACAATAAATATTTTTCAGACCGAGTCCAAGAAAAGAAAGCTACCGAATTTGCCGCACTCAAGCAACGGTCATTATCGGTGGCGGAGTACGAGGCACAATTCTCTAGATTGTCTCGGTATGCTAAGCACTTAGTTAGCACCGAGAAGATGAAAGCTAGGAGGTTCCTTAATGGGCTCAGGCCCCAATATATTACCCAGCTGGCGCCAATGGATATTCAGGTCTACTCAGAGATAGTACGCCGAGCTCAATTGTTAGAAGATGCCACGGAGCTATCAGATAGAATCCGTGGGAAGGATAAGAAAGAACAAGTTACAAGTTCGGGTTCCTTTAAACCCAACTTCAAGAAGAGGCCTAGCACTGGAGGTACTTCTTCTCAAGACCAAAAATTTAAGAAGACCAAGCCCTTCTCTATCACTACTACACCTTCGAATATAATATGCAAGCATTGTGACAAGGCTGGTCATAAAGCCGAAGAGTGCTGGAGGAAACTTGGAGCATGTCTCCGTTGCGGGAGCCGTGAGCATCGGATTCCCGATTGCCCATTACTTAATGATCAATCCGGTGACGGAAAGCGCCCGGTAACCAAGAACGCTCGTCTTCACGCAATTAAGGAGACCGAAGAAGAAGAAGGCGGACTAGTAGAAGGTACATTGAAAGTTTGTTCCAAGTCTGCATATGTTTTATTTGATACGGGTGCTTCACATTCAATTATTTCCAAAAAGTTTGCTGATCCGCTACCCTTAAAATCGGAATGGATAAAATTAGTTTTATCTACTCCTCTTGGTAACGAAACTGATATCACTCACCATTACCAAAACTGTGAAGTATTGGTTCAGGGTAGGAATCTCCCTATTGATCTTATATGTTTAGATCTAAAGGAGTATGATGTCATACTAGGAGCGGATTGGTTATCCAAATACCAGGCAACTGTCGATTGCCGCAATAGCAAGGTTACTTTCAAAGAGTTTCCGGAATTAATCTTTACTAGCCTCAAGAGTCGAAGCAAATCGCCACTTATTTCAGCTCTCCGAGCTAGCAAGCTAATCAGGAAAGGATGTGTATCTTTTCTTGCATTTGTCGCCCTTAAGGAGAATAAGGAGACTAAGATAGAAGATATCCCAGTTGTGCAAGAATTTCTGGACGTGTTTCCGGAGGATTTGCCTGGATTACCTCCACAAAGAGAAGTGGCCTTCACCATCGATTTAATTCCTGGTGCTGGACCAGTTTCTAAGGCACCATATAGAATGTCACCTGCCGAACTCAAGGAGTTAAAGGAGCAATTGATGGAACTCATTAAGAAAGGATACATTAGACCAAGCACTTCCCCGTGTGGTGCACCTGTGCTATTTGTAAAGAAGAAAGATGGATCCATGAGGCTATGCATCGACTATCGGCAGTTGAATCATCTCACTATCAAGAACAAGTATCCACTGTCGAGAATCGATGAATTATTTGATCAAATTTTAGGATCCAAGTATTTTTCCAAAATTGATCTCAGGTCAGGATATCACCAACTAAGAATCAAGGACGATGATATTCATAAGACCACATTCAGAAGCAGGTATGGCCATTTATGAATTTGTTGTTATGCCTTTCGGACTAACAAATGCCCCTACTGCCTTTATGCAGTTAATGAATAGTATATTCAGGCCTTATTTGGATCAATTCGTGGTGGTTTTTATTGATGATATATTAATATATTCCAAGACTAAGGAAGAGCACGAGGAGCATTTAAGGATTTCATTACAAACATTGAGGACAAACCATTTATATACAAAGCTCAGTAAGTGTGAGTTCTGGCTCGAAGAAGTGACTTTTCTCGGACATGTTATATCAAAAGATGGCTTGTCTGTAGATCCATCAAAAGTGGAAGCTGTAAGAAATTGGGAAAGACCGACCAATGCTAGCGAGATCCGAAGTTTCTTAGGTCTTGCGGGCTATTACCGGCGGTTCATCAAAGATTTCTCTAAGATCGCCGTGCCACTTACGAGGTTGACTCGCAAAGAGATCCGCTATGAACGGAGTGAGGAATGTGAAAGAAGCTTCCAAACTCTCAAAGATCATCTGACCACAGCCCCGGTCTTAGCTTTACCAGTGGAAGGAGAGCAATTCAAGGTATACTCTGATGCTTCTGGCATTGGCCTCGGATGTGTCCTAATGCAACAAGGAAAGGTTATAGTTTATTCTTCTCGTCAATTGAAGAAGCATGAAGAGAACTACCCAGTTCATGACTTAGAATTGGCCGCGGTAGTGTTTGCACTGAAGATGTGGAGACATTATCTATATGGAGTGCAGTTTACTGTCTACTCCGATCACAAGAGTCTCAAGTATCTTTTCTCTCAGAAGGAACTAAATATGAGGCAAAGACGTTGGCTAGAATATCTCAAGGACTTCGACTTCAATATACAATATCATCCCAGAAAGGGGAATCCAGTAGCTGATGCTCTTAGTCGAAAGCCGAGAGCACTGTTAGCCAATTGTATGATTCAAGAATGGAAGTTGCTGGAGCAATTCTCTGAACTCAATATAAGCATGGACACGGACTTCAGATGTGTCACATTGTCTCATATAAGCATTCAGCCAGACCTATTAACCAAAATACAAGCACTTCAAGATGATGACCCAACATTAGTTGAAATCAAAGGCAGAATGGAAGGACGATCTGATTTCCAATTCACTTCTGATGGAAGATTGATGTTCAAAAATAAAACTTGTATACCGGATTGTCAAGAATTAAAGAAGAAAATCTTAGATGAAGCTCATAGAGCAAGGTACACGATTCATCCAGGATCTACCAAAATGTACCAAGATGTGAAAAGAAATTTTTGGTGGCCCAATATGAAAAGGGAAATAGCGGACTACGTGTCACGCTGTCTCACTTGCCAACAGGTCAAGGCAGAACACCAAAAACCTGCTGGAAAGCTACATCATCTAGATATTCCCAATTGGAAGTGGGAAGATATTGGTATGGACTTCATTATGGGTCTATCTAAATCCAAAGGAGGACATGATGGAATATGGGTTATCATTGACCGATTGACTAAATCGGCGCATTTCTTGCCAATAAGAAGCCGATGGTCAGTCGACGTTTTGGCTGCATTATACATCAAGGAAATAGTCCGATTACATGGTATTCCTGTCTCGATTGTGTCTGACAGAGATCCCCGTTTTACTTCTCATTTTTGGAAGGGACTACAGCATTCATTAGGAACAAGGCTTAACTTTAGTACAGCTTTTCATCCTCAAACGGATGGTCAGACCGAGAGAACAAATCAAGTAGTTGAAGACATGCTTAGGGCATGCATCATTGATTTTGGTGGAAGCTGGAATGATCACTTGCCTCTGGTCGAATTCGCATACAATAATAGCTACCAGGCAAGTATCAAAATGGCGCCTTTCGAAGCTTTATACGGAAGGAGTTGCCGATCACCCTTATGCTGGGACGAAGTTGGAGAGAAACAATTGCTAGGTCCAGACATGGTAAGGGATACCACCGAGAAAATACAATTGATCCGAGAAAGACAGCAAGTGGCTTAGTCTAGGCAAAAGGCTTATGCTGACACAAGAAGGAGAGATCTTTAATTCCAAGTCAGAGATCATATATTTCTCAAGATATCGCCTGGACGTGGAATACGGAGATTTGGTGTTAAGGGCAAGCTTACACCAAGATTCATCGGACCTTTCGAGATACTGGAAAGAATAGGCGAGGTTGCTTATCGCATCGCGTTGCCTCCTCAATTGTCCGAAGTACATAATGTGTTCCACATATCTATGTTGAAGAAGTATGTACACGATCCATCACATATTATTGAACATGGAGACTTAGTTATCCAGAAGGATCTCACATATGAACAGAAGCCCATAAAGATACTAGATCGTGAAGTACGTACCCTAAGGAATAAGGTTATTCCCATGCTAAAGGTACAATGGAATAAGAGTTCCGAGCATGAAGCCACATGGGAGACCGAGGAATCCATGAGGAAGCGATTTCCAGAATTATTTTAAGGTATATACTCTACACTCTCCACATATATATACTATTGAATTTGGGGACCAAATTCTTTTAAGTGGGGGAGGGTGTAGCAACCCTGGAAAAAAATAAAAGGAAATAAAAACCCCAAATTTAATCAAATTTGATAAAGTATTAAATAAATGAATGAGAAACATCAAAAAGAATAAATACAACGACAGAATGGAAATAACGCCTTTGGTCAAGGCACTACTTCATTAAGAAACGCCTCTAGATAAGGCGCTAATTAAAAAGGGACGCCCAAACAACAAGGCGTCAATTATCAAACGGCCAAAAAAAAAGGAAGTAAATATAACGCCCTCCACCTGGGCGCATTTTTCACAAGAAACGACATAGGCAAAGGCGTCAATTTAAATTCAACGCCCTCACTTAAGACGTCAATTCAGTTCGAGTTTCGTTCGACCCAGGAGACTATCCAGAGCAAGTTTCTGGATAACTATGAGGGAGTTTGATTATAGAAAGAACTCTAATGGGGAAAAATTACTTCCAATACAATACTAACCCCCTTAGGATTCTAAAAACCCTATAAATACCCTCCTAATTCACCTAGATCGCTACTTTGGCGATCTAACTTTCGTGCTGCTGCTATCGACCGTAAAGAATAGGTAATGTTCTTTCCCTTGCCTTCAGGTTACGTATGTGAAGATTATTAATATCTTCTCCTTCTTCCTTTACAGGTATCCTGTGACAGTTTTATTAAAGAACGTGGTTCTTCATCATCTTCTCCTTCTTCCTCCGGATCAGAAGGCTCTGATCACTTTCTTATCGAATCCTTCACGTATCTTCACCCACACGACCGTCAGGTAGGTTTTCTCAAGGATTGTAGCCCAAACCAACGTAGTAATTATGATTAAATCATCTGTTAATTCATGCATATAGATTCTCTGCATTTTCATAGTTTCTGGAAAATATTGTAAATAGCAACCCTCGTTAGGGCGCTAGTTTTAAGAGAAGCGACCCATCCCAGGGCGCTAATTTTCTTTTAACGCTCTGCCCAGGAGTCGTCAATGTCATAAATTGAATAATTACCCACGTTTAAAATTTAATATTTATGAAACCATGATTCTAATATGCTGCATGAATACACCTGTTGAATCCTGCTATTTTTCTGGTCCTGAGCATGTACCATGTTTCCTGAAATTCTATTATCTGGAATATTGAAAATTCTTGAATTAACGACCTTCACAAGGTCGCCTCTTACTGAACTGACGCCCCAGACTAGGGCGCTAATTGAAAAGTAACGCCCCTGTCCAGGGCGCGTTTTTGTTAAAATTCCAGAATATTGATTTTCTGTAGAATAGAAATATTGAAGGGACGACTGATGTACAAGTCGTCAAATTTGTAAATAAACGCCCTCTATAAGGCGTCAATTGGATAATTAATGACTTGGATAAAGTCGCTATTTTCTGTATTACTGTTTTTCCTTGTTTTTGTTAACCGAGGGTTTAATATATATGTATAAGAATATTATCGGCACTATATTTCCACTCCGTGAATATAGTCCCATGTTTTATGATGTCTTATTGCATTACCCTCAATTCTCGGTGACATACAAGCTCTCCATTGGACATTCCGTTCCTTTGGACTAGCGAGTTAGTCATAGAGACCTCCGTAAGACTCCTCGAAGCCTTGGATTCCCTCAAGGCCGACTGAGCTGGTTGTACCATAAAAACTCATTACACAATCTTTGCCATGTCACTCTATAGAAACATGGTATACCGGCCCTCATGTCATGCCATGGGTATGATGTGAGAATTATCTTAATAAACGGGGAAAACATGCCGTTGATGTACTGTTCTTGTAGACCCCAATTCTATATCAAACATGATGTTCTTGTAGGCCCCAATTCTATATCAAACATGATGTTCTTGGGGACCTCAATTCTATATTAAAGAAGTGACCATTTACTTGTGGGCACTTACTTGTCATGGTACCCAAGTTAGGGAACCAATTCCACCTAATTTTATCGATAATCGTGATTATACCGTTATTATCGCCTATCTATGTCAAGTGTCATATTTTTGGACTCTATTCTATCAAAGTCTATCCTACATGTCTACAAGCTTTATTCTTGAAATTTCATATTGGCTATACACAAGAGTGGATGTTAAAATACATGATTAATGCCTGCGCATATAGGGCCCGATCTGGTCCTGGGAGGAGCACCCGAAAGTACTTGTGCCCATGGGAGTTGATTGATCACGGTATTGGTATTATACCGAAGTGCATGACTAGCTTGATTGAACATTCCACAAATCTTGTACTTGACTTGATATTACATGACTTGCATGGCCCGAGAAAGGGTAATTGTATACTCGCTTGCTTGAAACATAATAGCCAAATTCCAACATGACATGATGAGTCTACTTGCTTAAATATCTTGATATCTTTTGATATAAGTTCTTGAAATTTCATGACTAGTTCTTCTTGCCATCTTATTGTTATATTCTCTTGCTGTCTTGTCGTTTTGCGAGCATGCATGGCTATAGTGCATTCATGGAAAAAAATGTAATTACTTAAACCCCTTGCTAGTCCGTGAGATATAATTTTCTATTGAGCGTTCGCTCACTCAGTGTTTCCCTACTTTTCAGGTAAGTCCGACGATGAGGGAATTCAATCTGATAGGGAAAGCCAAGAGTGAAAGAGTTAGAGCTACTCAAGCGTCAATTAGTCCTGTCTTTTCTCTATTTTTCTTGAGTCAAGCGTTGTATTTTTCTTTTATTGAGTCTAGTATTTGCAAGGGTTTGTACTAGACATATTCTTATTAAAGGAATTAATGGATTGGGTTATCTTTATATTTACGCACTCTACCTTTGTGTCGAATACACTATTACTCTGATTGACATGATTGATATAAACTCGTCGCGCATCTCCGGGTACCTTCCGCGCTCGGGGCGTGACAGCTTGCCTTAGTGTGCTAGTGCTGGTCGCACATCGAGTCGGTCGTACGTCTTAGCCCGAGTCGGTCTTCCGTCCCGCATCATATTCCCCTTTTCATTAATTTTTGCTTAATCCTCCTTATGTGAACATGTACTACGACTTTTAGTTCTAATTTGGGTGTTTCTCTTGTGTCTTTACACTATTTTGCAGGTCAGCACTTCATCAGCACGAGGCCCATCCCCTCTGGCCGGCCGGAGAGGGTGGAGGTCGAACCCTTGTCAGCTTGCTGCGTGAAGAGATCGAGCGGCTTCCCTTTGGCCGTTCAACGTGTGGTGCGGTTCATTGCCGACCGTTCTTCCTTGGAGTGCGGTCTACCTACCACCGTCTGTCCCACGGCAGCATCTCCTCCCGCCTCCTTTGCAGCGTACAAGGACGGTCTGTCGTAAGACCGCGTCAAGTCGAGCGGTTCCTAAAGAACCGTTCATCTCTCCGGCGCTGCAGCTCCTTTCTTTCCAAGGTACGGCGTGCCGATCACGTGCGGCGCCTTGGTGGCGATCACGGTCCTTTCTTTTGTTCTCTACTTTCCTCTCGTTTTCGTTATTTGCCCATTATGCATTGGTCCACGCACTTGAAAGTCCTTCTCTTCAGGATCCCTGGTTCGACAACCTTCGAAAGTCCGTAGAGAGGAAGATAGAAAGGGAGGAAGTGAAGGAAGTATCGTTAGCTGAGCTCGAGGAGATCACCAAAGAAGAAGAATTGCCGTGGTTTTATGAAATTGAGCAGTATTGCAAGGACGGTACATTTCCGGAAGAGGCAAACGCTGGGTAGCGAAAGGCCATTAGAAGAGTTGCCGCGAGATACACTATCATTGCTGGTGAATTATATAGGCGGGCTCTGAATGGAGTTCTAATGAGGTGCCTAGATGACGAAGAGGCTTGGAAAGTCGTGGAAGCAGCCCACTCCGGTGAGTGTGGCGGGCATGTGAATGGACAGGCGTTGGCGAAAAAGATTCTTAGGCAGGGCTACTATTGGCCAACCCTAGAAGAAGATTGTTCCACCTATGTCCGTAGGTGCCTTCAGTGCCAGATCCACGCTGACAAAATCCACGCTCCCGCTTCTTCTCTTCACCCCCTGTCTGCTCCTTGGCCATTCTCCATGTGGGCCTTTGATATTATCGGACCCCTTGGTGATCCAAATTCCGCAGTTAAGCGGAAGTCCTTCATTTTGACGGCTACGGAGTACTTCACCAAGTGGGCGGAAGCTGAAGCTTATGCAGAAATCAAAGCCACCACGGTATGCCGCTTCATTATGAAGAACATCATCTCGCGATTTGGAGTGCCGAGCGACATCGTCACCGACAACGGGCCTCAATTCGTCTCACAAGGGGTCTTCAGGTCTCTTAGTGCATGTGGGGTTGTCTCTGTCCCTCAGGATCATCTCCTAGTGTCCGTTCTCGTTTCCATTCTTACTTCAACCCCTTGTTTGATTCGGCCTACCCGATGTCGTCTTATGGCTTCTCTCAGTCTCACGAGGATTCTCTTCCTCGTGGCCTTCTCGAGGACCCACCTCGGGTCGCCCATACACAAGGGGGAGAGGGGAATGCCCCTCTGCTCCCGACCATTTTTGGTAACAGTTCTCAACCCTCTCTTCTAAATCCCTCCATTCAGAATCCCGCCAGTCAAATTCTCAATATGATGGCTCAGCTGGATCCGACCCAGCTCCACCTCATTCGGCAGGCTTTGCAAGGGGGCGATGTCCCGACCCCAGCTCTTTCTCGTAGCACAACTATTGTTGCCACCACTTCCCCTGTTAGCGGGACCACCTCTGCGGCACCCATTGATCTCACTCCTCTCCGTCCTCAGATCCTTTGCTCCTCTAACATGGAAATGGGCCAGGCCTCCACCTCGGTCCATCAACAGCTTGATAAGGGGAAATCTCAGATCCCCTCCATTCCTTATCTTGATCCCTCCACCACAGCTTCTCCATCGCCGCATGCCCTCGTGGCCCCGCCAGATTTTGTTAGGTTGCAGCCAGGGGCGGCTCAGCTAGCTCGCGCGGATATGGGCCCCTCCTCAGCCCATTATCCCTCTTACGCGCCGCCCCTTCAGACGGCTCACCCTCCGGCTTCCTATCCAAATATTGCTCTTCCTGCTCCTTCTCCTCCTTCCCGGGAACGGGAGATCCTTGACAAGTGGGCTGCTATGCAGCAACAGATTAATCTCTTCCAAAGGCGGGTTGGTCCGCAATCCCTTGCTGACGTCCCTATCCCTAACTTCAGGGACATTCATTTTCCAGCACAGTCCGAGCTCCCTGTGTACTGTAAATACGACGGGAATGGCAACCCGTTCATCCATGTTCGGGAGTTCTTGTACGAGTCAGCTCAGTTCCAGCAGGACGATCGCCTGATGGCCTATTTGTTCCGCCGGTCGTTGGAAGGGGTCGCTCTGGAATGGTTCTACACCTTGCCTATGGAGGAGGCAGAGAATTTCAAGACAGTCAAGGAGAGGTTTATACAGAGATTTCAGGATCGGGTTGGACCCGAATACTCCTTCACTGATTTAGTGGCAGAGAAGATGAAGCCGGAAGAAGACTTCGCAACCTACGCAGACCGCTGGAGGCAGATGGCCTCACGTGTGCCTGGGCAGATCCCGGAAGAAGAAAAAGTGAAGTTATTAATTTCTAATGCTACACAAACTTTCAGGAACATTTTAGCAATGAATGATATCTCGAGCATGCACCAGTTATACAGCAGGGCTCGGTTCATACAAACCCAGTTCAAAGACTCACCCATCCATTCTTTATTCGAGGCCCAGAAACCCAAGGCTGCCAAGAAATCCCAGGGCCCCGTTACTGAGGGAGTACAAATTAATGAGCATGTCTAGGCTATTCAGTTTCCCCACCAAGCTCTCCACCTCGCTTCTCACAGCCTCAGGGCAACCCCCAGTTCGCCACTCCGCAAGTTCCCCAGCCCACCTTCCAAGTCCCACAATACCCTCAACAGGCGCCTCCGCCACCCCAACAGCCTAGTGGCCCTCGTAGTACAATAATGTTCCTCCACCCGCCGCCTACGACTCTGCTCGACCAGCTCCAAAGAGGGCCCATTACCCTCCTCTTCCGGAAACCCTGCCTGATATCTTCTCTGCTCTAATGTATACGGGTGATCTTCAGTTGCCTCCTGAGCGCCCAAACTGGAATCTGGCAGCCGACCAGTCCCGATATTGCATATTCCATCGGCAGCCCGGGCACACGATAGAACGGTGTTATCAGTTCAGAGATCTAGTATATGACTTGCATGAGGGCCAGAGGATTGATTGGGCCCAGATGCACCAGTTGATTGACGATATCAAGCAGAGACAGAGACAGGCCAGGCCGCAACAGGCGGCGCCCCATCAGCAGCAGCAGCAACAACCCCAGCAGCAACAACAACCCCAGCAACAGCAACAAGACCTCGGGATCCATCAGAATCCCATGCCAGTACATCAACCCACTCCCCAGCAACAACAATAGCCACCGGCACCGGCCCCAGCACAAGTAAATATGGTCCAACGCCCGGCCCCCAACGCTGGGTGGACATTTGACGATGAAACCCCCGCACACCTCTTGGCCCTCCACCACAACTTCTCTCCCGCACCTACTATCCCCTCCATCCACAGACCTGCTATTTTGACCACCACACCACTTGTCGCTCCCTCCACGTCGCCCCTTAGACCCATTACATTCCCCTCCGCTCCATCCGTCCTTCCACCACCACCCGCCATACCCTCCGTTATCTCTCCTCCGCTTAACCCTTTACCCATTTCCTCTTCACCAGGGCCTATTAAACCCACTTCCGCCATCCTCACCCCCACTTCTACGCCGTTCACCTATCCCACCGGGCCAAGCGGGGGTCCGTCTCAGGCCGTGTCGGCATCACAGTGAGCCCTTCGGAGCGGGCGTCCCTTCCAGAGAATTTCCCCCCCTTCCGGTGCATCTGCACCTAATCTCCAAGTTCATCCCCCCGCAACTGAAACAGAAGAAGCAGACCCCGTGCCAGGCACAAGATATGACTTATTGCAGCATTAGACCGGATGCCGGCTAAAATCTCAGTGTTAGAATTGATCAAGAGGTCGCCACTCCACCAAGATGCCTTGAAGACCTTCCTGCAGAAAGTTATGGTGAGTGAAGATGTGGCAGTAGACAGCCTGCCCTCGGTCTTGGCAACGATTACTAAGGGGCCTTCTATTTCATTTTCCAAGTCAGAGCTAGCACCCCCTGAGGCCCGGCAGATGCCATTGTGTATAACCATTTCTTTAAACACAACGGCCGTGGAATCTGCCCTTGTGGACACAGGAGCATCAATAAATGTGTGTCCATTGAGTACCCTCCGTGCCTGCAATATCTCAGAGAACATGCTCAAGCCGACGCCGACCACAATAGCGGCCTATGATAACTCCAGGCGTGCTTGTCACGGGCTCCTGACTGTGCAGGCCGAGCTGGGGCCTTTGGTTATGGGCGTGGAGTTTTATGTGTTGGACATAGACCCGATGTTTAAAGCTATTCAGGGTCGTCCGTGGCTGAACAGTTTAAATGCCGTCCCCTCAACCGCCCACCAATGCTTGAAGTTCCCTTTCCAAGGGTGGGTGGTCAAGGTAAAAAGCATTTCCACAGTTCAAAATGTCGACGCCATAGCAGCCAAGATCCTGCCTACATTATGGCCAAGTAATAGGCCAGTTATGTCAGTAATGGATTTGAATTATTCTTGGGCATATGCGTCACGCAAGCCCGCTACGGCGCCAGTCAATGTGGAAGTCAAATCCAAGATTAGAGATTCCAAAGGATGGCATATGATTTTGAAGTTAGGCTACCAGCTGGGCCGGGGGCTCGGCGCGCAATTGCAGGGCCAGACTAATCCCGTCCCCTAAAGCGAGAAAATGGGCCGTCGGGGCCTCGACTACCACGAGTCCTCGATGTCGATACTCGGAGACTCTGGGCCCTTAACATGGGATTATCGGCAACATTTTGTGAAGGGTCCGTTACAGCCTGGTACCTTGAAAACCCCGCCATCCAGCCCTGAAGAGAAGACAGACGAAGCCTGTGCTGTTGCTGATCCACCACCGTCACTACGAGGGTCGGTCGGTGACTTGGAAGATCTTTCTGATTACTTTGCAAAAATGTTTCATGAAAAAGAGAGTGAGCCAAAGAAGAAGGGGACGCAGTTGGCAAAGCGTCCTCCGATGCCATTGGTCCGCCAGGGGCCACGAAAGATGGGAAGCTCTATCACTACTTATTCTACGTCCCTATCCCATCTTGCTTCCTGGTTTCAACAGATGGACTCTGTTCCCCGTTCCCCTCCACTCATGGTCGACCCGTACCTCGCGGAGAGGCCAGAAATTTTATTCGTTCCATGTGCTTGCGGGCGCTGCCCGCCCATTGATCTATCCATCCTGTTCACCCCTCCTCCCCTAGGATCTCAGCTCCATGAAATGTGGTTCTCCTCTTCGGATCCCTTCTTTGACTGCATTTTCCCTGAGTTGTTTCCTATGCAGTTACCTCCTCCTCCATCCTCTTCCTCCTCCTGCTGCGTGATCACCTCCAGCCTCCAAAAAAAAACACCAATTTCAAAACGGAGGTCTCCATGGAAGATTACGCTATGTTCTGCCCAAATTCCCAGGGGCATGAGGCCCCTGTTCCTTTTCCGGTAGACTTCCGCTCCCCTAGATTAGATGTACAGTGTGCAGAGTCTCCTAGGATAGTCGAATCAGTCAGGGTAGAATCTAGTTCGTGTCTAGTCAGCCCTTCCACGTCTGTAGCGCCTTCCGTAACGCGTCCTCCCAAAAGCATTCCCGATAGATTTCTACATGATTTGGCCGGAAGATGTCATGCTCTGCTGAAATGTCCAGAATTTGTAGAGACCGCGATTGTCGTGGAAGATGATGAGAGAATTGACGGGGTATGGAGCAATGATGGATTAGGAGTATATGAGATTATGAATGAGAAGGACCCAGCAGATGATGAGGAAGATGAGGTGGATGACACTGCCGATTTATACGCACAAGGCTTGAAGAAATTTGACGAACCTTCCACGGCAGTGGATGAGCCCACCAAGGAAATTAATCTCGGAACAGAAGAGGATCCCAGGCTCATACTTATTTCTGCTAATCTCCCTCCTCAAGTTGAAGAGGAGCTTGTCAAGGTTTTGAGGGAGTACAACGATTCATTTGCCTGGTCCTACGAGGACATGCCGGGTCTTGACCCCGCGCTGGTTGAACATAGATTGATTCTCAAACCAGGGGCAATCCCCGTTAAGCAGAAAGCGAGGAGATTCCACCCGCAGATGGCCTTAAGAATTAAGGAAGAGGTTGATAAGTTGCATAAGGCCAGGTTCATTAGAGTTGTGCTATATCCACAATGGGTGGCAAACATAGTCCCAGTAATGAAGAAGGATGGTAAAATCTGAATTTGTATTGACTTTAGGGACTTGAATAAAGCATGTCCAAAGGATGATTTTCCACTTCCTCACATCGATGTCTTGGTCGATAATACAGCTGGGTACGAAGCACTCTCCTTCATGGATGGTTATTCTGGGTATAACCAAATCCTTCTGGCTCCGGGAGATCAAGAAAAGACCTCGTTTACCACACCATGGGGAACATACTGTACGTCGTTATGCCCTTCGGCTTGAAGAACGCAGGTGCCACCTATCAAAGGGCAATGATGGCTATCTTCCACGATGTGATGTACGTCTACTTAGAAGCTTACGTGGACGATATTTTGGTCAAATCGAGGTCGCAAGAAGAACACCCCGCCATTCTAGCCAAGGTGTTGCAAAGGGCTAGGGAATACAAATTAAAGATGAATCCAAAGAAATGTGTGTTCGGAGTCGCATCAGGGAAATTGCTCAGGTTTATAGTTAGCAAACGGGGGATTCAGATCGATCCAAACAAAGCGAAGGCCGTTATGGAAATGCCGCCGCCGAAGAACATCACTGAGCTTCGAGGTCTGATCGGGCGTTTGCAATTCATTAGGAGATTCATATCTCAGCACTCGCAAAGATGCCGCCCATTTTATGAATTGCTAAAGGCAGGCATGAAATTTGAATGGAATGAACAATGTCAGAAGGCCTATGAGGAACTCAAGGTCTACCTCTCTAATCCCCCGGTTCTACAACCACCTGTCCCTGGGAAACCCCTAATCCTGTACATTTCTGTGATTGAGGACTCCCTAGGAGCCGTCCTGGCACAGGTAGATGATGAAGGAAGGGAAAGGGCAGCATATTATCTCTCAAGGTTATTTAATCCCGCTGAATCCAAGTACACTGCCATGGAAAAGACCTGTGCGGCGCTGGTGTGGGTAGCTCAGAAGCTTAAACATTATTTCCTCGCCCACGAGGTTAGGCTCATCGCTAGAATGGACCCCATTCATTATCTTTTGGAAAAGCCTATCCTTTCTAGCCGACTAGCTCACTGGCAGAGCTTTCTTTCCCAATTCGACATCACCTTCATTGTGCAGAAAGCAATCAAGGGATATGCTATTGCCGAGCACCTGGCTCATTCTCCTATCCCTCGTACTGATTCCATCCAGGATGAATTCCCCGATGAACACCTGGCGGTGATCACTCATCTTCCTTTCTGGTCTCTTCATTTCGATGGTGCCCTTAATTCCCAGGGCAGCGGAATTGGCGCCGTTCTTCTCACTCCGGAAGGGGTAACTATCCCTGTGGCATATCAACTCTCATTTCCTGCCACTAACAATATAGCCGAGTATGAGGCTCTCCTTGCCGGCCTGAAGTACGCCTACATCTTGGGCGCGTGATACCTTAACATCATAGGAGATTCTCAATTGGTGCTGCGCCAAGTTTTGTCAACTTACCGCACCCGTGACCCTAAGCTTAAACCCTATCAAGATCTGGTCACGCTCTTGGCTAGGCAATTCAGGAAACTCATCTACATTCATACTCCTCGTTCTCAGAACATCTTGGCTGATGCCCTTGCATCGCTCGCTTCTTCCTTATCATGTCCCCTAAGTCATGCCACTGAGACCATTATGGTCCAACGGCTAGATGCTCCTTCTCTTCAGGATCCCTGGTTCGACAACCTTCGAAAGTCCGTAGAGAGGAAGATGGAAAGGGAGGAAGTGAAGGAAGTATCGTTAGCTGAGCTCGAGGAGATCATCGAAGAAGAAGAATTGCCATGGTTTTATGAAATTGAGCAGTATTGCAAGGACGATACATTTCTGGAAGAGGCAAACGTTGGGCAGCGAAAGGCCATTAGAAGAGTTGCCGCGAGATACACTATCATTGCTGGTGAATTATATAGGCGGGCTCTGAATGGAGTTCTAATGAGGTGCCTAGATGACGAAGAGGCTTGGAAAGTCGTGGAAGTAGCCCACTCCGGTGAGTGTGGCGGGCATGTGAATGGACAGGCGTTGGCGAAAAAGATTCTTAGGCAGGGCTACTACTGGCCAACCCTAGAAGAAGATTGTTCCACCTATGTCCGTAGGTGCCTTCAGTGCCAGATCCACGCTGACAAAATCCACGCTCCCGCTTCTTCTCTTCACCCCCTGTCTGCTCCTTGGCCATTCTCCATGTGGGCCTTTGATATTATCGGACCCCTTGGTGATCCAAATTCCGCAGTTAAGCAGAAGTCCTTCATTTTGACGGCTACGAAGTACTTCACCAAGTGGGCGGAAGCTGAAGCTTATGCAGAAATCAAAGCCACCACGGTATGCCGCTTCATTATGAAGAACATCATCTCGCGATTTGGAGTGCCGAGCGACATCGTCACCGACAACGGGCCTCAATTCGTCTCACAAGAACTCCAGGACCTCTGTAAGAAATTCAACATAGCTCTGCATCATTCATCACCATACTACCCCCAAGGTAATGGCCAGGCTGAGGCCACAAATAAAACCCTTCTCAAAATTATTAAGAAAACATGCGAATCACATAAATTTGTTGATTGGGCTGACAAACTGATAGAAGCTCTATGGGCTTACCGCACCTCCGTCCGCACTCCCACAGGGCAGACTCCTTTTTCTCTCACATATGGGATGGAAGCGGTACTCCCGTATGAGATTCTGATCCCTTCCCTAAGAGTGTAGCTGGATAAGGAACTTAATCTTGACGAACGTCGAGAGGCGTTGCTAGTCCAACTGGAACTCTTAGACAAGAAAAGGTTGAATGCGGCCAATCATGTTTCAGTATATCAAAAGCGTGTCTCGCGATATTTTCAAAAGAAGGTCATTGAAAGAAAATTCCAAGTAGGTAACATGGTTTTGAAACGTAAATTCATCAGGTCAGCAGGTCCCAGGTCTAAGCTACAACCCAACTGGGAAGGGCCCTTCGTAATCAAAGAGGCTTATCCAGGTAACGCGTATCGTCTAATCAACGCGGAGGGTGAAGACTTGCCAAACCCGTGGAATGGGTTGTATTTAAAACATTTCTATCCATAAAGTCAAAACCAGCAACGGCTCGATGGCAGGGTATACACCCCACCAGATTGCAAAAGGAGGACCTAGGTCCAGCATCTCACACACTACACGATTGCCTGTGGTTCGGTATTCTCTCATGCTACCTGACACCGTTTCTCCTTTGGCCATGCTCGGGGAAGGTGGAAATCCTTGTATTTTCTCTCTCTCGGCTGAAGATAGGGGCAAGTGGTGAATAAGGGGGCGAGAACTGACCCAGATCCCCCCATTAAAAGAGGTCTCAAATAGGGGCAATCCGTTAAGACCTCACTCCGCAAAGAAAGAAAAGGAAAGCAAGAAGAAAAAAGAAAGAAAAGGGGCAAAATCGAAAGATAAGGCCGAAAGCACAAAGCTCGAAGCTCTCAAAATCCCCAAAAGGATACAACTAGGCATGGCAAGAGTGGCAGTACAGTTTCCCCACGGGACGTTATGAGCCCGGTCGCATGCGTGCCTAGAGCGGGTGAAGGTTCGATAACGGATACAAAGCCTCGGCGCAACAGATCGGATTCTTTGAAAAGGGGGTGTCCTGGGAAAGAACTCAAGCCTTAAAAACCTCTACACCTATCGTCAGCTTTCCTACTTGATCCCTTTTTACTTTCCCAAGGAATGAATCCCACCCCGGATATGACCTCGGTAGAAACACCGTTGAGCAAAGTTGACTCCTACCATAGGCAGTCCCTCTCCTGCACACGCTGGGCCTGGGAAGTCCATGGCAAGATGAGAAGGTCCCTGCTATTAAAACCCGAGCTGGTTCAAAACCCAAAAAAAATAGAATATTTCAAAACCCAAAAAAATCGAATATTTCAAAACCCAAAAAAAAATTGAATATTTCAAAACCCAAAAAAAATCAAGTATTTCAAAACCCAAAAAAAATTGAATATTTCAAAACCCAAAAAAAATCAAATATTTCAAAACCCGAAAAAAATCAAATATTCCAAAACTCACAAATCGTATGTTCTCCTCTTGCATTCATAGCATTCATTTGCATTTTTCACATTTTGATATTTGCCTATTTGATAAGGCTTAACCCCTTGACCAAAAATCAAGAAAACGGTCATCTCCTAACTTGCTGTAGGCAAGGGGCTAAGCCTAAAATAGATTTAATCTTTTTCATGTTTGCATGTGTACAGGGGCAGATTGGAAGGGCAGTCGGTTCGTGACCACATAAATGTTCAATCCTCGCCTTATGCAATCACATCATGATCAAACCACAAAGCCCAAATTCAATCAAACTCATCCACTTTATTCCTTTCATATATCAAACTGTCTAAACATAAGTCTCATCCAACAATCATCATCAAACAAGAAAAGGGAAATCACTCGATCCTCCAGTGGGCATCCCCGCGAGGACGTATCTTTCTTAGCTCACTAAGATAGGCCTGGCATATCGCCGAGATCTCTTCCACCTCTGCTGGTAGGGTAAGTACCCTGCTCACCTCCCACATAATCAGGGCACTCCTGACTGGCTACTCATCCTCCTCCGCACCGATCCTCCTCGCTTGCAATGCGGGAAGGTGGGGTAGTGCCGGTAGAACCGTCCGGGGTAGCCCGACCCGTAAGTGGCACCGGTGTGGGCTGTACATCGCCAGTGCAGTGTCGCTCACAAGCCTCAAGTCCAAGCCGATCCTCCTGCGAACTCTGACGGTGGTTGTAGACACGCCAAAAATGACGCTATGTTGATCAAATCTCATGTCACTATGATGACGCTCCAAGTGAACTTCAATATATTCATAATATGAAGTTTTTCTATTTTCTTGTGTGTGGTTTTGATTTATCGCTTTTTGTGATTCGCGACCTGAAGAGGGGTGTTATTTAAATAGCGACCTTATCCAGGGCGTTTTCTCAAGAAAGGATGACCAAATTTCAGGGCGTCAATTCCTGGTATTATCCGGTTTTTAAGTAAATACAAAATCAATTTAAATATTGGTTAACGTCCTTCCTTAGGGCGTGTTTTAATTTAACGCCTCTATCTTGGGCATGTTCTCATAATTTTCAAATAAAGCAATGTTTATTGCCAAAATTAAATCCAGGAATAAATGCCCTGGCTTGGGTCGTGTTTTATGAAACGCCGTAGGGTAGGTCGTCAAATCTCTAATTGACGCCCTGTTGAAGGGCGTGTTTCACCTTCAGAGCCCTGCCTTGTTCTGTCTTTCCTTCGCAGAGTCCTGCCTCGTTTGGTGTTATTACTCGATTGGGCTCTTGCTCCTGATAACCATTGCCATGGTTATCTCCTGCCCATGTTTATCATCCTATCTAAGCTTATTTAAGGGACTCTTGGTCGATCCTTTGAGAGGTTACCTACCTACCTGCCTACACCCAGATTACGGAGCTTAGTCTTACGAGTTTGCAGAGTTCTTCTTCCTATTGCTTTCTGCTTTCTCGTCTTCCTCCTGTCAACAGCCGTTGTTCTCTTGGTTGCCCCTCTACTGTCATCAAGGGACAACAGGGTGCTCTTTGGGGTTGATTCGTTTTTGTTTTGTTTTGTGTGCATTGTTTTATCACATCTCCATTTTGTTCATCATCATCATCATATCGTTGACATCGATTTTGTCTGCACTTGCATACTTCTCATATATCTCCCTTCCCTTAGTTCTCTCTAGGGGTTTTAAAAAAAAGAAGGTGCGCATGTGTTGCTCTTTTCGTCATTATACATTTTATTTGGGCTGATACTACTGCACTTTGGCTGATCCTTCTTTGCTTTATTTTTTTTTGTTGTCTTTCTTGCAAGGTAATCAAAAAAGAAAACCCTTCTCATCGGCCGACCGATTGAAGAAGGAGGAAGGAACTTCACATCATCCCGCGTTCTCATCTTCACGAGGTATTTGCGATCCCTTTTTATTGTTATTGAGGTAACCCCTCTGGCGATCACACCTCCATTTTGCACCGCGTGCAAGTCTTCCCCCCTCATTTAATCTTTATTTTTCATCATGATTCTTGCTCCACGTGAGTGATAATACACTTTCACACACATATATATATTACTTCTTTTGTGTGGGGATTTATGCACATCCACAAATTGGCGATCACGGTGGGACTTCCACTGTTTTCTTTTTGATTACCATCTCCATTGACACCCTTGCGTGCCCTTTCCCCTTGGCACCCTCGTGTGCCCTTTCCCCTTGGCACCCTCGTGTGCCCTTTCCCCTTGGTACCCTCGGTACCCCTTTCCTTTGTGCCCCTCGGGCACCCCCCACTGTGCACACTGCACACTCCGGGATCAGCCAGTTAGTGTTTGCATATCTCCCAGAATTAACGCCTTCCACGAGGGCGCCTTTTGATTTAACGCCCTTGACAGGGATGTTTTTTATTTGATTAACGCCTCTTTGCAGGGTGTCCTTTTCATATCTCCTGTTTCGTTTGCTGCATTGTTGCATTATCTGAGGATTCACGCCCACCCCTAGGGCGTGTTATTTATTCTTAGCGCCTGTCGTCAGGGCACGTTATTCATTTCTCCTATTTTATTCTTATCTTGTTGCACTGTCTGAGAATTCACGCCCCGCTCCAGGGCGTGTTATTTGTTATTAACGCCTTTAATCAGGGCCTGTTCTTTTGATTTGACGCCCTCCATTGGAGGCGTCCTTTCCTGATAACGCCTGACTCCAAGGCGTGGTTTTTCTACTTCCTGTGAGCCCTCACAGAGATTCACGATAGCCACGCTGCCGTTTCCTGTTTGGTAGCGACCCCTCCCAGGTCGTGTTTTTCCTCCTGCTTTGAGTAACGGCCTGTTCCAGGTCGTGTCTTTCCTGAGTTTTCACAGAAACTGCTTACCGGCTTATTTGTGATTCGTTGTTTGGCATATTGATCTATCTTGATATATTGCTGTGATCTGCATTGATTTCATTATACTTGTGGGTTTTTGGTTGAGAGACCTCCTCTCTCTACACTAGGATTTCACACACCTTTCTTGGAATCGGGACGACCCTCCATTGAGCATTCCGTCTCTTTGGACCGGAGATCCCTTTTCCAAGACATCCATAAGTCCCCGCACCCGTGGATTCCCTCACGGACGCTGGGCTGGTTGTACCCTCGAAGTACCCGGAGTTTAGAGATCCTATGCGTTGGTGAGGAGAGAGAGAAACCTAGTTGACCCGGAGGTCACACTTGGATCAAACTAGGTTTCATTTGGCAAAAGAAGTGAACTATTCATAAATAATCCACTTTAATCTCAAAACTCAAACATTAAAACCTTCCGTCCTTTCCAACATTGTTTGCATATACTTGGTTGGGTTGACTTGATTGAATTGTTTTGATTAAGTGCTTTTGTGGAAATTCCTTCATTAAACATCCTCTCTCTTAAGTATGAAACTCCGTTCAGGAAAAATCATCAACATGTCAGGCAACGGGTACTCCTATGATGATGAGAATGAGAACATATTTGGTCAATATGGGGACCCTCTCCAGGATTCCGTTTATTATGAGGGAAACTACCTCCCTCCTCACCCCCATTACTCACAAGTTCATGTGGTTGATACCACTACTCATGAGGCGGACCCCTCGTCTCAAGTTCCATCTTCCAATACTTCGGGGAACCCTTCCCCACCCATCAACGTCAAAGATTTAATCCAAGCTCTCTCTCAATTGGATGACTCCCAGCGGCAAGCCATTCAGGCCGCCTTGAAGGGGAAGTCGGTTCCTTCTTCTTCTTCTAATCCCCCTCCGGCCATGAGCGGCCATCAAATCGTTAATGACCAGGCGGTCTTGCATCCACCCCCTCTCGTCCACAAACGTCTACTGCGGTCATGCCGGCTCAGCAGGCGAGCTATTCAGCGGTTAGGCATCAATCTTCCCAGCCTCCTCAGATTCTACGATCGCCTATACCGCATTCCTTTGTTCAGAATCAGGCCCCGGTCGAGCCCGATACCAACACTCTTTTGCTCCAGAAGTTGGCCAGCATGGAGGAATAGCTCAAGAAAGTCACAGCTACTAAGAATGCTCTGGAAATTTCTCTTCCCACATTGCCAGTTTTCCACTTACCACCTTCCGAAATGCCGAATTTTTGGTGATATAATGGAACTGGCAACCCGTTCATTCATTTAAAGGATTTCAGATATGAGACTTCCTTTTGGCAAGACAATAAGGCCTCCCTGGCCTACTTATTCAGGAGATCTCTTGAGGGGCCAGCCCTCGAATGGTTTTATTCTTTGGAGCCAGCCGATGCTGGCGATTTCGATGTTATCCAGAGGAAATTCTTGCAAAAGTACAGAGACCGGGTGGGACCTTCCCTGTCTGTTACAGATTTAGTTGCCGAAAAAATGAAGCCCGAGGAGGACTTCATCATATTTGCTGATAAGTGGCGGTCTATGGCCGAGAAATTGAAAGACACATTGTCAGAACAGGAGCAAGTAAAGATGACTATTTCTAACGCAACTCCTCAATTCCGGCATATTTTGGCCATGAATCGGCTGACAACTATGGAAGAGCTCTACGAAAGAGCTCGTTATATACAAACACAAATGAAGGACTCGCCCATCATGGGCATGTTTGAGCCGAAGTCTCGGCTATTTAAGAAGAGTACAAATGTCAACAGCGGGCCCATAACTGAGGGCACTGTCACAAATGAGCAAGTCGGCGTAGTTGGCAACCCCCATCATCAAGCTAACCCACGTTCACCACCGCCTCTGCGACAGAACCCTCATTTTAACCCTACTCCACAACCCCAATTCGCACCTCAACGCTCCTTCGCTCCACTGCAAAACCAAGCCCCCCGCATAGACCCTCCAGCTCCACCACAATACCATCAAGTGCCCCCACCTGCCAACTACGGCCAACAACAACGGAGACCACCACTTGGCCCCAAAAGGGACCACTATCCTCCACTCCCTGAAAGTCTCCCGGATATTTTTAATGCCCTGATGGCCGCCAACTTGCTCACCTTGCCAAGGGAAAGAACCGTGTGGCCCGCTAATGTTGACACATCCCGTTATTGTGCTTTTCATCGCGGCCCTGGTCACAACCTGGATCGTTGCTTCCACTTCAGAGATTACATCTATGATCTAAATGACCAGGGTGACATTAATTGGGATGAGATGAGGCAGTTCATCGCCGCTATGAAAGAAAGAAAGGCTTCTCGGCAACAGCAAAATCAACAACTTCAGCAACCCGCTCTACAACAAGTTCAACCACAGCAAGCTCCAGCACCCCAGTAGGATATGGGAATTGTCCGTAATCCATTGCCGGAGCACGCCCCTAATCAACATGTGAACCCTGTCACATCCCTCTACGAAGTGCAGAGAGGACAGGGATGGCACGAAGAAAACGCCTCTGTCGGGGCATTTCATCATAATCCGAATCAAAATCAACCTCCGCGCCTTTTGCGCACCCTCCCTTCTTCTACTACTCTCCTATCAGGACGTCCTCTTCTACGTCCCGTCAACCCATCTACCTCCACCAGTTCTACGGCCTTGCCGGCCCGCTCTCTTCTTACCCATTTACCACCTCCACAATCTACCGCACGACAAACCCCACCTTCCACCTTCCACCACCAACGCTATACCTCCGCCATCCAGGCCACTCCTACTTCGCTCACCGCTAGCACCCGCTACACCCTCTACCACTCCTACACCGGCAAGGGTTCCTCCGCCACCAGTCCCCCCACCTCTCATACCCCAATCTCTTCTTATTAGACCACCTGCCAATGCTCCTCGCATTCGGGTGTCCCTTTCTAATTCCACGCCCCCTGAGGGGGCATCTTCGTCAGACCACTCTCCTACGCCTCCCACGGGGGCATCTTTGCTAAACATTACTCCCACGCCTCCTACGAGGGCACCCCTATTGTTGAACATTGCCACCGGCATTCCCTCCTCTTCTTCTTCTAATTCTCCTCCCACACTTGCCCCGACAGAGGCACGTCAAGGCGTGGCGCCGCTCCGTAGTGGACGGATGTTCAACCGTATTTTTCCACAAAGAGAGCTAGAGCCCGTGCAGGGGCCGCAAGAGCAAGAGCAAGAACAAGGGTCTGCACCGGGCACTGAATATGATTTGTTAAAACATTTGGACCGGACTCCGGCAAGAATTTCGATCCTGGAATTGATCAAATGGTCCACAACTCATCAGCTGGCTCTAAAGGAATACCTGCAGAAGGTAATGGTTAATGAAGACATTCCAGTTGAGCAGATAGTCACAGTGTTAACACCTGCTAGCAGTCAGCCGACAATTACCTTTCATGAGCACGAATTGGCGCCAATCTCAGCAAGAAAATATGCCTTATGCATCACAGTCGACATTAATAAGGTGGCTGTTAAGCAATGTCTGGTGGATACTGGGGCATCCATCAATGTTTTGCCACCGAGCACCTTGAAGTTATGTGGCATACCAGAAAATCAAATTCGGCCGTCCATTATAACGGTCACTGCCTATGATAACACAAAAAAGCCTCCTCTAGGCATGATCACTCTGAAAGTAAGTTTGGGTCCAGCTTCCATAACAGCAGACTTTCACATCTTGGATATGGATCCAACATTTAATGGCATTCTTGGCCGCCCGTATATCCAGCAACTTGATGCGGTGCCTTCTACAAATCATCAGTGTCTCAAATTCCCACACAAGGGTCGTATTATCAAGGTGACCAGCATGCCGATTCTGCCAGAGGAAGATATTCATGCGGCTTCGTCAGTTCCTTCTATTTGGCCTACCAATAAGCCACTGTTATCTGTGCTGGACGTCCCCCGTCCACGGCCAATGCCATCTGAAACTATTACCACGGTTGCTATGACACCCCTGCCTTCTAAGGGGAAGAAGAAAAAGAGCATGATTAACACCCCTGGTTGGAACATTCTGTTGAAAATGGGGTATCAAGATGGCAAAGGCCTGGGTGCCAACTGTCAGGGCAGGATTAGGCCCATTAAGCCGCAAAAAATGCTGGTACGAGGCGGTTTAGGCTATAAAGGGCCAAACAAAAATAAAGAAGAACCATGGGCATTTATGACTTCTACTTTGAAGACTGATCGCCAGCCACTCTCCTGGACACTGAGAACACATTTTGTTACTGGTAGCGTTCAGAATAATGAGCAGACTACCATAGTTACTTCATTGCTTGACTATCAAGATGTTCATGCCAGACAGTTTGCTCGTCACATTGCCCCACTGGTTACCTACAAAGCCCTGGAGTCTTTAAGGTCGGACAAGAGAAGGAAAATGGGTGATCCAGAATGTGACTGGTACAGGTGGTTCGACATGAATGACATTACTATTTCTTTGAGCCGCCTCTTCATGCCGACAGACCCGGAATGGCTACCGCTCATACAGGAATTGATTGAAACGCCAGTAGCGATCACAGACAAGAGGCAGCTGCTGAGTGACTATACGGATACTGGGGAGCCAGATGTCCCCTTTGAAGAAGGTTTTACTGTGGACAGGCTGTGGGCCGGCCTCTTTTCTCTCACTTCGCTACATCCATCTGTGCTTGCTTCTCTACATTCTCATTGGTTTGGTCGTGTGCCAAGACCACCTCCGATTACAATCAGCTTTGCTCCAATTCAGATTTCCCTCCCGATTTCTCCCTCGCTCCTCGAGCAGTTTTCTAAAATCTCCATCTCGCCCCCCCATGGGCCATCATTAATTAAATCTTTCCCTAATCTTGCAATTTCCACTCCTCCTACTATTCTCCCATCACACTGCTTTCTCCTTGAAAAAGAAAATAAAAATGAAGAAAAAGATAAAAATGAAAAAAAAAAACGTCGAATTTCCAACTTTCCAATCCTCCATCTCCGTTGAGGAGACAACCTATTTCTCTCCCGAGTGCGTCCCGACCCAGGGGCCGCTCTTCCAAGATTCCTTGATAGATCTCTTTTCCCCCTCTAGCGAGGGGTCTTCCCCTGTATCACCTTTTGTATCCGCTTTCTCACCTCCTTCTTTTCTTTCTAATCAGGCTAGTTGCTCCTCCTCCTCCTCTTCTTCTTCTAATAAAATGCATGAGGTAGATTCACATAAGAAATCCAAGGGTAAGGAGATTCCTCGCAGATTTTTATTGGAATTGGCTATCAGATGCCAAGCTTGTTTAGCAGTCCCTGAGTTTGTGGGAAGTCCAATTATTCTGCCAGAGTTAGAATTTGAAGATGCTGTTGCTTCTTATGAGGGTTTGGGCGTTTACGAAATTATGAATGATGAAGACCCTATTGAAGAGGGGGATGAAAGTTACGAAGAATATGAGGACGAGGCTGATGCTTTTGCTAGTGGTATGAGAAGATTTGACGAACCATCAGCCTCCGTAGAAGAACCCACCAAAGAAATTAATCTGGGTACCGAGGAAGACCCTAGGATTGTCCTCATTAGCCAGAATTTGCCACCCTCCGAGGAGGAGGCGCTCATTTTAGTTCTTCAAGAATACAAAGACACGTTTGCTTGGAGTTATGAGGATATGCCAGGATTAGACCCTGCGCTCGTTGAACACCGCCTTACACTTAAGCCAGGGTCTGTCCCGGTCAAACAACGGTTGAGGCGTTTCCACCCTAATATGGCTTTAAAAATGAAAGAAGAGGTCGATAAACTCCACAAAGCTAGATTTGTTAGAGTTGTCCTTTACCCCAATTGGGTGGCTAACATTGTCCCGGTTATGAAGAAAGATGGGAAGGCTCGGATTTGCATAGACTTCCGGGACCTCAACCGAGCGTGTCCTAAAGATGACTTCCCCCTCCCTCATATTGATGTTCTAATTGATAATACGGCAGGATTTGAGACTCTTTCATTTATGGATGGCTTTTCAGGTTACAATCAGATTCGTCTGTCTGAAGAGGATCAAGAGAAAACATCATTCACTACACCATGGGGTACATATTGCTATGTGGTCATGCCCTTTGGACTTAAGAATGCTGGAGCCACCTACCAGAGGGCTATGATGGCGATTTTTCATGACATGATTCATATTTATATTGAGGTGTATGTGGATGACCTGGTAGTGAAATCAAGGACAAGGATTGAGCATCCTGGGGTTCTGGCTAAGGTTTTACAAAGGTCACGAGAATATCATTTGAAAATGAACCCCAAGAAATGCGTATTTGGCGTTTCTTCAGGGAAATTGCTTGGTTTCATTGTCAGCAAGAGGGGAATTGAAGTTGATCCCAACAAGGCAATGGCCATTAGAGATATGCCCCCTCCCAAGAATTTGAAGGAAGTTCGAGGATTAATCGGGAGGTTGCAATTCATTCGCCGCTTCGTCTCTCAGCATTCACAGAGGTGTAGGCCGTTCTACGAGCTTACTAAGCCGGGAGTCAAGTTTAATTGGGATGACAAGTGTCAGGCAGCCTTTGACGGATTGAAGGATTATTTGGCCAATCCTCCTGTCCTGAGGCCGCCAATTCCAGGCAAGCCACTCATTCTCTATGTTTCTGTCCTGGATGACTCTGTAGGTGCTGTCCTAGCTCAAGTGGATGAAGAAAGTAAGGAGAGAGCAGCATACTACTTGTCTAAGCTTCTTAACCCCTGTGAGCAGAGGTACTCAGCCATGGAGAAGACTTGTGCAGCTTTGGTTTGGGTAGTTCAAAAGTTAAAGCACTATTTCCTAGCTCACGAGGTTCACCTCATTGCTCGCATGAATCCAATTAAATTCCTCCTTGAAAAATCTGTCCTCACTGATCAATTAGCACGCTGGCAAAGCTTCCTTTCTCAATTTGACATCACTTACATTCAGCAAAAAGCCGTCAAAGGTTATGCCATTGTCGAACACCTTGCTCATCACCCTCTCCCCCGTTTTGATCCGGTCAATTCGGAGTTCCCAGATGAAGAATTAATGTCCATCAATCAACCCCACGATCCTATGTGGACATTACATTTTGATAAATTCTCAAGGAAGAGGGATCAGCATGGTTCTTTTAACACCAGAAGGGGTCACCATTCCATTTGCTGCTCGGCTCACTTTTCCCGTCACCAACAATATAGCTGAGTATGAAGCTCTTTTGGCCGGTCTTCAAACCGCTCATCGATATGGTGTCACCCATTTGAGGATTGTCGGTGATAGTCAGCTCATTTTGCGCCAGGTGTTGGTCAAGTGCCGCACCATCAATCCTAAGCTCAAGCCCTACCAGGAACTCGCTTCAGCTTATGCCAAACTCTTCACTAAATTGATCTTCGTTCATGTCCCTCGCAGCCAGAACATCTTGGCTGACGCTCTCGCCTCTTTGGCTTCCGCTTTAGTTTTCCCTCCTGAGCGTGATTTTCATGTTCCCCTGATTCATCAGCGTGACACCCCGGCTATTAAGGATCGCGCATTCCTCGATATTAGGGATCAAGTGCTTGAGAAGGTTAAGCTGAAGGAAGCTCTTAAAGGTAAGGAAGTCATGCTTTTGGATTGGCAAAAAGATCTGGCTGACGAAGAGAAGCCTTGGTATTATGAGATTGCCAGATATTGTAATGATCAGTCCTATCCCGAGGAAGCCACTGCAGACGAGAAGAAAGCAATTAGAAGAGTGGCCCAAGGATATGTTTTGGTTGGAGGTGTGCTCTACAGAAGAGGGCTCACCGGTGTTCTGTTAAGATGCCTCGATGATGATGAATCTTGGAAAATTGTGGAAGAGGCGCATTCTGGAGTATGTGGTGGTCATGTGAATAGCCAGATGTTAGCTAAGAAGATTCTTAGGCTAGGTTTCTATTGGCCAACTCTAGAAGAGGATTGTTCTATCTATGTTCGAAGGTGTGTTAAGTGCCAACTGTACGCCGACAAGATTCATTCTCCTGCTTCTTCACTCCATCCTACGTCCTCCCCATGGCCTTTTTCCATGTGGGCTTTTGATATCATTGGACCTCTTGGTGACTTGAATCTCCTGACCAAACAAAAGTCGTTCATCCTCACGGCAACGGAATACTTCACCAAGTGGGCGGAAGCAGAAGCTTACGTGGAAATTAAAGCGTCAACCGTCTGTAAATTTATCATGAGGAACATCATCACGAGGTTCGGCATCCCGAGTACCATCGTCACCGACAATGGACCTCAATTTATATCTCAAGAGCTCAAAGATCTCTGCAACAGGTATAACATTGCACTGCATCATTCTTCTCCCTATTATCCGCAGGGCAATGGCCAAGCAGAGGCAACTAATAAAACGTTGATCAAAATTGTTAAAAAGACGTGTGAGGCTAATAAATTTTCGGATTGGCCGGACAAGCTGGTTGAAGCTCTTTGGGCCTATCGCACTTCCATTCGCACCCCCACTGGGCAAACCCCTTTCGCCCTCACTTATGGAATGGAGGCAGTAGTCCCTTATGAGATTCTCGTTCCCTCTCTACGAGTACAATTGGATAAGGAATTTTCTATTGATGAGCGTCGTGATTCACTCCTGGCCCAACTGGAACTCCTAGATGAGAAGCGTCTGGTCGCCGCTGAGCATGCGCACGTTTATCAAAATAGGCTCTCACGTTTTTATCAAAAGAAAGGAATTGAGAGAAAATTTAAAATCGGTGAGATGGTAATCAAAAGAATTTTTGTAAAGCCGAGTGGCCCCCGCTCAAAACTCCAACCCAATTGGGAAGGACCGTTCATTATAAAAGATGTTTATCCTGGCAATGCTTATAAACTGGTTAATGCTGAAGGCGAAGAGTTAACTCATCCTTGGAATGGTTTGTATCTTAAGAAATACTACCCTTGATTCAAAAATCCAAAAATAGAAACTCCAAAAAGCAAACAAAAATAGAAATTCTTCAAAAAAATCAAAAAGAGATCAAAATTGGTGCCATGGCACACGAAGGCTCAATGTCTGAAAGGTCAAAATGCAGAATTCATTCATCAGTCTTGCTAACTTAAAAGGGGGTTGACTCCCGCACACACTACACGCTTTATTCTTGAACTCAAACAGTGCAAAATCCAATGGAAAGTCAAAGACCTGACTAAAAGTGAAAGACAATACCCGTTCTTTTCTTCTTCGGCCCATAAGGGAGGAAGGGAGACCTTGAGGTAGATGCGCCAAGCCTATCCGCCGCCCTAGTAGGTGGAAGTCAGGGCCCAAAAGGGAGCAAATGCCACAAAAGCCCAAGTACAATTAGGTTTATTTTCATCAATGCAAATTAATTCCAAAGTGAAAGTCAAGTTATGAAAAGGAAAGCATGTCAAGAGGGCAAAGTCCCCGCAAGGAAAACCTTGGGCGTATGTGTGCAATATAACAAGGGCATAGGGGCAATAAATTTTTCCTACGCCAAAAACCGAACCCCAACAGGCATAGGGTAGGGGAGGTAACTTTGCCTTGAGCATCTCAGAATCCCTTATGGGCTTCCCTTATATTTTCTTCCATCCTTTCTAGGTGGTGAAAGTCGCGAACTGGCAGGATGGTTAAAGACGGACTAAAGAAATTGCACTGTGCGAGATCTCGAATACAAGTCAATTATGGTCACGTCAACCCCCTTTTAACCACTCAAGAAAGGTTAATGAATTTTAGATGGTGACTATGTAAGACTCATGGTCTTGATAGCCTTGAAGCCCTTTCCGCAGAATAATTCAATTAACGCCTTCGGCTAAGGCGCTTTTTATGGAATTAACGTCCTAGATTAGGTCGTCTTCTTCAGAATAACGTCTTTGAGCAGGTCGTTTCTTTTTCAAAAATCAAATTCTTTTTCGAATTCACGCCGTCCTATAGGGCGTCTTTATAAGAATAACGACCCACTCTAAGGCGCGTTTTAAGAAAAATAACAAAAAATATATAAATGAGAGAAAAAAAATGCACTTCTTCACGATGTATGCTTGCATTCTTTTGCATGGGCATCTTTTATTTATGGTTTGCATATGCGTGCTTTGCATGATGCATCTCACCGCTATCAGTCATTTTATTTACCTTATTTGATTAAAGGCTTGGCCCTTTGACCCGTCATTAAGGTCAAAATATTACCACCCCTTGCTTATTGGGCAAGGGGCCAAGTCGAACAGATGAATTAACCTATTTTGTTCAAGTGAAAAAAAACCGCAGCTGCAGATACAGGGCAAAAGTAAGGCAAACACGAAAAACATGAAAAGAAGAAACTACACAAATGCTCAGGTAACAAAAGCATGTCAATCTCATATATATATATACATCATGAATGTCTGAGTACAGGTGTGAGGGTGGAGGAGTACAAGTAAGTCTCTCAGCTCTCGCCTCCACCCTCCTCTCTCCTACTCTCAACCTCCTCCTCACCGTCCCGAGCTGGCACTGGTGGTGGAGGCATGGGCCCCCGTGAAGAAGCCGGAACCCGAATGTGTCCCCCTGCCTCGCTCCTCTCTTGGAGGGAAGAGCCCGCCACAAAGGTAGAGCTGGTGAAGGAGTACCCCGCGGCCCGAGCTCGCTCACGCCCTCGCTGGAGACGCTCCTCGGACACTCGCAGCCGCTCCTGGGAAAGGATCAACTGGGTCCTCGAATCCGCCAGCTCTCGCTCCCGTGCTGCCACCTGCTCCTGGTACTGGGCACGCTCCGCCTGCTGAAGCTCAAGGAACCGGGCACGCTCCATCTGGTACTCCTCCCGCTCGCAAGCACGCTCCTCGCGCTCCCGGGCACGCTCCCGTCACTCTAGCTCAAGCGCCACGCGCAACTCGGCCGCGTCCTGAGGAAGCTCCTCTCGTCGCCTCAAGGCCCTCTCAAGCTCTGAGATCCGCTGATCACGGATTGCCAACTCGGTACGTACTGCCTGAAGCTGAGCCGTCTACAAATAGGTAAACAAGTCATCAAATCCACAATCAATGCAATAATTCAATAATCTAACAATGCATGATTGAACCACTCACCTGCGCGCTCATCGCGCGGAAGCCCTCGTCAACGCAGTTAAGAGCAGCTCGTAGCTCCTCAGTCTGTAAAGTGAATTTTTATCAGTACACAATTATATAATCAATGTTTAAATGGAGTTGTGTTTTGGAATTTACCCGTGAAGCGAGGTCGCGCTCTGCTGCCTCAGCTCGTGCCACCGCTCTAGCTAGCTGCTCTGCCAGTGCAGTCACCTCTGCACTGGGCCCCCTCGAGCTGGAGGCCTCCCCTGGGTCTCTCCTCATTGCTCCCTGCTGGGCACGCTGCATCCATTAAGATCGTCAGTGGCTAATTATCAATAATTCAACAAAAACATATTTGCATATAGAAATAATTTAAACACTCACCAGGGTCTCTAGGTCTGCTTGTGTGGCGGCCAGCTGGTCCTCCAGGCTGTGTAGGTGGGCCTGGGCGTCTATCGCCGCTATGTCCCGCGCATCCTGCATTCATCACATATTAGTCGCATGATAGTCACATAAGCATTTGCATTTAATTTAGAAATAAGTGCATTCATCCATACCCCTAAGACCCTCATCTGGGGTCGGCCGGCGTATACCTCCCAGTAGCGCCGGAGGTACTCGGAGCTGTCAGTCGCCCGGGAGGTGACTCTGGTCCCGCCTCGCTGCCAGTCAGCGTGCTGCTCCTCGAACCGCACCCTCCAGTCGGTCGCCTTTGTACGACCGCGAGTCTTCTTCCCGATGCCCCGCGGCTCGCCTACCTCGATCCACTCCTGGTGGAGGCCTAGCGTCCTCATCACCAACCTAAGCCGTAACGGCTCGATCTCGCTCAAGCAGTGAACCCAAAGCTCACGCTCAAAGCGAGGTCGGCCCGCTACGACCTAAGGCTGGCCCTCGTCTGTCATCCCCTCATATGGTCTCCACTACACCTGCATTCATAAACATACATATCATCATTTCATCGTCATCATCATAAAATTAAATAAAAAGCAAAAGAAAGATGCATAGCATTCATACATACCAGCGAGGGAGGGAAGTCACGGAGCTCTCTCCGTAGAACCCACAACTCGTACCCGAGCGGGGCGCCGAAGACGACCGGCACCCAACGCCGTGCTAGAGGGAAAGCTCCCTCATTCCCAGGCCGTGGGTTAACGCGCCCCATCGGCATGTAGAGGTGACTCCAAACCTGCATCCATGCATTGCATTAATTAGGCATTCGCATGCACATAAAAATATACATAAAAGAAAGAAAAAAAATGATGAAAAAATGCATACCTGAAGAAAAGGTGAGAAGCCACTGACGGTCGTCTCTCGCCCTGTCCCCGTGGACAGGTCGGCCATCATGTGCGCCAGCAGAGCCGCTCCCCAGGCGTAGCTGCCAACTGCCTCCAGGTCCTCGAGTATCCCTAGAAATCGACAGTTGATGACGTCGCCCTTTGTCCCGAGCAACAGCCTCCCCAGTAGCAGTAGCAAGAACCTCCTCAAGTCTAGGTCAGCTCTCTCCCTGTCGGCTGGGTCCTGGCAGTACACCGCCCTAGCCCCATCTATCAGCCTCTGTGAAAACTGCTCTAGGGTCTCCCCTGACCTGTGCCTAGCATTCCCTAAACCCATCACTGTGGTGAGGTCAGTACGGAAGATCGTCCTGCACTCACTAGGGGTCTCATAAACCATCTCTAGCCCTAGCAATCTCTGGGCATGCTCGGTGTAGTCTGGGTAGGTAATCCCGCTCACAGCCTCACCGTCTACCCTCAACCCGGTGATCCTAGCCACATCCTCTAGGGTAGGAACCATGTGCCCCCATGGCATCAAGAATGCCCGGCTAGTCCTATCCCATCTCTCCCGTAGAACCTGGATAAGTGGTAGGTCGGGTCTGACTGGCTCTATGCTAAGGAAGGCCCCGAACCCCATCGCGTCTACCCTCTCTCTCTGGAACTCGGGGAGGCCGTAGTATGCTGCCCGGACCATGACCCATGAGATGCGCGTCCTCATCAGCCCCTGCATGCATAAAATAAGAATTTTTGATTTAATTGTTGGGAATATTCATGCTCGTTTCATTCTGATTACTTCAGGTCGAATGTTGATATTGTTGGAATTAACGACCTTCCTCAGGTCATTTTTTTTGTTGAAGTAGCGCCCTTAAGAGGGGCGTGATTCTGTTTGGGTTTCTAGCTAACGACCTATCCTAGGTCATTTTTCATCTATGAAACGCCTCTGTGACGGGCGTGTGTTTTGTGGTTAATTTCTATTAATCCTAAAGATTTTACCAAGTCACGCCTTGTGGTAGGGCGTTTTTCAACTTGGGTTTGTTAATTAATCAAATAATTAATGAATGGGCGACCGCTGGTTTGGTCGTCTATTTTTTTAATTGACGCCCTGGTATGGGGCGTGGTTTCCAGTTTTTCAGAAAATAGAATGAAAATAACAGCATGCGAAAATTAACAGCAAATATGAAAATTTAATTGGGCGACATGCTTTAGGGCGTGTTCTCATGGGGTTATTTGCTTTTCATGAAAATGATATAATTTAACGCCCTTGGGTTGGGCGTTTTTTTTGAGATCGCGACGCCTCTGAGGGCGTCTTCTTTCTGGGTTGCAGGGTTTATACCCGAGGGCGATGGAAAATCAGGAAAAATGAAATAAAAACAAATAAAAAATGGGGAAAAGGGTTTGAGGCTTACCTTCTTGTGCTTCTGATTTTGTGGTCGAGGCCTTGGCTGCCGTGGCCGCCGGAGTTGGCCGGCACGGGGAGAGGGCGCCGCCGCGGCCGGTGGTTCCTCACCTTCCTCTCCTCCTTCTCCTTCTTCTTCTTCTTCCTCTCCCCTTTCTTCACCTTCTTGATCTTCTCCGTCCCCTTCGTCGTGGGTCTCTCGGCCTTCGTCGGCCGTCGCCGCCGGTGCCTCTTCAACCGCCACGAGAGCAAGCTCCCCTACGGCGAGTTCCTCCTCGGCATGGGCGACCTCCAGATCAACCGTCTCCGGGGCCGTTACCCTTTGTCTCTTCAAGCTGCGCCCGCCGGCCATGGTTAGGGTTAAGGATAGAGAGAGAGAGATGGAGGAAGAGGAGAGAAAGGGGGCTTCGGTTAGGGTTGCAGAGCAGAGAGAATGGAACGAAGGAAGAAGAAGAAAGGGGGAAAAGCCCTTTAGCATTCGAAAAGAAGAGACGCCCTGAGAAGAGGCGTTTCTTGTGGAAGTCACGGCTAAAACATGGGCGTGTTTGTAAATTAGACGACGTTGCTCGAGGCGTCAATTGCATTTGCATGGGGAATGATAACCGTCGTCAGACGCATTCAATGGGCGTTGATTGATGTGATTGAAGTAATTATTATGGTTTTTACTCACGCCTGAGCTAAAGGCGTTACCTGATTGAAACGTGACCTTCCTGAAGGCGTTACTTTTGGAATTTCAACGAATATATTTTGGGAATTTGAATCGATTAACGCCTTATTTTAAGTCGTTATTTAAGTAACGCCTATTCTCGAAGGCGTCAGATATGTGCACAGGGATGTTGAAAGCGACCTACTTTGAAGGCGCCCTTTTACGAATTCACGCCTTTCCTTGGGGCGTTATTTGGAATAGAATCACGGGTTTTGGAAGTTATTTGATCACAATCACATTGGCGTTGGCTCAATCAGAAAATAATTATTATCATTATCATTGCAAAAGGATTATAAGGCTTAATGAGCCACCTTGGGCCTTAGCTTTCTCAAAGCTATTACATAATTCTTCCAATGTTCTTTGTCTTCATCTAAGTCCTCTACAGGTTGGTGAAGTTTGTTGATCTTCCATAAGGCTTGGATTGTGATAGCCTCTTCTCCATCTTCATTGCTGCCTAGGTCTCTTGATTTGATTGGAGGAAGATGAGAGACGTCTTCTAGATGTTGCCTTGGAAGTCCAATTTGAGGAAGGCATCTGTGAGAGTTGTACAAGACCAAGTCCGAAGCGCCAATAAGACGAAGGTCCGTCCCGGTAGAGAATCGTGCTCGAAGTTCCTGCATCTTGAGTACACCCGGGGCACAAGTAAAGAGGTTCTTTGGCATCATCTTTAGGTGCTCTCTCCATTCCACTCTCTTTTTGATTTGAGGAATCCGGTTCGTCACCCTATTGCTTATTCCTAATGAGCCGGTGATATACGAGAGTGGACTCTTTGAGAAAATTCTTGAGGGTTGTTGGGCCTCACTACATGGATCGAATTTGAAATGTAGATCAACCCAACTTGAGAGTGCTAGCATGCACCCGTAGATGGACCTTCCCATGGCCGCCGAAGTAAGCCCGTTATAGAGATATGCTAGGATCGCCGGTCCAACTCTTTCCTCTTCCCATAAGCTTACCACCGCGCTCAATTGGGCCTCCTCTAAAAAGTCCTCCGTGGATGGAAACAAGAGTGCTCCTGCTAAGCACACCACGAAGGATTTTGCTATCTTTTCTACCTCCTCCTCTTCCTTTGCTTGATCCGCTCTCTTATACACCCATGAGGCGAGCTTCAAGAGGTTGATTCCTTTATTGACTTTGATTTGGTTCACTATGTTTGGGCTAGGTATCAATGAGGTTAGCAATTCGTGGGAGGAGATTGGCCTTGGCATGATGGCCATCTTTTCTTCTTCTCCTTGCTTCATCCTTTTTAAGCCTAAGATCAACTCTAATTCTTCCAATAGGATGGTGGCTTCAAAAGTGGAAAAGAGAAAGGTATGAGTGGACGGGTGCCATAACTCAATCAATGCTCCTATGGCAGCCCAATCTAAGTGGATTTGATCGTAATGCTTGGCATGGGTTATTAATCCTATAAGATGCCATTTGGCTACATGCACCCTCATATCCGAAGAGAATTTGGAAAGAATCAGTGGCAACCATTTTACTTTGGTGAATCTTCGGGCTCCAGGAACATTTGGGTATTCCTGAGAACAGAACAACCGAAAGAACAACAGAGGAATATATATAGTGAGAAGGATGGATATGCTGAGGATTGCTTAAGGGATGAAAGCAGCAGTTAGCTTGCCTGGTTTAGTGCTATTCGGCTGCAGATGTGCCCGTTGATCTCAGTCAATTTGGGAGTGGAAACCTTCGACCTCTTGATAGCTCTGTCCATCGCCGCTGCAGGAAGAGCTTGAGCAGCAGTTGCAGAACCTACAAGTAGAAGCAGAAGAACAAAAGAGTTTCGAGGGGCTTAGGGTTGATTGATTTCCTGAGGAAAGCCTGCCTTTTATAGAAGCTTGAGCCCTTTTCTTGTTCGGAGTTGCAAAGATTTATTAGCATTAGGATTGTGTTTTGGTTTCGAGCCGGAAACGGAAGCGTGGGATTTATTAACGCCTTTTGTTAGGGCGTCAATTTTTAAATTGACGACCTTTCGGGGGTTGTTTTTTGTGTAACGCCCTTTTGTAGGTCGTGTACTCTCTGGCCTCTTGATGGATTTCACGCCTTAGTGAGAGGCGTGTTTTTCTGTTTTGACGACCACATAATAAGGCGCGTTTTCATGATTTGACGCCGTCCGGAGAAGGCGTGTTTTTATGAGCACATAAATTGGGATATCATGTGTGTTAATGAACTTAAGTGCTATTATTTCGTTAGATTGTTTTATTGAGCACTTATGATCATATCATGATTTCTATGGAGAATTATGTTTGATTATCTTGAATTTCGAAAACTGATAAATTTTTAAAGTGCAGAAGTTTGCAGGATCCAAGGCGCCTGGGTTGCTCATGGAAATAACATCGCACTTGTCATTCTGTATCTTGTAAGCATTGTTACTATATGATATCTACATTATTATAGCATATCAAGGACCTTGTGGTTCTGATGAACCTGGAATTTGAGTTCCCCTTCATCAAAAATAGTGATAATTCCAGGAGAGTCTTGATCACACGGATAGGCCGTTGAGTCGTTCAAGATTTGGGACGATGGTTCCACTTTCTTAGTTGATGCGCGGACAAACGAGCTTCGGCTTAGTGTTGGCTCAGAAATTTGGATTCTTGACCAAATCTGTTTGATTTAGCAATATTATCCTTGATTATTTTTTATTTTTAGTTTGTTTTATCTTTTCTTTTAGCCCAGCATGCATCATGTAGGACTTTGAGTTTCATGCTAAAATTTTCATATTATGGTAATAATGAAGGTCACTCGCTCTTGATTGAGTTGACATGAGATATTCCATTCCAAATCAAGTACTTTATTCTATCTGAAGCCGCTCAGGCTGATTCCTTGAAAATGTCCTTTGTTGATCTCCATCTCGATTCTCTTTATTTTTCTGTAAAATCTACCTTGGTTGTAGCACGTCCACGTTGGCTGGTAATCGCTCTTCAATGGTCTTTCCCTATCGTGCCCGCGCGCACACCTTTTGCCTTACTTTTTTTAGTTTAAATCTCCTTTATCCGGCAAATTGATGCTTCCTTGGAATCATTCAGAGTTGTTTCGTTCAGAATCTTGGAAAGATTTCCATTGCTTAGTGTCTGAGGCGTGTCACATCACACCTCGGCATCTACTTATCAGTTCGCTCCACTTCATTCCATTTTATTGCACTTTCGCTCCATTTTCGTTTCACTCCCTTCCAAAGCAGATGCCAAGGCGGGGCAGCTGTAGACACGCCAAAAATGACGCTATGTTGATCAAATCTCATGTCACTATGATGACGCTCCAAGTGAACTTCAATATATTCATAATATGGAGTTTTTCTATTTTCTTGTGTGTGGTTTTGATTTATCGCTTTTTGTGATTCGCGACCTGAAGAGGGGCGTTATTTAAATAGCGACCTTATCCAGGGCGTTTTCTCAAGAAAGGATGACCAAATTTCAGGGCGTCAATTCTTGGTATTATCTGGTTTTTAAGTAAATACAAAATTAATTTAAATATTGGTTAACGTCCTTCCTTAGGGCGTGTTTTAATTTAACGCCTCTATCTTGGGCATGTTCTCATAATTTTCAAATAAAGCAATGTTTATTGCCAAAATTAAATCCAAGAATAAATGCCCTGGCTTGGGTCGTGTTTTATGAAACACCGTAGGGTAGGTCGTCAAATCTCTAATTGACGCCCTGTTGAAGGGCGTGTTTCACCTTCAGAGCCCTGCCTTGTTCTGTCTTTCCTTCGCAGAGTCTTGCCTCGTTTGGTGTTATTACTCGATTGGGCTCTTGCTCCTGATAACCATTGCCATGGTTATCTCCTGCCCATGTTTATCATCCTATCTAAGCTTATTTAAGGGACTCTTGGTCGATCCTTTGAGAGGTTACCTACCTACCTGCCTACACCCAGATTACGGAGCTTAGTCTTACGAGTTTGCAGAGTTCTTCTTCCTATTGCTTTCTGCTTCCTCGTCTTCCTCCTGTCAACAGCCGTTGTTCTCTTGGTTGCCCCTCTACTGTCATCAAGGGACAGCAGGGTGCTCTTTGGGGTTGATTCGTTTTTTTTGTTTTTTTGTTTTGTGTGCATTGTTTTATCACATCTCCATTTTGTTCATCAAGGGACAGCAGGGTGCTCTTTGGGGTTGATTCATTTTTTTTTTGTTTTGTGTGCATTGTTTTATCACATCTCCATTTTGTTCATCATCATCATCATATCGTTGACATCGATTTTGTCTGCACTTGCATACTTCTCATATATCTCCCTTCCCTTAGTTCTCTCTAGGGGTTTTAAAAAAAAGAAGGTGCGCATGTGTTGCTCTTTTCGTCATTATACATTTTATTTGGGCTGATACTACTGCACTTTGGCTGATCCTTCTTTGCTTTATTTTTTTTTGTTGTCTTTCTTGCAAGGTAATCAAAAAAGAAAACCCTTCTCATCGGCCGGCCGATTGAAGAAGAGGAAGGAACTTCACATCATCCCGCATTCTCATCTTCACGAGGTATTTGCGATCCCTTTTTATTGTTATTGAGGTAACCCCTCTGGCGATCACACCTCCGTTTTGCACCGCGTGCAAGTCTTCCCCCCTCATTTAATCTTTATTTTTCATCATGATTCTTGCTCCACGTGAGTGATAATACACTTTCACACACATATATATATTACTTCTTTTGTGTGGGGATTTATGCACATCCACAGTGGTGTGATGAAGGAAGCCCGAGCGCATCACGAACCTGTCCAGGGGCAGCCGATTGATGTACAACCGCCACTCGTCCCTGGTCTTCATCTCAGCTGTCCTGCACTCGACCTGTGGGGAGAATCTGAACGCGCCACCTATAAAGAAGAGGGGGTGGCTCCCAAAGATCCTGCTCGCCGAAGCGACCTCCTCCCTTTGAATGAATTTCATCCTAACTCCCAACCAGCACTCCAATAGGATCATGGAACCAAAGAGGGGACCTCCCAAGGCTGCTGAAGTAAGACCCTCGTACAAATAAGTAAGGATGGCCTGGGAGATGGAAAGTCCCTGCCACAGTCTGCTGATGGTACTAAGAAGGGGCATCTCTAGGATATGGTCGACTGAGGGAAACAAGAGGGCCCCGCATAAACAAATGGAGGTGGCTTTGGCTATAGCTTCGTCCCGCTCACTCTTGTTCTTACAATGTTTCACTACCCACTGGCTGAGGGGGAGAAGGTGGATCTGACGCGGGCCTACGAAGGCGTGAACCTCTCTACTGTCTGAGATGAATCCCCCTAGAATGAGTCTCGGGTCTATTGGGGCAACCGTATGACATATCAAGTCTTCCTCCCCCACCTTGGGCCTAGGGAACCCAAAGTAGGTCTCCACCTCCTCTAGTAGGATAGTGGCCTCAAAGGATGGGAAGAAGAAGGCATGGGTCTGAGGGTGCCATATTTCAACTATAGCTAAGATGCTGTGCCAGTCAAGGGAAAGTTTTGGATAGTTTTGACCAAGCACTAGGAGAGGTTGCAAATGCCAGGATCAAAGGATGGCCGTCACACCTAAGGGCAAAGCACGGACCATGGGAGCCAGCCACTTCAAGATAGAGTACCGCCTCGCGCCAGGAAGAAGCTGGAAGCCAAAAGAGAGGGAAAGGAGGGAATATAAGTGGAAGGAAATTGAACTAAATATACCGTGATAGGCTTACCTCTCTCATGGGACTTGAGCTCAGATGTCGTGGGATTGCGGTCAGCCGTTGGAGCACTTCCCGCTCTTTTCTGGCCGACTTGGGCCCTTCGAAAGGTGCTCCCTCCATCGAACTCACCTCTAGGGCCCTCTTCATGGTGTTTGGTGGTGAGAATCAAAGATTTCAAGCCTTGAAAGAGAGGGGATGTGTGAGCTACGAGTTTAGGCCCCTGTATTACTTATAAGACTTGTTAGGAAGCCTGGGCCTTTCAGGATTAGGCTTGGTTAAGTCTAGGATGGGTTAAGATAAGATTTTGATAAGTTCAAAACGTCTTTCCCTCGGGTTGGGGACTCTCCAGGGAGTCCCCGTTCGAGCAGAGGGGATGTCCACTTGGACGGTCTTATGATAGACCGTCCATGTTCATGTACGGCCCACTATCAACCGTTCATCTCCCTAAGAAAATCCGAGTCCAGTGACTTGTACGGTCTACAATCGGCCGTTCAGATGTTCTTACGATTTATATTAAACCGTCCCAATCCAATTGGAGCGGTCTATGGAGAACCGCTCTAACCTCTAAACGGCTATACAAGAACCGCCCATGTACTCTGCCCCCCAATCAACTTACCACTCTCGCCTTACTCAGTCGGCGTGTACGTCTCTCACCTCACTCAGTCGGCGTGTGCGTCTCTCACCTCACTCAGTCAGCGCGTGCGTATCTCACCTCACTCAAGTCGGCGTACGTCTCTCGTCAGCAGGCGTCTCTCATCTCACTCCAGTCGGTGTGTGCGTCTCTCACCTCACTCAGTCAGCGCGTGCTTCTCTCACCTCACTCAAGTCGGCGTACGTCTCTCATCAGCAGGCGTCTCTCATCTCACTCCAGTCGGAGTTCGTCTCTCATCTCACTCCAGTCGGCATGTGCGTCACTCAATCGGCGTCCCTCTGTCTCACCCTCTCTCTAGCTGAGCGCATCTCTCGAACTCGCCCATCTGTCTCACTCTATCTAGTAGTCAAGACACATTCATCCATTCATGCATACATACATTCATCCACAAAGCAAGCAAAAAACAAAAATATGCACATCACTATCATGTCACATCATGTACAAAAGATAGGCCCAGTACAACAAGTCAAGCAGCTCCCTCTCCCTGGCTCCCGTCGCTGTCTCCCTCACCCTCGTGCCTCTTCGGGGGAGGCATCGCTGAGGTCGCCTCGTCACGACGGCGTCGCCGGCGCTGCTCATCCTCCTCATTCCTCCGCTGGCCGGAGGAACCTGTGAAGTAGCTCCTAACAGGACCATGTGTACCGTGGCTGACGCTCGGGGTCCCACTGCGTGAGCGCCGACTGATGTCCTTATACGCTCGCAGCTCCCCGCGTAACTCGGCCGCCTCAGTCCGGTATCGCTCTGCCTCAGCCGCACCGGCTCGAAGTCTCTCTAACTCAGCCTGGAGGAGCGCGGTTTCCACTGTGTCTGCCGGTCGGCTCAGTGCGGCCTCCGCCCCCACGCGAGCTACCTCCTCTCGAGCCGCTGCTCGGCTCCGCTCCAACTTGATCCGAAGGCGGGTCAACTCCGATGTCTGCATCCACACATCACTTGTTAGTCAGTTGCATAAGCATGTCATTCATAAGCATAATAAGCAAGAGGAGGTTAGAAGGGCGTACCCTCTTGTAAGTGCCACCTCGGCCGCCTTGGCCCGCTCCACCATCCGAGTAAAGTCAGCATCCCGCTCGGCACGGTCTGCTGGGGTCTGGGCGGAGGAAGAAGAAGGAGCGTCTGGTCCCTACCTCTGAGTCCCCTCGGCCCGCTGCATTCAAATACTCCAAGTCAGTCACATGCATGCATAACCATATAGAACTGCATAATTTAAAGAGTCTAAGGTTTAGAAAACTCACCAGTAGGGCCAGGGCCTGTCGGGCCTCGTCTCTCTCCCGGATGGTGGAGTGCAGGAGTCCCTGCAACTCTGCCACTCGTCCTGTGGGGTCGACCTGCATTTAAAAGTCCATGTGTCAGTGCATCATCATAAGCATAATAGACAAAGTTTAAGTTTAGAAGTCGTACCGGTCGGTGGGCGCCCCGGAACACCTGGTCCCGGTAGTGCCGTGCGTACGCAGTATAGTACGCGCTGTCGCTCTCTACCCGGGCAGTCACCACTCGCCCACGCGCGGTCCAGTCGGCGACCTGCTCGGCGTTCCTCGTTGTCCAATCAAACGCCTCGCGGAGTCCCCGGGTCATCCTCGTCACCCGTTCCCCCGACTTCTCAGGCGCAGGGAACTCAACAGCCAGCTGATGGACCCCGATGGTCCTCATCACCAACCTGAAGTACAGTGGCTCCACCACATTCATGCAATGAAGCCACACGTCCCACCCAGAAAAGGCCAAGGCCTCGGTCACCCACGGCTGGCCCTCCGGGCTCTCCTCCGTATAAGGAGTCCACCGCACCTGTAAAAGATAGGAAACTGCATCAGCATCATAATCATGAAAGAATTGCAGGAGCCTGAGTTTAGAATCATACAGAGGTATACGGTAGGGTGTCCAGGTCGTCCTGTAGCTCCCGGACCTGTCGTCTCAGGGCTGTCATCTCCCGAGGTGCTGTCCACCTCCGCGCGATCGGCAGGAGCCCAGGACGGGTCTCCTCGCCCCTACCTAGCCTACGTAGGCGCACATAGGCCCACACCTGCATTACAAGGCCATGTCAGCATTCAGCAAACATGTAAGATAGCATAACTGAGTATAAGGTAGAAAGTTGTACCTGGAGTAAGGGGGAGAAGCCCCCAAGCATCGTCCGACGTGCCGTCGAACTGAGCGTGTCAAACAGGAAAGCGAGAACTGTCGCTCCCCAAGCGTTGTCACCCGCGTGCTCAAGCTCCTGGAGGAAGGGAAGGAACCTACAGCTCATCACGTCCGCCCGCGTGGAGAAGAGAAGCTGCCCGAACAGCAGCATCAAGAACTGTCGTAGAACTCTGTCCGCCTCAGGTCCCGGTCCTGCAGCAACTCTCGGCCTCGCCAGCCCCACGAGCCACTCCAAGTGCTCCTCCGGTCGCTCCCCGACTGCAACTCCCGCACGTCGTAGACCCAGGCTATCCTGGAGAGCAGCCCGGGGAAGGAGGGTCGACTGCCTCTCGGGGCGCCGCAGCTGTAAGCCGAGCAACTCTCGAGCCATCCCCCGGTAGTCAGGAAAGGTAGTCTCGCTGACCGGTGACCCGTACACGCGTAGGCTAGTGAGCCTGGCCACGTCCTCTAGCGTGGGGACCATGTGGCCCCACGGGAAAAGGAACGCGCGACTCACTGGATTCCAGCGGTCGTGCAGGGCGTAGAGCAGAGCCGCGTCGAAGCGACACACCTTAATGCTCAGGAAGGGGGCAAACCCCATGGCTGTCAACCGCTCCCTCTGGAAGTCCGGCAGGGCCAAGTACACTGCACGGACCTGCAGCCACGAGGTGCGGGTCCTACGCTTCCTCTGCATTCATTTCATTCATATTAATGATGTAATCTTGCATATTGATTCGTTTAAATAAAAATTCTCAAGATCCAATTCTTAGTTTGAAGAACGGTTATCCACTGACTGCTCGTCAATTGGGCGGTCCCCTTCCAACCGTTCTGACTCTTCAGGTTCTGTGTTTGCACGGGCTACCCTTAACCGTTCCTGTCCTGGACGGATCACCTCGAACCGTCTGTCTGTCCATCTTCCTAAGGAGAAGCGATCCCCCTTGGTCCGCATGACTTGTGGACGGTCCTATGGGGACCGTATTGTTTTACCTCAGTTGAATGATTGAACGGACCAATGCGGTCCGTTTACTGTTTGAACGGTGATACCCTCACCGTGTCTGTTTAAGATTGTTCGTTTGCTGTGTGGGTTTTGAACGGCGTTTCCTAAGCCGTGTAAATTTGGACGGTCCTATGTGGACCGCATTGTTCGGTTCGGGTGGTTTCTGTTGAACCGTTCTACCGTCGTCATCCCCGACGACGGTGAACGTCCCCAGCAGGCTGGGGAGATCGCCGTGGCCCCCTAACTAACCCCTAAACACCTAGACTCCCCTAAAAGGTTTCTAAACTGGCATGCACTAATAGAAATTGAATGAAAAATAAAATTTAGGGAGGTGGGCCTACCTCGGGGTCGCGGGGTTTCTTGGCCGCCCTCGTCGGTACTTGTTCTCCGGCGAGCTCTTCCTCTCCGGCGGGGGCCTCTTCCTCGGCGGCGACGATGGCGAGCTCCTCGATCGTCACTCCGGGCGTCCCTCCTTCCTCGGACGGCGGCGGTGGTGGCGGTTGCGGCGGCGACGGCGAGCCCTCATCGGTGGCCGGTGGCCTCGTCCGTGTCATCGAGAAGACGGGGAGGGTTTGAGAGAAGGGCTTAAGGCTTAGAGAAAGGGGGGGGGGGGTTTGCAGAAGAGAGAGTGAGGGAATGGGAGAACGAGGGTCTTTGGCCCCCTTCGTCCCTTCCACCATCGGTTACGGTGGAGGGAGACGAGGGGGTTTCAGTTATTCGAGGTTACAGAGAAGGATGGTCTATCGTTAGACCGTTCGTCCGTTGGGCGGTTCCTATTTGGCCGTACGTCACTAGTGACCGTTAATTTTAAGTCAGTTGAAATTCTAGGCCCGAGCGGTTCTCATAGAGCCGTTCTATCATAAACGGTATTATGTGGACCGTTCATCCCGGGCGACCGGCCCCTTTAGAATCGTTTAAAGGTCAGGTATACACGGTTAACATAGAACCGTTTGGAATATTGCACGGTTACGATAAGGCCGTTTATCTGGATGGTGTATTTAGATCATGAATATTGATATTTTCTTTAGAAATTATCTCTTAACCATCTTATGCAGCATCATTTCCTCCAGTCTCGCCGTTTCGCCTGCACAGGTAAGTCAGGTATGGCCTTCTATCCCTAATCCCTTATTACATTAATTATATGGTATTATGTTATATTATTTCAAGAGCCGGCAGGTTATCTACGTGTCCCCGGATCTGATGTTCCCCTTTAACAAAAATGATGATGATCTAGTCTCATGTACCTAACCTTCGGATAGGCCGTTAAGTTGGATGTCACGAGGAGGACGGTTCTATCCGCACGCTGTGGTTGCGGATGGTATCTTGACTCTGACGTTCCCAGCTTAGCAATACTACTCTTGAATATTTTATATTTTAATCTTTCTTGGCATTTGTTTTAATGATTTCCTTTATTTTAGCCCAGCATACATCATACGCATCCTTTTGAGCTTTCATGCCCCATGGTTTGCTTAAGAAACGTCCCGTCGGTAATGGTCAGCTATGTGTTCGGACGCTCGAGTAAGAGGAACTAATTCCACTCTGAATTCGAAGGTTTTCTTTGGTCGATTCGTTTAGTCCGGTTGATTGAAAGGTCCCCGTCTGGAGCTTTAGCCTTTTTTCTTTTGTGGCCCCCTCATTGGACCGCAGGATTGTGTCCCCCATGAGGTTGGTCTTGTCGATTTGTTTCATTTAGTTTAGTTCCTCCAGATTTGGCGTCACTTTCGGTTAACTATTCCCAGCGTTCGGTTCAGGGTTTTCCAGAACATTCTCATCACTTGTTGGTAAAAACGGGTGTCGTTTTACCTTAACGCCCGCTTTTCCGATCCACTCCGCTGCATTTCTGCTCCCCCTCCATGTTCCATGTCACCTCCGCTTCACCTCCGCTCGCTCCCCTGCAAAGAGGACGTTAAGGAGGGGCATCTGTTGACACCCGTTTTATACCGATAATTTGAGTCATTTCTCTTACTCCCATTTAGTTGATGCCTCGAGTTGTCCATCATTCATTGGGCCATTTTTTTGTGGCACGTCTTGGGCTCATTTTATGGGTCGTCTCCCTCCTTGGTGAAGTCCGTGGCAATTCAAGGCTTGATGGGCCTTGGCTTTGGTCAATTGAACGTTTCATAGCATAAACGGCCCAACCTCAGCCGTTCGGATGATGAGCGGTTAAATATGGACCGTTCATACATTTTGTTAATTTCTGAGGTCTTTTCTGAATATTCACCGACAGGCTGTGGTGCGGCCCTATTAGGACCGTTCAAACTAATGGACGGGCTTATTACAACCGCCTATACCTGAGAGTTCTACGCACGCCCATTTTCTCAGATATTTATCCAATTATCCGAATTATCATCGACAGGGTGAAACGGTTGGCTATTGGCCGCTCTACACTAGAACGGTCTCACAAGAACCGTTCACCTTTGAGGGTCTAACAGCGGGCGTTTCGGCCAGTTAGAGAGATAATTGGGTTGATTTTCTGATTATCCAAATTTCCACCGACAGCTTGGACGGTCTGAACCAGACTGCCCAAATGTTGCGCGGTCTATCGTAAGACCGCTCATCCCGTCGGATGAGGCTTTTTAACAGACTTTTGCCTCTTTTATTCATGGCTTTATCCCCAGTTTGTTTTGATAATTTCTCCGTGGATAATTAACCATTTTTGATGCTGTTTCGACTGGATAAGAGATTATGATAATATCTATGATTTATCTTTTATAATCTCGACCTGAAAATACCTAAAAACCCTAATTTCGAGGCTGACTTTCTAGGCTCTATAAATAGACCCTAGTGGCCGGACGTCGAAGGGGAGGGGGGGGGGATTTTTGGTCGACGGCGAAGCCCTGCCGCATTCCTGAGTGACCTTGCACCAAGGAGGGAGGCTCTCTACGTCCTTACGAGCCTCCGGTTCAGGGAGTAGTCCGCGTGTTGAGTCATAGTGTCGTCTCTCGATTTCTTCGTCGTCTGTTGCATGCATTGCTTTTCCCCCACGTCTTCCCTCGTTTTCGTTTCCATGCACACATCCACCCATGCTTTTGTCACCCTAGGGGTTTAAAATCCCCCAGGTATTCCCCTTGTTGTGACCCCTCTATGTTGATGATGTTGACACTTGCTTTATTTCATTGGCAACACCATTGTTTTGATTGATTGGCAATTGTTTTTGATTTGATGAAATTGCTCTATCAGATTGAGCCAATGGCTGTATGCATTTCTTACTGTCATGAGTCTATACATCGTCCTTTTTGGATAAGGTACACACACTGCATTTCAATTGAGTCGGTTAAGTGTGTACAGCGTCAACGCACTTCATTGGATGTGTGTACAGCATCAACTCGTTAAGTCTGTACAGCGTTCTACGTCTAGAGCTTCATCAAGTCTGTACAGCAAGTCACTTGACAAAGTCTGTACTGTGTCTCATATTGGCAAAGTCTGTACATCATCGGTTCTGTGGATGCTTTGTTCTTTGAAGTCTATACACTCGATTGTTAGGTCTTCAACTCTATACATTCGAGTGTTAACCTCTAAGTCCATACATTGTCGCATGAAGAGTCTATACAGTGTGCATGGTTCAACAAGTCTGTACAGCCATTGTCTTCATATAGGAAGTCTGTACATCAGACGCGCATGCTCGCCTGTCCCTCCGGATGCTCACCTAGGACCGAGTATGTTCTCTAGTGACTGTTAATGCTCCGATTGGCCAGCGTCTCTCTTGATCAAGTCTATACACTCATTCACTACTCATGCATTCACAGTGAAGTCTGTACATCCGTTTGGCCATGCATCACTATCCACCAAGTCTATACATTGGTAGAGTCTGTACATCAGACGTGCATGCTCGCCTGTCCCCCCGGATGCTCTCTTGGGATCGAGTATGTCCTCCAGTGACTGCTAATGCTTCCCTAACTTTGAGGATGCTCCCCTGGAGCAGCGATTGCTCCCCAGAGACAGCATGTCCTCCACATGCTCCCCTGACGCTGGAGATGCTGTCCAGAGGCCATAGATGCTCCCCTGAGACTTCATATGCTCCCGTGCGAGAACGCACTAGTCTCTGGGTATTTAAAAGAATTGTATTACATGCATTCTCTTTCACTAAGTCTGTACAATGCATGCTGCTTATAAAGTCTATACAATGCATTTCATCTTCAAAGTGTGTACAGAGTTTACACTTGAACTGATACGCTTATTTCGACTGACTGACAGGGATTTGGTACTGGAATTGCTGACATGGCTCGTGATCCAAGGAAGGATGAGGCTCCCTGATCGTGACATGTGGAAGCACTGTGCTGAGATGCTGCCACGTGGTCCAAATTACTGGGCGGGAAACGTGGAGAGCACACGCCTGCTGCTGTTGTTGCTATATAAACAAGCCTTCTTCCACAGAAGAAGACTGATCGAAAGAAAAGAAGAGAAAGTCTATACAGCAGTGAGCCTTCGATCCACAGAGAGAAAAGAGAGAAGAAGAAGATACAGAGAAGAAGAAGAAGAAGAAGAGAAGAAGGAGAAAAAGAGAGAGGAAGAGATTGAGAGAGATTGAGTTGAGAGAGAGCTGATCGAGAGTGAGAGTGAGAGTGGTTGTATCTCAGTCTCGTGGTTCAAAACTAGAGCTGAGCTTTGCTCTTAGAGCTACATTGTTTGTTTTTGAGCTTTTCTATTTTCGTTTTGATTCTGTCTTTCATTTCCAAATGCTGTTTCTTCAAGCTGTGTGTCAGCGGTCTTGCAGTGGTGGTTTCCACTGGACGGGTTAAGCTGTATTTCCCTAGCGGTTGCAGAGGATTAGATCCTCTGGTCGGCAAGCTGTAGTGCCCTGCGAAGCTGTGTATCAGCGGGTTGTTTGGCCAAGCTGTAAAGCCCAGCGGACGCAAGCTGTGCTGCGCAGCAGGAAGCCATACTCGGTTGAGTGTGGGGTGGACGTAGGTCATTGACCGAACCACCTAAAAATTGTGTGTGCAATGTGTTTGTGTTTTTGTGTGATCTGTGTGCGATGGGAAATTCTTGCTTAGCTTATTTGATTGCATCGCTTATGCTCATGTCTAGCTTTCGACCTTTTGTTTAGCATCCTTTGTTTAGCTTAACTGACGTTCGCCTAAATTCCGCTTTAGAACTTACAATAGTTTTAAATTAGGCAAGTTGATCTATTCACCCCCCTCTAGATCCACAATATGTGGAGATAGACTGCGTCCATCTAACCCAACACTTGGTATCAGAGCCTAACTCTTCTGCAGGGACTCATCGCCCGAAGAGAATAGGCAGAGATGGATGTTCGAGGGATGACTGCCGAAGGTCACTCAACAACGAAGCCCCCATTCTTTGACGGATCAAACTACGCATACTGGAAGAACCGTATGCAAGTGTTCCTCAGGGCTAAGGATTATGAGATTTGGAAGATTGTCAGCAAGGGACCTCATGAGCTGTCCCCGAATGAAGATGTATGGACCAAGGAGGAGATCAGAAGGTCCACGCTAAATTGGAGTGCTATTAATGCTATCCAGTGCGCTCTGCATCCTACAGAATTCTCCCGTGTATCTGCTTGTAAATCAGCTAAGGAGATGTGGGATGCGCTGGAAGTAATTCATCAAGGCACATCTCAAGTAAGAGAGCAGAAGGCCAATCTTCTTGTATCTGAGTATGAAGCCTTCAAGATGAAGCAGAACGAGTCCATCAGCGAAATGTACGCTCGGCTAACTGTCATAACCAATGGCCTCAGAGGTTTTGGGAAACCTCAGGCAGAGTATGATGTAGTAAGGAAAATTCTGCGCTGCCTGACTCCCAATTGGCACACCAAAGCAACTGTGATGGAGGAGTCAAGGGACCTGCGTAATACAAAATCTGATGAGCTGATTGGCTCACTTATGGCATATGAGATAAACATGCCAAGGACAGATGAAGCCGAGAGGAAGAAGAAGCCGATAGCGCTGAAGGCTAGTTCCAGCAAAACAACAAAATCCAGCTCCAGCAGCTCTTCATCATCAGAGGAAAGCCTAAACGAAGAAGAAGATGTGACTCGATCTGAAATAGCCATGATGACTAGAGAGTTCAGGCGATTTCTCAGAAAGGGAGCAGGACGGTTCGGTCAGAAGAAATACAGTAATGGCCTAAAGGATAAAAGGTATAAATCTACACCTGCAAAGAAAAATGAAGCTAATGTCTGTTATCAATGCAGAAAATCAGGGCATCTGAAAATTGACTGTCCAGATAATCAGAAACATAAGGACAAGTCAAAGAAGAAAACCAAGAAGGGAAGAGATATGATCACCACATGGAGTGATGAAGATGAAGGCTCTTTCAGCAGCAGCTCAGATAGTGAAGCTGAATCTGAACAGCCCATTTGTCTTATGGCAACAAGCTCCGAAGATAGAGAGGAGGATACAGATGAGGTAATCACTAGATTTGAAAATTTCACAATTGCTGATTGGGTAGATGCTTATCATGAAATAGCTGATAGAGCTGATGATATTAGAAAAGAGAACATGCATCTTAGAAGAAAAATCAATTCCATGCAAAATGATAAAACACTGACTGATAAAATTGCATGTTTGGAATCTGAGATTGATGAATTGAAACTCACATGTTCTGAAGAAGATAAAATCAAAAATGAGTTAAAAGCTTCTAAGGAAGAGAATCTAAGGCTTGAAGATGAAATTGATGAATGGAAGCTGAAGATTCAGAAATGTGAAAGTGAAGTCAAAATTATCTCTGAAAAATATGAAGTTGTCTTCAATGTCAACAACGAGCTGAAAAAGGCTATTGATGAACTTCAGAAAGATAATGAGGATAAAATGAAGACCATTGAGAAAATGACCCAAGGAACAGATAACTTAAATGCTTTGTTAGGGTCAAAGGTTAATTTCAGAAAAGAGGGCCTAGGTTTTAATTCTAGTGCAACAAAAACATTCGGAATGAAAACAATTTCATTTGTTGCTCAAAAGGAAAAGGGACCTCTAATTAGCATGAACTCAACAAATTTGATGAACAAAACTGCTAATCTGAAAAAGCCCAGTGCTGAGGAGAAGGGCAAACGAAAGGTTAATGAGCCTAGTAGAGCTAGCACATCTAAGCAGAATCCTAGGGCTCAGACTCAGGTTAAGGGTCAACCTACACAGTCTGGTAAACCCCAGGTCAAGGTAACCCAGTCTCCACCAACACCTCCACCTCTTAAGAAGACCCAATACAAACCTGTGTATAGGTCAGCAGGGTCCAAAGTACAGGGGAGACAAAGTGCTGCTAGGAGTCAGCCCAATTATTTTTATCAATCCAGAGCTCGGACCCACTACAATGCACAGCCAACCTACTTCTATAGGTCAAATTGGTCTAGAACTCAGGGTAAGTTTACAGGTCTTGCACACCAGGGTGCTCAATATCAAAGACCTTACAGTAAAAATTGGGTAAATGGGTATGGTTACTGGACATCTAAAAATCAATATTTTCATAGCCAGCCCAGGAACAACTATAACCAAAACTTTGTGAACACACCCTGGCCAAGGCAATGGCACAGAAATAACAACACTGTCAATAATCATGCTGCTGCCAATAAGAAAAAGAACAATAAGAAGAAGAGGAACAACAACAGAAGAAAATTTGTAGGATCCACTGAACAAAACACATTTAAACAAATGTGGATTCCGAAACACTTGCTTTCCTGTTTTGCTTCTAGCTCATTTACATTGGAGCCCAATCAGTCTTGGGTTCCAAACTTCTCTACCTAATTATGTATGCAGGTATGCCTGGCAGCCAAGAACAACTTGTGGTACATGGATAGCGGCTGCTCCAGGCATATGATCGGAGATAAGGCCAAATTTTACATACTGACTGAGAAAGTAGAAGGCCTTTTCACCTTTGGAAGCAACACAAAGGGTAGGATTATCGGATCAGGTAAGGTAGGTAAGTGTTCTACCTGCTGCATTGATGATGTTATGCTGGTTGAAGGGTTAGCCTATAATCTACTTAGCATCAGCCAGTTATGTGATAAAGGTTACAATGTTCTATTTAATTCTCAATGCTGTAAGGTTTTTGAACCTGATTCTGATATTGTCAAATTTACTGGAAAAAGAATAAATAATACTTACATGATAAATTTAGATGACATCCAACACACTAACCTTTGCCTTACTGCCAGTAGAGAAGACATAGCATTTTTATGGCATCGTAGGTTAGGTCATGCTAGCTACACTGTTTTGCACAAATTAAATAAGCATGACATGGTTAGAGGACTTCCTGAAGTCTCATTCAAGAAAGAAAACAAAATCTGTGATGCATGCACCCAATCAAAGATAACTAGAAAATCATTTAAGTCTAGAACTGAAAATCTGTCTTCCAAACCCTATGAGCTGATACATATGGACCTTTTTGGGCCAACTAGAGCTGTCAGCCTATCAGGGAGGAGGTATGGGTTTGTCATGGTAGATGACTTTTCTAGGTATACTTGGGTTTATTTCTTATCTAATAAGAGTGATGCTTTCTCAGAATTTCAGGAGTTCTATGTTAAAACAACTCAGAAAATTGAAAACATATTATCTGATCATGGAGGTGAGTTTGAAAACTCACAATTTGATGAATTCTGCAGGTCGAATGGAATCAACCACAGGTACTCCTCACCAAGGACACCTGAGCAGAATGGAGTTGTGGAAAGAAGGAACAGAACCCTAGTGGAAATGGGTCGTACACTTCTTGTTGAAAGTGGTCTACCAAGAAAATTTTGGGCTGAAGCAGTGAACACTGCCTGTTATGTAATTAACAGAGCCATGGTAAGACCTTCTACCCAGCAAACACCATATGAGATATTAAAAGGTAAGAAACCTTCTATTTCTCACTTCAAGGTTTTTGGTTGTAAATGTTTCATTCACATAAATGATAAAAAGGACCTTGATAAATTTGAACCTAAAGGAGAACCAGGAATTTTTCTTGGCTATTCTGAAAACACCCGAGCATACAGAGTGTACAATCTGAACTCTAAAACTGTTGAAGAATCTCCACACATAGTTTTTGATGAATCCTTGGTAAATTCTAATGTTAGTCAATGCAGGAATGAAAACAATGGAGAAATTCTGAAGGAAGGAGATCCTGCAGACAAATCCGAGGATGAAGAAGAACATAAAGAGCTTAATGAAGAGGAACCTACAGTTTAGGGGGAGGTAAATCAAGTTCATGATAGTCCAATTGCAAATATTAGATATCTCAAGGATCATCCTGTAGATAATGTCATTGGAAATCTGAATGATCCCCCTAGGACTAGAGGCCACTTAAGAATTCAACATGAACTGAATGCTTATGCTTTTGTTTCAAACATAGAACCCAAGTCCATTGACTGTGCTCTCCAAGATGTGCATTGGATTAATGCCATGCATGAGGAGCTCAATCAGTTTGACAGGAATAAGGTGTGGCATTTGGTTCCACCTCCTGATCATGAAACAGTCATAGGGACTAAATGGGTATTTAGAAACAAAACTGATGAAGCGGGGAATGTTATTAAAAATAAAGCCAGACTTGTAGCTCAGGGGTACAATCAGGAATTTGGAATAGACTTTGAAGAGTCTTTTGCCCCTGTAGCTAGGTTAGAAGCAATAAGAATTTTATTGGCTTATGCATGTTCCCTAGGAATAAATCTTCAGCAGATGGATGTGAAATCTGCTTTTCTAAATGGGGAAATTAATGAGGATGTCTATGTGAGACAGCCTCCTGGGTTTGAATGTTTAGATTTCCCTAATCATGTTTATAAGCTCAATAAAGCTCTCTATGGTTTAAAGTAAGCTCCTAGAGCTTGGTATGACAGGTTGAGCAAATTCCTCACCGATAAGAACTTCACAAGAGGTATAGTTGATCAAACATTGTTTACCAAGGTAAGCCATCCAGATATTCTTATCATTCAGATTTATGTGGATGACATTGTGTTTGGGTCAACTAACCCCAAATTGTGTGAGGAATTTTCTCAAATTATGACTGATGAATTTGAAATGAGCTCAATGGGTGAGCTCAAACTATTTCTTGGACTGCAGGTTACACAAACAGAAGATGGCATCTTCATCTCTCAGTCCAAGTATGTAAAGAACTTATTGAAGAAGTACAAAATGGACAACATCAAGGAAATAGCCACTCCAATGGGTACATCAACCAGTTTGGATGAAGATTCTAAAGGTAAACCTGTGGACCAAAGGCTATACAGAGGTATGATCGGATCTCTTCTCTATCTTACAGCCTCTAGGCCTGATATACAATTTGCTGTGTGTTTATGCTCTAGATTTCAGGCCAGTCCTAAAGAAACTCACTTTAAAGCTGTGAAAAGGATTTTTAGGTATTTACTAGGCACCCAAGAACTAGGTCTCTGGTATACTGCTAAGTGTGAGTTAGAGCTTCTAGTCTACACTGATGCAGACTATGCTGGGTGTCGAGTAGATAGAAAAAGCACTAGTGGTTACTGTCAATTCCTTGGTGGCTGTCTAGTGTCTTGGGCATCTAAGAAGCAACACACTGTAGCATTATCCACAGCTGAAGCTGAGTATGTTGCAGCATGTAATTGTGCAGCCCAAGTACTTTGGATTAAGCACCAATTGGCGGATTATCAGATAAATCTGGGATGCATTCCACTTTTATGTGATAATACTAGTGCTATATGCCTTGCTAAAAATCCTGTTCACCATTCTAGGACTAAGCATATAGAGATAAAACATCATTTTCTTAGAGATGCTGTAAATAAAAAGGAGATTGAAATGAACTTCATAGAAACTGAAAAATAAATTGCTGATATTTTTACTAAGCCTCTTGCGAATGAAAAATTTAAGTTTCTTAGAAGAGAACTTGGCTTATGTAAATTTCAGCATGATGAATGACTGTTTAATTGTTGTGAATAAAATCTCTGATGTGGACTTGTTTTTTGATTGCTTGGATAAATCATGTGAATATGAATGTAGAACTGTCCTGTATTGCATATATTCAGGGGGAGCTTGTCGAGTCTTTGCATGTCTTTACAAAATATTCATTCATGACCTATGCATAAGCTCTCTCTCAATTAATTCTTGCCATGTTGCATGCATACAGACAGGGGGAGTATTGCTAGAAATTCAGAGTGGTTTCAACCTTCTTGAAGTCATTCAACCTTTAATTCTGAATATTTGTCTCTGACATTATGGCAATCTGTTTGTCAGTTCTGATTTCTAAGTAGTAGAAAATGGATTTCTTCATTTATAAGAATTTGAAATGTTCAAAGACTGATGTAATGGTTTAAATCTTATAATGGTTGGAGTTTAAAGATTGCAATCAGTATATAAGAAAGTTGAAAATTGATAAAACTCTCAACCTCTTTCTTACTTCATGTTAGACAAAGCTAATCATATCTGAAATATGAAAACTCATCTGAAATCATGATAGAGAGATTAAGTATGTGTATTGTTCTTGAACAAGTCATTCTGAAACATAAAAAGGACAGCTAAGAAAGCTATTGAAAACATTGAAAAATCATTGAAAATTAATATTGGCAGAGCAATGACTGATAAATCACTGAGAAACTGAGTGATCCATCAAAGAAGTGGACAACACTCATGTCATGAAGTGTACCAGCTATCTCTGTTTAAAATGTTCAAAACAGCAGGATGGTTTCACTGAGTACCTGGGGGTAACTGGCGTCTGATAAACGTGTACCCTCACACAAAAAGGTGTAACTCAATTCTGTTAAATTTGATCATATGCAGAATGGTCCATCTTGTTGAGTATCTAGGGGTATTGACGTCTTATAAATGTATACCCTTACGCAGAAAGACTTGTGGTACCTGAATGCTCAATATATTCTAATATTGATAATGCTGCTCCTTCAAAAGAAAAGTTCATGAGTGTCAATTTGTTTACCTTCAATACATGACTTGATTTCTCTCAATATTTTTATGAGATTATGAAAGTAAGATATTATGCAACTGAATCTTTCATGCAAATATGATTCTGGTTTATGTTTATATTTTATCATGCACAGTGACCTTATCTATTACTTGTAGTGCATGAACTCCAAATTTTATCATCTTTAAACCAGAACTCTTTCTGACAGCGGTCTCTAATTTCATATGACTGAAGACTCTATGCTTTAGAATGCTTATTCATGAACTACATGTTCAGAATGCCAGTCAGCTCTTCTCTTGATTCCTCCATTGTATTTAACTTTTCCCTCCTCTTTGTTGATGGCAAAGGGGGAGAATATTGTCTAGGGGATGTCTAGGGGGAGAATACATATCTGTTTCAATTCTGAATTCATTCCAAGGGAGAGTTTGAGGCAGTTAGTTGCATGCCTTCATAGCATCTGCATGTCAATCTGCATAACACATCATGTCTTTCATCAAACATATATCTATATGACAGGATGTTGCTCTTCTACTTCATATGGGGTTGCCATCATCAAAAAGGGGGAGATTGTTGTGACCCCTCTATGTTGATGATGTTGACACTTGCTTTATTTCATTGGCAACACCATTGTTTTGATTGATTGACAACTATTTTTGATTTGATGAAATTGCTCTATCAGATTGAGCCAATGGCTGTCTGCATTTCTTACTGTCATGAGTCTATACATCGTCCTTTTTGGATAAGGTACACACTACATTTCAATTGAGTCGGTTAAGTGTGTACAGCGTCAACGCACTTCATTGGATGTGTGTACAGCATCAACTCGTTAAGTCTGTACATCGTTCTATGTCTAGAGCTTCATCAAGTCTGTACAGCCAGTCACTTGACAAAGTCTGTACAGTGTCTCATATTGGCAAAGTCTGTACATCGTCGGTTCTGTGGATGCTTTGTTCTTTGAAGTCTATACACTCGATTGTTAGGTCTTCAACTCTATACATTCGAGTGTTAACCTCTAAGTCCATACATTGTCGCATGAAGAGTCTATACAGTGTGCATGGTTCAACAAGTCTGTACAGCCATTGTCTTCATATAGGAAGTCTGTACATCAGACGCGCATGCTCGCCTGTCCCTCCGGATGCTCACCTGGGACCGAGTATGTTCTCCAGTGACTGTTAATGCTCCGATTGGCCAGCGTCTCTCTTGATCAAGTCTATACACTCATTCACTGCTCATGCATTCACAGTGAAGTCTGTACATCCGTTTGGCCATGCATCACTATCCACCAAGTCTATACATTGGTAGAGTCTGTACATCAGACGTGCATGCTCGCCTGTCCCCCCGGATGCTCTCCTGGGATCGAGTATGTCCTCCAGTGACTGCTAATGCTTCCCTAACTTTGAGGATGCTCCCCTGGAGCAGCGATTGCTCCCCAGAGACAGCATGTGCTCCACATGCTCCCCTGACGCTGGAGATGCTGTCCAGAGGCCATAGATGCTCCCCTGAGACTTCATATGCTCCCGTTCGAGAACGCACTAGTCTCTGGGTATTTAAAAGAATTGTATTACATGCATTCTCTTTCACTAAGTCTGTACAATGCATGCTGCTTATAAAGTCTATACAATGCATTTCATCTTCAAAGTGTGTACAGAGTTTACACTTGAACTGATACACTTATTTCGACTGACTGACAGGGATTTGGTACTGGAATTGCTGACATGGCTCGTGATCCAAGGAAGGATGAGGCTCCCTGATTGTGACATGTGGAAGCACTATGTTGAGATGCTGCCACGTGGTCCAAATTGCTGGGCGGGAAACGTGGAGAGCACACGCCTGCTGCTGTTGTTGCTATATAAACAAGCCTTCTTCCATAGAAGAAGACTGATCGAAAGAAAAGAAGAGAAAGTCTATACAGCAGTGAGCCTTCGATCCACAGAGAGAAAAGAGAGAAGAAGAAGATACAGAGAAGAAGAAGAAGAAGAAGAGAAGAAGGAGAAAAAGAGAGAGGAAGAGATTGAGAGAGATTGAGTTGAGAGAGAGCTGATCGAGAGTGAGAGTGAGAGTGGTTGTATCTCAGTCTCGTGGTTCAAAACCAGAGCTGAGCTTTGCTCTTAGAGCTACATTGTTTGTTTTTGAGCTTTTCTATTTTCGTTTTGATTCTGTCTTTCATTTCCGAATGCTGTTTCTTCAAGCTGTGTGTCAGCGATCTTGCAGTGGTGGTTTCCACTGGACGGGTTAAGCTATATTTCCCCAGCGGTTGCAGAGGATTAGATCCTCTGGTCGGCAAGCTGTAGTGCCCAGCGAAGCTGTGTATCAGCGGGTTGTTTGGCCAAGCTGTAAAGTCCAGCGGACGCAAGCTGTGCTGCGCAGCAGGAAGCCATACTCGGTTGAGTGTGGGGTGGACATAGGTCATTGACCGAACCACCTAAAAATTGTGTGTGCAGTGTGTTTGTGTTTTTGTGTGATCTGTGTGCGATGGGAAATTCTTGCTTAGCTTATTTGATTGCATCGCTTATGCTCATGTCTAGCTTTCGACCTTTTGTTTAGCATCCTTTGTTTAGCTTAACTGACGTTCGCCTAAATTCCGCTTTAGAACTTACAATAGTTGTAAATTAGGCAAGTTGATCTATTCACCCCCCTCTAGATCCACAATCTGTGGAGATAGACTGCGTCCATCTAACCCAACACCCCTTTTCATTAATTTATGCTTAATCCTCCTTATGTGAACATGTACTACGTCTTTTAGTTCTAATTTGGGTGTTTCTCTTGTGTCTTTACACTGTTTTGCAGGTCAACACTTCATCAGCACGAGGCCCATCCCCTCTGGCTGGCCGGAGAGGGTGGAGGTCGAACCCTTGTCAGCTTGCTGCGTGAAGAGATCGAGCGGCTTCCCTTTGGCCGTTCAACGTGTGGTGCAATTCATTGCCGACCGTTCTTCCTTGGAGTGCGGTCTACCTTCCACCGTCTGTCCCACGGCAGCAGCTCCTCCCACCTCCTTTGCAGCGTACAAGGACGGTCTATCGTAAGACCGCGTCAAGTCGAGCGGTTCCTAAAGAACCGTTCATCTCTCCAGCGCTGCAGCTCCTTCCTTTCCAAGGTACGGCGTGCCGATCACGTGCGGCGCCTTGGTGGCGATCACGGTCCTTTCTTTTGTTCTCTATTTTCCTCTCGTTTTCGTTATTTGCCCGTTACGCATTGGTCCACGCACTTGATGTGCCCTGATTCTTAGAGAGAGGAGAGGAAAAATATATATCTACACAACCTTCTAGATGTCCACCTAGGATAGTTGACCAGCCCCACAAGGTGACATGGACCAATGGGAGAGGGCTGAGGGCCCCCTTGATGGTCCTACTGACAAATTACATAGAAACCCACATAATCTGTGGGAATGACGCATTGGCTTATAAAGCCGTACAATTGCGCATATACTTTCCCAAGGATATAAACATAAACTAAAAGGACATAAATGCAAAAGTAAATATACATGCTCGGCGTCGATTCCCATCAACTCTCCCCGGGTGGGAGGAACTCGACCCCGTCGAGTAGGGGTATGGGTGCTCGGGTACTCCGGCGGATCCGTCACCGTGCCAAGTAACGCGGGTATACTCCACTCCAAGTGACTGTCACCTGCTCATTCCATATATACTGGATATGCACGAACTGCTATGGGATAAAGGTGGACACTCTAGGTGGGGCACTCTCAAAAGGGAAGGAAGCAGCTCGAAGACTCACTAGGAATCACCGCTGAGTCCCTGTAGGTGACTGATCCGGGTATAGATGTAGAACCGATCCCATACTCATCGAGTGAGTCCAATCGCCTCTTACTCATAAGAGAATGACAACGAGCTTGCACAAGACACATGCAGACAGACATACAAAGAAAAAGTACACCGACTCATCTATGACCCTAGACAGACCTAATGTTAGTCCGACCCGTACATGGGTGACGGCGGACCAGGACACCCGAACGTATGCCATGCATGCATTTGACGTAACCGGAGGTTGACGTCATGGAGAACTCCTAGACATACTACGATGCACCAATCACGGACATTGGGCTTGGATGCGGGAAGTCCGGGAGGTGCGAGTGGTTTAGAGGGATCGGGGAAACTAAAGTCTTCCTTAGCCCCGAATGATGGTTCAGACCTATGGCTATGTGGAGTTTGCTTGGCCCGAGTGGAAAAGGTGGGATAGTGAACTCCGCTGAAGAAGGGTAGTGAGTATGAAAACTCGGGAGGTTCACTAGTGAAGGGGTTAAAAGGGTCGAAGAAGGTGTGACCCCATGAAGTGGGTTCCAACATGACATGGTCCCAAGTTTGGAATTCATAGTCACCGTCATACATTATGATCGGTGGGATGACGGACATGTGTAGAAAATAGGATTCCTCCCTTGGGTAAAAGGGAACGAAGTCTGACTCGGCCGGCATCGGGAGGAATAGAAGAATCTCCGTGGTGACACACCCCATGGTGCACTCGGAGGTAATGGACCCGAAGGCCGGATGGGTGAAGCTAAGACTAGCGGGTTGGTCAAAGCCTCGGGCCAGTAGGTGCCTCAACTTCCATTGCGTGTCTAATCCCATAATAAGGTCATCCAATGTATCAATATGGTGACTAGACCGAAAGGTAGTGTGGAAGGAGTTGACGGGCACTATAGGTAAGGTGGGGTCCATAGAAGGGTAAGGACGTGGGACCAAGCCATCCTTGAGCCAACTAAGAAGTGGCTCGGCTATGTATAGCATACCCGTAAGAAACACGGGTGGCTCGGGATGGACATCCTCTAAATGTGGCTCCTCGAAGGGAGGGTGGCTCCCATGATGGGTGGCTAGAGGGGTGGGCTCCAGGAGAGGTGACAAGCATGAATCCGAAGGTGGTGTGGGCCACTGGGGTTGGGTGGCGGGAAAGACGAGGGTGCTCGATTGAGCCCTATCCTTAAAGATGATCTTGCCAGGTAGGTAAGGTGGGTATAAGGTGCAAGTCCTTTTGCCCCAGTCAAGATTAGCCTTTCTTTCTCCTAACCACGTTTGCCCTAAAATGATGCATGGACCAGCAAGTGTGCCGATCCTGCACCATGCACCATCGGTGTAAAGAACGGAGCCGACCTTCCTATAGAACTCAACACAAGCAAAATCACCATCACGGACAATCTCGCCTGTCTTGGAGAGAGACTCCACGATATCAAAAGCAACCCAATTATCTGACTCCCTATCGGTGAAATGGAGTTCCGTTGTGGACCCATTAGGTAGAGTGGCTTTAGAAACGATATAGGGTCGGGCTAGGAAGGCCTTGGCTTGGGGCACCAGAGATGACCACTTGGACGCATGGCCTTGGGGAACAGCCATGGATAGCGGACATGGACATGCATACACACGGAGACAAGACACTAGACCGACTAATGCTAAGGTTGGGACGCATGTATACTAAGGACAAGACACCAAGACTCGGTACGGGGCGGAGTTAATCGATCCGAAGATCACTCGCGCAAGTGTGCGGCCTTCCCAATAGGCGTAGCCTAATGTTCGGACAACACCTTTTTATATACAGACTAATGGTATGCAAATGCGACCCAAAAGACACTTTTTTTTTATTTTAAAACAATGATGACCCTAAACACGACTTAGACAATGACTAATGACTAAATGACACTATTTGTTTTTTTTTCTTTTTGACACCCTAGACTCAAACTCTCTCTAATACCAAATTGATGCGAGACGAGACACGGACACGACAAGCTCGCGATTGTCCCTTAACGAGGGAAGCGTCAGACGTGCACGGTTGAGAAACCGGCTAGAGCTAGGGTGGTCAATTCACACTTTCATGCCCGGATCGGGTCACGGGACGGTAACGCACTCTCTCGCAGCAGCGGTGATATAAATATAAAGCGAGCTACAATCCTAGAACATGCTCTCTAGCAGTGGCATAAACAAGTATATATGAAAATAAGCAAATGCCGAGTGTAGGGAGTGAGAACGATACCTCCATGCGCTCGGCGTGGGGAAGACGGACCCGGCCGGAACTCGTACTCCCGGAACAATAATACACAATATTACAGCAATAAACGTCACTGCCCACTCTACGCAGGGAGGTAAAGGGCTACACAATGCGGTCCGGGAGGACCGAATTCGGGTTGACGGGCGGCTTCTCGCGTTGATTCGGCAACACTCGAGCTAGTGACGGTGGGGCCCACGTGCTGTCCGGAGGGGCCGTGTGGGACCCGATGGCACCGCTATAGTGGAGGATACCTGGAAGGGCGCTCCCTGGAGTGGAGGAACGCTGGTTCACCTATCGGAGGCCGGGCGGCTCCGATCGGCACCGGTTGGAACAACCGGCCACGGATCTGCAGCTTCTGAGTTTCAGCGCGCGTCCCGGCGAGAACGGACGCGGCGATCAGCCTCGATGTCGGATCGACACGAAACTGGCGCCTTTGGAAAGCTAACTTCAAATCCTTCAATCTAGGCCGATCTGGTCTGGATTTGCACGGATCTTGGCCTTAATGAATTTTTTAGTTGCTATTGTACAGTGACCGGATTCTCAGATCTACAGAGAACTTGTCTGAGAACTGTCTTTGACCGATATGTGAACGTCCGAATCTGAAGTGGTGGTCTTCAGAAACATTGTATAAAATCAAGCTAGGAAAACGGACATAGTTTTTATGAAAGGTTTGGAGGTGGCTGTGATTTGTTCTGATTTTTGAACTGGAAGGTGGTCGGATCTGGGAATTAGCTGAAAACACTGTAGCAGAGATGATGTGACACAAGTATAGGGTATGCAGCAAGCAAACGCAAACCTCGGACCTAATCCGCATTCACAATCACATAGCAAGTAAAATGATAAACTGAGACCGAAACGCCGTCGCACACTCGCAAGCCCCGGGTAACTATATGATGCTAGAAGGAGGTGATGGATCAAGACCCTAACTGGTAGAGTGCCAGCAGGGCTAGGGTTATCCTCCCGAGGGTACGTGGCCCACACTTTGGGGCTGGCCGGTGCCACTTGGGGCACAAGGTCCCACTCTCTCACGATGACCACGGTGACCACTCAATGATGATGGCTCCGGGAACGGGCACTCACTTTCTTGCGCAACGGAGCTATGTCTACGGATATTAAACAAATAGACACTAATATAAATGGAGCAAAGTTTTAGAGCTCACCTGGTTGGTTTGAAGAAACCAACCCCGTTTGGAGACGTGGGCGAGCGGGGAAGTGTGATCCCCGCACACTGCGCCGATGAAGCTTGGGCTGCTAGTTACATGAACTACACCCCACGCAGGAGGGTTGAACTAGGGGTGGGGTAATCACAATTACATCAAACACTACCTCCACGCAGGGAGGGGCGCTAAGCCGGCCAGGCGAGAGAGAGAATTCCGCCGAGGATGACGGAACGGGTGCCGACGTGGTTCTGCCCACTTGTTGTTGGAGGGGACAGGAGGTCGCTGTTGCAGTCGTAGCTTGCTCTCAGGAATTTTGCCGATGACGAGATCAGTGAGGATGGCTTCGTAACAGGTACAGGGATGCCTCAGATTTATGTAAAATTCTTCTGCCGTCGCTGGTGGTGGTGGTGGAGACTCGAACAGGACGTCGGAATCTGGGGTTGGCAGCTTCAGAATGGATGCAGTCGGATGCAGAAGTTGTACCTGGGGCTTCCGGACTCAGAATCTCGATCCATCAGAGTTGTTGGATCCGTGGACAAGTCCTCTGCACAGAAAAGCTGACAGAGACTCCTTCTGAGGTCGGGGTGGACAGGAGGGATCCGTTGAGTGGGATCTGGTCACGGCAGACAGCAGGAGGCAGACCCGAACGACGGTGGGAGAAAATTTGGAACTCTAGCTCCCGGAGGCCGAACGGGGTTCCGTTTCTTGTTCCTGATCGGGGATAGGGAGAGGAAGATCTTTGGAGAAGAAACTTCAGTCTGGATCTGTCTCTGTCGACCGTGGTTGAGCTTCTAGTCGGACTCTGGTGCTCTGCAGCTAGTTCCAGACGCTGTCGGAGGAGATCGGCTCTTACGGGTGGTCACGAACTTGGAACGGAGTGCTTCCACTTCGCCTGGGAAGAGGACTGGGAGCCCTTTCCATAATGGTATGCCTTGCCTTCAGAAGCCACTGTATGAGTTCGGGGGAGCCTCTGCAAGACGTGTCTTCTTCTGCTACCTGTAGTGGGGCAGGTTGTAGGAGAGGGGGTGGGATGGAGGCAAGGGAGGCTAGTGTTTGGTGGAGGTGGAGAGGGTGGGGGTGTTCGTAGGTGGCAGGGGGGTTGTGTGGGAGTGGAGGAAGGGGTAGGAGGGTGGAGAGGAAGTGGGGGCCGAAGCTAGTGGAGGTGGAGGTGGGGTTCGGCCATGGCAAGGATGTAAGGGGGGGGTGGCTGTTTGCGCAATAGGTGGAGGGGGGGGTGGAGTTTGAATGGTCTTGGGGTGTGAATGAAGGTGTGGGGGAGTGGGAAGGTTGCTTGGGGAAGAGGGAGGGGTGTATTGGAGGTGGGGAAGGTGTATGGGGAATAGGAAGAGTCACTTGGGAAGGGGAGGGAATTGATGGGGGTTAAGTGGCCTAGGGGAGGTGAAAGGTTGGAGGGGGAGGTGGCAGCTGAGGTGGAGGAGAGAGAGAGAAGGTGAAGGGGCAGGTTCGCCCTTGGGAGAGAGAGAGAAGGGGGAGGAGAGAGGGGGGGATCCGCCCCAAGGAGAGAGAGAGGGAGAGAGAACTAGAGAGAGAGAGGGGGATTGCAATTATGCTCAATTCTTCAAATCTTCATTACGTTCTCAAGTGGGAGTTGGGGTTCTATATATAGGGAACCCAACTTTGTACAAAAGCCCTTGAGAAAAAGGGAAATAACAGATAACCAAGGGTGCAAGAAGGGGGCGCCCATGGGCCTAGCTCCCTAATGGGCCAAAAGACCAGACAAGTCCAATATGATGACCCACTAATAAGAGCACCTAGGGCAAGACTCAAAAATAGAAGTGAAATACATCAAAAGGACTCAACAAAGGAGAAAATACATCAAGATGTCTATAGTAGTGAGATCCAGTGCCGTCGAGGCCCCATCAAGTCATCCTATCCGTCTCTAGAGGGGAGAGATGTGTCGAGCCAGAGGGAGCTCTGAGTGATGTCCCCATCAACTCCCCTGGACTGGGAAGAACTCGACTCTGTCGAGTAAGGGTCTTCTCGGCTGCGGTAATGCTCCAGGAGATCAGGGTCCAGCTGCTGAAGATCCTCCCTGCTCTCCCATGAGTCATCTGTAGGAGGCCGGCCCTTCCACCTGACCAGGTATCGCTCGTATACTTTGCTCCGGGTGACAGTGACCTGTTCATCTAATATCCGCTCTATCTGCTCCCGTTGGCCTCTCTGGGCTGGTGGAACTTTCTTGTGGGTGGGGGCTCTCTCAAAAAATGGGACAGGCTAAATTCCCTCACTAGGTGTCACCGTGGAACCCCTGTATGGCACCAGGTCAGCCACATTGAATGTGGGACTTATTGCGTATTCCTCGGGGAGGTCTAACACGTAAGCGTTTGTGCCAATCCTCTTTAGAACCTGGAAGGGGCCTGATCCACGCGACCTCAATTTGGAGACATTCCCAGGGGAAAGCCTCTCAGTTCGTACCATCACATAATCACCTACGTGAAACTCCTGGTGGCGGCGGTGGGAGTCGGCCGACTTTTTATACACCTCATTGCTTTTGTTAATGCGTTTGCGGATTTCCTCATGCAACTTTGTGGATGTTGGTTCACTAGTGGATAAAGGGGGTCCTGGACAACCAAATAGGGACATATCATGTAATGGTGTTATGTAGACTCTGATGGACCTAGGGGGACTGGGACATCCATAGATGAGACTATCATGTAAAGGAGTGTTCGATGCCGGGGGTCCTGGATATTCAAATGGGGTTCTGACTTGTGAGTGATCCCTAACATGGTTGACTGCAAAGGGGGGGCCTAGACACCCAGATGTGAACCTATCATGCATCAGTCCTAGTGCGTGAGTGACACAAATGAGGTGACTAGCTTGACCACATGATGTAAAAGATTGTGACACATGGATTCCTATCAAGATGGTCCTATCTGTGAGATTTGGGGGTTTCCACTCATGGGGATCAAAGGGGTCCCAGAAAGTGGACATCTTGGGATGGGTAGATTCCTCACTTCCTAGGTGGATGTCACCCTTGGTCATGGCTCCTATGGTGTGGGCTAAGTTTTGGAATGGGTGGGTTAGGTTTGTCATGGTGTGTGAGGGTAGGAAAAGGTGGGTGGGGGTGGGTAATGAGACTAGGTCCCATGGGTTCTTTGGCTTCCATTGGGAGGGATGGAATGGGCCATCTAGGGGAGAGAACTCTTGGTCCTCATGGTCTTGGGAGAGGTAGTCTTGGCTTAAAATGGTAGGTTGTGGTAGGAAAATGATGGTGTTGGGTATGGTGGGTGGGTATAGGAAGGGATCGAATGTGTCATGGTATGGGTCACTTAGAAACTCAAGGTCCACATGTGGGTGGGGGTCATTCACCTCTATTGAGATTTTTGGGCAAAAGTTGTTGGTGGGTGGGTCAGCCTTGAAAGGATGATTGGGTTTTCTCCCTGAAATGAGGAGCTCCAATTTAAGGATGGCCTCGGGCTCATCGGGTGTGGGAAGAAAGAGAAGGAGGTCGCTGGTGTAGCAACCAACCGTGCAGACCGAAGTGAAAGACCCAACACATGGGTGTAGAAGACCAAGGCTCATGGGTTGGTCGACCATAGGGTTCAACATAGCCGTCAACTCTACTTGCCATGCGAGGCCTTTTAGGAGGTCTCCTAGAGTTTCCACTTGGTAAGAGGATTGGATGGTAGTGTGATAGGTGGAGAAGGGTAGTATGGGGAGGTGTTGTTCCATGGGAGGGTTGACATGGGGCAGGATAGGGTGAACCGGACTTTCCTCTAGCCATTTAGCCAGGGGCTCACTTATGACGAGTTCACTCCTATTTAGAGAGGGTGGTGTAAAAGGTGAAGTTCTTCCCTTGGTTTGGGCAAGGGTTTCCTACAAGGTGTGGAGTGGTTCTAGGGTGTCCACCACTATGATGTCGGGTGTGGGAGTCATGGGTTTCTCTCCCAAGGAGGTGGGATGGTCCTTTGAAGGTGGAGTGATGAGGGTAGGTGTGTGGTACCCCCGGGGTGGGAGGTAAAGGGGAACTTGGTTTGGGGTCGGTAAGGGGAGAAGTGGAGGCCTAGGTTGGGGTTGGATAGGGGTTGGTAGTGGAAGATGGATGGGTTGAGACGGACTGGGTTGATCAGTTTTGGGAGGGAGGGTGGTGGCCATCATGGGCCTAGGGGAAGTGGACATGGGGTCCACATGGGTTGGAATGGTGTGGGTGGAGTGAGCCATGATGCTTTCTCCTCTTGGGATGGGAACTTCTTGGCCTAACCCATGGTTTTGTGATTCATATTCTTCTTCCCATTCGGGGGAGGCCTCATATTCCTCAACCTCAATCTCATCCCTTTGTGGTGTAGGGGTCTTGCTCTCTAAGGAAATGGGAAGGCCTTTTGGCGATGGGGTGGTGTAAGTTGGACTTATTTGGGGTGGTGGAGTTTGAGCCCTGAGGGAGGTGAAGATCTCCTTAAACTCAATCCTTAGTTCTTCTAGCGAATCTTGGGGTCTTTTGGGTGGTGGAGTGTTGGTCCTAGTGGAGGTTCTAGATAGACTGGGCGGAAACGGGGTAGTGGGAGTGTTCTTTGGGTTGTAGTCCTCATGGTAGGAGTGGTCGGGTCGGGGAGCGTAGGTCTTCCTAAGTTCCTTTTTCATGTCATCCCATGAGTGAATGGGCTCTTGCCCCCAAACTCTTCTGAACCTCTCTTTGTGTTCCCACATCTTCTTGGCTTGTCCCCGAAGACACCCTGTGGCCCTGCGGACTCTAGCATGTCCATAGATCCAAGTCCTATCAAAGTGTTTATCCATGGTAGTCTCCCATTTTAGGTAGGCATTGGGATTAGATCCATCAAAACTAAGGTCCCCTTCTAGGATGATGTCCATGAGGAGAGGGTCAATCGGATCCTTGTGGAAGGCCATGTTGGGGGGACTTGACCAATGGGGAGTATACATGATGATGCACGGGGTGGCCCAATGAAGACTCTAAAAGCTTATGCGCCCTAGGACAAGACTTAGTAGAGACAAGTCTAGAACTTACTCTGATACCAATTTGATGTGACACAAGTATAGGGTATGCAGCAAGCAAACGCAAACCTCGGACCTAATCCGCATTCACAATCACATAGCAAGTAAAATGATAAATTGAGACCGAAACGCCGTCGCACACTCGCAAGCCCCGGGTAACTATATGATGCTAGAAGGAGGTGATGGATCAAGACCCTAACTGGTAGAGTGCCAGCAGAGCTAGGGTTATCCTCCCGAGGGTACGTGGCCCACACTTTGGGGCTGGCCGGTGCCACTTGGGGCACAAGGTCCCACTCTCTCACGATGACCACGGTGACCACTCAATGATGATGGCTCCGGGAACGGGCACTCACTTTCTTACGCAACGGAGCTATGTCTACGGATATTAAACAAACAGACACTAATATAAATGGAGCAAAGTTTTAGAGCTCACCTGGTTGGTTTGAAGAAACCAACCCCGTTTGGAGACGTGGGCGAGCGGGGAAGTGTGATCCCCGCACACTGCGCCGATGAAGCTTGGGCTGCTAGTTACATGAACTACACCCCACGCAGGAGGGTTGAACTAGGGGTGGGGTAATCACAATTACATCAAACACTACCTCCACGCAGGGAGGGGCGCTAAGCCGGCCAGGCGAGAGAGAGAATTCCGCCGAGGATGACGGAACGGGTGCCGACGTGGTTCTGCCCACTTGTTGTTGGAGGGGACAGGAGGTCGCTGTTGCAGTCGTAGCTTGCTCTCAGGAATTTTTCCGATGACGAGATCAGTGAGGATGGCTTCGTAACAGGTACAGGGATGCCTCAGATTTATGTAAAATTCTTCTGCCGTCGCTGGTGGTGGTGGTGGAGACTCGAACAGGACGTCGGAATCTGGGGTTGGCAGCTTCAGAATGGATGCAGTCGGATGCAGAAGTTGTACCTGGGGCTTCCGGACTCAGAATCTCGATCCGTCAGAGTTGTTGGATCCGTGGACAAGTCCTCTGCACAGAAAAGCTGACAGAGACTCCTTCTGAGGTCGGGGTGGACAGGAGGGATCCGTTGAGTGGGATCTGGTCACGGCAGACAGCAGGAGGCAGACCCGAACGACGGTGGGAGAAAATTTGGAACTCTAGCTCCCGGAGGCCGAACGGGGTTCCGTTTCTTGTTCCTGATCGGGGATAGGGAGAGGAAGATCTTTGGAGAAGAAACTTCAGTCTGGATCTGTCGCTGTCGACCGTGGTTGAGCTTCTAGTTGGACTCTGGTGCTCTGCAGCTAGTTCCAGACGCTGTCGGAGGAGATCGGCTCTTACGGGTGGTCACGAACTTGGAACGGAGTGCTTCCACTTCGCCTGGGAAGAGGACTGGGAGCCCTTTCCATAATGGTACGCCTTGCCTTCAGAAGCCACTGTATGAGTTCGGGGGAGCCTCTGCAAGACGTGTCTTCTTCTGCTACCTGTAGTGGGGCAGGTTGTAGGAGAGGGGGTGGGATGGAGGCAAGGGAGGCTAGTGTTTGGTGGAGGTGGAGAGGGTGGGGGTGTTCGTAGGTGGCAGGGGGGTTGTGTGGGAGTGGAGGAAGGGGTAGGAGGGTGGAGAGGAAGTGGGGGCCGAAGCTAGTGGAGGTGGAGGTGGGGTTCGGCCATGGCAAGGATGTAAGGGGGGGTGGCTGTTTGCGCAATAGGTGGAGGGGGGGGTGGAGTTTGAATGGTCTTGGGGTGTGAATGAAGGTGTGGGGGAGTGGGAAGGTTGCTTGGGGAAGAGGGAGGGGTGTATTGGAGGTGGGGAAGGTGTATGGGGAATAGGAAGAGTCACTTGGGAAGGGGAGGGAATTGATGGGGGTTAAGTGGCCTAGGGGAGGTGAAAGGTTGGAGGGGGAGGTGGCAGCTGAGGTGGAGGAGAGAGAGAGAAGGTGAAGGGGCAGGTTCGCCCTTGGGAGAGAGAGAGAAGGGGGAGGAGAGAGGGGGGGATCCGCCCCAAGGAGAGAGAGAGGGAGAGAGAACTAGAGAGAGAGAGGGGGATTGCAATTATGCTCAATTCTTCAAATCTTCATTACGTTCTCAAGTGGGAGTTGGGGTTCTATATATAGGGAACCCAACTTTGTACAAAAGCCCTTGAGAAAAAGGGAAATAACAGATAACCAAGGGTGCAAGAAGGGGGCGCCCATGGGCCTAGCTCCCTAATGGGCCAAAAGACCAGACAAGTCCAATATGATGACCCACTAATAAGAGCACCTAGGGCAAGACTCAAAAATAGAAGTGAAATACATCAAAAGGACTCAACAAAGGAGAAAATACATCAAGATGTCTATAGTAGTGAGATCCAGTGCCGTCGAGGCCCCATCAAGTCATCCTATCCGTCTCCAGAGGGGAGAGATGTGTCGAGCCAGAGGGAGCTCTGAGTGATGTCCCCATCAAGAGATAGAACATGAATTTTGAAAAATGGATAGAGGGCGGATAAAAAATCAAGAAAAATGGTGGATGTAGGGGATGATGGACGTTCTCGCCCAGTAAAATGGGGAGCCCCAACAAAAATCAACAAGAAGGTCGGAGATGGGAAACTCAGAGCTTCTGTCACTGTAGACAGAGACAGGACAGATTTGGGAGTGATTGAAGACTAAAATCGTAAAAATATCAAACGAAGGCTTTTCGACCTGAATTATTTTTTGGATGATGGGATGGAAGATAGGAACACGCCATAAAAATTATAAACCACGAAGAGGCCGTGGCTGGTAGCAAGATTTTCGTGAAGACACCTCTATCCAGCAGGATAGAAAACCAAAGACGGATTCGCGGCGGCTCGAAGGCGGCACGAACGGAGGCGGCGGCGGCACAGATGAAGATCAGAGGTTGAGAGGGGAAGATAGAAGATTGATACACTCTAGAACTGGAGGTTTGAGGAGAGGAAACCAGGGGGAGAGGGTTGGGTGTTAGGGTGCTAAGTACAGATATAGAGGGGGGTGAATGTATCCCCTTCAGAAATAATGCCCAAATTAAAACTCTAAAGCTCAGATATGTGGAATAAAAATTAATGAGCTCTGCAAGATGAGATGATAAGATAACACATGATCAAACAGTTGGACTGCAACAATGCAGCCACCTGATCAAACCAGAAATGCAGACAGAACTATGCAACCTAAACACACCTAGCAAAATATAATGCTCAAGGTTACTGCAGATAGGAACAACACAAACAATCCAAGATAACACAACTAACCATGCATGCATAACCTGTGAATATGAGGTAGAAGGCAAGGAACAAACGCACAAAGCAAAACCACTGCACAGAAGATTTTTAGGTGGTTCGGTCCTCCAGACCTACATCCACCCCTCACTCCCAACCGGTGTGAGGCTTCACTAGCCAACGCTAGAAACAAGCAGACTCAGTCTGCGAACACTTGCTGCCACACAGCTTGACCAGGGGAACAGCCTCCCCTCTTCCTCCCAACCGGAGGGACACCCCAAGTGACTCCCAGCCACTTGGAAACCAGAGACCGAAGTCTCTCTTCTTTCAGACCAGGAGGGAACCCACCAGTGACTCCCAGTCACCAGCAAACCAGAGGTCAAAGACCTCTCTTTCACCAGACCAGGAGAGACCCCTGGACTTGCAACCCACAAGCCCAGAACCGGAGATCAGATCTCCCTTCTCCTGAGTCCACAGGAGGAACCCGATCCCCAACAGGGCAATCGGAAGAACAAAGCTAACCAGAGAAACAAAATGAAAAATAAGAAAACATAAAAGGAACAGCGACAAAGGTTGGAAATGAAATACAATAGTCGTTCTGGATTTGATCCACGAACAGACTGAACAGGTCTTCAATAGAACTCTCTCCTCTCTTCTTTTCTTCCTCTTCTTTCTTCTTCTCTGCTCACGCAATCTTTCTCTCTTTCTTCTGCTGCTCTCACTCTCTATTTTCTTCTCTTTCGCAGGCTCTCCCTATCTCTTCTTTTCTCTTCTTCTTCTGCTCTTTTGATCGTTGCTCTCTTTCTTCTGCTTCTCTGCTTTCTTCACTGGCTTCTATTCTCTCTATATATACTTGGCCACTTCGATCACCCTTCATCCGAAGATGAAGCCTTCTATTTATATCAGCAGCAGCACTGGGCGCGTGTGGTCTCCACAGCTCCCGCCCAAACCTTGGACCACGTGGCAGCTCTCCAGCAAGCTTCAGCACACGTGTCACGATCTTGGGCCTTTATCCATTCTTGGATCACGTGCCCTCATTAATTTGAATCTTTTACAGGCAGAGACAAAGGAAATGTGATTAGTTAGTTCAGTCATACAACCACGAATGTATATACTTTAGAAGTAGTAAGTGAGTAAGTGTGTACACTGAGAGAGTGTATAGACTTGTAAGACTTTATGCGATCTCAGTGTATATACTTGCTGAAGAATGCATTATCATAACAGGAGGGAGTGTGTAGACTTCTGTGAAATGTATGAAGGAATCGAGTGTATAGACTTGGATATCTTCATGCGAGCTCAGTGTATAGACTTGCAGTTAAATGCATTAGTTAACCAAGTGTGTAGAGTGTATACACTTGAAAGCCTTCAAGCGTCCTCGGTGTACAGACTTCTAACAAGCCTATCGGATGTATAGACTTCGATGAGAGCAATGCATGAGCACCCAATGTACAAACATCTTGTCCCTGCAGCTGACGACTCCAGTGTATAGACATGCTGAGGGAGCGACTGTACAGACTTTAACTCAACAGCGATGAATAGACTCTGAATCAAGGCAGGCTGTACAGACTTTGAGAAAGAGTCCAATGTGCAGACTTGCCACCGACCAATGTGTAGACTTGATGGTTGAGAGACGATGGCCAGAACAAGGCACAAACAGATGTATAGACTTTGGACTTGAACGCCCAAGCAGGCTGTACAGACTTGAAGAGTAAGCCAGTGTATAGACTTCAAAAGCTTGAAGGCCCAATGTACAGACTTTGAAAAGTCTGAACCAATGTACAAACTTGATTAAGACAAGGCAGTTAAGTGTATGGACTTTGGAAAGCAAACGGCAGGCAAACGATGTGTAGACTTGCCCAGAAAACGTAGGGAAAGGTATGAGTGTATAGACTTGGCCAAACGTAGGGAAAGGTGAGGAGAGTATAGACTATGCTTCACTTCGAGTAGCCACAGTGATGTATAGACTTAGCCTTTGAGATGTGGCTGTACAGACTTGGAGAGTTGAAGCCAATGTACAGACTTGATGATATCAAACCGATGTACAGACTTGCAGATGCGAAGCCAATGTACAGACTTTATGATATGAAGCCAATGTATATACTTGCAGATGCGAAGCCGATGTACAGACTTTAAAGGCTGTGAACAACAAGGCATGCTGTACAGACTTACTCAATCAAACTGATGTATAGACTTTGAAGGATTTGAACGGGAGAATGTATAGACTTTAAGAACCGAAGCTCACGTTGTACAAACTTTGTTACCCAACCGATCAATGTATGGACTTGAATTTCTGGAAACGAATTAATAGACTTTGCCACAGTCTAATGTATAGACTTCCGGTGTGAATGAAATGCTGTACATACTTGCTCAAATAGTCCGATGTATGGACTTGGAATTCCAACAGAAGGATGTATGGACTTTGATAAGAGAATGGCTGTACAGACTTCAGGTGAAGACCAATGTATAGACTTCCAATATGAAGACCAATGTACAGACTTCGAATATGAAGACCGATGTATGGACTTCGAATATGAAGACCAATGTATAGACTTCCAATATGAAGACCAATGTACAGACTTCGAATATGAAGACCGATGTATGGACTTTGAATATGAAGACCAATGTATAGACTTCAATTGAGTGCATTGGCTGTACAGACTTGGAAATCTTTGAGCGATGTACAGACTTGGAGTTAATGCATGAAGACCCAGTAATGTGTAGACTTGACAGTGAATGCATGAACAGTGAATCAATGTGTAGACTTCACTTCAAGCAAGCTACAGCCCAATGTTTAGACTTGATGATGAAACAGTCTGATGTACAGACTTGTCTAAATGCAAGCAATACACAGACTTGCAAAGACGCTGAATGAGACGGTTGGCTGTACAGACTTCGACTTCAATGCATGGGCTTTGAATGCTTGAGAGACGATGCATGAGACGCAAATTAAGATAGTAGGCTGTACAGACTTGAAGTAAAGCTTGCAGAAGGTGATGTATATACTTGGATGCCCAATGCCAATGTACTGACTTTGAAGAGAAGACAAATGTATGGACTTTATGGCTTAACGAGAGTGCTGACAGTATGCTTAATGCAATTGTGCAGACTTCCACTAGCAGACATCCACAAGCAGAGTAAAGTAATGAATGCTTTATGCATCATCCACAAGCAGAGTAAAGTAATGAATGCTTTATGCATCAGATAACATGACTGAACATCAAATATGCAATGCTTTAGATCTGTTAAACTAATCTGAGCAGCAAGATGACTGAACATTTGAAAGACTGCATTATGATCAGAAAATGACTGAATAACAGCATGATAACTCACACAGCAAGATGACTCACAGTGATTAACTCACATCAAAACCAATCATCAAAACCATCATCAAAACCATAGGGGCACAACAATCTCCCCCTTTTTGATGATGGAAACACTACACTGTGAGTAATGCTGATGAGCACAAACTATTCTCCCCCTTTGACTTCATCAAAAAGAAAATAGTTTGAGAAGTTGAAGCATGTTTCAAAAATTCAGTCAATTTCTCCCCCTTGCAATAAACAATATGAATGCAGATGCAGATGGCGATGCTAACATGCAAGAGCTCCCCCTAAAAATATGAATACAAGAACACAATTCTCCCCCTTTAAGAGTTTCTATGCAGCATGATGCATATGACATGAAAGCTCCCCCTCAATAAGTAGAATCTTATGAGATGGATAACAAGGAGAAGTTCAGGTCAATGAATCAATGACATTGAGCAGAAGAGTTTCAAGTAGCAGATTTTCACAGAAGCTCCAATCACAAGAAATTCAATCAGATTTTCAGAGAAATATCAATCTCATAAATCCAAAACATAAGTTTTCAAAGTCTTCCATTATAAGGGCTTATGAATGAACTTTATTGTTCATCATGGTTTAAACATAATGTATGCAGAGTTTATCAATAAAATTCTGTATTGATATCTAAAACTATGGTTTAATAAAAATGAACCAAGCCCTCATATTTATCTTGATTAATCTCCCTTTCTCTTACACAATCAAATCTATTGACTTCTTTCAGAATTACATGCACTAGTATTGAGATCAAGTAATTATGAAGTCATATGATTTTGTCTAGGGTTGTAGCAATTTGATTTTAGCATCAATATTCAGATATTGAGATATGTTCAACAATTTTTCATGCTACAAATTTTACGAGCACTCTAGTTCAGTGCACACATTGTAACTAGAGGATATACCTTGATCAGAGGCCAATATCCCTAAGCACTTAGTGTGACTAACTGTCATGCTACATATGAACATAGATAGCATTTACACATCATGACACACTATAAATCATTTCTTGATGAGTGAGTTGTATTTCTCAGTGTGCATGCCATTGCTCTGCCTGATTTTCAATGAATTTTATGCAGAGTTAACTAAGGCACCTCATGACACAGTCCTTTGGACATGGTTTCTCAGTGATGAAAGTCATTGCTCTGACAACTCTTTACCCTTTAGACATTTCAGACAAATTCATTTGCTTCAAATCAATAATAGTTTCATGTACTTAACCAATTAAAGTCATGTATTCAAAAGTGCAGATTTCAGAAGTTTTTACAAGACACAGCATGAAACAGATGGTTAAGGTTTATTAAACATGCTTCAGATATTTTTAAGAGATTTTAAAGTCAACTCTTGAATACATTAAACTTAAACCACATGAGTTATTTCAGACATTCATAAGAATGTATAATAGAAGATTTCTAGTCCAAGAGTTTTCAGATTTATGATCGAGATAGCCCATTGAAATCTTCATGAAAAACTGATAGAATTCTGAAGCCAAATGATACCTATTGATAAGAGAGATTTTGAAGCCCAGTGTTTTCCGAATATGATCAAGGTTTGTCAGCAAAATGAATAAGAAAGGATATGCAATGAATTTTGACGAATGTATGCATTTGACAACCTATATGCAATGCATGGACTCCCCCTGACAACATGCATTCAATCACTCTTTTTGGCATTTTTCAATATCAGGAAATGCAATGCACTATATGTATGCAAGGATATGTAATTTACTCAACATTGATTGCTATGCAAAGTCATGCAATTAACTCCCCCTGAAAACATGCAATGTTTGCCATGAGAAGCTGAACATATGATTCCAAATGATATTGTGACTTGTGCACATTCAGACTGTCCTATCAGCAAAGTGACCCATGGTACTAGGCGGAGCACTTGGTCTAAAAGACCACTTCACACATAGTAAGAACCTCCAGACAGATTTCCCTACCTTTTGGTAGCTTACCATTTATATAGCATAGAGGTCAATCATGTTAATTCAACATGCAGTCCTATATGTGTAGACACGCCAAAATTGACATTATTTTGAGTATATTTCATATCGCTCTGCGATGCCCCATTTGACCCTCAAATCAGCTTATTTGAGTGGTTTTCTCACTTTTTCTTGAATTTCTCCTATTTTTCCCCATTTATCTCCTTTTTCCTATTTTTCTGGATTTTCTGGGCATTTATCTCTATTTTTTTTTTGAATTCACGCCCTCATCAGGGGCGTGTTTTTGAAACACGACCTTGTCTAGGGCGTTTTCTCCCATTTTATCTATTTCTCCCCCATTTTATCTATTTTATGAATTTTCTAAATTCACGACCTGGGTAAGGGCGTGTTTTATTCAAAACATGACTTAACCAAGGGCGTTTCTTAAAGAAAGGACGACCTCACCTGAGGGCGTTAATTCTTCTAGGTTTGACCGACTTCCCCATTTGAGCTCTTGAAATTAACGCCCTTCTCAGGGGCGTGTTTTTAAACGTGGCTTTAATTAAGGCGTGTTTTACATTTTTCAAATATGGGGAGTTTTTATTGCTAAATTTGGTTTTTGAGAAACGCCCTTGTGCAGGGCGTGTTTTTGAGAAACGCCCTATGGGTAGGTCGTCAATTCGTAAATTGGCGCCCTTACCTAAGGCGTGTTTTACCTTCTGGCTACGCGGCCCTTTCCCCAGAGAGTCCTTGCTTCGATAGATGCCTACTTGGTTTGGGCTCTTGCCCATTCTTATCATTTCCCTCTTAGGACTCTTGCCCATGTTTATCTCTTCCTCAACCTATTTAATAGAGCCAATGGCTCTGTTGTTTGGTTGGACTCCTCTTCTTCGGATCCCTCCTGTTGCCTTCCCCCCGTTCTTCTTCCTTTTTTTTTTCTTCTCTTTTCCTTTCTTCTATCGCAGGTGCTGCATGCTATTGGCTGAAGGAGAAGCCCATGCTCATCTTCCTACGGCAGAGCTTCCTCCCCCCTTTAACATTTAAGCCAAAGCACAGGCCACCTTTTCCTCTTCTTTTATTTTGCATTCCTTTTGTTTCTATTTTCATCATATGCATGCATGCACATCTCCCTTCATTTTTTTTATTATTCTCAACCACGTTGAGGCTCCCCTTAGTGCAATCTCTTGCATACTCCCCTTATTTTTTATATCATATCATTCATCATTCATCTCCCACACCCTCTTTTGCATAGGGGTTTAAGGGCAACCACTCTTAAGGTACGTTCTTGCACATGCTTTCATGCTCACATATTTCTATCATGAATTGATGCTACACTCACCACATATCTAATGCAATTTCTTCATTGGTGTTTGTCTTTTTTGCAAGGGTAATTAAAGGAAGAACTCTCTTCGTCGGCCGGCCGATTTGAAGAGAAAGGAGGCACTCACATCCCCGCATATTTGAGGTATTTTGCGATCATCTCCCCATATTATTTTCCACTTGAGACCCTCGTGTCTCTGGCGATCACACACTCTCCACATTAGCACCTCGTTCTTCCTTTATATTGCTTTTTATATTTAAAAGTGGATTTTTAAAAGAGATCTACAATATGCAATCTAGATTTTCAGTGAACTATGCAACTGACAGGTTTAAAGCCACATTCATATGCAGTTCAAATTTTTTAGAATGCAATTTATTTTCAGAGTTTATGCATTTCAACAATTATCAAACAACTACAAATGGCAGATATGCAAGAGTACATCAAATCAGATATGCAATGAATTTCAAAATAGGAAATGCAGAGAATTTACCTGAACAGTTCAGAAGGGGTTTTCATTCTTGAGTGCATTGGATTATTAACCCCTTTTTATTCCATTCCAAGGCACACCTGCAACAAACACATCATTTTGATGCAGCAGGTACCCAAGAAAACTTGGGTCCTGGATTAGCAGTGACACCTTTGGTAGGTGTTCTAAATAATTTTCTAGCAGCATGGTCATCAGATTTCATCAAGTAGCAGTTTTTCATTGAATGACCAGATGTGCCACAATAATAGCAAGATGCAGCAGGTTTCAGATTAGATTTATGCACATTCTTATAAACATGATTTTTATGTGCATATGCATGAAACTTTTTGTTGTTGACAGAATTAAAATTCTGTTTACTAAAACCGGCCAGCCAACATTCAACAGCTCTATGGCCCGGCTTCCCACAGTTATAGCATGAAAAGCTCACATATTTTCTGGCAGAGAATTTGATAACATGGGGGTTAAAAAAATTCTTCTGAATGTGCCAACAGTCCTTGACTGTGTGGCCATACTTCCCACATTTGAAGCACTCATTGTGCTTGCCTCTAAAAATATTTCTTCCAAAAGCATTTCCATTTGTAGGGATTTTAGCATGTTTAAAATTCTCATTTCTACCCTGAGCATGCCAGCATTCAATGGCCCTGTGGCCATGCTTTCCACAGTGAGAGCATTTGAGAGAATTTCTTTTAAAAGAACCTGACCAGCATTCAGAGGTCTTGTGACCAATCATGTTGCAGTTAAAACAGATGATGTGCTGGTTCATTGAAACAGATTTATTTTTACTAAAAACATGTTGGTTTGCAGAGAATTTAGCATGATATGAATAAAAGATTTTCTTACCACTAGCAAACCAGCAATGAACAATTGAGTGTCCTTATTTGCCACAATTAGAACATGTGACACTCCTTTTCTGAGGTGAAGGATTTTTATCATGAGATCTCCTTGCATTCTTATCATCATTCTCCATCAACTTACTGATGTGAAACAAATGCCGAAGTCGATTCTGTCCGGTTCTGGAATCTGTGACCAGCAGCTGTTGAAGTGGCTGTGGATCGCACTCTGGAATTTTGCCGGAGGCGCGGTTGGTGCCGTTGGCTTCGTAACAGGGTAGGGATACAGCACAATTTTTCTGAATTTTGGTTCCGCCCGAACCTGGTCGCCACGGACGACTGAGCGGGGACCCCGTTCTGGTTCTGTGCAGGGGCAGCTTCTGAACAGCGGCTTGACAGGGACACCACGAGCAACCCCGAACTCCGTTTGGTGCGCGGCAGGTGGCGTTGGAATCGTGGGGACGACTACTTTCCAGCGGCACTGGTCTCGCCTCAGTCGGATGTCGGTGTGGATGTGCAGGTCCCATTGAGTGGGGACTGGTCGGAGGAGACAGACAGGAGGCAGAATGGGGTCGTCGGGGTATAAAATTTGTAACTCTGGCCACCGACCTCTGATTGCGGTTCCGTCTTCTGATCCCGGTAGCTGACTTGAGGATGGAGAACTTTGATGAAGATTCTGGAGCCTGAATCCTTCAAGAAGAGGTCGTGGTTGCTGCCCCAAACCGCTTCAGGTCGCTGTCAGGCCTTCTCTGCGCAGTCGGGGAAGAAAGTCCCTTGTGGGCGGCCACGAACTCGGATCGACACGATTCCAACTCGCTTGCGAAGAGGACTTGTGGACGATCAACTTTGCTGAAGACCTTGGATGCAGACTCCACCTGGAACGAGCTGGAAGTTACTCTGCAAATTGGGCCAGAAGCTGCCTGCGGGTTTGGGATGGGCTTGTGGAGTGGGGGCTAAGTTTAGTGGTGGTGTTTGTGGGTGTAAGCTATGGGGATAGTGGGTGGACGTGGTTGGGGTTGCAGGGGGTTGTCTTGAGGCTGTGGAAAGGGGTGCAGTGCGTGTATGACGGGAACGGAGGTAGCGTGGGCGTATGAGGTAATAGCGTGGTCGGGAGGAAGAAGCTTAGAGGGTGAGGCAAGGAAGGTAGACTGCCGCAGCAGTGAAAGATTGGGTTAGAAGACAGGAGGAACTGGGGAACGGGAAGTTCGGCCAAGCTGTGGGGGTGAGCGGAAGATGCTGGTGGCTGGAGGAGAAGGGAGGAATGAAGGGCATCAACACCCGTGGCAAGGAGGGAAGAACTGGGCATCTCACCCGTGGAGAGGGAAGGAAGAACAGGCACTCACGGCCATGGGAATTAAAAGAGGGGGGGGGGGGGGAAGAAGATAAAGGAGGGGAGGGCCCCTCCTACGTGGGCATCACATGGGGGTTCCAAAAATAAGATTTCATTCACTGTTTTTCAAATGAAAGATACATGACTCTTTTATAGACTCTCAAAGAAGACCAAAAGACACTATCCTAAACACTTAATGTCTACTTATTATAGTTCTCTTGGGGAGACCAAAAGACACTATCCTAAACACTTAATGTCTACTCATTATAGTTCTCTTGGGGAGACCAAAAGACACTATCCTAAACACTTAATGTCTACTCATTATAGTTCTCTTGGGGAGACTAAAAGACACTCTATTGGAAGACTTAAAGACAAAAATATGAAAGGACTATTACATAATTGCTACGGACATAACCCATAAGGCCCATAAAGAGGCCCATTTATCATGAGACAAATAGATTGGCCATTTGATTGTGTTGATGAAGTTGATTGCCGATCCCCGTCAAATTTTTAAATTTTGAATCTTGAACCGAGGATTCCATCACTTACACTCATGCATCAGATGTCCAAATTTATGATAGTAATGACAGATCATTTTCTTTTTGGATGCATGTGAATGTGTGTGAGGACTGTAATTAACATGCAGTGATGAACCCTTTTTATTTATTTCCTGATTTATAGTCCTTTTCTGATTTTTATCCTGTTTTCCTGTTTTCTTAGCCTTGTACTGAGTTGGAGATGAAGTAGAAGGCTCATCCTGTTCAGAAGATTTAACAAAAACAGTTTTCAGGTTGGCTCCATCAATCTTCCTCATGACTGGACTGTAACCCAGTCCTTCTTTCTTAAAATTAATCTTTGTTCCTAGCTTTTTCTGAACAGTGGGCTGTTTGTCTTTTGATGTTGTGGCTACATTTGAAGCATTTACAAAGGATGTTGTAACTTTGTTCTGCAGAGCCTTTTTAATTAGATTATTGTAGCCCAACCCTTCCTTTTTGACATTGACTTTTACACCTAGCAGCTTGTCTAGGTTTTCTTGCCCATCAACAAATTTAGACAAAGATATTCTCAAATCCTGAATTTCATTTTCTAAAGAGGAAATATGCAACTCGTAACTGGCAATCTCTTGCTCACTGCAATTCACACATTCAGTTAACACATTGTTAGCAGTTTTGTATTTTTCAACTTCCTGTTCTAGATTGCTCAGTTTATCAGAATCTTCAACGCAAATACTTTTACCTCTTTCTAAAGCTAGAAGTCTCTCAGACATAGTGAAGTTCATCATTCTTAACTTCTCATTTTCTTCCTTAAGTTTGTCATTCTGTACCAATTCATTTATTAGAAGCTGATCTTCTGAATTGACTTCTTGCTTTCTTCTGTTTTCAAATTCCTTCATTTCTTTTTGTTGTTTTTCAAAATCTTTCTGTAATTGTAAGTTTACAGATATTATGACATTCAATTTTTCAATCAGCAATGTGTTCTCCTTTTTAAGTTTCTCTAAACTTTCTTCATTTTCTTTGGAGAAATTTCTGAGAGAATCATTCTCACTTTTCAGCTTGTTTAGATCAGATTTAGCACATTCAACTTCTTTCAGCAAATCCTTACTTTGAACAAAATCATGACTAGCTAAGGTAAGCTTCTTTTCAAGTTCAGAGATTTCTTTTACATGATCTTGATTTTCAATTTTTAGCAATGAAATTTGTTTCTTCAGCATTTGAGTATCAGACATACTAGCATCAAGAACATTTTTCAATTCAGCACAATTTATACAAGGAGAACTTGAACTAACTAACCCAGAACCCTTCTTCAACTTTTTATACTATTTTCTTAAACTCTCATGTGACTCTAATAATTCAGCATATGCATTCTCCCAATCATCTAGAGAAAAATTCTCGAAGAGATTTACCTCATCATCATCATCTTCTTCATTTTGGCTGCCACTTTGATTGCTTCTGTTAGCCATCATGCAGCTGTCCTCAATTCTCTTCTGAGTTCGCTTCAGTATATCCAAAATGTCTTTAGAAGACCTGCAATCATGAAGGCAAGACCATAAGGCTCTGTCAGTAGCTGCTTTCATCAGATTAAAGGCTTTCTGATTTTCTCCATCCTTTGATCTGTGTCTGTCGGTCCATTTGGATACTTTCGTTGGTAATGTGTGAGGACCTTGTGAAATTAATTTCCACAGATATGGATCAACAGATTTAACATAAGCACGTAAAGCACTGTGCCACTGACTGAAATCAGAACCACTAAAGACGGGTGGATGAGCCATTGAAAACAAATCAGATTAATGCAACATGAATATTGATGCACTAAAAAAAAATTAGCACTGAAGACTGCAAGATCAGATCTGCAGGTCGCTGGACCTTCTAAGCAGACACCGCTCTGATACCAATTGTTAGGGTGCTAAGTCCGGATACAGAGGGGGGTGAATGTATCCCCTTCAGAAATAATGCCCAAATTAAAACTCTAAAGCTCAGATATGTGGAATAAAAACTAATGAGCTCTACAAGATGAGATGATAAGATAGCACATGATCAAACAGTTGGACTGCAACAATGCAGCCACCTGATCAAACCAGAAATGCAGACAGAACTATGCAACCCAAACACACCTAGCAAAATATAATGCTCAAGGTTACTTCAGATAGGAACAATACAAACAATCCAAGATAACACAACTAACCATGCATGCATAACCTGTGAATAGGAGGTAGAAGGCAAGGAACAAACGCACAAAGCAAAACCACTACACAGAAGATTTTTAGGTGGTTCGGTCCTCCAGACCTACATCCACCCCTTACTCCCAACCGGAGTGAGGCTTCACTAGCCAACGCTAGAAACAAGCAGACTCAGTCTGCGAACACTTGCTGCCACACAGCTTGACCAGGGGAACAACCTCCCCTCTTCCTTCCAACCGGAGGGACACCCCAAGTGACTCCTGGCCACTTGGAAACTAGAGACCGAAGTCTCTCTTCCTCCAGACCAGGAGGGAACCCACCAGTGACTCCCAGTCACCAGCAAACCAGAGGTCAAAGACCTCTCTTCCTCCAGACCAGGAGGGACCCCTGGACTTGCAACCCACAAGCCCAGAACCAGAGATCAGATCTCCCTTCTCCTGAGTCCACAGGAGGAACCCGATCCCCAATAGGGCAATCGGAAGAACAAAGCTAACCAGAGAAACAAAATGAAAAATAAGAAAACATAAAAGGAACAGCGACAAAGGCTGGAAATGAAACACAATAGTCGTTCTGGATTTGATCCATGAACAGACTGAACAGGTCTTCAATAGAACTCTCTCCTCTCTTCTTTTCTTCCTCTTCTTTCTTCTTCTCTGCTCACGCAATCTTTCTCTCTTTCTTCTGCTGCTCTCACTCTCTATTTTCTTCTCTTTCGCAGGCTCTCCCTATCTCTTCTTTTCTCTTCTTCTTCTGCTCTTTTGATCGTTGCTCTCTTTCTTCTGCTTCTCTGCTTTCTTCACTGGCTTCTATTCTCTCTGTATATACTTGGCCACTTCGATCACCCTTCATCCGAAGACGAAGCCTTCTATTTATATCAGCAGCAGCACTGGGCGCGTGTGGTCTCCACAGCTCCCGCCCAAACCTTGGACCACGTGGCAGCTCTCCAGCAAGCTTCAGCACACGTGTCACGATCCTGGGCCTTTATCCATTCTTGGATCACGTGCCCTCATTAATCTGAATCCTCTGCAGGCAGAGACAAAGGAAATGTGATTAGTTAGTTCAGTCATACAACCACGAATGTATATACTTTAGAAGCAGTAAGTGAGTAAGTGTGTACACTGAGAGAGTGTATAGACTTGTAAGACTTTATGCGATCTCAGTGTATATACTTGCTGAAGAATGCATTATCATAACAGGAGGGAGTGTGTAGACTTCTGTGAAATGCATGAAGGAATCGAGTGTATAGACTTGGATATCTTCATGCGAGCTCAGTGTATAGACTTGCAGTTAAATGCATTAGTTAACCAAGTGTGTAGAGTGTATACACTTGAAAGCCTTCAAGCGTCCTCGGTGTACAGACTTGTAACAAGCCTATCGGATGTATAGACTTCGATGAGAGCAATGCATGAGCACCCAATGTACAGACATCCTGTCCCTGCAGCTGACGACTCCAGTGTATAGACTTGCTGAGGGAGCGACTGTACAGACTTTAACTCAACAGTGATGAATAGACTCTGAATCAAGGCGGGCTGTACAGACTTTGAGAAAGAGTCCAATGTGCAGACTTGCCACCGACCAATGTGTAGACTTGATGGTTGAGAGACGATGGCCAGGACAAGGCACAAACGGATGTATAGACTTTGGACTTGAACGCCCAAGCAGGCTGTACAGACTTGAAGAGTAAGCCAGTGTATAGACTTCAAAAGCTTGAAGGCCCAATGTACAGACTTTGAAAAGTCTGAACCAATGTACAGACTTGATTAAGACAAGGCAGTTGAGTGTATGGACTTTGGCAAGCAAACGGCAGGCAAATGATGTGTAGACTTGCCCAGAAAACGTAGGGAAAGGTATGAGTGTATAGACTTGGCCAAACATAGGGAAAGGTGAGGAGAGTATAGACTATGCTTCACTTCGAGCAGCCATAGTGATGTATAGACTTAGCCTTTGAGATGTAGCTGTACAGACTTGGAGAGTTGAAGCCAATGTACAGACTTGATGATATCAAACCGATGTACAGACTTGCAGATGCGAAGCCAATGTACAGACTTTATGATATGAAGCCAATGTACATACTTGCAGATGCGAAGCCGATGTACAGACTTTAAAGGCTGTGAACAACAAGGCATGCTGTACAGACTTACTCAATCAAACTGATGTATAGACTTTGAAGGATTTGAACGGGAGAATGTATAGACTTTAAGAACCGAAGCTCACGTTGTACAGACTTTGTTACCCAAACGATCAATGTATGGACTTGAATTTCTGGAAACGAATTAATAGACTTTGCCACAGTCTAATGTATAGACTTCCGGTGTGAATGAAATGCTGTACATACTTGCTCAAACAGTCCGATGTATGGACTTGGAATTCCAACAGAAGGATGTATGGACTTTGATAAGAGAATGGCTGTACAGACTTCAGGTGAAGAACAATGTATAGACTTCCAATATGAAGACCAATGCACAGACTTCGAATATGAAGACCGATGTATGGACTTCGAATATGAAGACCAATGTATAGACTTCCAATATGAAGACAATATATAGACTTCGAATATGAAGACCGATGTATGGACTTCGAATATGAAGACCAATGTATAGACTTCCAATATGAAGACCAATGTACAGACTTCGAATATGAAGACCGATGTATGGACTTCGAATATGAAGACCAATGTATAGACTTCAATTGAGTGCATTGGCTGTACAGACTTGGAAATCTTTGAGCGATGTACAGACTTGGAGTTAATGCATGAAGACCCAGCAATGTGTAGACTTGACAGTGAATGCATGAATAGTGAATCAATGTGTAGACTTCACTTCAAGCAAGCTACAGCCCAATGTTTAGACTTGATGATGAAACAGTCTGATGTACAGACTTGTCTAAATGCAGCAATACACAGACTTGCAAAGACGCTGAATGAGACGGTCGGCTATACAGACTTCGACTTCAATGCATGGGCTTTGAATGCTTGAGAGACGATGCATGAGACGCAAATTAAGACAGTAGGCTGTACAAACTTGAAGTAAAGCTTGCAGAAGGTGATGTATATACTTGGATGCCCAACACCAATGTACTGACTTTGAAGAGAAGACAAATGTATGGACTTTATGGCTTAACGAGAGTGCTGACAGTATGCTCAATGCAATTGTGCAGACTTCCACAAGCAGACATCCACAAGCAGAGTAAAGTAATGAATGCTTTATGCATCATCCACAAGTAGAGTAAAGTAATGAATGCTTTATGCATCAGATAACATGACTGAACATCAAATATGCAATGCTTTAGATCTGTTAAACTAATCTGAGCAGCAAGATGACTGAACATTTGAAAGACTGCATTATGATCAGAAAATGACTGAATAACAGCATGATAACTCACACAGCAAGATGACTCACAGTGATTAACTCACATCAAAACCAATCATCAAAACCATCATCAAAACCACAGGGGCACAACACTGGGGGCACAAGAGCCTTCTTGGCATTCAACAAAATTTTTGAATTTTCACTAATTTTCACATGAAAATACATGGTTTTATATGCTTCCAACCAAATCTAACCTCCACCCTTAGATCTAGGGATGTGAGATGGATGGCCTGGATTGCATGCCACAAACACAAAAAAATAAATATAATATACAAGGGGGGGGGCCTATTGACCAAGAATGGCAAGGGGGACAAGTTTGACATGGTAGGTAGCCTACCATGGAAATTCTTACCCCCTTGTCTACCCATGTGGCATATGACTAGTCCAACCTTCTAGATGTCCACCTAGGATAGTTGACCAGCCCCACAAGGTGACATGGACCAATGGGAGAGGGCTGAGGGCCCCCTTGATGGTCCTACTGACAAATTACATAGAAACCCACACAATCCGTGGGAATGACGCATTGGCTTATAAAGCCGTACAATTGCGCATATACTTTCCCAAGGATATAAACACAAACTAAAAGGACATAAATGCAAAAGTAAATGTACATGCTCGGCGTCGATTCCCATCACATAGAAGCTGTATTACACAGTTCAACCGACATTCCCAGAATGACCTATACCTGCCATTGATCTAGTGGCATTCTGCCCTGACCAAGCTCTAGCCACCTTAGTCTAGTGGCACTCCGCCCTAGCTAGGCTCTGCCTGCCTCGGTCTAGTGGCACTTAGCCCTTATTGAGTTCCACCTACCTTGGTCTAGTGGCACTTCACCCTGACTGAGTTCCACCTACCTTGGTCCAGTGGCATTCTGCCCTGTCCGAGCTCTTCCTACCTTGGCATAGTGGCATTCCGCCCTGGCCGAGCTCTACCTATCTTAGTCTAGTGGTACTCCGCCCTGACTGAGTTCCACCTACCTTAGTCTAGTGGCACTCCGCCCTGACTGAGTTCTATCTACCTTAGTCTAGTGGCACTCCGCCCTGACTGAGCTCTACCTACCTTGGTCCAGTGGCATTCCGCCCTGTCCGAGCTCTTCCTACCTTGGCATAGTGGCATTCCGCCCTGGCTGAGCTCTACCTACCTTAGTCTAGTGGTACTTCGCCCTGACTGAGTTCCACCTACCTTAGTCTAGTGGTACTCCGTCCTGACTGAGTTCCACCTACCTTAGGCTAGTGGTACTCCGCCCTGATTAAGTTCTGCCTACCTTTGTCTAGTGGCATTCCGCCCTGTCCGAGTTCCACCTACCTTGGTCCAGTGGCACTTTGCCCTGACTGAGTTCCACCTACCTTGGTCCAGTGGCATTCCGCCCTGGCCGAGCTCTACCTACCTTGGTCTAGTGACACTCCGTCCTGGCCGAGCTCTCAAAAAAATATATAAATAATGATATATAAAACAACATTGCCGTTACGGGCCTTACGCCCGAATCGGCGCAAAAAAAAAAAAAATCTCTTGCATTAGCATTACCTTCTTGCTGACGAATAAACCCTTTTCCTCGGCACAAGACTTTGTGTCCTAGCCGACACTTTTACAACATTGCCATTACGGGCCTTATCCCCGAATCGGCACGAATCTATCCCTTGCGTTAGCATTGCCTCCTTGCTGATGAATAAACCCCCCCTTTTCTCGGCGCAAGACCTCATGTCCTAGCCGACCCGCTTACAATATCGCCATTACGGGCCTTACGCCCGGATCGGCGATAAATCTATCCTTTGCGTTAGCATTACCTCCTTGCTAATGAATAGACCCTCTTTTCTCGGTGCAAGGCTGCGTGCCCTAGCCAACTGCCATATGCTACTACATAGGGTCAAACACCGCATGATTGACCCATCCTCGTTTTCTCATTCTAAAAAAAAGAGAAGTAAAAAAAAGAAAGAAAAGAAAAATGAGGCTTAAAATAGAGAGGCCTCATTGGTCTTGTTCCTACACCAGGGCAAGGGCAAAAATGGCTATAACCCGGTTGCGGTGAAAACCTGAAAGGGCGCCGCAGACAAAATTGGGTACCCCGCCACGTCAAAACCCGAAAGGGCGCGTGGGCAAAAGCAAGAGGGGGCTGACTTTGGCGAAAACTCGAAAGGGCGCTTGAGTCAGTAATGTGGTAATTTAAGTTCCGCCTCACCCTCATCTTAGTGAAACTCCGAAAGGGGCGATCAACATGATCCCCATCGGAGATCTTTCTCTCAACCACTTTGTGACCCTTGTCATCATGGGCAAGATCGGTCGACTTCCTTATGACCCTTGTCACCATCGGCAAGATCGGTCAACCTCCTTGCGACCCTTGTCACCATCGGTAAGATCGATCGACTTCCTTATGACCCTTGTCACCATCGGCAAGATCGGTCAACCTCCTTGCGACCCTTGTCATCATTGGCAAGATCGGTCGACTTCCTTATGACCCTTGTCACCATCGGTAAGATCGGTAAACCTCCTTGCGACCCTTGTCATCATCGGCAAGATCGGTCAACTTCTTTATGACCCTTGTCACCATCGACAAGATCGGTCAACCTCCTTGCGACCCTTGTCATCATCGGCAAGATCAGTCGACTTCCTTATGACCCTTGTCACCATCGGCAAGATTGGCCAACTTCCTTGCGACCCTTGTCATCATCGGCAAGATTAGTCAACTTCCTTATGACCCTTGTCACCATCGGCAAGATTGGTCAACCTCCTTGCGACCCTTGTCATCATCGGCAAGATCGGTCAACCTCTCTTATGACCCTTGTCATCATCGGCAAGATCAGTCAACCTCCTTGCGACCCTTGTCATCATCGGCAATATCGGTCAACCTCTTTACGACCCTTGTCATCATCGGCAAGATCGGTCAACCTCCTTGCGACCCTTGTCATCATCGGCAAGATCGGTCAACCTCCTTGCGACCCTTGTCATCATCGGCAAGATCGGTCAACTTCCTTGCGACCCTTGTCATCATCGGCAAGATCGGTCGACTTCCTTACGACCCTTGTCACCATCGACAAGATTAGTCGACTGCCTTTTGACCCCTGTCATCATCGGCAAGATCGATCAACTTCCTCGTGACCCTTGTCATCATCGGCAAGGTCGGCCAACATCTCCTCGAGCCCGGCTTTGCCCCGAGAATTGAGTTAAAAAAATGAGAATGAAAAATGATGAATAAAAAAAATGAGGCTTAAAATAGAGATGTCTCACCAGTCTTGATCCTATACCAGGACAAGGGCAAAAATGGCTCTAACCCAGCCATGGTGAAAACCCGAAAGGGCACCACAGGCAAAATCGAGTACCCCGCCACGTGAAAATCCGAGAGGGCGCGTGGGCAAAAGCAAGAGGGGGCTGGCTTCGGCGAAAACTTGAAAGGGCGCTAAAGTTAGTAATCTGATGAATGACGAATAATGATGATACATCCTCCGCCCAGAGGACCCTCTGCAGGGTTAGAACGGAGTCTTCCTTCAAAAGTCCTACCGACGAATGAATATCTTTCGACCCTTGACACCATCGGCAAGACCGGTCGACATTTCCCTTAACTTGGACCTTTCATCCTCGTTAGTGAATAAACCCTCCTTTGCTTCGACATTTAACCAATGTCGATGAGCAAGCCTCGGTTCGACCCTTGTCATCATCGGCAAGACCGGTCGACGTTTCCCTTAACTTGGACCTTTCATCCTTGTTAATGAATAAACTCTCCTTTGCTTCGACATTTAACCAATGTCGATGAGCAAGCCTCCGTTCGACCCTTATCATCATCGGCAAGATCGGTCGACATTTCCCTTAACTTGGACCTTTCATCCTCGATAATGAATAAACCCTCCTTTGCTTCGACATTTAACCAATGTCGATGAGCAAGCCTCCGTTCGACCCTTGTCATCATCGGTAAGATCGGTCGATGTTTCCCTTAACTTGGACCTTTCATCCTCATTAATGAATAAACCCTCCTTTGCTTCGACATTTAACCAATGTCTATGAGCAAGCCTCTGTTTGACCCTTGTCATCATCGGCAAGATCGGTCGACGTTCCCCTTAACTTGGACCTTTCGTCCTCGTTAATGAGTAAACCCTCCTTTGCCTCGACATTTAGCCAATGTCGATGAACAAGTTACTGTTGGCCCTTGCCACCATCGACAAGACCGGTCAACATCCCATTCACCCTCAGCCATCTCAAAATTTGTTCCATAAATCAAGTACAGGAAAATGATGAATAACAATGAGACTTAAAATAGAGGTGCCTCGCCAGACTTACTCGAATATTCTGAGTAAAGGCAAAAATGGCTTTAACCCAGTTGCGGTGAAAACCCGAAAGGGCACCGCAGGTAAAATTGGGTATCCCGCCACGTGAAAACCCGCAAGGGCGCGTGGGCAAAAGCAAGAGGGGGCTGGCTTCGGTGAAAACCCGCAAGGGCGCTTCAGTCAGTAATGTGACAAAAATGACGAATAAAAAAAAGAGCGAATGATGATGATGAAATAACAATGTCATACTCTTATTTATTGCTTAATTCCTACAAGGGTTCCCGTGTGAGCTTTGCACCTGCGAACCTACCTTTGCTTCGGCGTCTGCCCAATGAATGAGTTACTGTCGACCCTTGTCATCATCGACAAGATCAGTCGGTGTTTTCCTTAGCCCAGACCTTACGTCCGTGTTTATGGGTAAACCTCCCTTTACCATGAACCTTTGCCACCTCCGACAAAGTCCACAAATAAGTCCCTATTTCTACCCTCTGGCCCTTGGTGGCCCGTAAACCTCTCTCCTTATTCCCCGGTGCTCGGCCCAGACGGATCAGTGGTCCTGAGGAGAAGTTGCGTCATGGTGGAGCGAACCCCTCGCCCCTTCCCTGAAGGTGCGAGCGCTCTCCTACCCTAGCGACTGACATACTCCAGACTAAATGAATCTATGCAGTAAGCGAATGTGCAAAGTGAGGGAACGAAAGTTTCCATTCAAACACAAAAGGGAAATACATGTTACCCGGGGCGTACACCCTCCGAAATACGTGGAAGTTCACAAAAAAAGAGAGAGAAGAGAAAATGATCGAGCTATTACAGCAAGCGGCGGAAGATGTCCTCGAACTCCAGTAGCCCTAGGGACGGATAGCGGGCCAACTCTTGTAGACGGTCTTCCTCGTCCTGCAGTCGCGCCAGTTTCTCCTCAAGCGATGTGGCTTGCCCTTCTGCCAGCGCAGCCGCCTCCGTGTGCTGAACCCACAGTTGACCGGACAATGCTAATTCTGCTTTAGCCCGATCAAGTTCGGCACGGAGCTCAGCTATCCGAGTCTTTGGGGAAGTCCTGCGTTGGCCAGAATCATCAGCAGCATCCTGTATCTGCTGAGCAGTTCTTCTCAATGATTGAAGGGAAGCCTGGCACTCTGTCCTTTCAAGTTTTACGGATGTCATTTGATCTATCAAGCTGTGGCCTATGAACTCCCTCCTGTTCACATGCCTAACCGTTGCACCCAGTCCTCCATGGGGCAGCCAAAAGCCAGCAAAGAACGGGAGAGGTGTTCTGTGAGATCCCTCAACTGTGCATAAGTCAACTCGGGGTGAGCTGTCACGGTCTCCTGTAATGTCTCCAGATACTGCCATACTAGGCCACTCGATGAGTACAGACCAAGTAACGGTGCATCCGGGAGTTGAAATTCTACCCGGCTGTCAACTGCAGCCCAAATGTCATCACCCGGTGCAGAAGATGAGGATGGCATATCTTGCAGGGCGCCCGCACCAAGACTGGCCCCCACAAACAATGCAATGGCAGGACTGTCAATGACAGCCACTTCTCTCCCAACCTCGGGCGAGAGCGCCACATCTTGACCTTGGATAGTGGGGAGCGGTTGGTCGCCACTTCCGGCCTCTCCGGCTACCACCAATGATGATTCGATGGCAGGGGTTGGGGTCAGCGAGCTCCCAATCACCTCTTCCACAATTTCACCTTCCTCTTCCCCAGGGAGGCCCTCTTCACTCTGAAGTGGCTCGTCGGCAATGACAAGCTGCTGCTGCTCCAAAGCCATAGCTGACGGCTTAGACCCGGCGACCATCTCCAGTGCCTCCGAGCCTGCTACTATCATGTAATCCTTCGGATACCTCAGGGCTATGGGCCTCAGGACCGGCGGGAACAAGGGCGGATCTGCGCTGAGAGGCGGTAGGGGTATCTTCACGGTTATCGCCGGCAAGGCGACCTCGGCCTGACTAGCAGAAGCCTGCAAGAGAAAGTGAGCATAAGAATCTTGAAAGACCAGCATAATGGCCCGACGAGAATAAGCACAAGACTGAGAAGTGTAGCTCTTACCTCAGTCGGCACTAAGCTCAAATCTGCAATAGTAGGAGCCACTATCTCCATCCCTTCTGACCCTTCTCCCACTGAAGGACCTGGTGGTCCAAAGCTACTCAGCGTCAGCCGTGGAGGACTGAAGGTCATAAAGTCACTCTCATAGGCGGAAGACACCACAACATCCTCAGCCTCGGTTCCCATCAAAAGGAAATCCTCATCGCTCGAGTCACTGCCATAGTCCACCTGCTCCGATGAGGATGAACTTTGAACCAACAACGGTTCTTTCTCCCTCAAAATTGGCGGCTCTTCACCCGGAAGGCCTCCCGCCGGAGCTTCTTACTCAATAGGAGCCTGCTCGACTGACTCTGTGACAGGGATAATGGGCGAGCAAGCTTCTGGAGTGGATCAACATCCCGGAATTATCCCTGGCTCCGTAGAGATTCCCTCAGTTGATTCCATGACAGGGGGAGAAGGTGGTCGAATCTCGACGGAAGCTGAAGAAAAGAAAGCATCCATGTGAGCACAGGGGACAACAAACTATAGAAGTATGCGACTAGATGGGCCATCAATTACCTTCTATTTCGTGGCTGGGCGTGGGAGAGGGCAGATCTGTCTGCACCACATCTCTCTATCTCCGGCTCCCGCAGAGGTGGTAGCCGCTTGTGCGGCCATTGAAGACGAAGCAGCTGCGTTTGCAAGAATAAGAATTGATCTTGATTGCCAAGGTGACGACTGAGCACAAGATAGAAGCATACCTCGGGTCACACGAGCTGGGGGATGAGAGGTCTCGAACTCCTTAAATGAGACCACTCTCGGAAGGACGACCGCAGGTGCTGGGTCCACAGTCTTCTTCCGACAGGCCTGCTTCGCACGAGGGACGGCCTCCCGGACTTGGGACCTCGTCCGTTTCTGAGAATTGCCTGGAGAAAGTGGCGTCGTGGTTGGGGCAGCTTCCGAGACTTCAAAATATGCTGGTTTCTGAGCCTTTATCAGCAGCTCCCTGAAATGCTTAGTCTCTTCCGAAGAAAGCCGAACTGCACACAAGCGAAGGAAAAAGAAGGAGAGATAACATATACAGCAGCAGAAAGGGAAGCCCGAAGCTGAAGAAAGAAAAAATATATACCTGCTGGTCCCGTATAGAAGGAAGAAAGTGGCCAGTAGAACAACGAAGGCTCTTTGTCCCAAGAGGCGGCTTCGCGAACCAGCCAGCATATGTCCCCTATCACTTCACACTGTTCGGCCAGCAACGCAAGGTCCTCATGGCCACGTGAAGATAGATGGTAATACAGGCCGAGGTGGTCTAGCCCCCATCCATCGGCATATTTGAAAGATAAAAGAACGGGTTGGCCCAATATGCTTTCGCTAGGGCCACCCACTGAAATCCCATGAGAGCGTAGCAGCGCAAACAACCAAGGGGTGCGCTCATATAGCTCCGACCGTTGGTCTTCTCCCCCGATGAAAGTCCTGTAGGGGTAAAGTCGATCGTTCTCAGGATGCCAAGAAGCTGTAGAAGGTGTCAGCTCCTCCACTGGCAACGGAATTTGCTGGAGGACCAGTCGCTCACTACTCACGCGGCACAGGCCCTGAAGCGTCTTCAAGAAACCATCCTTGCTGATCTCTGGCAGTTTTGGTTCCACCTTGGGTGAACATTGCTTGGCAACTTTCCGCACTTCCAGATAGTTTGCCACTGCAGGTAAACTGAATCGATATCCAGAGCAGGCACTGGCTGGGAATCCAGAAATTTACACTCTGCAACAGCCCATCATTCTCTCCTCGAGCTTCTATAAAAGCTCGTGCATGCATTCCACCATTTGATGTACTCTGGAGTCACATGGGGAAAGCGCGCAGGGACCGAAACTCTGAATGAAACCGCATCTCGACGGTGAAAATAGTCCCACCAAATGCGGGCCGCGTCATTTGACACTTGGCCGCCCCGGGCCCTGTTCGGCAGCGCAAATTGGGTGGAAGTGGCTAAAATATGCTGGTCATAGCCAAAGTTCTGACTGAATCGGAAAGGATAATAAGGCTCCAACCACAAGATGCCGCTCTTGCGAAAAACCAGGACGCTCGGCCTTATGGACATCGCCCAATCTATCAACTCTGGCTCCAAAATTGGTCTCATACACTTGGCATCAGAAATGGGATGAACATATTCCTCTACCTCGCTCAGACGGCACTCCCTCATCCTGTTCACCAAGGGGCTAGAGTGGGCCGCCAGACTCCAAAAGTGCAGGACCCCCGGGGAATCTAGTGGAACTTTTGTAACCTTTCCACGTATAGCAAAGAGCTGGTTCGCCACTCGGGTCGGCTCAACACTAGCGAATTCTATCATCCTGGGGACCAGTTGTGCTGACTGGAGCGACCGAGGAGCAGCCTCTGGGAAGAGAGTGTAGACCTAGGCGTTGAAGAAATGCAACGGGCCAACCCTCCGAAGACTCCTGGGAAGGCGCGAGCGGTGCAGGTCTCCCAGCAATTTGTATATCAAACATAGTGCAACAGGGCAAAGCGAGAGCTTCATGTCCCAAGCCATCAGGCAGGCAGGATAAATAGTCTCTGCCCTAATCAAGCTCTCGTCACCTTGCGGGAGAGCGAAGGAGCAGATCCAATAAGTCAGAAACGTAGCACAATGAGTGACTGCCTCTACACCCCTGGGGTTGGGTTGTCCTCCCTCCGAGGTCGAGGGGAAAGCAGCCTATCGCCGAACTCTTTTCTTCCGCTGAACATGAGCCGGCACTACCGAGGGGAAATCTGTGTATTTTTGCTCTCCTTTGAAGAAATACTGAAGCCATGTGCCCATTCGCACACGTCTTTTCTCTCCAGGCTTCCGTGCCCCCCTTTGCTTCATGAGAAGAACAGCAGAGACTGCGGTACGCCTTCATCAAATAGCGGTAGGCAAAACCAGTCAAGTATCACCCTTCACCGTCTGTCTGGTCCTTCAGCCAGTCTGGCCAACAAACTTCCTCATACGGCTCACCATCTATCGGGAGACCGCTTAGCTGCGAGAGACTCCAAAGGTCTAATGATGTCTCTCCTTCCGAAGTATAGAAGGTGTTGTACTCGGGCAGAACACCTCAATCATACCGCAACAAAGACCCTTCGAGATGGGATAGAAGTGCCTTGATTCATACACATTGTGATATACACCTGCTCTGATCAAGATAGGTGCAAACTACTGCAAGACAAAGTCTGTGAATTCTACTGCTCCTGGCCTGAAAGCGTGGGCGTTGGTGGCCTTCAGATCGGTGAACCATCCCACAGAAATCTGGTGCTTGAACCAGACCGCCAGGCAGTCTAACAAGAATAGCTTGTCTCGATATCCCCACTTCAGTAGAGCCAAGAATAAACCAAAAGAAGGCTTCTCTTGGTCTACACGACCCACAGTCTCGTTCCATTGGCAGGGACAAATTCATGGGTTCTAGTCAGCAGCTCGTCTTGTGGAGACAACTCCTGAAGCCCAAGTATGGCACTCCACTTCCTGGGTTCACTTGGCAGATATATGGGTCTTCCCCTGACAACACAGTCGATGAGGCTGTCCCGTCCCTCAAGCAGTGCTAGCTCAGCCTTCCGGACAAGGAAAAGATCCCACTTCCCCTGAAGATTTAACCACTTCAGAAAAGACATCAGATGCTTGTCCTTGGGATGATCCACCCTAGAGCCATCAGGGCATTCATACTTGAAGGAATCACCTCCGATGATCAGCAGGCGGTCTGTGTCCACCGTCTCGGTCTCTGAATCAGAAGACTCTGCTACTATGGCCAGCTTGCCATGGCCTCTGTCCAAAGAATAAACATCCCTCCACGTCACCATATCACGAGAGGAGGAAGAAGATCCAGATGCCATGATATCTGCACCCAAAACAAATACAAAGAAAACAAACAAAGTCAGGAGGCGGCTGTTGAAGACAAAGTCTTTTCTGACAAAAAAATTCGGCGGAGTCTCCCCAGCTTGGGAGATTGCCAGGGCAAAGCGGGAACTCGTCCACTAAGTGACGATCCCTGAAAAAGGCCGTGGGCATCACGCCATGGCCGAATAGGACACCCAGGGGTGCAGCTCCAAGGACAAGCCTACAAGGAGCCTCCAGGGGCCTGGAAAACAAGGGGTTAGCCCCCAAAATCCTCACTCACCACTCTGCTCTCGCCGCCGCGCTCTGGAGGAGAAGGGAAGAGAGAGAAAGTTGAGATGCAAATGAGTTGAAGTGAAGAAAAAAAGAGAAGGAAGATGGAGTTATAGGGAAGGCTTCGACGGGCCAAATCCGGCGCGCTAAAAGGCGCACCGGATTAACATTTCTCTCGCTTCCACTGGTTTTGAAATTCAAAAGATGCAGAGTCAAGCTAATCCGGCGCACTAAATAGCGCGCCGTATTAAGCCTCCTCTCCAAGGGCGCGCCGTATTAAGCCTTCCAATGCAAGAGGCATGCCGTTTTAACTGAAGACCCATGGCCGCACCGTTATAACCACCGCGCCAGATTCAAGGGCCATTCCAAGACCATGTCAAGCCAGACGGGAAATCTGCCCAAACGGAGCTCATCCGCGGGTCCCGCTTCGCTCGTGCCTTGCTCGCAGCACCCGTGGCTGGGGGGCATTTGTTGGCACTCAAAATATACTCAATGGCGATCAAGCCTCAAAGACAAATGATGCGACCTACCAAAGTAGAGAAGCTGAAGAAGACAAACACATTGAAGCCTTCTCAAGCTGCCAGAGCCTCAGGTCACCCATTATGAATGCCGGGGGCTTCACCTGAAGAGGATCGAGAAGAATACAACATAAGCGGGCACTGTCTATCATCCGACCAAGGATGAGCATGCCGTCGTCGTCCGACCAAGGACGAGAACATATCCGTCGTTCGATCAAGGACGAGGATGTACCTGTCGTCTGACCAAGGATGAGCGTGTATTCGTCGTCTGACCAAGGGCATAGGTATACTTGGCGGCACGCCGCCTGAATGAAAGATCCTCCCCAGGTGAGAGAATGCCCTTGGCCCCTCAGAACAAGGGACCGAAGGCTCTGTCAGTAGAAGACCCTGATTACCCGGCGTGGGTATGGCTTCTCGGCATATTGGGCCCATCAGTGGCCAGATGATCGCCCAGTCGAGGCGAAAACACCCCGGGCAGCATACCACTCCCCGTGAAAGCTACCAATGCAAGCCGAGCTGAACCAGCAGCACGAACCATTCTGCCGAGAGCCATGTCAGCGAAAAACCCGCATGTCCTAGCTGAAGGTGCACAAGTGTCAAAAGCAGCCGTTTAGTGGCCCGGAAGTTTCGTCGGTATCTCCCCCTATGGTTTGGCAAGACCACGGAGAGATGAAGAATCACAGCGACTCTCGGAGTCAATCCGGGGCCCACTGTTGGACTCGTATCAAGTCAACGTGACGAAACGGCTCAAATCTGGCGCGCCCCTCTTAATCCGTTGCGCCCCTCTTAATCCGGCGCGCCCTCTTTTCTTTTGGCAGCCTCTTCCCGGCGCGCATGGAGACCCTTAAACCGGCGCGCTAAACCCACGCCAGGTGAAGCTTGGTCGAGGGATCGTCTATATAAAGTCCCTTGTGGTCGAATGAAATGAAAAAGGTGGAGAAAGAGAAAAAAAAGAAGAGATAGAAGCAGCGAAGAGAGCAAGATATTAGAAGGAGATACAGAGATAGAATGTCACGCCCCGAGCGCGGAAGATACCCGGAGACGCGCGACGAGTTTATATCAATCATGTCAATCAGAGTAGTCGTGTATTCGACACAAAGATAGAGATGCACAAATAGCAAGATAACCCAATCCTTTATTTCATAATAGGCTATTACAAATCCAATACTCTGTTTAATAAAAAGAAAAGTACATAGTTGACTCAAGAAAACTATAGAAACAACTAGACGACACTTGAGCAGCTCTATCACTTTCACTCTTGACCATTCCCATCCGATTGACTTCCATCGTCGTCGGACTTACCTGAAAAGTAAAAAGGGACAAACGGAATGAGCGAACGCTCTGTAGGAAATTATATCTCAAGTACTAGCAAGGGGTTTAAGTAATTACATTTTCATGAATGCAATGAAGCTATGCATGCTCGCATAAAACGACAAGATAGAGAAAATGTAATATCAAGGAATTAAGATGGACAAATCATGAACTTTCAATAAGATAACAAGACATTTGAGATATTCAAGCAAGTACATTTAACAAGTCATGTCAAGAACTTTGGCTATCATGTAGCAAGCAAGTGAATTACCCTTTTTCGGGCCACGCATTTCATGTCAAGTCAAGTACGATTTCAAGCATAAGATTTATGTGGAATGTCCAATCTAGAAAGTAAAGTACTCGGTATAATGCCAGATACCTTATCATTTTAACTCCCATGGGCACAAGTACTTTCGAGTGCTCCTCCCAGGACCAGATCGGGCCCTATATGCGCAGGCATTTATCATGTGTTTTGACATCCACTCTTATATATATAGCCAATTTTTGAATTTCAATAATCAAGCTTGTAGACATGTATGACAACTTTGACAGAATGGAGTCCAAAATATGACAAAGGACATAGAGTGGCGATAATAACGGTATAATCACGATATCGATAAAACTAGGTAGAATATGGTTCCCTTAACTGGGTACCATGACAAATCAATATGGACATTCTTTATATAGAATTGAGGTCCACATGAACAGTATATCAAAGATAAGATACCCTCATTCTTATCATAGAATCGAGGTTTACAAGAATGACATGATATGGCATGATATCATCATCCCATTAAGAATTTCTTATGATATACTCCTTGTATAATCATAAGGGCCGATATACCATGTTTCTTTAGATTGACATGGCAAAGATCGTGTAATGGGTTTTTAGGGTACAACCAGCTCAGTCGACCTTGAGGGAATCCAAGGTACGAGGAGTCTTACGGAGGTCTCTATGACTAACTCGCTAGTCCAAAGGAACGGAATGTCCAATGGAGAGCTTGTATGTCAATGAGAATTGAGTGTGATCGATAAAATAATCGTGAAACGTGGGACTATACTCACGGAGTGGAGAATAGTGCCGATATATATTATATAAATAATTGGAACCATCGGTTAACAGAATCAGGATAAAAATATCAGTTTACAGAAAATAACGACTTAGGTAAAGTCGTTTCTCAAGCAATTAACGCCTAACAGAAGGGCGTTTACACATGTTTCCATTTTTTTCAGAATTTCAATATTTCTTTAATTTATCTAAAACGCGCCCTGGACAGGGGCGTTTTCTTTGCAATGAGACGACTACAGTAGAAGGCGTCTTTTTATTTACAATATTTTACAGAACATATTTATTTTCAGAAATTATCAAAAACGCGCCCTTGGCAGGGGCGTTAATCATTAAATTCTTATTTTTACAGAATATATTGTTCGGGATTTTAACAGAAACGCGCCCTATGAAGGGGCGTTACTTTTCAATTCACGCCCTAGTATCGGGCGTTAGTCTAGTGAAAGACGACCTAGCCACGGTCGTGAATTCAAGAAATACCATGAATTTTCATGGGCAGTAATAATTTCAGATAATAGAATTCATGGAGAACGAATGTATGGTCATGACAATAAAATTAACAGGTTTGAAGACATATGATCATGTATTATTGTAGAATCATGATTTCATAGATAATCAATTCTTAACATGGGTGATTAATGATTAAATGAAATTAACGCCTGTGTACAGGGCGTCAAATCTAAAATTGGCGACCTGATAAAGGTCGTTTCTTGTGAATTAGTGCCCTTGACAGGGGCGTCTCTTTCGAAATATTGCAGAAACGTATTAAAACTATAATAAATCATATGCATGTCATGCTTATATATATGTATATCTTGCATTAATTTTTGTTTGGGCTATCATAACTTGAGAAAACCTACCTTAATTGATATCTGGAGAGGGGACACGTGAATAACTTGATAAGAACACACTGAAGCTTCTAATACCCTTGATAGCAGTAGTATGCAGATCGGACAGGAAGAAGAAGAAAAATTTAGTTGATGAAGATGATGGAGATGATGATCTTCAATCAACCTGTAGGGGAAGAAAAAGGAAGGAAGGTGAGGATATAATCGAAGTTAGGGAAACGGTTGAAGAACATTACCTTGTTCTTCGGCAGTAGCTGTGGAGCTTCCTACAAAGAAAAGTCAATGAAGATTTATCAGTTCTTCATGCAGTCGAAACAGAGGGCAAAAGAAAATAAGAAGAACATATGTTCTTCACTTACCGTGCAGCAGCAGGTCGATCGTCCAAATAGGTTTAGGGTTCGGCTGTCAAGAGTCTTTATAGGATTTTGGGAAATCCTATTAGGGTTAGTGATTGTGTGGAAGTAATACTTCCTTGATAGAGTCCTTACCACCCTTTAACTCTTTCTAATACTTATCCATTACCCTGGATAAGCTCCCGTGTCGAACGGAACTCGAATGGAATTAACGACCTTGGTCAGGGCGTCGATTCTTGAATTGACGGCCTGGTTCAGGTCGTTTCTTAAGAAGCGCCTTTCGTTAGGGCGTTCCTTTGTTTAAAACACGCCCAAGATAGGGGCGTTTCTTGGCCTTACCGTTTTTGACGTTTAGAATTTGATGCCGTGTTGTCAGGGCGTCTCTTCATGAATCACGCCTTTGCTAGAGGCGTTTCTAATTTAAATAGCGCCTTTATCCGAGGCGTTATTTTATTTTGTTTTATTTATCTATTTATTTGATTTATTTAAAATCTTTATTGTTATTAATATTTTATCAGGGTTGCTACACCCTCCCCCACTTAAAAGAATTTGGTCCCCAAATTCAATTGCATAATATGTATACACGTGGAGAGTGTAGATCATATACCTCTTAGAATAACTCGGGAAATCGTTTCTTCATAGATTCCTCGGTCTCCCATGTCGCTTCGTGTTCAGTATTCTTATTCCATTGCACCTTGAGCATGGGAATAACCTTATTCCTTAGAGCTCGTATTTCACGATCTAAGATCTTCATAGGCTTCTGTTCATATGTGAGATCTTTCTGGATCACCAGATCTCAATGTTCAATAATGTGCGAGGGATCGTGTACATACTTCTTCAACATAGATATATGAAATACATTATGTACCTCGGACAATTGAGGAGGCAACGCGATGCGATAAGCAACCTCGCCAACTCTTTCAAGTACCTCAAATGGTCCGATGAATCTTGGCATAAGCTTGCTCTTAACACCAAATCTTCGTATGCCACGTCCAGGTGATATCTTGAGAAATACATGATCTCCGATTTGGAATTCAAGATCTCTCCTTCTTGTGTCAGCATAAGCCTTTTGCCTTGTCTGAGCAACTTGCAATCTTTCTCTGATTACTTGTATCTTCTCAGTTGTATCCCTTACCATGTCTGGACCTATCAGTTGTTTCTCTCCAACTTCGTTCCAGCATAAGGGTGATCGACAACTCCTTCCATATAAAGCTTCGAAAGGTGCCATTTGGATACTAGCTTGGTAGCTATTATTATATGCAAACTCAATTAAAGGTAAATGATCATGCCATCTTCCACCAAAATCAATGATGCAAGCTCTTAGCATATCTTCCACTACTTGGTTTGTTCTTTCGGTCTGACCATCCATTTACGGGTGAAAAGCAGTACTAAAGTTAAGCCTTGTTCCCAACGAATGTTGTAATCCTTTCCAAAAATGAGAAGTGAAACGGGGATCTCTGTCAGACACGATCGAGACAGGAATTCCATGTAACCTGACTACTTCCTTGATGTATAGTGCAGCTAGCACATCAATTGACCATCGACTTTTTATTGGCAAGAAATGCGCCGATTTAGTTAATCGGTCAATGATAACCCAGATTCCATCGTGTCCTCTTTTTGATTTAGATAATCCCATGATGAAGTCCATACCAATATCCTCCCACTTCCACTTAGGAATATCTAGAGGATGTAGTTTTCCAGCAGGCTTTTGGTGTTCCGCCTTAACCTGTTGGCATGTGAGACAGCGTGATACATAGTCCGCTATTTCTCTTTTCATGTTGGGCCACCAAAAGTTCCTCTTTACATCGTGGTACATTTTGGTTGATCCTGGATGAATCGTGTACCTTGATCTGTGAGCTTCATCTAAGATCTTTTTCTTTAATTCGGACAATCAGGTATACAAGTTCTATCTTTGAACAATAATCTTCCATCAGAAGCTATCTGAAAGTCGGATTGTCCTTCTAATCTGCCTTTGATTTCTACCAATATAGGATCATCATCCTGAAGTGCTTGTATCTCAGATAATAAATCTGACTGTATGCTTACATGAGATAATGTGACAAATTTGGCTTCCTTGTCCAAGCTTATATTGAGCTCGGAGAATTGTTCTAGCAACCTCCATTCTTGTATCATACAATTGGCTATCATTGCTCTCGGCTTTCGACTAAGGGCATCAGCAACATAATTACCCTTTCCAGGATGATATTGTATATTGAAGTCGAAGTCCTTGAGGTATTCTAGCCAGCGTCTTTGTCTCATGTTTAGCTCTTTTTGTGAAAATAGATATTTGAGACTTTTGTGATCGGAGTATACAGTAAACTGCACTCCATATAAGTAGTGTCTCCATATCTTTAGGGCAAATACCACCGCGGCCAGTTCTAAGTCATGGACGGGGTAATTCTCCTCATGCTTCTTCAGTTGACGAGAAGAGTATGCTATGACCTTCCCTTGTTGCATTAAGACACACCCGAGGCCAATGCCAGAAGCATCGGTGTAAACCTCGAATTTCTCTCCTTCTATCGGTAGAGCTAACACCGGAGCTGTGGTGAGATGATCTTTGAGAGTTTGGAAACTTCTTTCACATTCCTCACTCCATTCATATCGGATCTCCTTGCGTGTTAACCTTGTAAGGGGCACGGCGATCTTGGAGAAGTCTTTGATGAATCGCCGATAATAGCCTGCAAGGCCTAAGAAACTTCTGATCTCGCTAGCATTGGTTGGTTTTTCCCAGTTTCTAACAGCTTCGACCTTTGACGGATCTACTGATAATCCATCTTTTGAAATCACATGTCCTAGAAAAGCCACTTCTTCAAGCCAGAATTCACACTTGCTGAGTTTTGCATATAATTGATTTGTCCTCAAGACTTGCAATGCCATCCTCAAATGCTTTTCATGTTCTTCCTTAGTCTTGGAATATATCAATATATCATCAATGAAGACTACTATGAATTGATCCAAGTAAGGCCTGAATATGCTGTTCATTAACTGCATGAAGGCAGCAGGGGCATTTGTTAGTCCAAAAGGCATAACAACAAATTCGTAATGGCCATACCTGCTTCTGAATGCAGTCTTATGAATGTCATCATCCTTGATTCTTAACTGATGATATCCCGACCTGAGATCAATCTTGGAAAAATATTTGGATCCTGAAATCTGATCAAATAACTCATCGATTCTCGGCAGTGGATACTTGTTCTTGATAGTGAGATGATTCAACTGTCGATAGTCGATGCACAATCTCATGGATCCGTCCTTCTTCTTCACAAATAAGACTGGTGCTCCCCACGGGGAAGTACTTGGTCTAATAAACCCTTTTCGAATTAGTTCCATCAACTGCTCCTTCAACTCTTTGAGTTCCGCAGGGGACATTCTATAGGGTGCCTTTGAAACTGGACCAGCACCAGGGACTAAGTCAATGGTGAAGGCCACTTCTCTTTGAGGGGGTAATCCCGACAAATCTTCCGGAAATACGTCTGGAAATTCTTGCACTACCTGAATGTCTTCTATCTTAGTGTCCTTTGTTTCCTTAACTGTGACAAATGCAAGGAAAACTGTACATCCTTTCCTGATGAGCTTGCTAGCTCGGAGGGCCGAAATAAGAGGGGAATTGCTCCAACTCTTGGGACGAGTAAAGACTAATTCTGGAATATCTTTGAAAGCAATTTGGCTATTGCGGCAATCAACCGTTGCCTGGTATTTGGATAACCAGTCCGCTCCTAGTATAACATCATACTCCTTTAGATCGAGGCATATGAGATCTATAGGTAAATTCCTACCTTGAACTATTACCTCACAGTTTTGGTAGTGATGAGTAATATCATTTTCACTTCCAAGAGGAGTAGTTAGAACTATTTTTATCCATTCTGGTTCTAACGGTAACGGGTCGGCAAACTTCTTAGAAATAATGGAATGCGATGCACCCGTATCAAATAAGACATAAGCACTTTTGGAACAAACTGTTAATGTACCTTCTACCAGACCACCTTCTTCTTGCTCGGTCTCCTTTATTGCATGAAGTCGAGCATTCTTTGTCACCGGGCGTTTACCGTCACCGGCTTGGTCATTCATTAATGGACAATCGGGAATCCGATGTTCGCGACTCCCACAACGGAGACAAGCTCCTAATTTCCTCCAGCATTCTTCTGTCTTGTGACCAGCCTTGTCACAATGCTTGCATACTGTATTAGAAGGGGTAGTTGTGATAGAGAAAGGCTTGGTCTTTTTGAACTTATGGTCTTGAGAGGAAGAACCTCCATTATTGGGCCTCTTCTTGAAATTGGGTTTGAAAGAACCCGAACCCGTGACTTGTTCCTTCTTGTCTTTCCCACGGATCCTATCAGATAGTTCCGTGGCATCTTCAAGTAGTTGAGCTCGGTGCACGATTTCAGAATAAACTTGAATATCCATCGGCGCTAGCTGAGTAATATAGTGGGGCCTAAGCCCATTAAGAAATCTTCGAGCTTTCATCTTCTCCGTGCTAATCAAATGTTTAGCATATCTAGACAACCTAGAGAACTGAGCTTCATAATCTGCTAATGACAAAGTTCGTTGCTTTAATGCAGCGAATTCTGCAGCCTTCTTTTCTTGGACTCGGTCCGAGAAATATTTAGCATTGAAGTATTCCACAAATTCTTCCCATGTTACTTGAGTAGGATCGATGGTTGCTTCAATAGACTCCCACCAGCATCTAGCATCTTTCTCTAACTGGAATGTAGCTAATAGAACTTTGTCCTGATCCGTGCATTGCATGACACGGAATATGCGTTCGGTTTCCCGAATCCAATACTCGGCATCGTCCGGATCGGTCGATCCTATGAACTTCGGGGATTCATTGTAAGACCCCAAATTCTTTAGAAATTTATTTAGAAAGTTATTTATAATTATTTGGAATTTATTTGAAGTTATTCGAATTAATGAGAATTATCCAAATTAATTAGATTAATTAATTAATTAATAGAATAAGTCATTTTTATACTATTTTCTAAAAATCCCCAAAAATCACATCTTGTAGAATTAATTTTTTTTATCAACTTTGTCTTCAACAATTAAGCCTAATAAAATCGTTTATTAAGTCGAATTAGCAAACTAAGTCTTCCGAACTTAATATTTAATTAATTACGGAATAGTAGAAGTGGAATTTTATCTACCATATAAAAATTCATAAAAATAGTAATTAAATAATAGATGCTTCGACTAACACTTTTGTCTTCTTGGAGTAAGCCTAATTAAATCATTATCTAGGCCTAATAAGTGGATTAAGCCTGACTTACAACCCACCTAACCCAAATTCGTATTCACTATTCACCCAAACTTTGAACATCAAATTCGAGCTTGTTTCTCAACCAAATGGGTTGATTCCAGAGGAAAATGAAAGGTATTACATAAAGGAACATTTACCCTCAATCAATTTGAGGTAAACTTAGTTCCAAAACGTGCTGCCGACATAGTTTGGTCAAGTCAAGGATTTCGGCGCCGTTTCTAAACACGTAGCTTGCAACAGCGAATACTCCCAATTCAGAAGGCTCCAGAAGCTCTATGAGCTATCAAAATGAATCCCTACGAGTCTTCTTTCATTTGGCTGCTGTGGGGTTCACTGAAATTTCGGATCTAGAGAGATCTAGTTTGATTTGTGGAGGTGGGTCAGCAGGCCGTTGGCTTCCCTTCATCCTTCTTTGATCCATCGATTGAGGTAGGAATTCTCAACCAAATCTTGATCATGAGTATAGCAAATTATTCCTCTCATCGAGCTCTATCCATTGGTGGCAAAAGCCCCAATTTTCGTTAGGTGTCCGTGGAGAAATCGAGCTTTTTGTGAGGTGCTGTCCAAGTGTTCTTCATCCTAGGGTTTGAGTTTTCTCTCTCCGATTTGAGGTAGGATCTAACAACCAAACTCTAATTAACTTACATGAAGTAATAAGCATGTTATTATCTTTCATTTAACGTAGAAAGCCCCAAATTCCATTAAGCATGCATCGTGAATTTCGATTTTTAGTAAGAGCATGTCTAGAATTTGATGTATATTATGTTCTTCAAGTAGAAGCTTGATTTTCGGGCTATTTTTGGATTAGATAACTTGATCCACATATGGCTTATAGTATATGGTTGGATTCATCATTAAGTTAGCTTTCTTTTGATATAAAAAGCCCCAAATTCCGTTGTGTATATTGAGAGAAATTTACATTTTAGTAGACGCATGTCAAGAACTAGGTTCTTCATGTATTCATCATAAATAGGTTGTGATTCGATTGAGTTTTCAGCAAATTTCTTGTTTCAATCTCTTGTTTTATGACCTTAGTATGTATATTAAGAACCCTAGAGCATTTGGTTAAAATCCCAACTCATTTAGACCCCAAATCATTGAGTTTTCATGGTTTACGGAATCAACCGTCGCTTCTGGAAGTGCAGGGGTCGACCCATGGGGTCGACCCATGCACCCAGTGAAGGGGGTCGACCCAATGGGTCGACCCATGAAGCTTTTTTTTTGAGGGGTCGACCCAATGGGTCGACCCACACCCAGGAAGGCTCCTGGAATGCCAGGGGTCGACCCAATGGGTCGACCCATGCCCTGTATGACCCCATTAATGATGTTTTTGACCCGGGGATCAATCCGGATCATTGGGGAATCAATCCATTCAACCTAATCACATTGAAAACTACATTTTTGAGGAACTAATGACCTATTCATGTACCCTTTTTAGTTTCAATTAACATTGGTCCATACATGCAAACTTAGTGTAAAAACACACCGTTTATCATCTTCATTTCAATGCATACAAGATTAAATAGAAACCCACATAATTAGTGGTTAATGGTGTAACTAAATCTCTGTTAATGCATTCTATTTCACTCCTGTGGGAGTTGTTCTTTGCCTTATCATCTTGAATCAGCTTATTGGCAATTGTCTTAATGCAAATGATAATGGTTAATCATGATATCTTAACTTGGTGATTAGGATTAATATGTTGATTAGCTTGATTGATTGCTGCTGTTTTACAGTAGCGCAGCACGATTAACTCTTGTTGTGACTTGGTTTCGATCTCCTTGATGATTATACTTACCTTGAAATTCTGGAAATGAATCTCTTTCCTACGTGAAGTTGTTATTGCTACTTAGTTTAAACCTTGGAATTCTGGCCATAAACTGTGGAAGTCTAGATTCGTGGGATCTTTGATCCAAAGAAATCAATGCCTGGCAAACAATTAAGGGCTCGGTCTGGTCCTGGGAAGAGCACCCGAACACTACGTGTACCCCCGGGGAGGTGAATGACTAGGTGTGGCATTTGGCACCAGTACTTGACATGTGTTAAATCTAGGACTGTCCACTACTCTCTCCACTACTCTCTACATTACTTTCTACTACTTTTCACTTTCCACTCGTCACTGTTCTATACTCTACTTGTGGTTACTTTACTTGCTCATTACTTGGACGTGGAAATGAAATTACATACGTGCTTGACATGACTTGAATTGACTTGATATGGCCAACTTTTTATCGTTATCTCCTGTAGTAAATTCTTGTCTTACTATTCTATTCATTATATTTCTTGACCTTGCAAGATCTTTGAATTCTGTTTCGTGATATCACCGTTATCTTTTTATTGTTTTTATCATTTGTAGCATGACATTTTGAAAATGTAATTAAACTGTTAATCACTTATACATGTCTGTTATTTCCTACTGAGCGTTAGCTCACCCCCCATTGTTTCCCCCTTTCCAGGCTTCTCAGGTGACGCGCTTACCGACGGGGAAGGGCAGGAGTGATGTCTTGAGTGTATCAGTTCTAGTGTGTTAGCAGTGTGTTTATTGTTAGTTGTGTTTGGAGATCATTAGTTTCAGTTTGTTATTGAGTGTTAGTGGTTGATTATTCCAGTTGTATTAAGTTGAACTTGAGGTTATTGTATCAGTTGTGGTTTGTTATTGATCATTTAGTATTTCCATCTTGTAGTACTTGTGTATCATTTTAGATTTAGTTCCCTCTCTTGCCAGCGTGTCCCTAACTGTACGTCCCGATATTTCCGCCTTGTTCGGGGCGTGACAGTTTAGTTGGTATCAGAGCCCTAGGTTTTCACATTCCTAGGTTTCCTAAGTTTTAGGTTTTCTTGCATTGCATCCCAATAATCGGTATATCAAAAGGTGTTGTCCGAACGTTAGGCTACGCCTATCGGGAAGGTCACACACTTGCGCGAGTGGTCTTCGGACCGATTACCTCCGCCAGGTACCGAGTTTTTGGTCGTGTCTAGGTGCATTAGATCCCTAACCTTGTAAAAGTCTAGGACCTGACCTGGTGAGAATGGGTAGAAACTTGGGTTAAGATCGTTTCTTAATCGTGTAATTATTTATCTTGATTAAACCTAAGTAATCTATTTCTCGTGTAGATGGCAGCTGATCGTGCTGAATGGAGGAACCTACAGCGTACGGTGCAAGGCCTTACTCAGGCCCTTCAGCAAGTAGCTCAGGCAGGAGCGGCACCGCATGGCACCGGTGATCTATACCGGAACTTCCGCGGAATGAACCCGCCTAGATTCGCTGGTTCGACTGACCCTGACCAAGCCGAGCACTGGCTAGATGAGATGGGGAGAATCTTTGAAGTTATGCAATGCACCAACCAGGAGCGTGTCCTTTTGTCCACATTTCAACTGGAACATGATGCACATACTTGGTGGGATTCTATCAAGGCAACTCTCGGTGATCGGCAAGTTATGTGGGAAGAGTTCGAAGAATTCTTCAACAGCAAGTATTTTTCTGATAGAGTGCAAGAGAAGAAAGCGGCAGAGTTCGCGGCCTTGAAACAGCGAGGTTTGTCCGTGGCAGAGTATGAGGCTCAATTTGCACGGCTTTCTCGTTATGCTACTCATCTCATTTCCACCGAGAAGATGAAGGCGAAGCACTTTCTCAATGGTTTGAAGCTTCATTATATCAACCAATTGGCACCGATGGAGATTTCCACTTATTCCGAGATGGTAAGGAAAGCGCAAGTTCTGGAGGATACTCTTGAGATGACGGAGAGAATCCGTGGGAAAGGCACCAAGAAAGAATTACCTACGGGTTCCGGGAGTGTCAAACCCGGGTATACCAAGAAGAGGCCTGTTAGTGGACCTGGTTCGTGGAGCGGGTCCGGATCGTGGAAGGGCAAGATGCCGAGGCATGAAGACAAGAAGCCTGGTCCTATTGTTCCATTCAAGGGCGTGTGCAACTATTGTGATCGTCCGGGTCACAAGATAGAGGAGTGCTGGCGCAAGCAAGGCGCCTGTTTGCGATGTGGAAGCAAGGAGCACCGTATCCCCAATTGTCCTCTCATATCGGAACAAGCTACACCGGCAAAACCTCTAGTCTTCAAGAAACCACAAGGCAAGCTTCAAGCTTTACATGAAGATGAAACTGGGATTTCTGATGATGGCGGACTCGTCGAAGGTACCCTTACTATAATCGATAAGCCCGCATTTGCTCTCTTTGATACTGGTGCAACACATTCTTTTATTTCATGGAGATTTGCTAAGTCATTAGCTGTGGAACCTATTTTGATGAATACTCCGTTAGAGATTTCAACCCCTATTGGCACTAGATCAACAATCCAGTATTTCTATCCTTCTAGTAAGGTTATGATTGGTGAACAGAACTTTCCAGCAGATTTGGTCTGCATGGATATGAAGGATTATGATGTAATCTTAGGAGCAGATTGGTTGGCCAAGTATGAGGCCAATGTTCACTGTAGTTCTAGCTCAGTGACTTTTACTGGACATTCTGGTTTATCTTTTACGGGAGTCAAGCACCATAACTCCGTACCGCTCATCTCGACTCTTCGAGCTGATAAGCTTTTGAGGCATGGGTGTGAGGCATTTCTAGCCTTTGTTTGTGCAACCCCTGAGCAACAGATTGAGATCAAGGACATTCCTGTTGTCCAAGATTTTCCTGATGTCTTTCCAGAGGAACTACCAGGACTTCCGCCTGAGCGGGAAGTTATCTTTTCTATTGATCTTATTCCTGGCACAGCTCCTATTTCTAAGGCTCCTTATCGTATGTCTCCTGCGGAACTGAGGGAACTGAAGCAGCAACTGATGGAATTACTCGAGAAGGGTTTTATTCGTCCTAGTACTTCTCCGTGGGGAGCCCCTGTGTTGTTCGTCAGGAAGAAAGATGGTTCGATGAGGTTGTGCATTGATTATCGGCAAATAAACCAGCAGACTGTCAAGAACAAATATCCCTTGCCGAGGATTGATGAGTTATTTGACCAGATAGCGGGAGCTCAATATTTCTCTAAGATCGATCTTCGATCTGGATATCACCAGTTGCGGATTAAGGAAGAGGACATTTATAAAACAGCTTTCCGCAGCAGGTATGGTCATTTTGAATTTGTCGTTATGCCTTTTGGTCTAACGAATGCTCCAGCAGCTTTCATGCAGTTGATGAACAATGCATTTCGGCCCTATCTTGATCAGTGGGTCGTGGTATTTATTGATGACATCCTGATTTATTCTAAGAATGAGGAGGAGCATGCTGAGCATCTGAGAATGGCATTGCAACTGTTGAGAGATCATCAACTATATGCTAAGTTCAGTAAGTGTGAATTCTGGCTGCAAGAGGTGTCCTTTCTAGGACATATCATTACGAAGAACGGTATTTCTGTTGATCCTTCGAAGGTTGAGGCAGTGAAGAATTGGGAACAGCCTACCAGTGTGACAGAAGTTAGAAGTTTTCTAGGCCTGGCAGGTTATTATCGAAGATTTATTCAAGACTTCTCTAATATTGCGGTACCTCTTACAAGATTAACCCGCAAGGAGAATAAGTTTGATTGGTCAGATGATTGTCAGCGAAGCTTTCAGACTCTGAAGGAGTGTTTGACTACTGCACATGTTTTGGCTTTACCTTCTGGTGAAGGAGGATTTGTTGTTTATACTGATGCATCAGGTATTGGCTTAGGCTGTGTACTCATGCAGCATGGGAAGGTGATTGCCTATTCCTCTAGACAGTTGAGGAAGCACGAAGATAATTATCCTGTTCATGATTTGGAACTTGCTGCAGTCGTGTTTGCTTTGAAGATATGGAGGCATTACTTGTATGGAGAAACCTTTACAGTGTTCTCAGATCATAAGAGTTTGAAGTATTTATTCTCTCAAAAGGAACTCAACATGAGGCAGCGGAGATGGTTGGAGTACTTGAAAGACTTCGACTTCTCGATTGAGTATCATCCTGGCAAAGGTAATGTTGTGGCAGATGCATTAAACCGGAAGCCGGTAGCTAGATTGTCAAGTCTCATGTTACAAGAATGGAGATTGTTCGAACAATTGTCTAGTCTGGATCTCAATATTGACAATGATCGGATCTTGATTGCTCAGATTCAACTTAAACCTGAATTATTGATAGAGATCAAGTCCTTGCAAGATAATGATCCCGAGTTGGTAGAGATCAAGGGAAGCTTGAGCAGCAGACCTGACTTCATGTTGGCCGATGATGGTAGATTATTATTTAAAGGCAGAACTTGTGTTCCGGATGAGGCTACAATAAAGAATAAAATTCTTGAGGAAGCTCATAGATCCAGATATACCATTCATCCTGGAGGTACTAAGATGTACCGAGATTTGAAAAGGTCCTTTTGGTGGCCGAATATGAAAAGTGAAGTTGCAGATTTTGTGAGCAGATGTTTGGTATGTCAGCAAGTTAAGGCCGAACATTTCAGACCAGCAGGGAAATTGAAACCACTCGACATACCCCAATGGAAGTGGGAAAGTATTGGCATGGATTTCATTATGGGTCTACCTAGGACTCGTGGTGGATTTGATGCGATATGGGTGATTGTTGATCGTTTGACAAAGTCGGCTCATTTCTTACCAATTAAGTCCAAGTGGACGATTGATGTATTGGCTGCTTTGTATATAAAGGAAGTGGTGAGATTGCATGGTATCCCAGTGAATATAGTATCTGATCGAGACCCCAGATTTACTTCACATTTCTGGAAGGGACTGCAAGAGTCTTTGGGTACTCGTCTGAATTTCAGTACTGCTTTTCATCCACAGACAGATGGACAGACTGAAAGAACCAATCAGATAGTGGAAGATATGCTGCGAGCTTGCATGATTGATTTCGGTGGTAATTGGAGTGAGCATTTGGCATTAATTGAATTTGCCTACAATAACAGCTATCAGTCTAGCATTCAGATGGCTCCTTTTGAGGCACTATATGGTAGAAGTTGTCGTTCCCCGTTGTGTTGGGACGAGGTAGGTGTGAAACAGTGGCTTGGACCAGATCTTGTTTCGGAATCATCACAGAACATCCGTGTTATCCGAGACCGGTTACAAGTAGCCCAGTCAAGATAGAAGAGTTATGCCGACAACAGGAGAAGGGCATTGGAATTTCAGGTTGGCGAGCATGTGTTCTTAAAGGTCTCTCCGACGAGAGGGATCCGAAGATTTGGCATTCATGGCAAGCTGAGTCCGAGGTACATTGGTCCATTCGAGATTCTAGATAGAGTGGGAGAGGTGGCATACAGACTGGCTTTACCACCGCAATTGTCTGGCGTACACAACGTTTTCCATGTGTCTATGTTACGGAAATATGTGTACGATCCCACTCATATCATTCAGCAGGTGGATTTTGAACTGAAGGAAGATTTGACATATGAGGAAAGACCTGTCAAGATTCTGGACCGGAAGCATCAGCAACTCCGGAATCGTTCGATACCGATGGTCAAGATTTAGTGGAGTTGGCGTGGGACCGAAGAAGCTACATGGGAGTCTGAAGAGACTATGCGAAAGCGGTATCCCGATCTATTCTAGGTGAGCGATCTTTTTCTACTCTCAGTTTTAGTGCAGTGAATTTGGAGGACCAAATTCCTTTAAGTAGGGGAGGGTGTAAGACCCCAAATTCTTAAGAAATTTATTTAGAAAGTTATTTGTAATTATTTGGAATTTATTTGAAGTTATTCGAATTAATGAGAATTATCCAAATTAATTAGATTAATTAATTAATTAATAGAATAAGTCATTTTTCTACTATTTTCTAAAAATCCCCAAAAATCACATCTTGTAGAATTAATTTTGTTTATCAACTTTGTCTTCTACAATTAAGCCTAATAAAATCGTTTATTAAGCCGAATTAACAAACTAAGTCTTCCGAACTTAATATTTAATTAATTACGGAATAGTAGAAGTGGAATTTTATCTACCATATAAAAATTCATAAAAATAGTAATTAAATAATAGATGCTTCGACTAACACTTTTGTCTTCTTGGAGTAAGCCTAATTAAATCATTATCTAGGCCTAATAAGTGGATTAAGCCTGACTTACAACCCACCTAACCCAAATTCGTATTCACTATTCACCCAAACTTTGAACATCAAATTCGAGCTTATTTCTCAACCAAATGGGGTGATTCCAGAGGCAAATGAAAGGTATTACATAAAGGAACATTTACCCTCAATCAATTTGAGGTAAACTTAGTTCCAAAACGTGCTGCCGACATAGTTTGGTCAAGTCAAGGATTTCGGCGCCGTTTCTAAACACGTAGCTTGCAGCAGCGAATACTCCCAATTCAGAAGGCTCCAGAAGCTCTATGAGCTATCAAAATGAAGCCCTACGAGTCTTCTTTCATTTGGCTGCTGTGGGGTTCGCTGAAATTTCGGATCTGGAGAGATCTAGTTTGATTTGTGGAGGTGGGTCAGCAGGCCGTTGGCTTCCCTTCATCCTTCTTTGATCCATTGATTGAGGTAGGAATTCTCAACCAAATCTTGATCATAAGTATAGCAAATTGTTCCTCTCATCGAGCTCTATCCATTGGTGGCAAAAGCCCCAATTTTCATTAGGTGTCCGTGGAGAAATCGAGCTTTTTGTGAGGTGCTGTCCAAGTGTTCTTCATCCTAGGGTTTGAGTTTTCTCTCTCCGATTTGAGGTAGGATCTAACAACCAAACTCTAATTAACTTACATGAAGTAATAAGCATGTTATTATCTTTCATTTAACGTAGAAAGCCCCAAATTCCATTAAGCATGCATCGTGAATTTCAATTTTTAGTAAGAGCATGTCTAGAATTTGATGTATATTATGTTCTTCAAGTAGAAGCTTGATTTTCGGGCTATTTTTGGATTAGATAACTTGATCCACATATGGCTTATAGTATATGGTTGGATTCATCATTAAGTTAGCTTTCTTTTGATATAAAAAGCCCCAAATTCCGTTGTGTATATTGAGAGAAATTTACGTTTTAGTAGACGCATGTCAAGAACTAGGTTCTTCATGTATTCATCATAAATAGGTTGTGATTCGATTGAGTTTTCAGCAAATTTCTTGTTTCAATCTCTTGTTTTATGACCTTAGTATGTATATTAAGAACCCTAGAGTATTTGGTTAAAATCCCAACTCATTTAGACCCCAAATCATTGAGTTTTCATGGTTTACGGAATCAATCATCGCTTCTGGAAGTGCAGGGGTCGACCCATGGGGTCGACCCATGCACCCAGTGAAGGGGGTCGACCCAATGGGTCGACCCATGAAGCTTTTTTTTTGAGGGGTCGACCCAATGGGTCGACCCACACCCAGGAAGGCTCCTGGAATGCCAGGGGTCGAACCAATGGGTCGACCCATGCCCTGTATGACCCCATTAATGATGTTTTTGACCCGGGGATCAATCCGGATCATTGGGGAATCAATCCATTCAACCTAATCACATTGAAAACTACATTTTTGAGGAACTAATGACCTATTCATGTACCCTTTTTAGTTTCAATTAACATTGGTCCATACATGCAAACTTAGTGTAAAAACACACCGTTTATCATCTTCATTTCAATGAATACAAGATTAAATAGAAACCCACATAATTAGTGGTTAATGGTGTAACTAAATCTCTGTTAATGCATTCTATTTCACTCCTGTGGGAGTTGTTCTTTGCCTTATCATCTTGAATCAGCTTATTGGCAATTGTCTTAATGCAAATGATAATGGTTAATCATGATATCTTAACTTGGTGATTAGGATTAATATGTTGATTAACTTGATTGATTGCTGCTGTTTTACAGTAGCGCAGCACGATTAACTCTTGTTGTGACTTAGTTTCGATCTCCTTGATGATTATACTTACCTTGAAATTCTGAAAATGAATCTCTTTCCTACGTGAAGTTGTTATTGCTACTTAGTTTAAACCTTGGAATTCTGGCCATAAACTGTGGAAGTCTAGATTCGTGGGATCTTTGATCCAAAGAAATCAATGCCTGGCAAACAATTAAGGGCTCGGTCTAGTCCTGGGAAGAGCGCCCGAACACTACGTGTACCCCCGGGGAGGTGAATGACTAGGTGTGGCATTTGGCACCAGTACTTGACATGTGTTAAATCTAGGACTGTCCACTACTCTCTCCACTACTCTCTACATTACTTTCTACTACTTTTCACTTTCCACTCGTCACTGTTCTATACTCTACTTGTGGTTACTTTACTTGCTCATTACTTGGACGTGGAAATGAAATTACATACGTGCTTGACATGACTTGAATTGACTTGATATGGCCAACTTTTTATCGTTATCTCCTGTAGTAAATTCTTGTCTTACTATTCTATTCATTATATTTCTTGACCTTGCAAGATCTTTGAATTCTGTTTCATGATATCACCGTTATCTTTTTATTGTTTTTATCATTTGTAGCATGGCATTTTGAAAATGTAATTAAACTGTTAATCACTTATACATGTCTGTTATTTCCTACTGAGCGTTAGCTCACCCCCCGTTGTTTCCCCCTTTCCAGGCTTCTCAGGTGACGCGCTTACCGATGGGGAAGGGCAGGAGTGATGTCTTGAGTGTATCAGTTCTAGTGTGTTAGCAGTGTGTTTATTGTTAGTTGTGTTTGGAGATCATTAGTTTCAGTTTGTTATTGAGTTTTAGTGGTTGATTATTCCAGTTGTATTAAGTTGAACTTGAGGTTATTGTATCAGTTGTGGTTTGTTATTGATCATTTAGTATTTCCATCTTGTAGTACTTGTGTATCATTTTAGATTTAGTTCCCTCTCTTGCCAGCGTGTCCCTAACTGTACGTCCCGATATTTCCGCCTTGTTCGGGGCGTGACATTCATACTCTTAAATGCTTGGTGTAAGCTTCCAGCTCGTGGAGCACCACCTTGTGCTACCTGTTGTAGCACTTGAGTCATCCCTTGGAGGGTACGCTGCATGTTGCGCCATTGAGCACGTTCGGCAGCCATTATCCTATAATTACAATAGCTACATTAGTATTATACCACTGTGATCTTATTAAAAGACTTATTGACTCTTAACCCTTGGTTCTACCCAATCTCACTTGGTTAAACGTTCAACTTATCCTTGGACTTGGGTTTTTCCTAGGAATTGAATACCTTAGGCTCTGATACCACAAAAACTGTCACGCCCCGAGCGCGGAAGATATCCGGAGACGCGCGACGAGTTTATATCAATCATGTCAATCAGAGTAGTCGTGTATTCGACACAAAGACAGAGATGTGCAAATAGCAAGATAACCCAATCCTTTATTTCATAATAGGCTATTACAAATCCAATACTCTGTTTAATAAAAAGAAAAGTACATAGTTGACTCAAGAAAATTATAGAAACAACTAGACGACACTTGAGCAGCTCTATCACTTTCACTCTTGACCATTTCCATCCGATTGACTTCCATCGTCGTCGGACTTACCTAAAAGTAAAAAGGGACAAACGGAATGAGCGAACGCTCAGTAGGAAATTATATCTCAAGTACTAGCAAGGGGTTTAAGTAATTACATTTTCATGAATGCAATGAAGCTATGCATGCTCGCATAAAACGACAAGATAGAGAAAATGTAATATCAAGGAATTAAGATGGACAAATCATGAACTTTCAATAAGATAACAAGACATTTGAGATATTCAAGCAAGTACATTTAACAAGTCATGTCAAGAACTTTGGCTATCATGTAGCAAGCAAGTGAATTACCCTTTTTCGGGCCACGCATTTCATGTCAAGTCAAGTACGATTTCAAGCATAAGATTTATGTGGAATGTCCAATCTAGAAAGTAAAGTACTCGGTATAATGCCAGATACCTTATCATTTTAACTCCCATGGGCACAAGTACTTTCGGGTGCTCCTCCCAGGACCAGATCGGGCCCTATATGCGTAGGCATTTATCATGTGTTTTGACATCCACTCTTATATATATAGCCAATTTTTGAATTTCAATAATCAAGCTTGTAGACATGTATGACAACTTTGACAGAATGGAGTCCAAAAATATGACAAAGGACATAGAATGGCGATAATAACGGTATAATCACGATATCGATAAAACTAGATAGAATATGGTTCCCTTAACTGGGTACCATGACAAATCAATATGGACATTCTTTATATAGAATTGAGGTCCACATGAACAGTATATCAAAGATAAGATACCCTCATTCTTATCATAGACTCGAGGTTTACAAGAATGACATGATATGACATGATATCATCATCCCATTAAGAATTTCTTATGATATACTCCTTGTATAATCATAAGGGCCGGTATACCATGTTTCTTTAGATTGACATGGCAAAGATCGTGTAATGGGTTTTTAGGGTACAACCAGCTCAGTCGACCTTGAGGGAATCCAAGGTACGAGGAGTCTTATGGAGGTCTCTATGACTAACTCGCTAGTCCAAAGGAACGGAATGTCCAATGGAGAGCTTGTATGTCAATGAGAATTGAGTGTGATCGATAAAACAATCGTGAAACGTGGGACTATACTCACGGAGTGGAGAATAGTGCCGATATATATTATATAAATAATTGGAACCATCGGTTAACAGAATCAGGATAAAAATATCAGTTTACAGAAAATAACGACTTAGGTAAAGTCGTTTCTCAAGTAATTAACGCCTAACAGAAGGGCGTTTACACATGTTTCCATTTTTTTCAGAATTTCAATATTTCTTTAATTTATCTAAAACACGCCCTGGACAGGGGCATTTTCTTTGCAATGAGACGACTACAGTAGAAGGCGTCTTTTTATTTACAATATTTTACAGAACATATTTATTTTCAGAAATTATCAAAAACGCGCCCTTGGCAGGGGCGTTAAGCATTAAATTCTTATTTTTACAGAATATATTGTTCGGGATTTTAACAGAAACGCGCCCTATGAAGGGGCGTTACTTTTCAATTCACGCCCTAGTATCGGGCGTTAGTCCAGTGAAAGACGACCTAGCCACGGTCGTGAATTCAAGAAATACCATGAATTTTCATGGGCAATAATAATTTCAGGATAATAGAATTCATGGAGAATGAATGTATGGTCATGACAATAAAATTAACAGGTTTGAAGACATATGATCATGCATTATTGTAGAATCATGATTTCATAGATAATCAATTCTTAACATGGGTGTATAATGATTAAATGAAATTAACGCTTGTGTACAGGGCGTCAAATCTAAAATTGACGACCTGATAAAGGTCGTTTCTTGTGAATTAGCGCCCTTGACAGGGGCGTCTCTTTCGAAATATTGCAGAAACGTATTAAAACTATAATAAATCATATGCATGTCATGCTTATATATATGTATATCTTGCATTAATTTTTGTTTGGGCTACCATAACTTGAGAAAACCTACCTTAATTGATATCTGGAGAGGGGACATGTGAATAACTTGATAAGAACACACTGAAGCTTCTAATACCCTTGATAGCAGCAGTATGCAGATCGGACAGGAAGAAGAAGAAAAATTTAGTTGATGAAGATGATGGAGATGATGATCTTCAATCAACCTGTAGGGGAAGAAAAAGGAAGGAAGGTGAGGATATAATCGAAGTTAGGGAAACGGTTGAAGAACATTACCTTGTTCTTCGGCAGTAGCTGTGGAGCTTCCTACAAAGAAAAGTCAATGAAGATTTATCAGTTCTTCATGCAGTCGAAACAGAGGGCAAAAGAAAATAAGAAGAACATATGTTCTTCACTTACCGTGCAGCAGCAGGTCGATCGTCCAAATAGGTTTAGGGTTCGGCTGTCAAGAGTCTTTATAGGATTTTGGGAAATCCTATTAGGGTTAGTGATTGTGTGGAAGTAATACTTCCTTGATAGAGTCCTTACCACCCTTTTACTCTTTCTAATACTTATCCATTACCCTGGATAAGCTCCCGTGTCGAACGAAACTCGAATGGAATTAACGACCTTGGTCAGGGCGTCGATTCTTGAATTGACGACCTGGTTCAGGTCGTTTCTTAAGAAGCGCCTTTCGTTAGGGCGTTCCTTTGTTTAAAACACGCCCAAGATAGGGGCGTTTCTTGGCCTTACCGTTTTTGACGTTTAGAATTTGACGCCGTGTTGTCAGGGCGTCTCTTCATGAATCACGCCTTTGCTAGAGGCGTTTCTAATTTAAATAGCGCCTTTATCCGAGGCGTTATTTTATTTTGTTTTATTTATCTATTTATTTGATTTATTTAAAATCTTTATTGTTATTAATATTTTATCAGGGTTGCTACATAGAAAGAAATGGGTAGAGAGGGGGAAAAGGGGATCTACCCTCGAGAGCGAGCCGGAGCGCCACCCACCTCGTCTACCCATCTGAAGCGCCCGTTGCCGAAGAAGAAGACTCCATCTACGGCACTCTGTTTCTACAGGTGGGTGCCGATGTTCCTCCGTATGGTTCCCCCCCTCCTGCTGCTGTTCTGTGAACCCTGCGAATGTATGAGTTCGGGGGGGGGGGGGGGGCGATGATATGAGCTCCCCCTTTTTCTTCCTCTATTATTTTTCTTTCACGGTTTGGTTTTCATACCGTCTTATTTTCACTGTAGCCAGGGTTTCATCCCTGCTTCTCTAGCTATTGGCTGGTCTCGAGCAACAACGTCGAGCCACAGCCGCTTGTGATGCCCTCTGTAATGCTTCCCTTGTGGTTGGATGAATGAATGGATGCACTTCTCGGGGCTTCCTTCCCCCTTCTGATTATAGTTTATTTCATCTCTATCCCATGTATGATCTTCTGTTTCCCTTCACCGCCGAATACGCCCCAATGCTTCTTGGGGCAACATTAATAATCCTCTCCCCGGGGTTCTTTCTATCATATAGATAGCGCCGAATGATTCAGTATGCCCAGGTTTTCTCTCCCGGCCGGAGGGATGCATATCAGTGCACTACCCTTCGCCCTCGGAGGTGACTCTTCAATACTTCCCTATTTGTGGTTCAGGGCTAGGAGAATGGCCATCTCTACAGGTGCGCCGTATTTGTCCATATTGTAGACGCCGTTGAACTATTCGACTGTTTGCTTCCCCCCTTCCAAAACCTCAATCCTCTGACTCAGCTTCGGGTCTTTGGTCTGGCTTGTCAACTGCCATGTTAGCCTACTTCCTTATTGCATATGCTTACATATGATCATCTGCTGTCCCCTTACCGATTGAGTGCAGTCTGTGTATCATTGCATTTGGTGATTTGTCCTCTCGAAGAACCTACTGCCCGGGGAGGGGAACATTCCCCATAAGTATCCTCAATCACTTTCGAACCATAGGGTCATATCTCTTAATGATATGAACCCTATGATTCACCAAGTGAGCATCAATAGGGCTTCAGCCCGACATTAAACCCACCTTCTCTTGGGAGTGGTGGTGGCTGTGGGAAGGTAACCTCTCGTAGGCTAGCCCTCGAGGTACCTTCTCATCTCAGCCGTCCCTTAATGGTTTTGACTCGTAGAGATGGATGCCCCTAGCAGGCTAGCCCTCGGGGTCTTTTCCCTCTATCGAAGTCCGCCGGTCACCGCTTGGCATTCCTGGCCTTAAGGAGCGTACCCCAACATTGTGGGACTGCCTCCACTTCACCCCCGTAACCCTCCAATCATGGGGAGGTGCTGCCCAAATTTTGACTAATGACTTGGTTTGAATTATAATGATCTGCATTGATAAAGTTCATTGAAGACTATGCTCGAGTAGGAACCTCGCATAAGTCTGGACTTGTTTGGTTTTCAGTATATCTTGGAACTAAATAAGTCTTCTAATCTTCTAAAATAACACCGAAGTCCTAAGAAACCTCCCTGAAATTTCATTAGAACTCAAATAGCCCAAAACTACCCTAATCCGACGCGGTCTTAATCTGGCGCGCCAATTTCTGGCGTGACCCCCCCCCCCCCCCCCCGTGCCGTTTTAACCCCACACTCATTTTTCAATTTGCCCATCTTGGCCTTCGCCCGACACGCCCAAGGCGTGCCGTTTTAGCCTCCAATTGGCCACCGCGCCGTTTTAGCCTCCAACTAGCCATCGCGCCGTTTTAGCTCTAACTAGCTACTGTTTGCGATGGGTTTTATCTGACCATCTTGTTGTTTTATTTCGTGCATATATGTATATATGTACATATATATATATATATCTTGTTTCACGTGTCGATCAACCAATTAACTAACTGGTAATTAACTGACTGATTGACGACGCGGGCGTGCCAGTCACGTAGGTGACAAGTTTACTATGCGGTCATTCTGACCCATGTCGGGCGAAAGTGAGGTTCGGTCGGGACCAGCAGTCCGCCATACCATAAAGGTTATGACGTTAATTACATCCCCCATGAGGAGGGAACACCTTTGATTAATTACCGAGATAATGGGTTGTCCAGGCCAGAATAAAGGATGCGACGCTATGAACATGACGGAATCATGCGCGATGCATCTATTTATCATGCAGGAGAGGCATGGTTCACTGAACTAGAGACCCTTGGTACACGGCAGAGGGCGCAGGTCCGGAGACCACCATCGCGCATAGCGGAGACATCCGATCAGGCGTAACCCGACCTTCTGTCAACGCCATTTAATATACCCGGGGGTCTATACAAGTATGCAAGCATGATGATGATAGCTATATCAAGCATGGCAACAGAATCGTGAAAGCGAGGAGTGTTCACTCACGTTTGTCGATCTCTGCCAAGTGAGGCAAGAATAATAGCACAAACCGGATAGCAAAGCGATTCGGATCCAAACATCACTTCTCTTATTCAGTGTATTAGGATTTGTTAATTCCGGTCACGGGAGACGAAGGTCACACCGAGGGTAGGTGGATGATTAGAACAACATCAGGGCTTAAGACCGATGCGGCCAGGCGTAGGGGTAGAGTTCCCCGGCGCGGCCAATCGTGGGCAGATAGAACAAATCTGGCGCGGCAAAAACGTAGGTAACAGTCTAAACCGGCGCGGCCATAGGCACTTGTTAGCCCGGCGCGCAGGGAACGGGGCGCGCCGGTTTAGGGCGCGCCGGGAATTGGCCAGCCACGAAAATAAAATTTATGAGTCTATTGCTAATCCGACGTGGGGGGGGGGACCGCGCCGGATTAGGGCGCGCCGGACTAAGGCCGCGCCGTCTTGATTTGTTTTTGATGCCTTTTGAAACCATTAAGTTTGTTAAGCTTATTTGGAGAGTTTTAGAGTTATTTAGGCTAGCTGTTTGTTTGATTGAAGTCCAAAATCCTACGGAAGTGATGCGGTGAGTCAGTGAGAGGTTCATACTCGAGCACTGAGTTGATTGAGTCTAGAACGAGCGTCCGAATATGGCTTTACTACTCTGAGTTTGTCCTAAATTGGGCAGCATCTCCCCTGAACATGAAGAGTTGTAGGGGAGGAATGGGGTCATACTCACTCATGGAGTAAGCCCCTAAACCGCCGGTCTGCACAGTGGCAGCCAGCAAATTCCCATCGGATAGGATACCCCGAGGACTAGCCTGCGAGGGGCACCAATACTCCGTGGGTGAAGATAGAAGGATGAGGCCATTGATGATGGGAGCATCACCCCGAGGGCTAGCCTACGCGGGGTGGACAACCCACAGCTTATGGCACATCCATTGAAGGGACCAGCCGTTAGGAGAGTGGAGCTCCGAGGGCTAGCCTACCAGGAGCATACATCCCTTGGCCTTGATCAGGTCTCCGATTGTCGGGGCTAAGCTTGTTGGGCTAAGACCCTGTCACTGTCTGCTCTGGCCTCGAGAAAGCATCTACCATCGAAAGGTAGAGCCCCCGATCACCCAGCAATTCCATGAAGCAATAGGGGAATGTCCCCCTCCCCGGGTGATTAAGACGGGATGAGAGAATCTTGGAACGGCTCAAATGACCATGATGCAGAGGGGTAGTAGATGCACAGATGAGACGGGCCCATCGTGGAAGCATATGCTCGAACAGTTAGGACGCAGCATTCAGGGGGACGGATCCGGCCGTCCCCAAAGGCAACTCCCACCTTGCGAACAATGAAAGCAGTACGAAGGGAGGGGTTAATGGAAACTAGACCCTCGATACCACGGCGGGAAGAAGCATGCGCATAAGCACAGCTCTGTCCACGGGGGGATATAGAGATCCTTAAATCAGAAATGGAAGCAGTCGATCGGAAGGACCCGGGGAGGGGTCGTTTCTGTAGCCCACGATGCTTCGGGGCATGATCGGGACTTCGGGGAAATCGGAATCAGAGACCACGCACGGAAGAACTCAAACATTCACATTGATATAGATAGAGAAGGGGACAGAAGCTTCGAGCATTCATTCGACCTGCTGGTCCAAGCATTTATATACATATTACCATCCCAGAAATGGGAATGGGCTAACATTTACATGCTAAGAATCCGGTGCCGGCATGATTGCTCGGTCGCCGTTCATCAATGGCAGAGGCAGAGGGATGTGCAGAGGCACAATAATAAAGCAAAGGGAAAGAGAGAATTGCAGAGGAGGGGGAGGGGGGTCCGCTCGTATCATCGCCATCCCTCCCCCTCTCGCTTACATCTGATAGATGGAAACCTCAAAAGAAAAGAGTCCATGAAAGGCAGAGGAAGATAGGCGTCGGCGCCCACCTGTTCTTGAAACAGAGTATCGTATCTTCAGCGAGCGAAGGAAGAGGAAGATGGCGGGCAGAGGACGCTCAGAAGAAACCCTGTCTCTTCCCAGGAAGCTCTCTCCTGATTCCTCCTTTTCTCTCTCTGTCTCCTCTTCGAAAAGCCTCTCTCGAAAACCTCTCTTCTATCTTCTTCTATCTGCCCTTTTCTTATCTCTTCTCCTCCTCTTTCTTGTGTGTTCTCTTCTTTCAATCGAACAGCCATATATATATAGGAATAGGTGTGAGACCTTGATCCGGCGTGGAGATTGGCGCGCCGGGGAAGGGCCTTCTACATCCTTTACGCACTGGCACAATAGGGCCCCGAATAAGGGGTTCTTGCTCGCTGGGATAAAGGCATCAGGTGGGGGGGCGCGCCGGTTTAGGGCGCGCCGTGCTAAAGCTCCTCGCGCGATTCGAGTCAATCGATGAGTCCGGGGATGATTCCGGGGATCACCGTGAACACTTATCTTGCCAATGCTCCTCGAAACCTCGACGAGATGTCTTGTCGAAGCTCCCAGGTTGATGTACGGCCATTCTCAGAACTTCCGACAACTTTGGTTTGGTCATGCTGGTTTCCTGCTGACACGGCCTTCGGCTCTATGATTCATGCTGCCGGCTCGGTCTGGCTTGTGTCCAAAGCTCCTTAGGGGGCGGGATGACACCAGGGATAGTTCCGTCTGAGCTGGGCGATCATTCGGCCACTAACGGGCCCATCTTGGCGGGAAGCCGTACCCGTGCCGGGTGATCGGGATCTTCTGCCGACAGAGCTTTCGGTCCTCCGTCTCGGAGAGCCAGGGAGACTCTTTCATCTTCAGGAGAGCCCTTCATGAGGTGGGAAGCCACTGGTAGACCGTCGTCCTTGATCGGACAACGGGTGTAGTGTATGCGGCATGACAGAGTTGATGCCAGTTCATTGGGCAGGCTTGATCGCACTGTCGGTTGGTTGTGAGTTTGTCTCGGCTCTCGTGAGGTGAAGTCCCCATGTGCATACGGGGTGACTCGAGGCTCTGGCAGTTTGAGAAATCTTTAATATGTTGATCTTTATCGGCTTCCGTGCTTCTGCGGACCGGGTCTTTCGTCTTTGTGGCTTGGTCACCGACGGTCATATTTTGGGTGCCAACAAATGCCCCCCAGACGTGGGTGTTGCGAGCACGGTACGAGTGCAGCAAGGCCGACGGATGAATTTCACCCGGATTGATCTCCTCTTCAGTTGACGGGAGCTTGGGATGGCCCTTAATTCGGCACGGGTATTAATCCGGCGCTGTTTAGATGTTAATACGGCGTGGGTAATCCGGCGCACCCCTTGGCCTTAGACGTTAATCCGACGCGCTCCTGGCCCCTTTGCGTTTGTAATACGGTGCAGTCCTGGCATTTTGTTTGTTAATCCGGCGCGGCCGATTTCGGCGTGCCTTTTGTTGGGGGGATGTTAATTCGGCGCGCAAAATCACGCGCCGGATTAACCATAGGGGAGGCTTCCCCTTATATATTCTTTCCTTTATTTTTTCTTCTTCATCACCTTTCATTTGTGCAACTTCTTTCTCTCTCCTCCCTTTCTTCTCTCTCTGCGGTGCCGAGTGAGCTGAGGGCGAGAGCGGCGGCGGTTTTTTCTTCGGGGTGAGCGAAATGCTGCCCTTTTGGGTTTTTAAACCCATTCTTTGGGCCCCAGGTGGATTCTAGCAGGGCTTGCCCTCGAAGCTATTTCCTCGGGTGTTCCTTTTGGCCTCGGTGTGACGCCGATGGCTGCTTTTAGGGGCCGTTCCCTTAGTGGACGCGTTCCCGCTTTTCTTTGGCAATCTCCCGTACTGGGGAGACTCTGCCAAAATTTTGTCAGAAATCTGCCTTTGATCAGCTATTTCCTGACTTTTGATTATTGTTTGATGTGCTTCTTTGCAGCTATTATGGCATCCGGCTCTTCTTCTCGTGCCGTGGTGACGTGGGAGAATGTCAATTCCCTTGATCGGGGGCACGGTCAAGTGGCTGTGGTTGCGGAATCCTCAGATTCGGAGACGGATACTGTGGATACCAGCCATCTCCTCATTCTTGGGGGCGACTCCTTTCATTATGACAGGGAAGGTGTCGCCAAGAGGGACTACCCCAAAGACAAACACCTGATGTCCCTTCTCCAACGCTTCAACCTTCAAGGGAAGAGGGACGTGTTCATTGTCCGAAAAGTTGAGCAGGCCCTGCTGGTGGAGAGAGACAGTCTGACGAACTGGGTGGTGCAGGGAAGACCCATTTATCTCCCCGGAGAGGTCAGGAAATGGAGCGTCGTGCTGGGACTGCAAGATCTGGCTCCAGAAGGTGGGCTGCTTACCAGGGCCCCCGAATTTGTACCCGCTCGGTGGAATGATTCCGCGGGCAGAGTGGATCGGGAGAAGCCGATCTTGGCTTGTTCCTTGCCCCGCTGAAGTGGGGGTACAGAGAAGAATCATTCTTGCTGGATTGCTTGGCGGTCCGCTTCAAGCACCAGATATCTGTGGGGTGGTTTGCCGAGCTGAGGGCCACCGACGCCCATGCATTCAGGCCCGGAGCAGTGGGGTTCACAGACTATGTGCTGCATCATTATGCTCCAATTCTGACCAGGGCTAGCATATATCACAGCGTGTATGCCTCAAGCTACCGCTACCCCATCTCCCAAGGCTTGTGCTGCGGTATGATTGAGGTGGTGCTGCCAACCATGACGGTGCAGATATCTCTCCCGGCTCTAGGCACGAGCCATGCAACTCTCCCGTCCATCCTGCGGCCTATCGCACGGCGATACCCCAAGGACTATGCAGCGGCAACGGCTCCAGCTGGACCTGGAGCACTTGTGAGGGTTGATAGTTCGGTAGCAGTTGTGGACTTTCAACCATTAGAAGTCACACAACGGTCAGCTCCGGAGAAGGGTGGCCCCTCCAAAATAGAAGCCGGAGAGATCGTTGAAGAACATACGTCCTTGGCTCTTGATATTCCTGTCGCACCTCCACCCCAGGGGGCCGACAAAGAAATTGTTATCATTGAGGCTCCAGCCACCGTATCGGCCAGCGCGGTTGTTCCCCATAGCAGTGGACTGCAGCTCATGCCATCGTCATCTTCTGGGATTGGCGACGATATCTGGGCCACTGTGGATAGGAGAGTGGAATTTGAACTACCCGAGACATCGCCGCTTAGTCTCCAGTCTTCAAGTGACCTTGTGTGGCAGTTTCTAGGGACCCTCCAGCAGACCATAACGGCCAGTGGAGATCTAACTTATGTCCAGTTGAGGGGTTTGATAGAGCATCTATCCCACTCACTGTTGGCCTTTGGTTGCCCCATGGACGACTGGACTCCACGGGTGATCTTGCTCCTGAAGTATGTAAACAGGAGGGAATTTCTAGGCCGGGAGGTAGCTATCCAGTTGGCGGCTATAACACTGGAGCGGGCTGAATGCCGGACTACTCTCATTTCCCTGAAAGGGACTGCGGTGAGGATGAGGGATGATGCCAATGCCTCTTTACAGCGCCGAAGTTTTCTCACGGCTCGCATAGCGGAATTACATGCCGAACTCTCGAGGGCAGAGGCTGAACTTCAAGAGGTAGAACGCCTGGAAGTCCAGAAGGTGGAGGAGGCAGAAATGGCCGAAGGGCAAGTTGCTTCCCTCGGGGAGAGATTATCCGAGCTGGAGGCCACTGAGTTTAGGCTGTAGGAGCTGGCCCGCCATCCTTCCCTAGGCATTCCGGCGCTGGAGGACATCTTCCGATGCACCCTGCCATAGTTCTTTTCTATTCGCCTCTTCTTGATGGACTTAATGTATTCCGGGGAATGCCCCGCGTAACATGTACTCTTTATTCCGTAGAATGAAAATCTTCATTTTGCTGTCAAATGACGACTCCATCCTGTCATCATTCTTGTTGTTTTTGTTGTGCATCCCTTGGTTTTGATGATGACAATAGGATATGTTTGATTAATCAAGTTCTATATTGTTTCATAACAAATACAAGTGGTTTGATTGTTCCTTCAAAGTATTGGACTCATGACTATTTGATGATGACAAATAATGTTTCTGATCAACTCAATATAAATCTGATAGTTCAATTTATTTCTGATAAGTTAAGTAATTTCAGGTCCACTGAAATCCAAGTGGAATCAACAAATCAGAAGAAGTGTCAAAGGCCGCTTGTCGACCAGGGAAGTGGTTATGGTCGACCAACGAACCCAGCCAGAAACGTTTCAAGTCATCCGTCTTCTGCATGTGCCTTGGCTGTCGACCAAAGCCCCACTTCTGGTCGACCACAGAACAGCCAGAACATCAGACAGAACTGACGGCCATCTGTAATTCGCCCCTTGTCGACCAGCGACAAGGCTGTGGTCGACCACGGGGGACGCGAGTGTCAGCCAGAATGGAACCGCCATCAGGACACTGCTTGTTGTCGACCAGGGACCGTGTCATGGTCGACCACGGGCGTTATAGCGTCCAGAACCGAACTGTAACCGAATTCTGTTTTGGTTCCTTAAAACCTGCAGATTGTTGTTGCAGGTTGTTGGGCAGTTCAAATGATGAGATTCCGCACGAGAATCAAGGAGAGAATCGTGCTTAGAAGTGGTCAAACTTATTGTAGTCATTGGATTTAACCTTCTCCCTGCTTTTTAGCAGATTGATGCGCGATCTGAATTTTGAGCGGGAAAAGCTTCAGACCTGGAAAAGAATCTGCATAAAAGTAGAAGGCCACGGATCGCTAAGGCAAGCACACAGAGGGAGCATAGAACCGAAGCTAAGAAACACACCTACATCACAGGACGAAGTAGCTCACCATCAATCAGATATCTGCAGAAGACTGAAGGCGTTCTCATTTACTGCAGAAGAAAGACTGGGCTTCAAGCTGTGCGACCTCCAGCAACAAAGCAGCTGAAGGCATCCGATTGGAAGCTCTACAGGGAGTCTAGTCTTGTTATTTATGTGATTAAGTCCCAGGCTGAATTCTTTACTTTGTTACAAAAGTCCATATTCAGTCCTGTTGCATCATCCCACCTTCACATCATTTCTATTCATCCTTACACCAAGTGTCAAGCTGTGAGGCAGCGGATTCAAGCTGTGTGTCAGCTGGTACAAGCTGTGTGTCAGCAGGAACAAGCTGTATGACAGCAGTGTCTTGTGTTTTGATTGAGATCAGAGGTTCTCATTAGTGAAGCCTTGCTTGAGTTAAGCAAGGGGTGGATGTAAGTCTCGGGAAGAGACTGAACCACCTTAAAAATCCTATCTTATGGTTTGCTTATGTGTGTGTGTGCTTTTCTATGTGTTTGTTTTCTTCACTGATATCAACATCAATTCTGTAATTCGTTAATCACCGGCAACTCACTTAGCCAATAGATATTAAATCTGAAAAAGGGGGAAAGATCTATTCACCCCCCCTCTAGATCTATTCAGTCCGTACTCAACACGTGGTATCAGAGCCAGACTCTCCAAAAATGTGGTCTAACAACCAGGAGAGGCCTGCCGGACTGAACTCTAGAAGTTTAATGGCTGAGGGACACTCAGTAACTAGACCACCATATTTCGATGGAAATGATTTCTCATACTGGAAAAATCGTATGCAGGTGTTCTTGAGAGCACAAGATCATGAGATGTGGAGATTAGTAAGCCGAGGACCCTACGCGCTGCCCGATGATGAGGATACCTGGACCAGAGAACAAGTCAGAAAATCAACCATCAACTGGGGAGCCATGAATGTAATGCAATGCGCACTACACCCCACGGAGTTCTCACGAGTTTCACAATGTGCAACGGCCAAGGAAATGTGGGATCGACTAGTAGTAATCTATGAAGGTACTTCAGAGGTAAGGGAGTCAAAAGCAAATATGCTAGTTTCAGAATATGAAATGTTTAGAATGAAAACTGACGAAAATATTTCTGAAATGTATGCTAGACTAGTGGAATTAACGAATAGTTTAAAAAGTCTAGGGAAAACCTACAAGGAACAGGAATTAGTAAGGAAGATCCTAAGATCCCTCACTCCTATGTGGCATACCAAGGCCACAGTAATTGAGGACTCAAAGAACCTCACAACTATGACTGTGGATGAACTGGTAGGTTCCCTAATGGCATATGAGGTCAACCTAAAGAGAAAGGAAGATGAGGGCAAGAAAAAGAAGCAGCTCGCCCTGAAAACTAAAGTAGGCACCTCTGAATTATCTGACACTGATAACTCATCTAGCACAGGTGATGAAACTGGCGAACTAGCCATGTTAACAAGAAAGTTCAGAAGGTTCCTGCGGAAGGAAGGTAAGGGATTTAAAATCCTAAGGGCACGGTAAGGAAATCATCCCGGTTTAAGTTTGACAAAAACAAAGCTTCATCTAACAAGCTTGTTTGCTACAACTGCAGGAAGCCAGGACACGTGAAGGCAGAATGTCCAGAGGCTCCTAAGAAATCAAGCTACAAGTGGAAAGGCAAGAAACCAAAGGCAATGATAAGCACATGGAGCGAGGAAGAGGAAAGCAGCGAAGAGGAAACAACCTCCGAAGAAGAAGAAGGAAACACATGTTTAATGGCCAAAGGAGACAGCAACGATCTTGAGGTAACCTCCCCTTTTCAAGATTTTTCTAGCTCAGATTGGGAAGGAGTCTACTCAGACTTACTTGATGCATATGAAAGAATTAGAAAGGAAAATAAGAGTTTGAAGAAAAAACTTAATCAGGTCAACAATGACAGCATCCCATTTGTCAACAGAACTGAACTAGAATTAGAAATCACCACCTTGAAAAATAAGCTGAAACAATACGAGACAGATGAAGAAACTGTCAAAGGGCTGTTAGAAGAAAATGAGTCACTGAAAAACACAATTGATGAGGTAAAATTAAAGACTCAAGAAAGTGAACAACAAACTAAGGAAACTTAAGAAAGAAACAACTCACTCAAGGAGGAAAACTGTAAACTTCTGGAAGAAATAGAAAGAATCCAGAGTGAACTGAAAAACAAACAGGAAACCTTGGAAAAAATGACTAAAGGTCAAGAAAACTTAAATGCTGTCTTGGGAATAAAAGTAAACTTTCAAAAAGAAGGATTAGGATACAATCCTACGGCTAAAAAGGAATTCCAAACAAAAACCATAACTGGGACTGCTGACTCAAAAGGAAAAGGGCCCCTAATCAATCTATATCAAAACAAACAAGAGGATGTAGCTGAATGCTCCTCCAAAAGGAATAATGTCACCAAGGAAGAGAGAAACATTAAAGAGAAAACAGTCAATCAACATAAGCTTAAAAATAATAGACAAGAAACTCAAATTCACAGAAATAACCAAACAAACCAAGCACTAAATCAAGTTAAAAGACATAAATCTGAAAAACAAGGTGTCTGGAGACAGGCTGGTCGACAACCGACCCCTCCTCTGTCGACCAGAGGATCTGCCAGAACAGGCGCTGGCGTCTGGAGAAGCAGTGGTCGACCACAGGCATACCAGATGTCGACCAGAGGAACTGCCAGAACAAGCGCTAGCTTCTGGAAAAGCGATGGTCGACCACAGACACACCAGATGTCGACCATGACCAGACACGCAAACAGAAACCACAGATTTTCTAAGGTGAAACAAAATGAAAATTGGAAATCAAAAAGGTGGATTCAGATTAAAGAAACATTAGAACAAAAGCCACCCAATCTGAACAAGTTCAGAAACGAAAAATTAAAATGCTCTAACAAAATCTGGGTTCCCAAAGGATTGTTACAGCAATTTCATAATTTTACAAGGTATCTTGGACCCGGGTATCATTGGGGTCCAAAAATTTCTGTGTAATTCATGATGCAGGAATGTCTGGCAGCCATGCACAATAAATGGTACTTAGATAGTGGTTGCTCAAGACACATGACGGGAGACAAGACCAAGTTCTTCCAACTAAGCTCAAAAGATGGAGGCTATGTGACCTTTGGAGGAAATAACAAAGGTAAGATCATTGGGACAGGTAAAATAGGTAAGAACTCCTCTAACTGTATTGAAAATGTACTGCTGGTAGATGGACTGGAATACAATTTGCTGAGCATCAGTCAGCTTTGCGACAAAGGCCATAAAGTAGTATTTGACTCCAAGATCTGCAAGATTATTGAACCAAATTCAGAAACAGTCAAGTTTATGGGCCAGAGAGTAAACAATGTCTACATAATAGACTTGGATGATCCAGCCCACTCCAACCTGTGCCTAACCGCCAAGAAAGAGGACCTGACCTGGATGTGGCACCGAAGGCTAGGGCATGTTAGCTATAGGGTGTTGCATAAACTTGTGAAGAATAAGATGGTTCTTGGTTTGCCTGAAATTTCGTTTGCTCAAAATGTCAAAGTATGTGAATCATGTACCCAAGGTAAGCAAACAAGAAAATCATTCAAAGGTAGAACTGAAAGTCAATCTTCTAGACCACTAGAACTTGTGCACATGGACCTTTTTGGCCCAACAAGAACTGCTAGTCTTAGTGGTAAGAGGTACGGTTATGTACTAGTTGATGATTTCTCTAGATTCACATGGGTAATATTTCTATCTCATAAAAGTGATGCTTTTTCTGAGTTTCAGGAATTTTACAAAAGAATGAAGCAGGATGGCAAGTTCAAAGTGTGTACAATCATATCTGACCATGGGGGAGAGTTTGAAAATTCTGACTTTGATCTATTCTGCAGAAACAAGGGCATAACCCACAGATTTTCCTCACCAAGGACTCCAGAACAAAATGGAGTTGTGGAGAGAAGGAACCGCACTCTTGTCGAGATGGCTAGAACCATGCTGGTTGAAGTTAAACTTCCAAGGAGATTTTGGGCAGAGGCAGTCAACACAGCATGCTACATTGTAAACCGAGCAATGGTAAGACCGGCTAGTGAAAATACACCATATGAAATGTTCAAAGGTAAGAAACCATCCCTAGCCCATTTTAGAATTTTCGGGTCAAAATGCTTTATCCATAACAATGATAAAAGGGCCTTGGACAAATTTGAACCGAAGAGTGATCCAGGAATATTCTTGGGCTATTCGGACCGATCAAGAGCCTATAGGGTCTTTAACACCAAAGATCAAGTTGTTGAAGAATCCCCTCATATTTCATTTGATGAAATCAATGATTTTGGCAAAAATGAAAAGGTTTGCAAGGAAGAAGAAGATGGAGAATTTCTGAATGACAAAGAAGAACCGATGGAGAATGAAGAAGCACAGAATCAAGAAAGCAATCGAGGTAATTCCAATGATCAAACCGAAGGAGAGGTCAACTCAGGTAACAATCTTGAAAACTTAAGACTTCTTAGAGATCATCCCATAGAAAACATCATTGGTGGAATTCATGATCCTAGGAAGACTAGATCTCAATTAAAAGAAATCAATGAACTAGATCAACTTGCACTTGTGTCCCAAATAGAGCCCAAATCAGTAGAGGAAGCATTAAAAGATGACTCATGGATAAATGCTATGCATGAAGAACTAAATCAATTTGAAAGAAATCAGGTGTGGAGTCTTGTCCCTAGACCTTCATCTCACCCCGTTATTGGAACCAAATGGGTCTATAAAAACAAGCTAAGTGAAGAAGGGGTTGTAATGAGAAACAAGGCTCGGCTGGTGGCTAAAGGGTACAACCAGGAATTTGGGGTTGATTTTGAAGAATCATATGCTCCAGTTGCTAGATTAGAAGCCATCAGGATATTGTTAGCCTTTGCAGCATCTCATGGAATCAAACTACAACAAATGGATGTAAAAAGTGCATTTCTAAATGGAATAATAAAAGAAGAAGTCTATGTGGAACAACCCCCTGGTTTTGAAAATGATGAACTTGCTAATCATGTTTTCAAATTGCATAAAGCTTTGTATGGATTAAAGCAGGCTCCACGGGCTTGGTATGAAAGGTTGAGCTCCTTCCTCACCAAGAAGGGATACATAAGAGGTAAAATTGATCAAACATTGTTTTCCAAGACCCAAGGTAAGCATATACTAATTGTACAAATCTATGTGGATGATATTGTGTTTGGATCTACCGAAGCTTCTTTATGTACTGAATTTGCAAACTTAATGACCAATGAGTTTGAAATGAGTTTAATGGGTGATTTACAGTTTTTTCTTGGATTGCAGATTGTACAATGTAGAGAAGGATACTTCATAAATCAATCCAAGTACATAAAGGAGATGCTGAAAAAGTTTGGCATGGAAAGCTGCAAACCAATTGAGTCACCCATGGGTACAAATGCAACATTGGAAGCTGATGTAAAAGGTAACATGGTAGATGCCAAGAAATACAGAGGTATGATCGGGTCCCTGCTATATTTAACTGCTTCAAGGCCAGATATTCAGTTTAGTGTATGCATGTGTGCTAGATATCAGTCTAGCCCTAGAGAATCACATTTAGGGGCTGTCAAGCGTATCCTTCGATACATTGCCGGCACCCAAGAATTGGGTTTATGGTATCCTACTTACTGCAAACTAGATTTGATTTCATATTCAGATGCTGATTATGCTGGTTGCAAAATTGATAGGAAGAGTACTAGTGGTTATTGTCAAATATTGGGTGGATGTTTAATATCATGGGCTTCTAAAAAACAGCATTCTGTGGCACTCTCCACTGCTGAGGCTGAGTATGTCGCAGTAGGGAGCTGTGGTACACAGGTTTTGTGGATAAAACATCAACTCCAAGACTACAATGTAGATCTTGGATGTGCACCTATTTTCTGTGACAACACTAGTGCTATTAATTTGTCTAAAAACCCCATTCAACACTCTAGGACAAAACACATTGAGATCCGTCATCACTTTCTAAGAGATGAGGTCTCCAAAGGAAATTTCATGCTTCATTTTGTAGAAACTGAAAAACAACTGGCAGACATTTTCACAAAACCCCTTAACAATGACAGATTTTCAACTCTAAGAAGGGAGTTAGGAATTTGTAGAATTTCTCCTGAAAATTCTTGAAATAATCATATTCATGTGTACACTGCATAGATTCTGTCATTTCTGTCTAAGTTATGTCAACTAGGTCTCTAGTACTAGTCAGGTTTTTGAGTTTGGAAGTCTAGTGTCGGGTGCTACTTCAGCAAGTTCTACAGAATACTGGTTCTCTACGGCTCATCTCTTGTGGTCGACCACAGACAAGGCGCTGGTCGACCAAGGCATCAGGACATGAAATAGTTAGTTCTGTGACTTCGCAGTTGTCGACCACAGGCAAGGCGCTGGTCGACCAAGGCATCAGGACATGAAATAGTTGGTTCTGTGACAGCACAGAGGTCGACCAAAGGCACCTCTATGGTCGACAGAGGATCTGAACAAGGGAAAATGGATCTAAAAAGGCTACTGGTTCTGCTAGGAAATCCTCTGATCTAAGTGAACTTTTGTGCTCAGTTTCTTCACTCATTCATCCTTATCCATACTTCCCATCCCTTGTGTCTCTATATCTCTTCATGGCCAACATTTTTTTTATCTTCAGCAAGGACTCATAAATTGAGGGGGAGAAAAAGTGTAAACTCATTCGTTGATAAAACATTGAAAAACCTAACCATATCCTTCAATAAAATCACCAAGGTAATCATTAAGAGTAGAGGTTGAGTGTAGTAATGAGAATTTGAACTGTACTACTGCAATAAATTCAAACCATAACTATGACTCTGTCATAAGATTTTGAGGACTTATGATTTTTTAGTAATGAGACTGTTTCTCTACCTGTGTTTGTGCTGAACAGTAAAAATAAACTTAAATTTAACATGTATGTACATGGAATACGCCATAATTCTGCCTTCATGGTAGAGCAATGGATTGAGGTCTGAGAAACTACTGTTCTTCATCTCAAAGCAAAAAATTAGCTGAAAAATAGATGGGAGACCAGTGTGTCATGAAGATCCAATCTAACTCTGCTGATATTGATTGGGCATACTGAGTAACTGGGGATATTGGCGTCTGATAAACGTATATCCTCACGGATAAAAGGTGTGTCCCAGTCATTTGTGGAATGGTTAGGCATGCTAAGTAGCCGGGGTTTCTGGCGTGTACAAAGCGTGTCTCCTCGTGTAGAAAAGCATGTGATCAACCTGACCACAGCTCTCAAATGATTCAAAAAGAAAAATTTAAAGCATCACAAAGGCAGAGAAAATGGTTGACCTAAAGCATAGCATGCAAATACAAGTTTAAAAACACTGTTCAGCTAGCATAGTTAGTCCAATTATCTCTTGAAATATATTATAAGTTCAAGGAGCCATGTGAAAGAAAGTGGATATGGGGAGTCAATTTATTGGTGCAATACTTTCAAATTCATTGAACCACTATACCCACTCTATTTGGTCACAAGGTGGTCTTTGCATAAGGGTGGAAAGGTTCCATAAGTGTTCTGTTAAAGAAAGGGCGTACACTTTAATACCTTCCAAAAAGTTGAGTAATGCTGATTAAATCCTGACCGCTCGTTTTCTGCATCGTGATGGTTCACTGTCCCAGTTCCTTTAAGACCCAGCCCTACTGCCCTATCCTATAAATTGCCACGGCTGGGTCCCTATTTTTTCTCATCCGCCGCCCTGTACTTCTTTCGCATTCTTCCTCTCCCGTTCTCTCTCGTCTTTCTCTCACATCCCTCCACCATGTCTCCAAAGCACGCTCCGCGGTCTACCAAGAGAACACGAGAGAAGGCCCCTGCTGAATCCTCGACGCCGTCCAAGCGTTTCAAGCCAAGGGCTGCGCAGGGTCCGCCATCGGCCCCTCAAAAGTCGACCACGGCTGAGGCGGCTGACTCAGGCAGGAAGGTATCAGCTTCAGAAGAACCCATCGTCCATCCAGTGTCAGGAGTTCTCAAGCCACGGACCGTTCTGCCACCAAGGATTGTTGATTTCTCTGATGAGAAGCTGATGGAGATGTTCCCAGAACTACTGCCAATTTTTGAAGCTCAAGAGTGGACAGCGTTTGTCTCGGCACATACTCAGTATTCGCCTCAGCTTGTGCAAGAATTCTACCACAACTTGCAAATAGTGGATGGTCAGGTCTACACCGTAGTTCACGGCATCGTCATCCGCCTCGACGTCAAACTGCTCCACAAAGCGTTGAAGATTCCCAGACATGGCGCCGTCTTCAATCCTGAGGATTTTGACTTCCGAGCTGCATACACCGTCGTCACTGGCCAGCCAGCTCCTGAGGTTCTCCCTAAGTATCTGAATGCCAACACCTTCCCTCCTCTTCATAGATTGCTTCATCACATTCTTACCACCATTATCCAACCAAGAGGAGGCGCCAGAGATCAAGTAAGTCGCCTCCATCTATTTTTGCTCCATGGCCTCATCACTTGTCAACCCATTCGCCTCATCACGCTCCTCCTAAACACCTTCCAAAACATCCTACATTACCCCCAGAATTCTCTTCCATTTGCTGCCCACATATCTGCCATTCTGGAAGCAGCAAAAATACCATTTCCCCATGCTCCGCGCATTGTAATTTCCAAATGGCACATCTACAACTTTCACTTCGTGACCACATTTTTGGGGTTTAAGAAGGTAGGAGACCAAATTCAGCGCACTCTACCATCCAAGGGCAAATCCACGGCTCCATTGCCACCCTCTTCTCCACCACATACACCTATACAAGTTAGTCCTACTGTCACACCTCCACCTGTGGTGCCTCAAGCTACCCCTGCTACCACCACTACTGCCCATCCTTCAGCTTCCCTTTCTATAGTGCCCTGGCATCCAGGCATTGCTGCCACTCATGCTCAATCTACTTCTGTTCCACCTACCCAAGCTCCATCTCATTCTGTTCCACCTACCCAAGTTCCACCTACCTCCACTCCTTCTACTTTTGCTCCACCACCGTCCTTCACATCCAACACTGAGTCTCACGGAGTGCTTCTCCAGATAGCATCTCAGTTGTCCTCTCTCACCACCCAATTCCATTCCTTTCAAGAGAATATGAATGCTGCCACCGGGCGCCTGGAGCAGAAAGTCCAAAGGCTGGAACAACAGATGGAGGCCAGGTTCATCAAGCAAAAGGAATACACTGACCATGCTAGTTCTCGGTTCAACAGACTAGTTGGCACCTTAGGTCAAGTGTCAGAAGAAATGGGAAACCGCATAGAGTTCACCACCAAGCAGAATGAAAAGTATCACAATGCTACTATCTCCGAGATCCAGAAGCTCAGGCTCTCTTATGCCCACATTGTTGACAAGCTGGATCGCATGGCAGAGAACGTGAAGCCAGAGACCTCCTCATCCTCCTCAGAGGGATTGTTCAAATGATCTTCTTTTTGCTGTTGACAAAGGGGGAGATAGGACTTTATGTGTCATTGTGTGTCTAGTTGTGTGTCTAGATGTGAGTCTAGATTGTCAAGTTTACTTTGTCTACGTGTCATTAGTGTCTTAATTCTTTTTTGAGTCTCTCATGTAAGTAGTGCTATAGTTTTTGAAAGGCACATCAAACGAATTGTCTGAATGAAATCTGTGCTATGATAGCCTTGAATGCAATATCAAATGAATTTTATAGTCTGTTGTTTGTCACAATGACTCATGGTTGTCATCATCAAAAAGGGGGAGAATGCTGTGCATCCCTTGGTTTTGATGATGACAATAGGATATGTTTGATTAATCAAGTTCTATATTGTTTCATAACAAATACAAGTGGTTTGATTGTTCCTTCAAAGTATTGGACTCATGACTATTTGATGATGACAAATAATGTTTCTGATCAACTCAATATAAATCTGATAGTTCAATTTATTTCTGATAAGTTAAGTAATTTCAGGTCCACTGAAATCCAAGTGGAATCAACAAATCAGAAGAAGTGTCAAAGGCCGCTTGTCGACCAGGGAAGTGGTTATGGTCGACCAACGAACCCAACCAGAAACGTTTCAAGTCATCCGTCTTCTGCATGTGCCTTGGCTGTCGACCAAAGCCCCACTTCTGGTCGACCACAGAACAGCCAGAACATCAGACAGAACTGACGGCCATCTGTAATTCGCCCCTTGTCGACCAGCGACAAGGCTGTGGTCGACCACGGGGGACGCGAGTGTCAGCCAGAATGGAACCGCCATCAGGACACTGCTTGTTGTCGACCAGGGACCGTGTCATGGTCGACCACGGGCGTTATAGCGTCCAGAACTGAACTGTAACCGAATTCTGTTTTGGTTCCTTAAAACCTGCAGATTGTTGTTGCAGGTTGTTGGGCAGTTCAAATGATGAGATTCCGCACGGGAATCAAGGAGAGAATCGTGCTTAGAAGTGGTCAAACTTATTGTAGTCATTGGATTTAACCTTCTCCCTGCTTTTTAGCAGATTGATGCGCGATCTGAATTTTGAGCGGGAAAAGCTTCAGACCTGGAAAAGAATCTGCATAAAAGTAGAAGGCCACGGATCGCTAAGGCAAGCACACAGAGGGAGCATAGAACCGAAGCTAAGAAACACACCTACATCACAGGACGAAGTAGCTCACCATCAATCAGATATCTGCAGAAGACTGAAGGCATTCTCATTTACTGCAGAAGAAAGACTGGGCTTCAAGCTGTGCGACCTCCAGCAACAAAGCAGCTGAAGGCATCCGATTGGAAGCTCTACAGGGAGTCTAGTCTTGTTATTTATGTGATTAAGTCCCAGGCTGAATTCTTTACTTTGTTACAAAAGTCCATATTCAGTCCTGTTGCATCATCCCACCTTCACATCATTTCTATTCATCCTTACACCAAGTGTCAAGCTGTGAGGCAGCGGATTCAAGCTGTGTGTCAGCTGGTACAAGCTGTGTGTCAGCAGGAACAAGCTGTATGACAGCAGTGTCTTGTGTTTTGATTGAGATCAGAGGTTCTCATTAGTGAAGCCTTGCTTGAGTTAAGCAAGGGGTGGATGTAAGTCTCGGGAAGAGACTGAACCACCTTAAAAATCCTATCTTGTGGTTTGCTTATGTGTGTGTGTGCTTTTCTATGTGTTTGTTTTCTTCACTGATATCAACATCAATTCTGTAATTCGTTAATCACCGGCAACTCACTTAGCCAATAGATATTAAATCTGAAAAAGGGGGAAAGATCTATTCACCCCCCCTCTAGATCTATTCAGTCCGTACTCAACAGTTTTTCTTTCCATTCGCCAGTCGATTCTAGCTGAGTGTGTGGGCCACGAGGGTAGGAGAGCGCTCACGCCTTCAGCAAAGGGGTGAGGTGTTCGCTCCACCGCGCCGTGACTATTCTCAAGACTAAACAATGGCCTGTACGAGCCGAGAGCCCGGAGGACTCAAAGGGGTATATGAGAGACGAATACCAAAACAGATAGCGAGCGACCCTGCCGATGGTGGCAAGGGTCGATAAGGGTGAACGGTCTTGCCGATGCTGACAAGAACCGAGAAGGGGTAGCTTCCGATCTTGCCGATAATGACAAGGGTCGAAAAGGGTGGACGGTCTTGCCGATGATGATAAAAACCGGAAAGGGTAGTGACCGATCTTGCCGATGGTGACAAGGGTCGAAAAAGGTAGACGGTATTGCTGATGATGACAAAAACCAGAAAGGGTAGTGACCGATCTTGCCAATGGTGACAAGGGTCGAAAAGGGTAGACGGTATTGCCGATGGTGACAAGAACCGGAAAGGGTAGCGACCGATCTTGCTGATGGTGACAAGGGTCGAAAAGGGTAGATGGTCTCACCGATGGTGATAAAAACTGGAAAGGGTAGCGACCGATCTTGCCGATGGTGACAAGGGTCGAAAAGGGTAGACGGTCTCGCCGATGGTGAGAAGAACCAGGAAGGGTAGCGACCGATCTTGTCGATGGTGACAAGGGTCGAAAAGGGTATACGGTCTTGCTGATGGTGACAAAAATCAGAAAGGGTAGCGACCGATCTTGCCGATGGTGACAAGGGTCGAAAAGGGTAGACGGTATTGCCGATGATGACAAAAATTGGAAAGGGTTTGTTTAAAGGAAATATATATGTAGATATAAAAGGGGGGACATCGGATGCCGACTCCGCTTCGATCCTATAAAGGGCCTTCCGAATGGAGGACGGATCATCACTATTAGTCATTGATTTATAATTTTTTTTCTTTCTTCCCTTTTTTTTGTTCACATTACTGACTTAAGCGCCCTTTCGGGTTTTTGCCGAAGCCAGCCCCCTCTTGCTTTTGCCCACGCGCCCTCTCGGGTTTTCACGTGGCGGGGTACCCAATTTTGCCTGCGACGCCCTTTCGGGATTTCGCCACAGCTGGGTTATAGCCATTTTTACACTTGTCCTGATATAGGAGCAAGTCTGGCGGGGTATCTCTATTTTTAACCCCATTTTTCTTTCTTTTTTTTGCTTATTTTTTTTTTTGAATTAGGAATACCGAAGAACTGGACTGTGAGAATGCTGACTGGCCTTATCGATGATGACAAGGATTGGTCTCTGGTTTAGTTCTTGGACACTGGCTAAATGTCGGAGCAAAGATCATGGTTTGTTAACAAGGACGTAAAATCTGAGTTATGGGTAGAGGTTGACCGATCTCGTCGATGATGGCGAAGGTCGAACGTGGATTTGTTCATCAGCATGGGTCATATGCCGAAGCAAAGGTAGGATTACTAACAGGGACGGAGGGTCCAAGTTAGGGGTAGAGATCGACCGATCTCGCCGATGATGACGAGGGTCGAACATGGGTTTGTTCATCAGCATGGGTCATATGCCGAAGCAAAGGTAGGATTACTAACAGGGACGGAGGGTCCAAGTTAGGGGTAGAGGTCGACCGATCTCGCCGATGATGACGAGGGTCGAACATGGGTTTGTTCATCAGCATGGGTCATATGCCGAAGCAAAGGTAGGATTACGAACAGGGACGGAGGGTCCAAGTTAGGGGTAGAGATCGACCGATCTCGCCGATGATGACGAGGGTCGAACATGGGTTTGTTCATCAGCATGGGTCATATGCCGAAGCAAAGGTAGGATTACTAACAGGGACGGAGGGTCCAAGTTAGGGGTAGAGATCGACCGATCTCGCCGATGATGACGAGGGTCAAACATGGGTTTGTTCATCAGCATGGGTCATATGTCGAAGCAAAGGTAGGATTACTAACAGGGACAGAGGGTCCAAGTTAGGGGTAGAGGTCGACCGATCTCGCCAATGATGACGAGGGTCGAACATGGGTTTGGTTAAAGGATTTCCGGTGGGACTTCTGATGATTGTCCCTTTTGGAGTTTCATCGGGTGGAGAACAAAAAGAAGAACTTTTAAATTACCACTTTACCGACCCAAGCACCCTTTCGGGTTTTCACCTGAACTAGCCCCCTCTTGCTTTTGCCCACGCTCCCTCTCAGGTTTTCACGTGGCGGGGTACCCGATTTTGCCTGCAGCGCCCTTTTCGGGTTTTCGCTGTAGCTGGGTTATAGCCATTTTTTGCACTTGTCCTAATATAGGAGCAAGTCTGGCGGGGTATCTCTATTTTTAACCCCATTTTCTTTTTTTCTTTTTTTTTGATATAAAGGATGGTAGGTCGAAATGTGATGTCCGACCCTTGGTTGGTAGTAGACGGCTGTTGGTCGGATCACCGGGCCTTGTACCGAGCAGAGCGGTGTATTCGTTAGCAAGGGCTGAATGCTAACGCCAAGGAATGATCTTTCGCCGATTCGGACGTGAGGCCCGCAACGGCAATATGTGTATTCTTTTGAGAGCTCGGCCATGGCGGAGTGCCATTAGACTAAGGAAAGGTAGCTCGATCAGGGCGGAATACCACTAGACCAAGATAAGGGTAGCTCGACTAGGGCGGAGTGCCACTAGACCAAGATGGGGGTAGCTCGGCTGGGGCGGAGTGCCACTAGACCAAGATATGGGTAGCTCGACTAGGGCGGAATGCCACAAGACCAAGATAAGGGTAGCTCGGCTAGGGCGGAATGCTACTAGACAAAGATAAGGGTAGCTCGGCTAGGGCGGAGTGCCACTAGACCAAGATAAGGGTAGCTCGGCTAGGGCGGAATGCCACAGAACCAAGATCAGGGTAGGTTGGCCAGAGCGGGATGCTACTAGATGAAGATGAGGGTAGCTCGGCTAGGGCGGAGTGCCACTAGACCAAGATAAGGGTAGCTCGGCTAGGGCGGAATTCCACAGAACCAAGATAAGGGTAGTTCGGCTAGGGTGGGGTGCCACTAGGCTAAGATATGGGTAGCTCGGCTAGGGCGGAATGCCACAAAACCAAGATAAGGGTAGCTCGGCTAGGGCGGGGTGCCACTAGGCCAAGATAAGGGTAGCTCGGCTAGGGCGGGGTGCCATAAAACTAAGATCAGGGTAGCTCGGCTAGGGTGGAATGCCACTAGGCCAAGATATGGGTAGCTCGGCTAGGGCGGAATGCCACAAGACCAAGGAAAGGTAGCTTGATCAGGGCGGAGTGCCACTAGACCAAGATAAGGGTAGCTCGGCTAGGGCGGAGTGCCACTAGACCAAGATAAGGGTAGCTCGGCTAGGGCGGAATGCCATAAAACCAAGATCAGGGTAGCTCGGCTAGGGCAGAATGCCACTAGGCCAAGATATGGGTAGCTCGGCTAGGGCGGAATGCCACAAGACCAAGGAAAGGTAGCTCGATCAGGGCGGAATGGCACTAGACCAAGGAAAGGTAGCTCGATCAGGGCGGAATGCCACTAGACCAAGATAAGGGTAGCTCGGCTAGGGCGGAGTGCCACTAAACCAAGATAACTGTAGCTCAGCTAGGGCGGAATGCCACAGAACCAAGATAAGGGTATTTCGACCGATCACTCGGGAAATGTCAGTTGCGTTGCATGATACAGCTTTATATGCTTTCCGTTGAGGGGATAGAACTGGATGACTCCTTTGTGGCCTACCAGGACGTAGGCACCCCCTTCATATACTCGGCGGATGATATACGGCCCGATCCAGTTTTTGACCAACTTCCCTTTGGGGTTGGAGGCCATTACTTCTCTTCTTTTGACCATTACCAGATCTCCTTTCTTGAATTCTCGACCCCTGACCAGCTTATCAAAAGCACAGGCCATGCGAGCTTGGTAGAGTTGGATGTTTTGTTGTGCCCGGAGGCATTTTCCTTCGAGCTCAGTGAGCTCTTCGAATCTTCTTTCTGCATTGGTTTGATCACCGCTGGCTAGTCCATGTTGGATGGCAACTCGCAGCGAAGGAACTTCCAGTTCAATTGACACCATAGCCTCTGACCCATACACGAGGGAGAAAGGTGAACAGCCAGTTGGGGTTTTGTAGACAGTACGATAAGCCCAGAGCGCTTCGTACATCCTTTCTTCCCAATCTTTTTTATTAGACTTGACAGTCTTCGCCAGCAACGTACATAGAGTCTTGTTAAAGGCTTCTGCAAGTCCATTAGCTTGAGGGTTGTAGGGGGATGATGTCCTCCAGTCAATCTTGTATTTGTCGGCTAGCCGATAAACCTTCTGGTTCCTAAAATGACTGCCATTATCAGAGATGATTCGGCTGGGGATCCCGAACCGGAATATTACATTCTGCTGGAAGAATCTTGTGACTAGCTCTCCCGTCACATCTCTTAGTGCTACCGCCTCCGCCCATCTGGAGAAATAGTCAGTAGCTGCTAAGATATATTTGCACCCTGATGAAGATGCTGGTAGTGGCCCTACCACGTCCGTGCCCCACTGAGCAAACGGCCAGCTAGGCAGGGTCGGGTGTAACGGCACTGGAGGTCTCCTTGCCACATTAGCGTGTTCTTGACACTTCTGACAAGCTTTGGCGAACTGGCAGCAATCATCAAATATAGTGGGCCAATAGTAGCCCAATTTCTTTATCTCAATTTTCATCTTGGGGCCAGCCTGGTGTGCTCCAGCTGATCCCGCATGAACTTCTTGCATCACCTGTCCTGCCTCTGTTGAAGATAAGCAACGAAGTAGGACTTTCCTTCGGGCATCTGCCATTATTCGGAACAGGGTTCCGCTTCTCATCTCGTAAGAGTCCTTGACCCTCAGGAGCTTCATTCTCTGTTCTTTTTCCCTCGAGAGCTGTTGGTGTTGGAACCACCGCAGGAGATGTTCTCGCCAATCGGGCTGCTGAATCTCCTCGACGACTACCACCTCAATCTCTTGTTTGTCAGCCAAGACCTCCGTTACACTGGGGACCTGCCGGCGGTTGATCACTGTTATATTCAGACTTGTGTCTGGCGGGACTGCCAATGAACTGGCCAGCTTAGCGAGGGCGTCTGCCTGAGCATTTCGGCCTCGGTTGATGTGCTTGATGATGATGAAGTAGAATCTTGACATTAGGCGGGTTGCCAGCTGGTGATAGGGGAGAAGCTCTTGTTTTCGCACATCGAACTCTCCTTCCAGCTGTTTTATAACTAGCAGGGAGTCTCCGAATGCTTCCAGCATCCAAATTCCCATGGACAGAGCGATCTGCAACCTGATTATCAGGGCTTCATATTCCGCTTCATTATTTGTGCAATGCTTGTTTATGGAGCAGGATGTGTGCACCACTTCTCCTTCTGGGGATTTCAGGACTATGCCTGCCCCTGCCCTGACCCTGGCCGATCCAGTGGCAGAGGTGTCAATTCTGGAGGCGCCATCAAAATACAGCTACCATAAGGAGGGCTGCACCTGAACAGCTTCCAGGGTTTCATCTTCAGGAAGTTCCGATTCCAATGGGCAGTCCTGGGTACCGGGTGCTCAGCGAAGAAGTCTGCAATGGCTTGGCCCTTGACGGCCTTGCGCGGTACATAGGAGATGTCAAACTCCATAAGGATTACCGCCCATTTGCCCAGGCGACCTTTGAGAGCCAGTTGGGACATAATATATTTCAGGGGATCCTCTTTGGATATCAAGCCGATTTCATGTGACAACATATAGTGTCGGAGCTTCTTAACCGCGAAGACCAGTGCCAGGCAGACCTTCTCAATATAAGTATATTTCTCCTCAGTTCTGACCAATCTCCGACTGAGGTAGTAGAGGGCTTGCTCTTTCCCTTCTTCATTATTCTGGGCCAGCATTGCCCCCAGGGAGTTATGTGTAGCTGCTATATATAGTATCAATGGTCTTCCTTTCACTGGTGCGCCCAACACTGGCAGAGTCTTTAGATAGTCTTTCAGCTTGTTGAAGGCTATCTGGCAATCTTCATCCCAATAAAAGGGAACATCTTTCATCATCAACTTGTGGAAAGGCTGGCATCGCCCTGACAAATTGGAGATGAACCGCCGGATATAAGCCAAGTGGCCCTATAATGACCTCAGCTCGGAGATATTCCTTGGTGGAGGTAGCTCCTGAATTGCTTTGATTTTTGCGGGGTCTATCTCGATTCCCCGATATCGGACGATGAAGCCCAAGAACTTTCCGCTCGACACTCCGAACGCACATTTCATGGGGTTCATCTTCAGCTCATGCTGCCTCAGCCTCTGAAAAACAATCCGGAGGTCTTGCAGATGATCTTCTTTTCTTCTGGTTTTGACTACCAGGTCGTCTATGTAGCACTCGACCTTGTGGTAGAGCAACTCATCAAAGATTTTAGTCATTGCGCGCTGATAAGTCGCACCAACATTCTTTAGTCCGAACGGCATCTGTTGTGTGCTGTGATACCACTTGTTGGGTAGTGGCTGACTGATCTAGAGGGGGGGTGAATAGATCTGCACCTCTTTTCGCAATTCAACCCTCTATAAAGCTAGACAGCAAGAATCGCAGCGGAATAAAAACTAGTTTAACGAAGAACACAATGAGTTGCTTAGCAAGATGAATAAGTAATGTGAATATTAAACCTAAGCATGCATCTAGCACAAGCAATCACACAAACAAACCATGAACACAATGGATTTTAAGGTGGTTCGGACTGAATCCTCAGCCCTACGTCCACCCCTCACCAAACCCGGTGAGGCTCCACTAGCGCAGCGCACCAAACCGCAAATCAGAAACCACTGATTGCCTTCCTACTAACCAACGGTAGGGATGTCAACACCGCAGATCGGAAACACCTCCGATTGCCTTCCTACTAACCACCTGGTAGGGATGTCAACCGCAAATTGGAACACCCTCCAATTGCCTTCCTACTAACCACCGGTAAGGACGAATCACAACTTCAATGTTTAACAATATTGAAAGTAAAACAAATGTGAAGGAACTAAAGCAAGAGATTGAGTAAGAAGGAATTGGCCCTTGAATGGAAATGATTTGTTGATCAGCAACAGGGATCTCTTCTTCGTGCAAATCAATCTTCTTGATTCACCCTTGAATGGATGAATGTTCTTCACGGAGTACTGTTCATGTGAACAATAACTGTTCTTCCAATCCTCCTCTTTTGATCTTCTTTTTGATCTCTTTGAATGGATGAAGAAGTGAATAAATGCTACCTTGATCCTTGCTTCCTTCTTCACAGATCTTGGAAGATGATTGCTTTGATATGAACTTTGAATACCTTGGATTGGATGAAGATGTTCTTCATGGAGTACTGTTCACGTGAACAGTAACTCTTCCTTCAATCTTCTCTTTTGATCTTCTCTTTGTATCTTCTTGAAGTGGATGAAGAGAGTAATTGATTCTACCTTGAATCTTGTTTCTTCAACAGCTTCTAGGAGTTTGAATGCTTCAGAATTCACCTTGGATGAATCAGAATGATGTAGATGAGTTCTCTTGAAGATCTTGAATGAAACTAGCTTCCTTAGATCACCTTGATAGCCTAGCTTGCATCTGATCTTCCTTGAAGGTTGTTTGCCTTGATTTGAGCTTGAATCAACCTTGCTTGGATGAAGAACTTCTTCACGAAGTACTGTTCACGTGAACAGTACCTCGTCCCCTTTGGATCTCCACAAATCACACTTGGCCTCCTTTGATATTCAATTGAGCATATGGAAGCCTTGAAGCATTGGGGTTTCTAACCCCTCATGTGTTGGTTTTATAACCCTTGGAATGGTCCTTGGACACCCCCTAGACCAGATCCACAAATCATGGGAGATTAGGTGAGTTTTGATTAAACAAATACATGGAAAGGGGCTGGACACGAGGTGGAATTCGAAGTCAAACATGGCTGCATCGGGGTTGGCAGTTGACAGGAATTCATGGGGCGGTCGACCGGAATCTGTAAAATCTCCAACTTGTCGGTTCTGGGAGAACCGGTCGACCGGAAGAGTAGGGGCAGTCGACCGAAACCTGTAAATCCTGGAGTGGTTCGTTTCTGGAAGAACCGGTCGACCGGAAAGGCAGGGGCGGTCGACCGAATCCTGTAAAATGTGGAATTCTTAGGCTCTGGCAAATCTGGTCGACCGGCCAAGGTGTAGGTCGACCGGAAACACCTATACCTGCAAAAATGAAGTGTTAGACCAATGAAACATGTTCATAAGTCAAGATATTCATGTCCTCATCAATTTCATGTATTTTGGGATTGAAATCAACTTAGAATATGCTTTGAGCATTTCTAAATTTTGTTCTGGGGGCTCTGCCCCCGGAAACCCCCGCAAGGGGCGCTGCCCCCTTGACCCCCGCGACCTGACCGCGCAGGTCGATCCGCGTGCGAGGGCGCAACATTGAGCTTTCACCTTTGCCATTTCCACTGAATTCCTTCATATATGTCATGAACAAAATATCGCGTGTGTCAGTCACATGAGAGTGGAAAGTATCAATGACTAATAGTGTTTAGCCATTATCAAAACCAAGAATACCACAGAACTCATATGACCATAGGATGATGTCGAATGACCCAAGTGACCACAGGATGACTCAAATGACCATAGGGACACAACAACATCCTCTTATAATGATAAATGCCTTTAGGGGTTCAGAAAGCAGTATGGACCCGGTCATGCTCCGCAATCCAAATCTGATTGTAACCGGATGACCTATCCATGAATGACAGGGCCTCATGGCCGGTTGTAGCATCTATCATGACTTCCGTTATTGGCACTGGGAAGTCATCTTTGGGGCAGGCTTTATTTAGATCTCGGAAGTCAACACATATCCGGATCTGTCTATTCTTCTTCTTCTTCACGGGGACGATATTCGCCAGCCATGTGGTGTACTAGTTTTCTTCAACAAATCCCACGTCAATGAGCTTGTTGACTTCAGCACAAATTTGAGTAATGAGTTCTGGCCTCATGTGCCGTGGTGGTTGCTTCACCGGCTCGGCCTCAGGGCTGATTGCCAGCTCATGTTGTGAGACAGCGGGGCTCAGACCCGGCATTTCTTTGTAAGTCCAGGCGAAGCAATCCCGGTACTCTAGTAGCAACTGGATGTATAGCTCCCGTTCTTCTGGGGATAGTTGGGCGCTGAGGAAGGTAGGCCTAGGGTCTTCCTCATTTCCCAAGTTGACTTCTATCAGTTCATCGACTGTGGCTTGGCCTCCGGCTTCTATCTCCGGAGGTGCCAGTTGGAGGTCAACGAAATCTGGAATACCATCTTGAGGGTCGAGTACTTCGACTTCCTCGTCAGACATCACCAGGGCTTCTTGAGGATTCTCCGTTTCTTGGGCTAGCGGCTGCGCGGATGGCTTTATTAACCAATACGCTGCCGTTGCAGCTCCCAGGGACGAGAGAGCAGCTTCAGTGTTTGTAGATAAGGTTGCAGCAGCGACGGGCTGGTAGCTGTTCATTGTCAGGCTTGGACAGTACCCTGACTTTGTAGAAGAAGTTGAGGAGGTCTCGCCTTCTAGGGCAGTTGCATCTTCCGTAGAAGCGGCCTTTTCTTTCTTGATGGCTTGTTCCCCTTGATCGGAGTCGACCGAGGCTTCCCTGATTGGCAGAAAGGGTGTTGGAGTTATCATCAGTAGGACTCCGCTGGAGGGAGAAATTCCTGCTTCTTCAATGTCTTCGGCTTCATTGTTGCTAGCCGTATCAAATTTGGCTTGAAGGGCCGCCTCTTCAGGGTAGACCTGCTCCCAGCATCGGCAGGGGACCGAGGTCTCTATTTCTTGATTTTCAGGCTGAGCCAGTTCAACATGTTCAGCTTCCATCGGGTATTTATCAAAGGTTGCCCCCAAAGGGCTATCTTCAGCAGGATAGAAGGCAGAGATGGTGTCCACCTCGTATCGCCCACTGTAATAATATTCCTCCAGGGTGAAGCCCAACCCTGGACGTTGAGAGACACATCTCATTTCCTTATCCAGATTTGTGGGGTACCACATTTTCTGGAAAGCTTCCTTGCGCTTTTGAGACTGATCTGGGGGGATGTGTTGCTTCTGAAACATCCTGGCCATCCAATCAGTTGTGAATGCCAGACCCTGGATGGGAACCGGCGGGTTGCTTATATCTTCGGGGAGGCTGCAGTCTGTGTCTTCCCGAGTAGGATGTTCCTCAGCTGTATAGAACAAGCTGTTGGGTCCATCTTCCTGTGTCACCTCCCAAGTCTTGAAGGGCTCGACAGTGGGGTCATTGAGGCCGAGGACTGGCTTGATGAGGCCGGTCGGGACTTCGATGTAATTATGCTACCGATTGACCTGCACTTCATTAGCTTCGGGGTAGAATGCTGGGGGTGTTACCCTGCCGACATCCCCTGAAGCTGTGATGTGGGAGACCACCTTTGGCTTGACATATCCGCGTGGCGGTGGTGGATACCAACTGTCTCTGGATCTACTCTTAGATGCCCCCACAGGGGTCTTAGCTTCAGAAATCTTCCGGGGAGGCCCCGTATATAAGTTGGCGTCCGCCAAGTGACATTCAAACACCTCGAATGGGTGGGGGTCTGTAAATATCGTTTCCTCCTTTCCTTGGAGACTGTACTTGATGCATTGGTGGAGCGTGGAAGGCACCACCATGTTTTCATGCGGCCATGGGTGGCCGAGCAGTGCCTTGTAAGAGGTGCGAGAGTCAATGACATGGAACTGCACCGTTGTAGTGAAATCTGCTAAGGTGAGGGTGAACTCTGCCACTCCCATTGACACTTCACATTTTTGATTGAAGCCGGTGATACACATATCCCCGACTTTCTCGAGATGCACGTTAAAGTGGTGCCTCTGATATATTCTATATGGCAGGATGTTGACCGCTGCACCGGGATCAACCAGAATCCTGTTCAGCTCCCTTCCATTCAGGTGCCCCTTTATATACAACGGCCTATTATGGCTGATGGTAGGCAGTAGCATGTCTTCTAGAGTGAAGGTCATACTGGCTTCTGGTATGGCTTCAGCTATGCAAGTCTCGAAATGAGCAGGCGTTTGCAGAGCCGTGATGATCGCCTGTTGAGTCTCTTCACTCAAAGAAAGGATCTCCCAGATTGTAAATCGAGTGGGGAGCTTCTTTAGTAGTTTCATTATTCGGCTCCCAGCTCGGACATTGGAGAGCTTCATCTCTTCAGCCCATCTGGGCTTGGCGAGGTTTTGATCTGCGGGTCCTGACGGACCTGCTTCATCTTCCTCAGATTCGGCGCCCTTCTGGCTGGTGCCGATTTATGGGTCTTCTTTGTTAATTGCTGTAGGGCAAGCTCCATCTGTATTTGGCTCTTCAGCAGATTGTGCGAGCTGCGGGTGAACGGTCCCGGGTGTAGGGTTAGCCTCCTGGCAAGGCTATTTTCCCTTGGACATCTTCATGAATTCAAGAAATGAAGGGACCCCCTTGCCCCCGCTCTTGTTATATAGGCCTGACGGAGGAGGGATTTGGACTCCCTTGACCTCCGGCGGAGGTGTCTTGTAGGGTTGCTCCCCTCTGAACATGATGTTGTGGTTGGGTGGCGGCTGGCGCCCCCATTTTCGGCCTGACCGGGTGGCATGTGCAGCAGTTGCGGCCTCGGCCTTGCCTCCCCCAGCATGTGGTGTGAAGCAAATTTCCTCTTCTTCCTCCTCTCCGGGTAGGTTGAAGAGTGCTGATAGGGTATTACAGGAGACAACCTGCACTTTATTGGCCCCATCGGCCTTTCTTTTCTTCTTCTTTTGTTTCTTCTTCTTTTTTGTTTCTGCGGGCGGGTGCCCCCAGAATAGACTTCCCTCTCCGTCGGGTGCCTTCTCAGCTTCCCCCTTTTGTTCAAGTGAGAGCTGCTCTAAGTCTTGCCACATGACGTGGTCCCGCACCAGCAGAGGTTTCAATTCGGGCTGAACATATTCATCTAGCCCCTCAATGAGGTTTTGCAACCGAAGGACCCCAGGATTGGTTTCCTTAATCACTGGCAGCGGAGTTTGTCTCCTCCGATTATGTGTATGTATCCTGACAGTTGTAGGTGGAGTGACACATACGGGTGCTGCCACTGGCAGAGCAGGACGGGGTGTAACACCACGGATGTGTGCCCCCTCTTTCGGGCGGGGTGCCCTCTTCTTCTTGTGCTTCGCAGGGATCTGCTGCCATCCCTGCTGTTCTTTCACGGGTTCCAAGAAATGAGTTTCATAGGTGCTCCGCGTGCTTGCTTCAGAGATCTCCTCGGGCACTGCCTGGTAGAGGGAGATCATGTTGACTGCTGCCCTTCTCCGAGGGACTTCATGTGGCTGAGGAGGGTCTACTTTGTACTCTCCCAGCTCAATTTCATTCTTCTTCACCATCCCTTTGATGATGTCCTTTAAAACATAGCAGTCTTCGATTGGATGCCCCAACATCTGGTGGTAGGGGCAGAATCTAGGATTGTCTTTTCTTTTCAGGTCCTCCGGCCTTCTTGGCTCTGGCAAGGTGACCATGCTATATTCTGTTACCCAGTTGAACAGAACCCGAGTCTTGTCCTTTGGAAAGGAATAAGCCTTCTTCATCTTGTCCCTCAGCGAAGGACCTTCTTTGCCGTCTGGAGCTTCTGCAGGCTGTGGGGTGACTCCCTTCTTGCCTTCACCTTTTTGCTGTTCGAACATCTTTATGTCAAGAGCATTCGCTTCTTTGGGCGAGGAGCGTCGGTCTACCGCCTTGCCCTTCTGGGTCATGCTGGCAGTGGACGTAGGGGTAGGTCTGGCCAGGAAAGCTTCCACCTCGGCCACGACATTATTCAGTCGGTCGAACGACCGCATTTCCATTCCGATCATCTTTTCCAGAACCTCTCTTCTGAGATTCTGTTTGCATATTTGCACAACGTCCTCCTGATGCGGGGGCCGCTTGCACCTCATTCCGAGGTTTCTCCACCTCTTGATATAATCGAGGTCTGTCTCATCGGCCCTCTGCCTTGTTGAATAGAGTTCGGCCACGGTGACCTCCCTCTCTGTAACATGAAACCTTTCTCTAAACTTCTTTGCATATCCGACCAGTCATTGATCGACCCGGCCGGGAGGCTGGAGTACCATTCAAATGCGAGTCCCGTCAGCGAGGACTCGAAGAACTTCAACAAATATGACTCATCGGTGGCCAGATCACCCATGACGGTCATGTAATATGCAATGTGCTCCTTCGGGGACCCCTTCCCATTGAATTTATCAAACTTGGGTGGCTTGTTGACCCCCTGGGGAAGTCGTTTAGCCGCATGGTGTTGCGGGTAGGGCACCCGATAGGCATCAAATGCGACATAGTCGCCTTCACTTTTCTTTGCGAGCTTTAGCTCGATCATCCTCTCCACCATCATCCGGTTCATGACCGTGGGGTCAACTGGCTCCGGATAGAAGTGCGTCGGCTGCAGGTATGGGGTGACCAGGGTGGTCGCCTGTGGAGGACACGGCAGCGGGAGTACCTGGTGTGCCTGAGGGAGCACCGGTGGTAGTAGCGACTGGGGCTGTGGTGGCCGCTGTTGCATTGTCACCATGCTAGGCTCTGACGACTGAGGCAGTGTGTAGAGTGGTGGAGGGCCGTCACGACGGACTACTCCCCTAGATGATTCACCCTGGACTTCGGGTGGCTTGGAAGCTGAGGATTGTTCAGTTTTCTCCATCAACTGCTTCTTTAGCAAGGCTATCTCTTGCCGATATTGTTGAAGTAATATCAAGACCGATGGGTCTATAGTGGCTGTAGTGGGGATAACTTCTGCTGTTTCCCCGGACGTACCCTCGGGCAGGATGTCGAGGGGAACGTCGTCTTCTTCCTCTGCCGTCACCACATTAGCGATCAGGACGGGGGCCTTGTCATCCCAGTGGTGGTAAACCTGGGGTTGCTTTCCTTTAGTCATCATCAGGAGCTCCCTTGCTGCTTCCGTTCTGCGAGTGCTCGGCCCTGGTCGTGCGGCCAACTGAGCCAATTCTCGGGGATCTGCGGGAAGCCCCCCATATTGGTTGGATATACCAGCCATGTTACAAGTGAAGACCTGCATCCTTCTCCTCTGCCGATGGACCCTCCTTCTAGTTTACTGCGGGAAGGTCAGCCTCTCGAACACAGAAACTCTTCTTCTTTCTTCCCGCTCGGGGATGGTTTCATCAGCTTCGATCTCGAAGTCGTTATCATATCTATTATCGTCGACTGACGACACCATCATTCTTTCTCCCATACCTTCTTCATCTGCCATTAATGGGCAGTAATCTTCATCAGTGGCGACTGTCTGCATTAGTCGCTGTTGACCCAACGAGGGGTTGCCTAACCCCCGAAAATAGTTTCTGACCAAACAGGTCATCTCTTCTTGACCCCGCTCTTGATGTAGCATGGGGGATAGTTGTCTACCCCCAGCAGGAGGGATATAAGCCAGCCGAGCTCTGTCGGCAGGTTGTTGGAATCTTCGTCCCATGGCTGGGGTGTTGGCTTGACGGGCAGCAGCCCGGAAACTTCTGCGGCGCGGAGGATCCGCAACCACCTCTTCTTCCTTCTTCGGGGGCAAGCCCCTTTCTTTTCTCTCTTTCGCCTCGTCATTCACAGGACGGCGGTGGATGGGTGTCAGCTGGTGGGCAGGTTGGGCCTGCTTGGGAACCCACACCTGTTTGAACTTCCTCGGCCTGGGGGCCGAGCTTCCTTGGCCATAGTGGCTGGTTTCTTCTCTTTCTGCCCTCCTTCCAGCGAGGGCCTGGTATGCGTTGTGGACAGGGATGGTGGGGATGACTCGGTCTGGGCCACCCGTGCATTGCGTCCGTTGAGGAAGACGAGCATGCCGCCAACCATCATAGATTTCCCGGACTGAGATAGAGTCCCGGTAATCACAGCAGCACTCCTCTGGGTCTGGCGACGTTGACGTCCTCCAGGGTGCTTGTTGACGATATTGGGGAGGGTCCCACGTATGACGTGGTGCACCAGACAGCTAGCGACTGGGGTCGGACTCTTGGATGAGTCGTTGCAGCAGGGAGTCTTCAGAGACTCCATTTTCCCCGCGGCTTCCTTGACAGGTTCTGGGGACTCGACTTCCAGCATATCAACAAAGGCTAACCCCAAGAAGTTGGGTAAGCCAATGGCGGCAGGGAAGCTACCGAACTCCATGGGCACATCCAGGTACCCTTGTGCGTGCCCAGCAACGATCGAAGGACCGAAGCCGATGCCAGTTAATCCCACTGTTGTCATCGTTCACCTACAAAGACAAACAAGCCAACGATCAGTAGCCTTTGAGAGGGCCTCGAAGCCCAAGTATCTCGGCAAAGAGATGAAAGGTGACACTGGTCCCACCGGGCGTGCCAGACTATTTGCGACGAGTTTTATCCGACCATCTTGTTGTTTTATTTCGTGTATATATGTATATATGTACATATATATATATATCTTATTTCACGTGTCGATCAACCAATTAACTAACTGGTAATTAATTGACTGATTGACGACGCGGGTGTGCCAGTCACGTAGGTGACAAGTTTACTATGTGCTCATTCTGACCCATGTCGGGCGAAAGTGAGGTTCGGTCGGGACCAGTAGTCTGCCATACCATAAAGGTTATGACGTTAATTACATCCCCCACGAGGAGGGAACACCTTTGATTAATTGCCGAGATAATGGATTGTCGAGGCCGAAATAAAGGATGCGACGCTATGAACATGACGGAATCATGCGCGATGCATCTATTTATCATGCAGGAGAGGCATGGTTCACTGAACTAGAGACCCTTGGTACACGGCGGAGGATGCAGGTCTGGAGACCACCATCGTGCATAGCGGAGACATCCGATCGGGCGTAACCCTACCTTCTGTCAACGCCATTTAATATACCCGGGGGTCTATGCAAGTATGCAAGCATGATGATGATAGCTATATCAAGCATGACAACAGAATCGTGAAAGCGAGGAGTGTTCACTCACGTTTGTCGATCTCTGCCAAGTGAGGCAAGAATAATAGCACAAACCGGATAGCAAAGCGATTCGGATCCAAACATCACTTCTCTTATTCAGTTTATTAGGATTTGTTAATTCCGGTCACGGGAGACGAAGATCACACCGAGGGTAGGTGGATGATTAGAACAACATCAGGGCTTAAGACCGATGTGGCCACGCATAGGGGTAGAGTTCCCTGGCGCGGCCAATCGTGGGCACACAGAACAAATCCGGCGCGGCCAAAACGTAGGTAACAGTCTAAACTTGCGCGGCCATAGGCACTTGTTAGCCCGGCGCGCAGGGAACGGGGCGCACCGGTTTAGGGTGCGCCAGGAATTGTCCAACCACGAAAACAAAATTTATGAGTCTATTGCTAATCCGGCGCGGGGGGGGGGGGGACCGCACCGGATTAGGGCGCGCCGGACTAAGGCCGTGCCATCTTGATTTGTTTTTGATGCCTTTTGAAACCATTAAGTTTGTTAAGCTTATTTGGAGAGTTTTAGAGTTATTTAGGCCAGCTGTTTGTTTGATTGAAGTCCAAAATCCTTCGGAAGTGATGCGGTGAGTCAGTGCGAGGTTCATACTCGAGCACTGAGTTGATTGAGTCCAGAACGAGCGTCCGATTATGGTTTTACTACTTTGAGTCTGTCCAAAATTGGGCAGTATCTCCCCTGAACACGAAGAGTTGCAGGGGAGGAACGGGGTCATACTCACTCATGGAGTAAGCTCCTAAACCGCCGGTTTGCACAGTGGCAGCCAGCAAATTCCCATCGGATAGGATACCCCGAGGACTAGCCTGCGAGGGGAACCAATACTCCATGGGTGAAGATAGAAGGATGAGGCCATTGATGATGGGAGCATCACCCCGAGGGCTAGCCTACGAGGGGTGGACAACCCACAGCTTATGGCACATCCATTGAAGGGACCGGCCGTTAGGAGAGTGGAGCTCCGAGGGCTAGTCTACCAGGAGCATACATCCCTTGGCCTTGATCGGGTCTCCGATTGTCGGGGCTAAGCTTGTTGGGCTAAGACCCCTGTCACTGTCTGCTATGGCCTCGAGAAAGCATCTACCATCGAAAGGTAGAGCCCCCGATCGCCTAGCAATTCCATGAAGCAATAGGGGAATGTCCCCCTCCCCGGGTGATTAAGACGGGATGAGAGAATCTCGGAACGGTTCAAACGACCATGATGCAGAGGGGTAGTAGATGCACAGATGAGACAGGCCCATCGTGGAAGCATATGCTCGAACAGTTAGGACGCAGCATTCAGGGGGACGGATCCGGCTGTCCCCAAAGGCAACTCCCACCTTGCGAACAATGAAAGCAGTACGAAGGGAGGGGTTAATGGAAACTAGACCCTCGATACCACGGCGGGAAGAAGCGTGCGCATAAGCACAGCTCTGTCCATGGGGGGATATAGAGATCCTTAAATCAGAAATGGAAGCAGTCGATCGGAAGGACCCGGGGAGGGGTCGTTTCTGTAGCCCACGATGCTTCGGGGCATGATCGGGACTTCGGGGAAACCAGAATCAGAGACCACGCACGGAAGAACTCACACATTCACATTGATATAGATAGAGAAGGGGACAGAAGCTTCAAGCATTCATTCGACCTGCTGGTCCAAGCATTTATATACATATTACCATCCCAGAAATGGGAATGGGCTAACATTTACATGCTAAGAATCCGGCACCGGCATCATTGCTCGGTCGCCGTTCATCAATGGCAGAGGCAGAGGGACGTGCAGAGGCACAATAATAAAGCAAAGGGAAAGAGAGAATTACAGAGGAGGGGGAGGGGGGTCGGCTCGTATCATCGCCATCCCTCCCCCTCTCGCTTACATCTGATAGATGGAAACCTCAAAAGAAAAGAATCCACGAAAGGTAGAGGAAGATAGGCGCCGGCGCCCACCTGTTCTTGAAACAGAGTATCGTATCTTCAGCGAGCGAAGGAAGAGGAAGATGGCGGGCGGTGGACGCTCAGAAGAAACCCTGTCTCTTCCCAAGAAGCTCTCTCCCGATTCCTCCTTTTCTCTCTCTGTCTCCTCTTCGAAAAGCCTCTCTCGAAAACCTCTCTTCTATCTTCTTCTATCTGCCCTTTTCTTATCTCTTCTCCTCCTCTTTCTTGTGTGTTCTCTTCTTTCAATCGAACAGCCATATATATATAGGAATAGGTGTGAGACCTTGATCCGGCGTGGAGATTGGCACGCCGGGGAAGGGCCTTCTACATCCTTTGCCTGCCGGCACAATAGGGCGCCGAATAAGGGGTTCTTGCGCGCCGGGATAAGGGCATCAGGTGGGGGGGCGTGCCGATTTAGGGCGCACCGTGCTAACGCTCCTCGCGTGCTTCGAGTCAATCAATGAGTCCGGGGATGATTTCGGGGGTCACCGTGAACACTTATCTTGCCAATGCTCCACGAAACCTCGACGAGATGTCTTGTCGAAGCTCCCAGGTTGACGTACGGCCATTCTCGGAACTTCCGACAACTTTGGTTTGGTCATGCGGGTTTCCTACTGACACGGCCTTCGGCTCTATGATTCGTGCTGCCGACTCGGTCTGACTTGTGTCCAAAGCTCCTTAGGGGGCGGGATGACACCAGGGATAGTTCCGTCTGAGCTGGGTGATCATTCGGCCACTAACAGGCCCATCTTGGCGGGAAGACGTACCCGTGACGAGTGATCGGGATCTTCTGCCGACAGAGCTTTCGGTCCTCCGTCTCGGAGAGCCAGAGGGACTCTTTCATCTTCAGGAGAGCCCTTCATGAGGTGGGAAGCCACTGGGTAGACCGTCGTCCTTGATCGGATAACGGGTGTAGTGTATGCGACATGACAGAGTCGATGACGGTTCATTGGGCAGGCTTGATCGCACTGCTGGTTGGTTGTGAGTTTGTCTCGGCTCTCCTGAGGTGAAGTCCCCGTGTCCATACGGGGTGACTCGAGGCTCTGGCAGTTTGAGAAATCTTTAATTTGTTGATCTTTATCGGCTTCCGTGCTTCCGCGGACCGGGTCTTTCGTCTTTGTGGCTTGGTCGCCGACGGTCATATTTTGGGTGCCAACACTACCGCGCCGTTTTTGGCTAATCATACCTATATATGCATCAACCTCATGTGCATCTGATTGATTGTGTGTCAGCCCTTGACGCCTAATGTTATAGCCCTAACTGATTTAATAAACCTAGCTAAATAAAGGAATAAAAAGGGGTCTTAGCACTTTCAATTGTATTGAGCATCCATGTTGAAAGCATGAACATGCATTTGCATTGGCATACATTGCCACTTAAATAAGCACAACCGCACCTCTAACCACATGAATAAATCAATTAACAAATCCGTTGCATTTCGCACGAATGGTCAACCAAACGGCCGCACCTCACAGCATCCAATTAGTGCATCCAGTCAGCTTTTCTTATGCCTTCGCATCATCCCTCTAAGCATCCTTTCTTGGCAGTTAATCAAGGGTTGTCCTCTTCCTTAGAGGATGTAATTAACGTCATAACCTTTATGGTATGACGGACTCCGGGTCCCGACACGAACTTCACAATCGACTGACCAAGTCAGATTGAGTGCACAATATAAATTTGTCACACACGTGACTGGCACGCCAAATAAATAAATGAAATGAACAAAGATAGCTTGATACAACTTGAGCGGCTGGGCATCACAGCTTGCCTACATCAGCTGGGCCTCACAGCTTGCCATCCGCTGAGCATCACAGCTTGCTATCCCGTTGAGCATCACAGCTTGCTCTGCTGACTGATAGCTTGATACAAAGATAAAAAGAAAAACAAAGGATCGAGAATCACAGCAATGAAAAGCTGAAAGACTTTGCAAATCAAACGTGGCTCTCGCAGGAGCTCCTTGGCTTGGATTTGATCCAAGGTCCAGTACAAACTGTTCTTCAATAATGGCTTCAATCTTTTCTTCAGGCTCTCTCTCTCTCTTTCTTTCTCTTCTTCTTCCTTCTACTTCTCTTCCTTCTCTGCTGCTCTTTCTTTTCTTCCCTGGATCGCACAAACTCTCTTTTTCTTCTGCTCTACTCTTTTCTTCACCTCTAGCTTTCTCTGCTATCAGATAATTCCTATTCTACTCTTCTTCTTTTTCTCTCACACCTTTTCTCTTCTTTTCTCTTCTTCTCTCTGCCGGCACTCCTTCTTCTTCTTCTATGCGCTGCTGGCTCTCCTTTCTTTTCTTCTGGCGGCCACTCTTCCAGCACCCACACCCTTCTTCGAAGGGTAATGTAGCTTTATATAGGAACATGACTTCGTATGGATCAATCAACAGAACCCTACTAAAATTCCATTGGTCCACGTGTTAGGAATAGACGCTTCTTTTCCTCGGATCACGTACCCTATCATTTGCCCCTTTATCCATGAGCCAGCCTTCTTGAATCACGTCCATGCTTTAATTCGAGCTCATGTGCCTAGAGGGTTGCAACTGACAATAAGGTGTTTGCTGAAATGCCTGATGCTCAGACCTACCTCTGCTGCTAATGACTTCATGTAGCCCCAGCTGGCTTGAAAAGCTTTGACCATTTGGACTTCTTTGTCAGACGATGGTTTGTGTGCGTAGCATCTTCAACTGCTCAGACATCGTTGCCAAAGGTTGTTCGCCTGCACGGACCTTAGATCCCCATTTGCATCGATCTTGCAGTGTTGCACAGACCTTGAATTTGTATGTAGAAGCAAAACATGCACGGACTAGGAATATGCACAGACGAGGAAACAATGTAATGTTGCACGGACTCTGCTACGCACAGGACAAAAATAGTATGCCTGAACACAAATATGCACCGACTTGGTCTTGCAGCAAAAGCTGCATCGACCCTCAGGCGTGCGTGCTACAACCAACTATGCACTGACCTAGCATGCTGACAGGTGAACATGCAATGACCTTGCATATAGACAAGGCGAAAACATGCATTATCTTACATGCCCAAAACTTGCACCGACCCTGCAGCATGCAAGGGTCAAAAGGTGCACCGACCTGGAAATGCGTAAACAGACATATTGTAATGCCCTGGGTTTTTCGGATCCTTCTCCGTGGGTCCCAGATCCGGTTTCTCAGAGTGTCCGACTCCGTTGTGTCTGAAATTTCATTTCGGACATCTTTCGTGTTCGGATCGGCGCGATCCGGAGTCGTTTCGGAGGCCCGAAGGCGTTCCGCGGCTTTTTCCGCGTGTGTTTTCCGATTCCCGGCGTGGGCTTCGGCTTTCCCTTCGGAACCTCGTTGCGGGTGAACCGGGCCGTTCACCTGGGCGCGAGTGGTACCGTTGCGATCGGTGCGCTCCGAGGATCGCGAGGGTGTAATTTTTTATTTTTCTGGATTTTTTCTAAATTTCCGGATTTTCCTATATATAAACCTTTTCTCTCTCCCCCTCTCATTTCTCATTTCTCTCCCTCTCTCTTCTCACGCTCTCTCCTCTCTCCCTCTCTCTCCGACGGCCGACGGGGCGGAGTACGGGCGAGGCGGGGACGGCGCGGGTGAGGCACGAGCGAGGATGGATGAGGATCGAGGCGGTGGAGGCGCGTGGAAGCTTGGCCGTGAGTTCGTGGAGCGGCGAGGGTTTCACGGCGTTTTCTTCGTGGATCGGCGTCCACGGTGCGCGTAATCTTCGGTGGAGGTAGGGTGATGGACCCTCAGCCCGTGTACTTCCTTTCCCGCGAGTTTCGTAGGCCGTGGCGAGCCGAGCGGGCTAAACGGGGCGTTTTGGGCAAAATGTGTATTTTTGGGGTGTGAGCCGGATCTCCCGTTCTATGGTCTTTTTGGGCGATCCAGGGGTTTAGATGCATGCCTAGGGGCTTGGGGAAGGTTTCTCCTTTTGTTTCCCCTTCACCTGGGGGTGAACGGGGCGTGGCATGGCTTTTCCCGCGGTTTCTACCGTTTTTCGCCGCGGACTGAGAACGCGCTATACTCTTGTAGCGTGTTCTTGTTCGTCGCGCTGCCCCGATAGGGCGTGTTCATCGGAGAAGATGAACAGTAAGGCGGTCCTTGTCGCGCTATGGGGTCCTAGCGCGTTCTGCCCTGTCGCGCTAGAGGTCCCTAGCACGTTCTACCTTGTCGCGCTAGGTGATCCTAGCGCGATCTGTGCAGTCGCGCTATAGGGCTATAGCGCGATCTGTCGTGTAGCGCTATAGGTGCATAGCGCGTTCTGCTTGAACGCGCTATGGACCTACAGCGCGTTCTTGGAGGTGACCAGCCGGGCTACCCGGGGCGGGCGGTCTGCGGCTGATCGTGCTCCTCGTGGGCCGTGTGTGCCTTGGACACCCAGTGGAGTTTCGTGACCATGTTTTGGGGTGTCTGGAGGTTATGCTTACCTCGTTTTGTGTGCCCATGCACTTAAGGGTCCGGGTGACCTCTAGCGTTCCGTTCGCATTGTGTTGGTCTCCGGTCGACCCGGTTGGGACCCAGTGGTCGACCTCCGGCCTTGTGAGTGTCCTGGACACCCCACGGGTTCTGTGTCCATGTTTTTTGGGGTGTCGGGAGGGACCGTGCTACCTCGATTAGCGTACCCATCGGTGTAGTGGGTCCGGGTGACCCCATGTGTTCCGGGCTTTCGTGTTACGCTCGATCGAGTCACCGTGTGTCGGTGTGTGTGCGGTGGGGTCTCCCCCGCATATCGTGGGTTCCTTTGGAAGGAGATTCCCGTGTGGGCCATGTGTTTCGCCTTGGACTGTGAGTCCAGTTGTCCGGCCTAGGGCTGGAGGTTTCCCGCTTGTTTCAAGTTGGGAAATCGTCGTGACGGCTTGTGTGCTGCCTTGGGAATCGTGCTTATGTGTTTTTCCGTGTGGCCCGTGTGAGTGGCCTTAGTCCCTTGCGTTCCCTTCCCGAGGGAGTAGTCTTGGCGACTCGTGTGTTGTCCCGGTACTCGTGCTACCGTGGTTTTAGACCTAGAGATTGGACTAGATTGACGGCCTTGTACTGTCACGTGCAACGGTCTTGACCCCGAGTCTTGTGACTCAAGGACCGTTGGGTGTAGTGCGTTTAGAAGACTGTCCAGAGTCCAGTGGCTTAGCGTCACTTGAGTTTTCTCGACTCTCACGGATGGTGCGTGCGTGACCGTGGACTGCGAGTCCTGTGTCTTCTCCGACTGTGGTCACCGTGTGACGGGGCCGGTACGTGGGGTGTCCCCCGTACGTCGTCGGATGCGGACGTTGTTTTCCGTTGAGAGTCTACTCCTTCAGTGACCCTCCACTAGTCGTAGCCTACCACTACGCGGTGCTGGTCGCACCAGGGAGTGGTGTACGGGCTTCCCCAGAGGGCGGTTTTAGACTGGTTTCCGTCAGGGCCCCTCGTCGTAGCCAGAGTCCGGCTGCGGGGGAAAACCAGTCAGAGGGCCAGACCTAGGACGCGTGGTCTGTGTGTGCACACGTGGTTGGGGACTGTGGACGCACGTCGACGGGCGTGACCCCAGCTAGTCACTTGTTTATGGTTACTTGTACGCTGTCTGCGCCTTTGGTAGCAGCTACCACGTCAGGCGGTTCACCTGCGGCGCGGTGTAAGACGTCAGGGGACGCTACCGGCCGTGCTTCTAGTGGGCGGTACTCCTGTCGAGTTGGGAGTGGCAGACTACCAATTTTTGTGGCTTTGACCTTCGGGTTTTCGGCCGTGTCGACCGTTGAGTCCTTCGGCTGTTTTGCCGTGGCGCGTGTGTTGGTCTTCGCGTCGTGAGTCTAGCGCTAGTGGCTTTACCGAGGTTCCATCTTGTGGTGCGGTACCCGCGATCAGATGGTCGGGGTTGCACCTTGGATAGCGTGTCCAGGTCGGCTGTGTCCGGGGGACAGGCCTCTATGGCATCGTTGCCGTGTGTTGTTACTTCGGTAGGCGGTACTAGCGTGGTTCGGTAGCCTCGACTGCGTGATCGAGGTCTGCCTTCTGGCAGTAGGAGTAGCTGTAGTGCCGAGTTTTTGACCGGCCACCGGTTTGCTGTTCCTGCTGTAGTTGTAGCTCTCCTTTCCACTACCGCCGTTGTTTTCGGTTGGGGTTCCGCAGGATCCCTGCTGAGTCTCTATTTTGGAGACTCATTCCCTGCTTTCCAGGTGTGGCGGTTCTTCCTCGAGGTTCGAGGGTGCGGAGCGGAGGTTCTCAGTTGCCAGCTTGCCGGGCCGAGTGTTCACTTGGCATGTGGTACGTTTTACTGCTTTAGACCGTACTTTCTGTTGGACTGGACTATGTTGTGGTTGTTTATTTATTTCTATTAATTGTTGTATTGTCCTGCTTTATTTCCTATTTCGTTGTGCCTCCACGCTCCTTTTAGCCCTTCCGAACCCTCCCGGCTCGTGGGCGGCGGTGCGAGTCTCGGGTTATCGGGCCTTCCCAGTAATCAGATTCTCGGGTCGTTACAGCTGGTATCAGAGCGGTGGTTGTGGGCGTACATAGGAATTCAAAACATTGCAGTGAACAGAGTCCGTAAGGTCCAGTACAGTCGGTAGCTGGCTTAGGGTTTTGTGCTTGTTTTTGGCCTTGTTTCTCGCTTAAGAGCTTGAGTGCGCTATGCGGCACTGTGAAGGTGGTTGCTGTCCGCGGCTTTCGTGCCAGCATGGGATCTAAGGATCGAGGTCGAGAGCCTTCTCCCTCATCGGTGGTGGCCCTGGTTGTGCTGCGTTGGGCAGAGGTTGCTGGCAGGCGTAAGCTCGCGATGCTGCGTTCGAGGAACCTGCAGCGTGATCAGGTGGCTGGAGAGGACTGTTCGTGGTTAAGTGGCCGTGAGCGTGCTCTGAGGGAGCTGCTGTCGGTTTTGGCCACTCCAGCGTTGGTTTTGTCCAGCTCCTGAGGTGTTCTGATCGAGAAGTGTGCTCCGGTGAGCAGAATGTCTTCTCGGTGAGCTGCTGATTTGTCGAGCCTGATGATCTTGTCGTGCTCTGTGACGTCAGAAATGACGTGTCGGTGCCGGTTGTTTTGCGGATTTTGAGGCAGGATTGGGCTGCGGTGTCCCGTTAAGTCTTTGCTCCTGCGCTTATGTCAGTGGATGGGTTGTGTTCGCTCTGGAGTTGGCTTGAGATGTGAAGGCTCCGCGGCGAGTTCGGGACTCGAGGATGAGCGTCGGCGGTTGTCGTTGTGGCTCGTGTTACGGCTCTTGGCATGCCGTGTTGCAGTTCGAGGAATTGCAGCGGTGGTGCATCGAGAGATGTTGTGATTGTGGTCCGACGTGACACTCGTCGAGTGTGTCGGAGGCGCTGACCTGATGGAAGCGATGGTTTTCCTTGGTGTTGGATGGTGCTGTTTCCAGTGTGCGCGAGGTTCGAGGTCAGGTCGAGCGTGGAGTTCTTCCGTTGGTCGAAGTGCGCTGGTTTCTCCTTTGGTTGGAGAGATTGTGCTTGGGCTAAGGTTCATCGTCTTGCATTGTGTTCGGATTAATTAGCCTTGTGTGCCATGAAGTCCGTGCGAGACGTGCTCCTTGTTTTGGCAAGGTGGTTGCCTGTGAGAAGTTGTGCCCGTTCCCTTGTCGTGTGAGGGTGTGCTGGTGCTTTTCCGGAAGGACGAGTGCTGGTTGGGCGCTGTTTACTTTCTCTGCTGTGTGCGCGGATCAGAGTGCGCAGCGGAAGCGTGGTGGGCTTGTGACCCGCTGGTTCAGGATCGTAGCGTGGGTTGCTACGGGTGGATTCCTGAGTTTGTGTTGAGCATCGGAGGATTGGTTCCTCGGTGGGAAACGGGTTGTTGCCGTGCTGTTGCCCGAGAAGTCGTGGTTGTTGGCACTGGCAGGATGGAGTGTTGGGGAATGTGTTGGCTAGTGTGCCGCATGAGTACCCTGTTCCTGTGTTGGAAGCCATGTCAGGCGTCGGTGTTGGACCTGGATGAGGTTGTTGAGGATGTCGCCTGACGGAGGTCGAGGACGTGTTGGTCAGAGTCGGTGGCTTGGCGCCCGACTTGTGTTCCCATTCGTGTCCTCGGATGAGATCGTCTTTCAAGGAAGTGATCTCTGGCAGGTTGTGGGTTCCTGTTGGTAGCTGCGGATGACTAGTAAGGCTAGTCTCGTAGCCGACCACGATGAGATGTATGTTGCTTTGGGACCCGTGGGCACTGTTCAGGTGGTGTCCCGTGGCTCTGTGGTAAGGGCGGAATCGGGATTGGCAGGTGTCCATTTGGATTGATCGAAGGATTTGATGAGACCAGATGGAAGAGTGACGCCTTAGGGCGGAGGCCTCCTGTGAGGTTGGCGTCGGCTTGGTGGTCCCTGATAGGACATTGGTGTCGCAAGGTTATCCCTGGTTTGGTGACTAGCATGGGGTGGTTCCCTATAAGTCTGAGTCCCGTGAGGTGATGACTGAAGACCCCAGGTTCTGTCATTTGGTTTCGTCGTGCTCCCCGAGAGGGTCGAGTTGGCGAGCAGTTGGTGACCAGTGGATGGTCTTTTCAGAGACAGAAGATGCTGGTTGTTGGGGCTCGAGCGTGGCGAGAGCCGTGTGCCAGCGAGACCTTTGGTGGTCGTTTCTGTGATGTGCCTTTCCGGATGGGATCTGGGCTTTGTCGAAGGTTGTCTTCTGACAAGAGTTGGCACAGTGTTATGTCCGGCTTTCGGCTTGCCATGTGTGGGGTGTTTCTTGGTGTTGAGCCGATATGCTGGTTGCGGTCTGTTGAGATGGCTGCTTGAGCTGGTGGAGGCCCTGTTTTGGTTGCTCCCTTGAGGAGGGTGTGCGACCTGTCAGCTGGTTGCGAAGCTGATGTGTGTTTTATCTGCTGACCATTGGGTGGATCAGTAGCTATTGCTCGTGTCAAGGGTTGTGATTCCTCGGTGAGCGAGATCGTGGCTGCGGCGCCATGGTGGATTCTCGCGTTGTCTGAGGTGATGCCGGACTGTGTCCTTTGCTATATGCCTGCTCTGTTGGCCTGTGTGCTCGACGCGAGGAGCGAGGTGTTGCTTGTGATTGTAAGTCTGGCTGTGTCCCTCAGGATCGGTTTTTTGTGAGAATCGAGGTTTTCTGTGCTGGGGCTCTGACAGAGTTGTCAGTTGGTTCAGTGTTCTTCCCCTGTGACTTTGCGCTAGGTCCTGAATTTCGAGGATGAAATTCCTTTAAGGGGGGAGGGCTGTAATGCCCCGGGTTTTTTGGATCCTTCTCCGTGGGTCCCGGATCCGGTTTCTCGGAGTGTCCGACTCCGTTGTGTCTGAAATTTCGTTTCGGACATCTTTCGTGTTCGGATCGGCGCGATCCGGAGTCATTTCGGAGGCCCGGAGGCGTTCCGCGGCTTTTTCCGCGTGTGTTTTCCGATTCCCGGCGTGGGCTTCGGCTTTCCCTTCGGAACCTCGTTGCGGGTGAACCGGGCCGTTCACCTGGGCGCGAGTGGTACCGTTGCGATCGGTGCGCTCCGAGGATCGCGAGGGTGTAATTTTATATTTTTATGGATTTTTCCGAATTTCTGGATTTTCCTATATATAAACCTTTTCTCTCTCCCCCTCTCATTTCTCATTTCTCTCCCTCTCTCTTCTCACGCTCTCTCCTCTCTCCCTCTCTCTCCGGCGGCCGATGGGGCGGAGTACGGGCGAGGCGGGGACGGCGCGGGCGAGGCACGGGCGAGGATGGATGAGGATCGAGGCGGTGGAGGCGCGTGGAAGCTCGGCCGCGAGTTCGTGGAGCGGCGAGGGTTTCACGGCGTTTTCTTCGTGATCGGCGTCCACGGTGCGCGTAATCTTCGGTGGAGGTAGGGTGATGGACCCTCAGCCCGTGTACTTCCTTTCCCGCGAGTTTCGTAGGCCGTGGCGAGCAGAGCGGGCTAAACTGGGCGTTTTGGGCAAAATGTGTGTTTTTGGGGTGTGAGCCGGATCTCCCGTTCTATGGTGTTTTTGGGCGATCCAGGGGTTTAGATGCATGCCTAGGGGCTTGGGGAAGGTTTCCCCTTTTGTTTCCCCTTCACCTGGGGGTGAACGGGGCGTGGCATGGCTTTTCCCGTGGTTTCTACCGTTTTCCGCCGCGGACTAAGAACGCGCTATACTCCAGTAGCGTGTTCTTGTTCGTCGCGCTGCCCCGATAGGGCGTGTTCATCGGAGAAGATGAACAGTAAGGCGGTCCTTGTCGCGCTATGGGGTCCTAGCGCGTTCTGCCCTGTCGCGCTAGGGTCCCTAGCGCGTTCTGCCTTGTCGCGCTAGGTGATCCTAGCGTGATCTGTGCAGTCGCGCTATAGGGCTATAGCGCGATCTGTCGTGTCGCGCTATAGGTGCATAGCGCGTTCTGCTTGAACGCGCTATGGACCTACAGCGTGTTCTTGGAGGTGACCAGCCGGGCTGCCCGGGGCGGGCGGTCTGCGGCTGATCGTGCTCCTCGTGGGCCGTGTGTGCCTTGGACACCCAGTGGAGTTCCATGACCGTGTTTTGGGGTGTCTGGAGGTTCTACTTACCTCATTCTGCGTGCCCATGTGCTTAAGGGTCCGGGTGACCTCTAGCGTTCCGTTCGCATTGTGTTGATCTCCGGTCGACCCGGTTGGGACCCAGTGGTCGACCTCCGGCCTTGTGAGTGTCCTGGACACCCCACGGGTTATGTGTCCATGTTTTTTGGGGTGTCGGGAGGGACCGTGCTACCTCGATTAGCGTACCCGTCGGTGTAGTGGGTCCGGGTGACCCCATGTGTTCCGGGCTTTCGTGTTACGCTCGATCGAGTCACCGTGTGTCGGTGTGTGTGCGGTGGGGTCTCCCCCGCATATCGTGGGTTCCTTTGGAAGGCGATTCCGTGTGGGCCATGTGTTTGGCCTTGGACTGTGAGTCCAGTTGTCCGGTCTGGGGCTGGAGGTTTCCCGCTTGTTTCAAGATGGGAAATCGTCGTGGCGGCTTGTGTGCTACCTTGGGAATCGTGCTTCTGTGTTTTTCCGTGTGGCCCGTGTGAGTGGCCTTAGTCCCTTGCGTTCCCTTCCTGAGGGAGTGGTCTTGGCGACTCGTGTGTTATCCCGGTACTCGTGCTACCATGGTTTTAGACCTAGAGATTGGACTAGATTGACGGCCTTGTGCTGTCACGTGCAACGGTCTTGACCCCGAGTCTTGTGACTCAAGGAACGTTGGGTGTAGTGCATTTAGAGGACTGTCCAGAGTCCAGTGGCTTAGCGTCACTTGAGTTTTCTCGACTCTCACGCACGGTGCGTGCGTGACCATGGACTGCGAGTCCTGTGTCTTCTCCGACTGTGGTCACCGTGTGACGGGGCCGGTACGTGGGGTGTCCCCCGTACGTCGTCGGATGCGGACGTTGTTTTCCGTTGAGAGTCTACTCCTTCAGTGACCCTCCACTAGTCGTAGCCTACCAGTACGCGGTGCTGGTCGCACCAGGGAGTGGTGTACGGGCTTACCCAGAGGGCGGTTTTAGACTGGTTTCCGTCAGGGCCCCTCGTCGTAGCCAGAGTCCGACTGCGGGGGAAAACCAGTCAGAGGGCCAGACCTAGGATGCGTGGTCTGTGTGTGCACACGTGGTTGGGGACTGTGGACGCACGTCGACGGGCATGACCCCAGCTAGTCACTTGTTTGTGGTTACTTGTACGGTGTCTGCGCCTTTGGTAGCAGCTACCACGTCAAGCGGTTCACCTGCGGCGCGGTGTAAGACGTCAGGGGACGCTACCGGCCGTGCTTCTAGTGGGCGGTACTCCTGTCGAGTTGGGAGTGGCAGACTACCAGTTTTCGTGGCTTTGACCTTCGGGTTTTCGGCCGTGTCGACCGTTGAGTCCTTCGGCTATTTTGCCGTGGCACGTGTGTTGGTCTTCGCGTCGTGAGTCTAGCGCTAGTGGCTTTACTGAGGTTCCATCTTGTGGTGCGGTACCCGCGATCGGATGGTCGGGGTTGCACCTTGGACAGCGTGTCCAGGTCGGCTGTGTCCAGGGGACAGGCCTCTACGGCATGGTTGCCATGTGTTGTTACTTCGGTAGGCGGTACTAGCGTGGTTTGGTAGCCTCGACTGCGTGATCGAGGTCTGCCTTCTGGCAGTAGGAGTAGCTGTAGTGCCGAGTTTTTGACCGGCCACCGGTTTGCTGTTCCTGCTGTAGTTGTAGCTCTCATTTCCGCTACCGCCGTTGTTTCCGGTTGGGGTTCCGCAGGATCCCTGCTGAGTCTCTGTTTTGGAGACTCATTCCCTGCTTTCCAGGTGTGGCGGTTCTTCCTCGAGGTTCGAGGGTGCGGAGCAGAGGTTCTTAGTTGCCAGCTTGCCGGGCCGAGTGTTCACTTGGCATGTGGTACGTTTTACTGCTTTAGACTGTACTTTCTGTTGGACTGGACTCTGTTATGGTTGTTTATTTATTTCTGTTAATTGTTGTATTGTCCTACTTTATTTCCTATTTCGTTGTGCCTCCACACTCCTTTTAGCCCTTCCGAGCCCTCCCGGCTCGTGGGCGGCGGTGCGAGTCTCGGGTTATCGGGCCTTCCCGGTAATCGGATTCTCGGGTCGTTACACATATGCACAGACCTAGAATAGAGAAGAGCTCAGCGTAAAATTTGCACCGACCGTGAATAGGCTTTAGCCATGCACCGAGATCTATAGTGACTTGCACCGAGTTCATATGCTGACAGAGATATACAAACATGCACAGTGCATTGCACTGACTTTCTATATGCACGGACCTTTAGATGCAGCAACAGTGTATTGCACTGAGTTTCTATATGCACGGACCTTCAGATGCAGCAATAGTGTATTGCATTGAGTTGAAAATTGCACAGACTATGAAGTCTTGTGGCTACCACATGCACAGACTTATGTGCGAGAAGGCAGATGTGCACGAACATAAATGTTGCATGGACCTTGTATGGCACAAGGCAAACGTGCTCAGACAATGTATGAGACATGCACCGATCCTTGTGTCGAAATGCACCAACCTTATATGCGTTAGCTACAGGGATATGCACAGACTTGCTAGTATGCACAAACCCTAGTATGTGCATGAGACGCAAAGTGAGACGCAAACTATGCACCAAGGTTATGCTAAGACACAGATGCAACGACTTAGACATGCACCGACTAGGCTATGTGAGACGCAAGATAAGACGCAGGATATGCACAGACCTCACAGACCTTAGACATAGACATGCACCGATCGTGTGTCTACTTTAGACACAACCTGCACCAACCTTAATATATGCCTTAGACAAATCATGAGACGTAGGCATGCATTGAGACGCAGAATGAGACGCAGTTCATGCACTGAGACACAAACGTGCACCATCTTCAACAACAATAGGCAATGCATGTGCAGACTTGCCTGGACCTTTGTCTACCAAGTGCAAAGCTAGCATGGACTTAAGTGTGCACTGAGATGAGTATGAAATCAAATAGAACTCCACCGACTTCAACAGAAGTGCAAATGAGACGCAATGCAACGTGCTCAGACAAGACATTGCACTGACCTTGGACAAGCATATAACCGGAGTATGCACCGACTTGGATATGCCTAAATGCAAACATGTACTTACCTGGTATGCACTACCGCCAGACAAAACTTGCACAGACCTTGTGATATGCAAGCTGACACAGACTATATGCATGCAATAGTGTATGTACAATGCAAAATGCACTCGAGACAACTCTTGCACCGACCTGGTGTATGCATCAAACACAAACTGCACAGACTATCATGCACGATCAGAACCTGCACCGACTTCAGTAGGCAGGATGAAGGTATGCTCGAACTTGGTATGCTCGGACACAAACCTACTCGGACTTGAAACATGCTCGTACCTATATGTGTATGATCATGAAGTGCACTGACCCAGTGTTGACTGTTAGAGTCGACATTCTTATCAACAAAATAATGCACATCAATCAAACCTCATTAATGCACAATGCAATGACTGAATGCATAATCAGATGCATATTACAAATAGCATTCAATCTATAAATCTTCATGAAACACATGATGACGCATATTGCAAATATCATTCAATCTATAAATCTTCATGAAAACACATGATGTTGCTATCATCAAAACCAAAAGGACACAACAATCTCCCCCTTTTTGATGATGGCAACACTATGAGTCAAGAAGATAAAGCAAGATGCTGACAGATAAACTATTCTCCCCCTTTGACTTCATAAAAAAAAAAGTAGTTTGATAAGCTATGCTCCCCCATACCATAAGAGCTTAAACAGCCAGATAAGAACATGCACAACATGTGACCCTACTCCCCCTGAAAATGTGAGGTGAAAAGAAGTAAGAACAGGGTATGATGAAGGAGAGCGAAGAAGGAGGGTCAAGAGATTAACCTCCCCCTTAATGCTAGAAACATTCTGATGTGACAATTTCCCTCTCTGACAAAGCTGAGGAATTGGAGTGGAAGAGGTGATAAGCATCTATCAGCAAAAACACAGGGGCAATCAAGGATAAGTTCTGGTCATGATGAATTTTATCAAGAATCAAACGACAGTGAGCAAAAGAATTTCAAATAAGCTTCAAACACATGAGTAATTCAACAAGATTTTTAAGGAGATACCAATTTCATAAATCCAAAATAGAATTTGTCAGAGTCTTCCATTATAAGGGCTTATGAATGAACTTTATTAATCAGCATGGTTTAAACATGATGTATGCAAAGTTTGCCAATAAAATTTTGTATTTATATCTTAAATCACGGTTTAATAAAAGTGAACCAAGCCCTCATATTTATATCTTGATTAACCTCCCTTTCTCTTACACAATCAAATTTAATGACTTCTTTCGGAATTACATTCACTAGTATTGAGATCAAACAATTATGAAGTCATGTGATTTTGTGTAGGGTTATAGCAATTTATCTTTTACATCAATATTCAAATATTACAATTTGTTCAATAAGAATTTTCATGCTACAAATTTCAAGAGCACTCTAGTTCAGTGCACACATTGTAACTAGAGGATATACGTTGATCAGACACCAATATCCCTAAGCACTTAGTGTGATTAACAGTCATGCTTTATAATTAACAGAGTTAACATTTACACCTCATGACATACCTCAACTCATTTCTTTGATGAGTGAGATGTGTTTCTCAATGTGCACGCCATTGCTCTGCCAGATTATCAATCATTCTTAAGCAGAGTTAACTATGGCACCTCATGACACAGTTCTTTGGACATGGTTTCTCAGTGACCAAAGTCATTGCTCTGACAACTATTTACCCTTTAGACATTTCAGAAAACTCACTTGTTTCAAAATAATACTAATTTCATGTACTTCAACCAAATAAAGCCATGTATTCAACAGTGCAGATTTCAGAAGATTTTACAAGACACAGCATGAAGCAGTTGGTTAAAGTTTATTAAAATACGATTCAGATATTTTTAAGAGATTTAAAGTCAAACTCAATGAATACATTAAACTTAAACCAGCTGAGTTATTTCAGACATTCATAAAATCAGATAATAGAAGATTCCTAGTTCAAGTGTTTTCAGATTTATGATCGAGATATGCCCATTGAAATCTTCATGAATGACTGACAGAAGAGATCCAGCAAGAATAAGTGATTTTGAAGCCCATTGTTTTCAAATATGATCAAGGTTTATCAATAGAATCAATAAAAAGGATATGTACACCAAGCAAGATAACTGGAGGTCAGGCATGATTCAGGATCTTCAAGGTCTAGGAGATATGCAGTGTTTCGAAAACAAGTTTAAGAACATGACAAGTATTCCAATCAAGAGAGCAAGTGCAGAAACATGATCAGAAGAGCATCCTAGAATGTGTCGACTCTTTGTGTCGACATCTGCTCACAAGATCCACACTTCAGAACAATCAAAAGTGACAGCTCATGGTGTCGACACTTCCAAAAGAAAACTATCAAGAAGTGCAACAAAGGATGTGTCAAGGTGAGTCAGAAATACCCAGAAGACCATCAGACAGATTTATTGAAGAACGATCAGCTCCCCCTCAGTAGATGCATAAGCAGAACACAGTAAATTTAGACTCGTGAAATGGGTGAGCTCAAGCTGAAGATGGGAGCAACGGTTGACTGAATGAGATAGTAAAACAACTAGATGAACAGCCAGCAGTACACAATCTTTTTGGAATTTTCTTTAGAAATGATATGCACTGAAATCTATATGCAATTCCCCCTAACTTAATGCATTGAACCACTAACTATGACATGAAGATCATGCAGGGGACTGATTGATACTAGTAATCACATATGCATGCAGATTGGAAATGAATTCAACATATCATTATTGAATATATGCACACACAGCTCAAGGTATGGACAAATAAACTCATGCAGCTCAATGTAATGACAAGACATATAAGAGTCTTACATACATGACATTTTTGTCTAAACAGATTTAACATGATATCCAGTTAAAGCAGATTTCTAAGAAATTCAATTGAACATATGTGAAAGGTGCAGAACATTACCTGAATGGGATTTTACCAATTTGGGTGCCTTGGTTTATTTACCCCCTTTTTATTCTTCAGATCCAAGGCACTCCTGCAAAACATGATCTCATTTTGCATTCTTAGGAGCCCAACTCTCCTTGGGTCCTTTAGTGACAGTAGCACCTTTGAATGGTGCTCTCCTCATGTTCAACACTTGAGAGTCATCAAACCTCATCAAATAGCAGTTAGACATGGAATGTCCTAACTGTCCACAGTAATAACAAGAGATAACAGATTTCATGTTCTCCTTATATACATTAGCATTGGCATGAAGTTGGTGTGAGTGAACATGATTAATTCTGTTATTGACATGGAAATTTTTCTTTTCATAACCAGCCAGCCAACAGTTAGTAGCTCTGTGGCCTGTCTTTCCACAGTTAAAGCATGCAATATGCTGAACTTTTGAAACAAAAATATTTCCATGAGAAGCATTGTTTACAAGAAATTCATTGTAACCAAAATCATTTCCTTTTACAGGGAATTCAACAAATTCAGAGTTAGATTTCTTTCCCTGAGCATGCCAGCAGTCCTTGACTGTATGGCCATACTTTCCACATTCAAAACATGAAGAATTCATTCTGTTAAAATTCTCATAAAATGCATGTCTTTTTGCAGGGATTTTAGCAGGTTTGGAGTTAAGTGTTCTTCCCTTAGCATGCCAACACTTTGCAGCAATGTGGCCCAATTTGTCACAATGAAAGCAATGAAGTTTTCATTTCGGAGTTGCATGATATTTAGCATGGAGTTGTTTATCATGCATTCCTACAGCAGCTAGATCATCTAATTTCATTTGTCTACACTCATGCATGAGATGACCTATCTCATGACAGTAGAAGCATTGAATTCTTTTCTTTTTAACAAAAGAAGGTTTCTTAGCATGAAAATTTCTAGCATTCATTCTATCAACATTCAGATCATCATTCTTCATGATAAAATAATCATCCATCTCATGACCAAATTTATCACAATAGAAACACTTAACATTCATTCTTTTATTAGAAAACATCTTGGTCTGAGATTTTTCAGCATGCAATTCATTTCTCTTCTTTTTTGAATTTTTATTATGTTTTCAAGTTTTAATTGCGGCAGATTTCTTTGGAGATGTCCTAGAGGTCCCAACTACATTAGTGCTTCAGACAAATGTGGTGTAAAGCTGGTTCCTCATGACCCTTTTTGTTTCAGAAAAATTTTTGGTCTCCTCACTTTGATTACTCACTTCATCTTTCAAGGAGGCTTTTGACTTCTCTTTACCTTTTAAAGTTTTTTATAGTGAGTTTTTCAGTTCACAAATTTCTTTTTCTAGAGAAGCAATGTGTAATTCATAACTGGCAATCTCCTGTTCACTGTAATTAACGCATTCACTTAGCACTTTGTTAGCCGTTTTATATTTCTCAATTTCTTGTTCCAGATTGCTCAGTTGTTTAGATTCTGCATTACAGACAGATTTCCCTTTTTCCAAGGTAAGAAACTTTTCGGACATAACAGTGTTTAACAGTTTCAATTTTTCAACTTCAGCTTTAAGCTTATCTTTTTGCACTAATTCATTTATTAAAATATGATCCTCTGGATTAGCTCCATATTTTCTTCCAGTTTCAAATTCCTTTAACTCTCTTTGCTATTTTTCAATATTTTTTTACAGTTCCATGTTTACAACTTTGATGGCATCAAATTTTTCAGCAAGCAAGTTGTTCTCTTGTTAGAGTTTTTCAAATTTTTCTTCATTTTCCCTAGAGGTTTTTCTGAGAGATTCATTTTCGGATTTGAGTTTGTTAAGTTCTGAGTTAGCAAGTTCAAGATCTTCTAATTCAGAGATTTTTGAATATAAATCATCATTCTCATTTTTCATCATAACCATATGTTCCTTTTGCTTGTGAATATCTGCCAAACATGTATCATATGACTATTTCAGTTTTGGACAGATTTCACACGTCAGATTAGATTTATCTTTTTTAGCCTTTTTCTTCAATTTCTTATTCTCAGATTTGATTTTCTTAAACTCATCATATAATTTATCATACACATCAACCAATTCATCGAAAGTAACATTACCTGATTCTGTGCTTGCCTGTGATTCTGCATCTTCAATTTGATCTCTTCGGTTGGCCATCAAGCATTGTTATTTTTTATGATAGATAGATATGACTTTATCCATGATTTCTTTTCCAGATTTGCATTCTGCAATACAGGGAAACATATTAGTATTTACTGCATCTTTTAGAATGCTAAGGACTATGCCATTTTCTTTATTTTTCACTGTGTCCCTATGAGACCATTTAGTATGATCCTGAGGGAGCTTATGTGGGCCTTTTGAAATAAGACTCCATAGATTTGGATCAATGGAGTTCAAGTGAACACATAGGCCGCCTAACCATTTGTTGAAGTTAGAACCATCGTAAATAGTAGGGGATGCCATTGAGATTCAAACACAAACCGGACAGTAAACTCAGCAAAATCAAGGATGCACCTAAAACCAGCAGGATCCTCTACAGATCGTTGGATCTGATCAAGAAGAGACCCGCTTTGATACCAATTGATAGGGTGCAAGGCCCAGATTCAGAGGGGGGGGGTGAATGAATCCCTCTTAAAAATTGTCTAAATAAAAACTGTAACTAGACACGGATGTGGAATTAAAACTAGTTAAGCTATACAAGATAAGGAGGACAATGATTCTCTCGATCAAACAGTTGAGCTGCAAGAGTGCAAACTCCTAAGCAAACCTACGCTATTGACTGAACCCAATCAAGCAAACAAATGCAACTTAGACGCTCAGATGACTTGAGTGAATTTGACACTCTCCAGTAACAATGATCAAGAGTTCAAAATGACTCTCTCAGGTCCAATATCAAATGAACACTATGAAAAACAAATTCCTCGCTAGACAGACGATTCAGATCGAGCCTAAGCATACATCTAGAGGATCAGAATGGACACTCAAACCATGATGGACAAGAAGGTTTTTAGGTGGTTCGGTCCTCCAGACCTACGACCACGCCACACTCAACCTGAGTGTGGATTCCTACTGACTCACAGCTTGAACGGCTGGGCCTCACAGCTTGCCTACATCAGCTGGGCCTCACAGCTTGCCATCCGCTGAGCATCACAGCTTGCTATCCCGCTGAGTATCACAGCTTGCTCTGCTGACTGACAGCTTGATACAAAGATAAAAAGAAAAACAAAGTATCGAGAATCACATCAACGAAAAGCTGAAAGACTTTGCAAATCAAACGTGGCTCTCGCAGGAGCTCCCTGGCCTGGATTTGATCCAAGGTCTAGTACAAACTGTTCTTCAATAATGGCTTCAATCTTTTCTTCGGGCTCTCTCTCTCTCTTTCTTTCTCTTCTTCTTCCTTCTACTACTCTTCCTTCTCTACTGCTCTTTCTTTTCTTCCCTGGATCTCATAAACTCTATTTTTCTTCTGCTCAACTCTTTTCATCACCTCTAGCTTTCTCTGCTATCAGATAATTCCTATTCTACTCTTCTTCTTTTTCTCTCACACTTTTTCTCTTCTTCTCTCTTCTTCTCTCTGGCGGCACTCCCTCTTCTTCTTCTATGCGCTGCTGGCTCTCCTTTCTTCTTCTTCTATGCGCTGCTGGCTCTCCTTTCTTTTCTTTTGGCGGCCTCTCTTCCAGCACCTGCACCCTTCTTCGAAGGGTAATGTAGCTTTATATAGGAACATGGCTTCGTATGGATCAATCAATAGAACCCTACTAAAATTCCATTGGTCCACGTGTTACGAAATATAAGCTTCTTTTTCTCAGATCACGTGCCCTATCATTTGCCCCTTTATCCATGAGCCAACCTTTTTGAATCACGTCCCTGCTTTAATTCGAGCTCACGTGCCTAGAGGGTTGCAACTGACAATAAGGTGTTTGTTGAAATGCCTGATGCTCAGACCTGCCTCTGCTACTGCTGCTAATGACTTCATGTAGCCCCAGCTAGCTTGAAAAGCTTTGACCATTTGGACTTCTTTGCCAGACGATGGTTTGTGTGCGTAGCATCTTCAACTGCTCAGACATCGTTGCCAAAGGTTGTTCTCCTGCACGGACCTTAGATCCCCATTTGCATTGATCTTACAGTGTTGCACAGACCTTGAATTTGTATGTAGAAGCAAAACCTGCACGGACCAGGAATATGCACAGAAGAGGAAACAATGTAATGTTGCATGGACTCTGCTATGCATAGGACAAAAACAGTATGCCTGAACACAAATATGCACCGACTTGGTCATGCAGCAAAAGCTGCATTGACCCTCAAGCGTACGTGCTACAACCAACTATGCACCGACCTAGCATGCTGACAGACGAACATGCAAATGACCTTGCATATAGACAAGGCGAAAACATGCATCAACCTGCATGCCCAAAACTTGCACCGACCCTGCAGCATGCAAGGGTCAAAAGGTGCACCAACCTGGAAATGCGTAAACAGACATATGCATAGACCTAGAATAGAGAAGAGCTTAGTGTAAAATTTGCACCGACTGTGAATAGGGTTTAGCCATGCACCGAGATCTATAGTGACTTGCACCAAGTTCTTATGCTGACAGACATATACGAACATGCAAAGTGCATTGCACCAACTTTCTATATGCACGGACCTTCAGATGCAGCAATAGTGTATTGCACCGAGTTTCTATATGCACGAACCTTCAGATGAAGCAATAGTGTATTGCACCGAGTTAGAAATTGCACAGACTATGAAGTCTTGTGGCTACCACATGCACATACTTATGTGCGAGAAGGTAGATGTGCACGGACATAAATGTTGCATGGACCTTGTATGGCACAAGGCAAACGTGCACATATAATGTATGAGACATGCACCGATCCATGCATCGAAATGCACCGACCTTATATGCGTTAGCTACAGGGATATGCACAGACTTGCTAGTGTGCACAAACCCTAGTATGTGCATGAGACGCAAAGTGAGACACAAACTATGCACCGAGGTTATGCTAAGACACAGATGCAACGACTTAGACATGCACCAACTGGGCTATGTGAGATGCAAGATAAGACGCAGGATATGCACAGACCTCACAGACCTTAGACGTAGACATGCACCGATCATGTGTCTACTTTAGACACAACCTGCACCGACCTTAATTGATGGGGACATCCCTTGCCCCTCCACATTTTCTGAAGCTCGGATTGATCGTCGGTGTACGCCATTATGTTGCTCATGTGTTTGTGAGTCGAGTCATGTAATTTTATTATTTTTATTTGAGTCTTAAACATGTAATTTTCCCTTTATTGAGTCATGTACCTAGGTTAGAAAGTCATTTTCCTAAGTCTTGAAGTCATTATGTTGGTTTGATAGGTTAATGGGCCCAATTCATTGGGCTAGGCCCAGGGGCGCCCCTCCCTTGGACTGTTTGGTCATTAGTTAGTTTGTCAGGGTCAGTTTGGTCTTAGGAAAAGTGTGGGGTCTATAAATAGCCCCACCCCTCTCTCATTTGTAACAATTATGCTTGAATATTGAATCCAGAAAATTTTCACACCTTCTAGTTCCCTCTCAATATCTCCCTCTCTCTCTCTCTTACTATCACTCTCTCTAAGTGGGTTGTGCCCCCTCTCTCTCTCCTCCCCACCCCAATTTCGAAATTCATTCTCTCTCCTCCCCATTCACCCCTCATTAAGGCCCCTTCCCCTTCCCCATGCACTCATTCAATTCCCCCTCCAACCCCTAGGTGGAAACCCCTTCTCCTAGGCACCTTTCCACTCTCCCAAGCAACCCTCCCTCTCCCCAAGACTGAAAGAGCCCATCCCTAGGCCAAATTTCGAATTTCCCTCTCCCTTGGGCTGTGCCCTTTCATCTCCCCACCTCCCTAACCACCCAAGGTCGCACCCCCCCTTCCCCATCCACCAAATAACCCCTTGTTCATGCCCTTCCCCACACCCTCTCCTCCACCTATTCTGTCCCTGTTGCAGGTTTTAGAAAAGCAGTGATTTGCAGAGGCAGCCACGACCATCTCTCAACGATTCAGATGGCAAGGCCTACATTTCTGGAATCATCTGCGAGTTAGCTTTCCAACGGTGGTGGTCTCGCCGGCATCCGAGTTCGGAGCTGTCCGGAGGAACATCATCTTCAACGACTGCGCAATCTGTCCCAGACTGAAGGACAGAGCGATCTTGGAAGCTGTTCAGCGGCCAACCTTGGAGGAATTCGATCATGCTTCCTTCTACAAAATTCTTCTTCGTCTAGTCCTCCATCAGTAGCAGAAGGAACGATGCCAATCGCCCACCCGAGCTATTTGTTCTGAATTTCTTCGCCGGAGTGTGCAGTCTGCCCCCTGCAGGTCCAGGTTCGACCTGTCTTCACTTCTCCGGCCACCATTCTCCTCTCCGATCTCGGATTGTGGCCCCGTCAATTTCTGCTCGAAGATACTCCGACCAAAATTGCGTCACCGCTAGTTTCGTTCGATTTGGAGTTCGGGAACGACCACAGTACCTTCTGCAATCCACTGTATCAGTTCTGCATCAGTCAGAGATAGAGTGTTGCTGTCCTGCTCCAGTCGCCGGTCCGATCAGCCCCGAGTTCCAGAGCTTCCCAAAAAAATTCAAGCATCATCCTCGGCCAGTTGGGGAACTTTTGGCACTGGTTTCATCAAATTTGGAGCTCGGTTGAGTCCGTGGCAGCATCTTCATCGACGACCTGTTCAGAAAAACTGAAGAGTGGCAGAACCGGCAAAGCTTGGAGAGTCAGCGTTCTCTTCATAATTTCCCCACCCCGCTTGGCCGGATGAAGGCCCCTCCCTGCGTGGAGGTAATCTTGGTTGTAATAAGTCTAACCCCCACCCCAAGAGCCCCCCTCCTGCGAGAGGTGTAGTTCATGTAATAATATTTTCGCAGGTTTTGAAGCGACACCGACGCGGCTTGCGGGCGCAAACCCTTGCCTCCCCGCTCGCCCCCATCTTCGGCCGGAGTCGGCGTCTTCACGCCGGCTAGGTGAGCCTCGGTCCCCCTTTCCTTGCTGGTTAATATCATTTGCTTAGCTTAGTATTGTTGCTTTGCTGTGTCGGACGGAGAGCGAGGGCCCGGCCCAAATTGCCGATCACGTGAGTGTCCATCGCGGGCGAGTTGTGAGCGAGCCATTTCAACCCACACCCATGGTGTGACGGCCGCCCGTAAGTGGGCATCCCTGGCCCAATTGGGGTTCTCCCCAAGCTTTCCAAGCACCGGAGCATCATTGTCCCACCCCGGACCCTCTCCATTATCGTTTAGTTGTCCACGGGCACAAGTGTGCACCAAGCGAGTGAGCCGCTCGAGTGGTATCATCGCCAATTTGCTTGCTTGCAACCTTAGGTCCAAGGGTCATATTGTCTTGTGGTCATCACCCCAAGGTGGTGTCACATCAAGTGGTATCAGAGCAAGTTCACAACTTGTCTCTATCAAGTTGGTCCTAGGGCATGTCTATGCATTTAGAGTCTTCAAGTGCATCACTCTTGTCCCCTAGTATGGCCACCTCATATCGACCTTACCAATCGGCCCACTCCATAAGTCCAAGCCACCAAGAGATGCCTACCACTAACACCCATAACTTCCCTGGCCATGTCAACTACTTCATGAAAGCCTTGACCTATGCCAATGAGCGGATTGATAACATATCGGGCCGACTCAACCAACTTGGAGAAAATTGGCCCGCCCCAAGGACGGACGATAGGATGGTCCCTTTCCCACTTCCCACCTTTGATGGAATCTCTCCTAGAGAATATTTAGATTGGGAAGCTACAATGGACCAATACTTCACTTGGTATCCTATGTCCGAGGATGAAAAGGCATGGGTTGCCAAAATGCAACTTACCAAACGGGCAGAAACTTATTGGATGCAAATTGTTGGGCTAAAGGTACTTAGAAGGGAAACTCCCATCACCACTTGGAAGGACATGAAGGAGCAACTTAGGGCAAAATATATGTCCCCTTCCTACCCGGGTTATCAAAGCCCAAGGAGCACTCCCACTCCCTCAACCCCACCCGTCCAAAACCTCACCCCTAAAACCCAAGTATCTAAGGCCTCCACCTCCTCACCCAACCCCATAAGGTCCCCCACACCCCAACCAAAACCCCTCCCCTAACCTACACTAGTGAAGCCCCTTTAACCCCCACCTCCACCCCAAAAGATCCCAAGGGCAAGAGACCCTTAACCGGCCCGATTCCCTCCATAAGGACCACCACTCATCCAACATTCACCACTCAAACTCAAGTGGACCCCATGACCACCCCTCCACCTAGGCCCATAATGTCCATCACCCCCCAACCCAAAACCCCTCACCCAACCCACCTGCCGCTTCCTACACCAATCTTTCCCCAACCTAGGCCTCCTCTACTTCCCCTTCCTATCCAAATCCAAGTCCACCCTTGCCCACCACCCCAAGTGCACCATGCTCCAGCTATCACCAATTCTCCCGCCTTAGACCTACCCAACCCATTAACACTAGGAATTGAAACCCACACACCCATCCACATGGAAATAGATGCTAGTCCCGAACAAAAACCTACCCTAGAGGAAATCCAAGAACCTCCACTTCCACCCACCTCTCCTAGTCCGGATCCTCAAAAGCCACACACCTTCACCATGAATGAAGTCATACTCCAATGGCTCAAATAAGGACCCACCCTTCCTAGCTCACCCCCACCTCTCTCACCATTGGGATATCCATCCCAAATTGCCCCCCTCCACTCCTATCACACCACAATCCAAGTGTCATATCAAGTGGAGACCTTAGAGGACCTTCTCAAGGGCTTAGCATGGCAATTAGAGATGACTACCATGTTGACCCCTAGGGTCGAACAACCTAGGAGCCTTGGCCTCCTACACCTATGCATAGGGTCCATCACCTCAATGTGCACCATTGGTTGCTACACTAGTGACCTTCTCTTATTCCTCCCTATACCCGATAAGCCCGATGTTATCCATAAATTAGAGTTGCTTATCTCGGGTAGAACGTCGAGCCCTCCATTCATGGCCGACCATCCCACCAAAAACTTCGGCCTAATTATTTCACTAGAGGAGGATGAATCACCACTATGTGAGGACCATGAGGACCTAGAGTTCCTCTCCCTAAGTGACCCTTATCATGACCCCTTCGATCCCTTCCAACACCCACCCACCTTACTCACCACCAACCTTTTCCTACCCCAACCAACCATGTTGGCCCAAGCCCACCTCTCCCAAGACCCGGACCACACCAAGGGAACCATGACCATGGGTGAAATATACTTAGAAAACAATGAAGAGCCCCTCTCCATGATACCCACCTTCCTAGATCCTTTCGACCCTTTCACATGGAAGATCAAGGGCCACCCAACACCCATGCACATGGAGGTCATCTCTAGGATAGGAGTGCATAAGTCTTGGCACAACACACCACTTGGCATGATTAGAAAGTCGGGTCCATTCATTCACATCACCCACATGTCAAGTAGGAAGCATAAGTGGTCCCTATTTGGGTGTAACGGTCCTCCCCAATTCACCATTGGTCGTATGTATGCTAGGAACCTACATGGGTGTCCGGGTCCTCCAACATTCATCACACTCACTCATAAGAGGGACACCTATGGATGCCCCGGTCCTCCCAAATCATTCAAACTCTTCATAACATCAATGCATGATAGGTCTATATGTGGTTGCCCTGGACCACCTTTGCATACCATACATTGTCCACTCACACCGCATCATAGTGCATGGCATATACATCCGAGCAAGTATCAAGCAACAAGCGGTGAGATTCACAACAAGCGGGAAAAAACTCATGGGCGCCACTTGGAATTCCAAGTTGGTAACTTGACGATGATGACTTTGGAGTGGCTATACCCTAGGGTCACCTCCAATTTGAGGGCACGAGGACTTGGAACTTGCCAAGTTCCGAGTGATTTTGGCAACCCGACTTGCGGGTTGAACTTACCAATGGGTTTTGGGATTCATCCCACTTCCCACGTGGCGGATCTGGCACCCTCTAAGGGTACCGCGGTGGATCCTAGTGAGTATCTTGAGACTACACCTATCCTTGTGAGAGACACCCTCGGAGTGCCACCACAAACTAGCCCGAGAGCCCGACATCAGCACATGGCGGCAATACTAAGCAAAGCAAGATCTCTTCGCCAACCTAAGGGTGTGTCCGAGCCACTTTGTCGAGTGGAAGCACCGTTCCTCGGCTATGGACATGGGTCGAGTTTGGAGAACAAGGTTCGCCCGGAACTGCGTTTGGGATGCTACTTCCCCGGTGGACCCATACTCGACAGGGTCGAGTTTTCCCCACCCCGGGGGTATGATGGGGACATCCCTTGCCCCTCCACATTTTCTGAAGCTCGGATTGATCGTCGGTGTACGCCATTATGTTCCTCATGTGTTTGTGAGTCGAGTCATGTAATTATATTATTTTTATTTGAGTCTTAAACATGTAATTTTCCCTTTATTGAGTCATGTACCTAGGTTAGAAAGTCATTTTCCTAAGTCTTGAAGTCATTATGTTGGTTTGATAGGTTAATGGGCCCAATTCATTGGGCTAGGCCCAGGGGCGCCCCTCCCTTGGACTGTTTGGTCATTAGTTAGTTTGTCAGGGTCAGTTTGGTCTTAGGAAAAGTGTGGGGTCTATAAATAGCCCCACCCCTCTCTCATTTGTAACAATTATGCTTGAATATTGAATCCAGAAAATTTCTACACCTTCTAGTTCCCTCTCAATATCTCCCTCTCTCTCTCTCTTACTATCACTCTCTCTAAGTGGGTTGTGCCCCCTCTCTCTCTCCTCCCCACCCCAATTTCGAAATTCATTCTCTCTCCTCCCCATTCACCCCTCATTAAGGCCCCTTCCCCATGCACTCATTCAATTCCCCCTCCAACCCCTAGGTGGAAACCCCTTCTCCTAGGCACCTTTCCACTCTCCCAAGCAACCCTCCCTCTCCCCAAGACTGAAAGAGCCCATCCCTAAGCCAAATTTCAAATTTCCCTCTCCCTTGGGCTGTGCCCTTTCATCTCCCCACCTCCCTAACCACCCAAGGTCGCACCCCCCTTCCCCATCCACCAAATAACCCCTTGTTCATGCCCTTCCCCACACCCTCTCCTCCACCTATTCTGTCCCTGTTACAGGTTTTAGAAAAGCAGTGATTTGCAGAGGCAGCCACGACCATCTCTCAAAGATTTAGATGGCAAGGCCTACATTTCTGGAATCATCTGCGAGTTAGCTTTCCAACGGTGGTGGTCTCGCCGGCATCCGAGTTCGGAGCTGTCCGGAGGAATGTCATCTTCAACGACTGCGCAATCTGTCCCAGACTGAAGGCCATAGCGATCTTGGAAGCTGTTCAGCGGCCAACCTTGGAGGAATTCGATCATGCTTCCTTCTACAAAATTTTTCTTCGTCTAGTCCTCCATCAGTAGCAGAAGGAACGATGCCAATCTCCTACCCGAGCTATTTGTTCTGAATTTCTTCGCCGGAGTGTGCAGTCTGCCCCCTGCAGGTCCAGGTTCGACCTGTCTTCACTTCTCCGGCCACCATTCTCCTATCCGACCTCAGATTGTGGCCCCGTCAATTTCTGCTCGAGGCTACTCCAACCAAGATTGCGTCACCGCCAGTTTCGTTCGATTTGGAGTTCGGGAACGACTGCAGTACATTCTGCAATCCACTGTATCAGTTCTGCATTAGTCAGAGATAGAGTGTTGCTGTCCTGCTCCAGTCGCCGGTCCGATCAGCCCCGAGTTCCAGAGCTTCCCACAAAAATTCAAGCATCATCCTCGGCCAGTTGGGGAACTTTTGGCACTGGTTTCATCAAATTTGGATCTCGGTTGAGTCCGTGGCAGCATCTTCATCGACAACCTGTTCAGAAAAACTGAAGAGTGGCAGAACCGGCAAAGCTTGGAGAGTCGGCGTTCTCTTCATAATTTCCTCACCCCGCTTGGCCGGCTGAAGGCCCCTCCCTGCGTGGAGGTAATCTTGGTTGTAATAAGTCTAACCCCCACCCCAAGAGCCATCCTCCTGCGAGAGGTGTAGTTCATGTAATAATATTTTCGCAGGTTTTGAAGCGACACCGACGCGGCTTGCGGGCGCAAACCCTTGCCTCCCCGCTCGCCCCCGTCTTCGGCCGGAGTCGGCGTCTTCACGCCGGCTAGGTGAGCCTCGATCCCCCTTTCCTTGCTGGTTAATATCATTTGCTTAGCTTAGTATTGTTGCTTTGCTGCGTCGGACGGAGAGCGAGGGCCCGGCCCAAATTGCCGATCACGTGAGTGTCCATCGCGGGCGAGTTGTGAGCGAGCCATTTCAACCCACACCCATGGTGTGACGGCCGCCCGTAAGTGGGCATCCCTGGCCCAATTGGGGTTCTCCCCAAGCTTGCCAAGCACCGGAGCATCATTGTCCCACCCCGGACCCTCTCCATTATCGTTTAGTTGTCCACGGGCACAAGTGTGCACCAAGCGAGTGAGCCGCTCGAGTGGTATCATCGCCAATTTGCTTGCTTGCAACCTTAGGTCCAAGGGTCATATTGTCTTGTGGTCATCACCCCAAGGTGGTGTCACATCATTAATATATGCTTTAGACGAATCATGAGACGTAGGCATGCATTGAGACGTAAAATGAGACGCAGTTCATGCATTGAGACACAAACGTGCACCATCTTCAACAATAATAGGCAATGCATGTGCAGACTTGCATGGACCTTTGTTTACCAAGTGCAAAGCTAGCATGGACTTAAGTGTGCACTGAGATGAGTATGCAATCAACTAGAATTGCACCGACTTCAACAGAAGTGCAAATGAGACGCAATGCAACGTGCTCAGATAAGACATTGCACTGACCTTAGACAAGCATATAACCGGAGTATGCACCGACTTGGATATGCCTGAATGCAAACATGTATTGACCTGGTATGCACTACCGCCAGACAAAACTTGCACAGACCTTGTGATATGCGAGCTAACACAGACTATATGCATGCTACAGTGTATGTACAATGTAAAATGCACTCGAGACAACTCTTGCACCGACCTGGTGTATGCATCAAACACAAACTGCACAGACTATCATGCACGATCAGAACCTGCACCGACTTCAATGGGCAGGATGAAGGTATGATCGGACTTGGTATGCTTGGACACAAACCTGCTCAGACTTGAAACATGCTCATACCTATATGTGTATGATCATGAAGTGCACTGACCCAGCGTCGACTGTTAGAGTCGACATTCTTGTCAACAAAACAATGCACCTCAATCAAACCTCATTAATGCACAGTGCAATGACTGAATGCATAATCAGATGCATATTACAAATATCATTCAATCTATAAATCTTCATGAAACACATGATGACTCATATTGCAAATATCATTCAATCTATAAATCTTCATGAAAACACATGATGACTTATAGTGTTTGCTATCATCAAAACTAAAGGGACACAACAGTCACCAGACAGGATGAGAAGAATCAAGCTCGACTAACAGTAGCTCACCAGGAAGGAAAATCCTAGGTTCACCCGAGCATTCTCTCAATCAAGGCATCCAATCAACCAGCTCAACACAACCTTAACACCTCAGGGGCTAAAAAAACTCAACCTGGGACGGCCAAAACAACATAAGAATGTGCATGTCCATCACTCCAACAATAAAGTCACCAACCACCTGAACAAACCATGAAAAAATCTCGAACATCGCACCGTAGAATCACGCTTGTTGGTGAACTCTGCCAAGTACAGCATAACTGAGACAAACACCCTGACAAAAGAAGAACACTCCATCACATCTTGACGAGAGCAAAAACCATCTCGCACGGTGCCAACACAGCACGCACAAGACCACACGCGAAAGCAAAGCGATAAATAATCACAAAACCAATGCCAACTGCTAGCTGTACTGGACCTTAAGGACTCTAAACACTGCAATATCTTGAATTCCCATGTACTTCATAAACAAAAGCTCAGCTAGCTTAGAAAAATTCCGAACAACTCTGAACTCTCACTCTGATACCACCTGTGGCGACCCAGACTCCGGATACCGGGTAAACCCGATACCACTTGGAACCTGCGAGGCCTCCTAAGAGCGAAAAAGCTCCGAAGGGATAGAAATGTATGTGATAGTACATTGAACTTCCAGATAAAGTAGTAAGCAATTAAATATCAATGATCTGAATTGCTAAAATAGTAGAAATAAAAATACTTTTTCTATAACAAATTAAAACTAACAGAGTCCAGTCCAAAGAAAGAAAAGTACAATTTAACAGGAAGGGAAACGTACCCTCAAGTCGGGGGAAGCCTGACACTGGAAAACGCTGGCAACACAGAACTAACACACATCAGAACCTCGAGCCACGAGGTAGAACAGCTACACCTGAAAAGTCAGGGGTGAGCCTCGTGTCACTAGCTCAGTAGGGATCCGCAGAACCCTATCGCAAAACATGCAGTAACAACAATGCTACACTAAAGCAAAGCAGTAACAAAGCAGGAGCCGGAGTAACAACTGTAAAAGTAAAGAGGAAAGTTGTAACGCTGAAACACGGCAGCCGAAGGAACCTCAGCCCTCTAAACTACTCCAAACAGCAACAGAAAGGCGAACCCCATCTCGCAAAGTTGGGCGTTATCGATCCATTGTCAGCTCACAAAACCCTATCGTGAAAAGCCTACCAAAACAGGTAAAGGCCTAACCAAAGACCTACACGGTCTAAGGCGCAAGATATACATGATCTCACCATCGTGTACGCTAGACTAGACTAGACCGCGGGTGAAGCCAACGCATACTACCCGACAAGTCACGTCAATCATGACGGAAACTAGTCACGAAAACACAAGTCACAAGAGTCATGCGTCAAGTGACAGAAGCACCTCCTCACTAGAAGAGCAGCCAGATGCGTCCACTGACGTCTTACACTACGCCTGATGTGACATAACCCCTTGGACCTAAGAGTGCAAGCAACACAACAATTAGGCAACGTCACACAAGCGGACTCACGCGCGTAGGCACACTCGGGTCCGTAGGTGGACCGGCGATGGTGGTGAAAATCCGAGGTTGGGCCTCAATGTTCCAAGGGTATGGCCAGCTAGGGATGGACCCCAATGGGCCAGGGATGCCCAATATCAAGGGCGGCCAGCACGCCGAGGGCGTGGGATGTAGGGTCGCACTCTCAGCTCACTCCGCGGTGGTCGCTCAAATCGAAGATATTTTTGAGATCGGGCACTCACTCACCGACCGACGGCACTAAGAGGTATTACTAAACAAGCAAAGAAATTCCAGTGGAGTAGTGCAACCCGAAGCTCACCTGATCGGTGTGAATACACCGATCCCGGCCGGAGACGAGGGCGAGCGGGGAAGCGTGGGCCACCTGCACGCTGCGTCGATGAAGCTTCAACCTGTTGACATTAATTACATCCACTACTCCTCACACAGGAGGGTTGGACTAGGGGTGGGGAAGTAAGGTTTACATGCAAACACTACCTCCACGCAGGGAGGGGCGCTAAGCCGGCCAGGCGTGGAGGGGAGATTAGACACCACTACATGCTGTCCTATAGGACAGAACCGAGAAGCTCTGAAAGGTACCCCACGCACGGGACTCCGAACGTGACGCCGCTAGCACCAAAATCTTTCTGGAGAAGTCCAGGGGTGCTCCTGAAAGTTTGGCCTTGTTCTTAGGTCGCTGGAGGGCGTGGCCGGCCGACGAAGAGGTCATGCACGAACCTGTCTTGCTGGACAGATCTGCACCGCCGTGGTGCAGTAGCCGGTACGCTCGCTTTAGAACTTCGAATGAGGCGGGACCAACTCGGTCGGATGGCCGACAGAGAGATCTAAGTACCCTCAAAAGATGGACTCCATTGGATTCCCGATCCGGGCGTGGTCGTAGATGTAGTGAGGTTCTGATTTCTGGGAGGACCGCCAGACAGGGAGGTGAAGGCCGTGTTGGAACTCTCTGCACCGAGATCAGAATGGAACGAAACCACCTGTGTTGGTTTCGTGTCGTCAAGGGGCACAACGTTTCTGAAGACGTCCTGGGCCGAACATGAACAGGTTGGGCGTGGCACGCTCTGCAAGGTAGACACACAATCTGGGTAGACTGGGTGGCCCCTGATCTGCGCAGTCGTGGGAGAACGAACGCCACGCACTGTGTCGAAGTTGGAACGAGGCGAGACCACCTCGGGAGCGTTGAGGACGTGGAGAAGAAGCAACTCCCAGAAGTAAGTTCAGGCTGATTCACGCTGTTGACGTCGGTGCAGTCTCTGCTAAACGGACCTCAGGTTCTGGCTCAAATCTGGCGCAGCCGTACAAGAATGGACCCTCCGGACAGTAGGGATGTCGGATTCCGGCGAGACCACCTCAGCTGCGAAGCTATCTCGACGATCTTTCCGGCGATGTATGGTATGTCTTCAGGTGATTCCGTATGACTTCGGGGCAGGTTCTGCAAGTCGGGTCCCAATCTGCTACCTGCGAACTGGGCAGTGTTAAAGAAGAGGGGGGGGTTGTTGGTGGAGATGGGAAGGTAAGGGATGGAGGGGTAGCAAAGAGGGGTGGAAGGTTGCTGGTTGTGGATGTGGGAGGGAGGTTTTGGGGGTGTGAGAGGGGAGAGGGGGAGGTTGGCAGGGGGCGGACCTGGTGTGGGGAGTGGGCTGGGAGGTGGTGGATGGTGGGGGCGCAAATGGCCTAGGGGAATGGGGGTGTCTCTTGGGTGTGGGTGGTGGATCAATGGAAGGGTTAATGGGGGGCCTAGGGAATGGGAAGGGTTGCTTTGGGGAGGGTAAAGGGTGTCTAGGGGAAGGGATTCTCCCTTGGGAAGGTGAAAGATTGTATGGGGAAGGAGAAAGGTTGCTTGGGAAGTGGAGACACTAAAGGGGAGTAATGGGTCTTGGGGAGGTGAAAGGGTGGGATGCTGAGGTGGAGGGTGATGTGGCAAGTGAGGGAGGAGAGAGAGGGGGCGAAATTGGGAGAGAGGGGGGGAGGAGAGAGAGAAGGGTTCGCCCCTTTTAGTGAGAGAGAAGTAGAGAGAGAGAGAGAGCTAGAGAGAGAGAGAGAGATGCACAAATCCTTGTGGCAAACTTTTATCAATACTTCATTAGCTTCCAAATGAGGGATTGGGGTCCTATTTATAGGAATCCCACATTTTCACATAAGTCCCTGGCTTTTGGACTACTAACACTTAACCAAGGGAAAGGGGGCGCCCCTGGGCCTAGCCCATATAATTGGGCCCATTAACCAACATAATGACTCTAGACTTAGGTAAATAGCTACCTAACCTAGGTATTGGACTCAAATAAAAGGAAAAGTACATGATAAGAAAATGAAAATTACATCATATGACTCGAAATAAAGTGGCGGATAAGATGTAGTATAGCTGGCGAGCATCTGGATCCTCGAACAAAGAGGAAAGCTGGTGATGTCCTCATCATACCCCCGGGGTGCGGAGGACTCGACTCCGTCGAGTATGGGCCCATCGGGGGGAGCGGTCCTCCAAAGTAGCTCAGGGTGAACCTCAACCTCCAAACTCAACCCGCATCTGCGACCAGGGGACGGTACTTCATCCTCTCAAGGTGGCTTGGGTAGCCCTCTTGCTGGCGATGGAACCCTGCTTGCATAGTATTGCCCCTATGTGTACACGTAGGGCTCTCAAGGCTATTTTGTGGGAGCTCTCCGGGTTGTCCCTCTTGAAGGAAGGTATAGGCTCAAAGCACTCACTAGGATCCACCGCGGTGCCCATATAGGGTGCCGGGTCTGCCACGTGAGAAGTGGGGTATATCCCATAACCCATTGGTAAGTTCAATCCATAAGCTGTGTTGCCAAAGCCACTAGGAACAGGGAAAGGTTTAAGTCCTCGTGCCCTCGAATGGGAGGTGACCCTAAGGTAGAGCCACTCCGACGCCATCATCACCAAATCGCCTACTTGAAATTCCAAGTGGCGCTCGTGAGCTCTTTTCCGCTCTTTGTGAACCTCACCGCTCATTGCGAATTGCTTGCGTGTATGCGTATGCCATGTACTATGATGCGGTGTGGGTGTGAAAAGCTTGGTGTGTAAAGGTGGACCGGGGCAATCGTAAATTGACCTATCATGTTGTGATGCCTTGTGGACCTTGATGAATTTAGGTGGACCGGGGCAGCCACAAGTGGCCCTATCATGCATGGGCTTCATGACAATGGTTGGGGGGCCATGGTATCTGTAGGGGAACCTTTCACACAAAGTGGTGATGAGTGTCGGGGGACCCGGACACCCGTAGATGCTCCTAACATGCATATGATCAATGATGAATGAGGGCGGATCAGCACATCCAAATGTGAGCCAGTCATGCATTGGGCCTAAAGTGTGCATGACATGTATGAGGGGACTGGGCTTACTATCCCTACCAAATGTTACAAAATGTAGTGGCACATGCTCTCCCATCCAAATGGTTTCTATTATGTGTATGGCTCGGTGTGAGGGTTTCCACTCATAGGGGTCAAAGAGGTCTAGGAAAATGGAGTGGCCTTGGTCCAATAAGGTCGATTGGGGTAGGAAAAGGTTGGTGGTGAGTAAGGTGGGTGGGTATAGGAAGGGATCGAAGGGGTCATGGTAAGAGTCACCTAAGGAGAGGAACTCTAGGTCCTCATGGTCCTCACAATCATTTGATGGCAGACTCACCGCTTCGAGTAAAATGATCGGGCCAAAGTTGTTGGTGGGATGGTCGGCCATGAATGGAGGGCTGGATGTTCTACCCGAGACAAGCAACTCTAGTTTGTGGATAGCATCGGGCTCGTCGGGTGTAGGGAGGAGTAAAAGAAGGTCGCTAGTGTAGCAACCCACAGTGTAAATGGAGGAGATGGATCCGACACATAGGTGTAGGAGGTCAAGGCTCCTAGGTCAGTCGGCTATTGTAGTCAACATGCCAGTTAGCTCCATTTGCCAAGCTATACCCTTAAGAAGATCCCCTAATGTTTCCACCTGATAGGATGATTGGTTTGTGGTGTGATAAGTGGATAAGGGTTCTATGGGGAGGTGTTGTTCCATGGAAGGGTAAGCATGGGGCATGATAGGGTGAGCCCGGTTCTCCACAAGCCATCTAACCAAGGGCCCACTTATGATAAGTTCACTCCAAATTTGGGGTGGCATGAAAGGTGAAATTTCTTCCTCGTTTTGGCCATGACTTTCCTCCAAGGTGGGGAGTGGTTCTGGGGTGTTCCCTACTAGGGGGTCGGGTGTGGAGATCATGGTTTCTTCCACCAAGGAGGTGAGTAGGTCCTTTGTGGGTGGGGTGATGATGACTGGCATGTGGTGCTCTTTGGGTGGTGGGTAATGGGGGACATGGGATAGAATGGGGAGGGGTAGTAGTGGAGGCCTAGGTTGGGGTAGGATTGGGGTTGGTAGTGGAAGATGGGTGGGTTGAGGAGGATTAGGTTGATGGGTTTTGGGGGGTGTGTCTCTTTTAGGGGAAGATGGTGGGGTGGTGGTGGGGACCGTGGAAGATTGTGGGGTGTGGGTTTGATGGAGAATTTTGGGTTGGGTGGTGGCCAATTTGGTTTGAATGGTGGTGGTGATCGGGATTGGAATCATTTGGGGTGGTGGAGTTTGGGCCCTAAGGGAGGTCTTGGGTTGACTGGGAGGGAAAGGGGGAGTGGGAGTGCTCCTCGGGTTATGGTTCTCAAGGTAGGAGTGGGAAGGTCGGGGGGTGAAGATCTTCCTAATCTCAATCCTTATCTCTTCCAATGAGTCTAGGGGTCCTTTGGCTTCCCATCCAAATTCATCCCGAGGTGACCAAGCTCTAGATTCGTGGTTCCTTTTTGCTTCGAACCGGTCAAGTCGGGTGGTGAGGGTATCTAGATAGTTATGAATCTTGTTGGTGACAGTGTAAAATCGGTCCATGGATATTTGGGGCATCTCCCTAGGGTGGTCATGCAATGGAGTTACGGAAGACATGATGCAAGGGAGACTCAAATGATAATGCCCTAGGACTAGACTCGTAGAGACAAGTCTAAAACTTGCTCTGATACCAAATTGATGTGACACAACCCCTTGGACCTAAGAGTGCAAGCAACACAACAATTAGGCAACGTCACACAAGCGGACTCACGCGCGTGGGCACACTTGGGTCCGTAGGTTGACCGGCGATGGTGGTGAGGATCCGAGGTTGGGCCTCAATGTTCCAAGGGTATGGCCAGCTAGGGATGGACCCCAATGGGCCAGGGATGCCCAATATCAAGGGCGGCCGGCACGCCGAGGGCGTGGGATGTAGGGTCGCACTCTCAACTCACTCCGCGGTGGTCGCTCAAATCGAAGATATTTTTGAAATCGGGCACTCACTCACCGACCGACGGCACTAAGAGGTATTACTAAACAAGCAAAGAAATTCCAGTAGAGTAGTGCAACCTGAAGCTCACCTGATCGGTGTGAATACACCGATCCCGGCCGGAGACGAGGGCGAGCGGGGAAGCGTGGGCCACCCGCACGCTGCGTCGATGAAGCTTCAACATGTTGAAATTAATTACATCCACTACTCCTCACACAGGAGGGTTGGACTAGGGGTGGGGAAGTAAGGTTTACATGCAAACACTACCTCCACGCAGGGAGGGGCGCTAAGCCGGCCAGGCGGGGAGGGGAGATTAGACACCACTACACGCTGTCCTATAGGACAGAACCGTGAAGCTCTAAAGGTACCCCACGCACGGGACTCAGAACGTGACGCCGCTAGCACCAAAATGTTGCTGGAGAAGTCCATGGGTGCTCCTGAAAGTTTGGCCTTGTTCTGAGATCGCTGGAGGGCGTGGCCGGCCGACGAAGAGGTCATGCACGAACCTGTCTTGCTGGACAGATCTGCGCCACCGTGGTGCAGTCGCCGGTACGCTCGCTGTAGAACTCCGAATGAGGCGGGACCAACTCAGTCAGATGGTCGACAGAGAGGTCTAAGTACCCTCAAAAGATGGACTCCATTGGATTCCTGAGCCGGACGTGGTCGCAGATGTAGTGAGCTTCTGATTTCTGGGAGGACCGCCAGACAGGGAGGCGAAGGCCGTGTTGGAACTCTCTGCACCGAGATCAGAATGGAACGAAACCACCTGGGTTGGTTTTGTGTCGTCAAGTGGCACAACTTTGCTGAAGTTGTCATGGGCCGAAAATGAACAGGTTGGGCGTGGCACGCTCTGCAATGTAGACACACAATCTGGGTAGACTGGGTGGCCTCTGATCTGCGCAGTCGTGGGAGAACGAACGCCACACACTGTGTCGAAGTCGGAACGAGGCGAGACCACCTCGGGAGCATTGAGGACGTTGAGAGGAAGCAACTCCCAGAAGAGAGTTCAGGCTGATTTGCACTGTTGACGTCGGTGCAGGCCCTGCTAAACGGACCTCAGGTTCTGGATCAAATCTGCCGCAGCCGTACGAGAATGGACCCTCCGGACAGTAGGGATGTCGGATTCCGGCGAGACCACCTCGGCTGCGAAGCTATCTCGACGATCTTGCCGGCAATGTATTGTACATCTTCAGGTGATTCCGTATGACTCCGGGGCAGGTTCTGCAAGTCGGGTCCCAATCTACTACCTGCGAACTGGGCAGTGTTAAAGAAGAGTGGGGGTTGTTGGTGGAGATGGGAAGGTAAGGGATGGAGGGGTAGCAAAGAGGGGTGGAAGGTTGCTGGTTGTGGATGTGGGAGGGAGGTTTTGGGGGTGTGAGAGGGGAGAGGGAGAGGTTGGCAGGGGGCGGACCTGGTGTGGGGAGTGGGCTGGGAGGTGGTGGATGGTGGGGGCGCAAATGGCCTAGGGGAATGAGGGTGTCTCTTGGGTGTGGGTGGTGGATCAATGGAAGGGTTAATGGGGGGCCTAGGGAATGGGAAGGGTTGCTTTGGGGAGGGGAAAGGGTGTCTAGGAGAAGGGATTCTCCCTTGGGAAGGTGGAAGATTGTATGGGGAAGGGGAAAGGTTGCTTGGGAAGTGGAGACACTAAAGGGGAGTAATGGGTCTTGGGGAGGTGAAAGGGTGGGATGCTGAGGTGGAGGGTGATGTGGCAAGTGAGGGAGGAGAGAGAGGGGGTGAAATTGGGAGAGAGGGGGGAGGAGAGAGAGAAGGGTTCGCCCCTTTCAGTGAGAGAGAAGTAGAGAGAGAGAGAGAGCTAGAGAGAGAGAGAGAGAGATGCACAAATCCTTGTGGCAAACTTTTATCAATACTTCATTAGCTTCCAAATGAGGGATTGGGGTCCTATTTATAGGAATCCCACATTTTCACATAAGTCCCTGACTTTTGGACTACTAACACTTAACCAAGGGAAATGGGGCGCCCCTGGGCCTAGCCCATATAATTGGGCCCATTAACCACCATAATGACTCTAGACTTAGGTAAATAGCTACCTAACCTAGGTATTGGACTCAAATAAAAGGAAAAGTACATGATAAGAAAATGAAAATTACATCATATGACTCGAAATATAGTGGCGGACAAGATGTAGTATAGCTGGTGAGCATCTGGATCCTTGAACAAAGGGGAAAGCTGGTGATGTCCTCATCATACCCCCGGGGTGCGGAGAACTCGACTCCGTCGAGTATGGGCCCACTGGGGGGAGCGGTCCTCCAAAGCAGCTCAGGGCGAAGCTCAACCTCCAAACTCAACCCGCATCTGCGACCAGGGGACGGTACTTCATCCTCTCAAGGTGGCTTGGGCAGCCCTCTTGCTGGCGATGGAACCCTGCTTGCATAGTATTGTCCCTATGTGTACACGTCGGGCTCTCAAGGCTATTTTGTGGGAGCTCTCCGGGGTGTCCCTCTTGAAGGAAGGTATAGGCTCAAAGCACTCACTAGGATCCACCGCGGTTCCCATATAGGGTGCCGGGTCTGTCACGTGAGAAGTGGGGTATATCCCATAACCCATTGGTAAGTTCAAATGGGTGAAGAGAGTAGTAACCGTGAGAGAAGAACTCAGCCCCTTGAAGAGATACGCCCAAGCCAGCAACCGGTGAAGAGAGTAGTAACGGCTCCCTCCAGATTCAAGCTCGGGATCGTGAGACGCGGTCGTTGGCGGCTGCGTCTTCCTTCTCCAGCCGATGCAAGCACCTTCTCCTTCTCTTCCTGCAAGGATGAACACTATTAGCCCTCCAGGATTATTTTCGATCGGACAAGATGCGGCTGTATTTACTAAGGAGAAAGCAAGCCAATCAGACCATAATACCCCTGCAAAAACCTCTTCAAACCATACACAATCGATGATAGAAACCCTAAGGGTAAAGTGGTAAAGAGCCAAGCCAATCGGACCTAAAATCATTGGGTTCACATCCAAAGCCGGCAAGCCCGATCGGAACACCCGGAACAAGTGTCGACTCTTGTTTGCGGGAGTTCTGCCAAAACATATAAAAACAACTCACAGGTGAAAAGTGTTGACTCCTTGAGTCGACATTTTTTCCCAACAGTTCTGTTTGGTGAAAGAACTAACTCCCTGGGTGAAAGTGTCGACTCCTTGAGTTGACACTTTTCACATGGGGTTCTGTTTTTACCAAAAATAGTCCCCAGGACTCCAGGAGTCGACTCTTGCAACTTCGGACCAGAAAATTAAAGTGTTTGAGGAATTAAAATCCAAAGCCATCATAACCCATACAACCCCATTCATGGACATTATGAAATAGGTTTACATGACAGTTTTACCATGGATTCATGGGTTGAATACTAAAGTGGAAGCTCACCATGAATTCAGTCATTTGAATATTGACTTTGAACCTGCATAAATGGGAAATTCATATTATGAAAACATTAATGTCCATTCTCATGAAATTTCTAGCATTCTAGCTTCATAGTCATTCAAACAACCAATAAGACATTTATAGAAGCAAATGCATCCTTGTGCCAAGTCCACAACAGATTCACAATGTTACAATCCCACTCCAATTTCGTATTGCAAGTCATGCTCAATCATCACACATAGTGGTTGTTCTCAAACCAACCAACACAATATTAGTCCCAAGTTCAGTCAAATGATACTCAACTTAAATCATGAAATATCTAAACTTGATGCAAACACTCAACATGCCATTCAATGAGATCTATCAAAGTGAGACACATTCACCAACATTCATCAACCATAAATTCAATGCAAATCAACAAACTGGTACGATATGTCTTCGTCAAAACACACCCGAGGCAGAATAAAACTTGTTTATGAAACCCTTTTGGTTGATCAATGGACTTCGTATCCTTGCTAGTGATCTCAGATTGTATGAAACTCCTTGTCCAATGTGAATGAAAAGTTCTCTTTAATTGGAATGCCTTAGATGCCATATGAATGCTTGTAAATAATGACTCATGGTTGTCATCATAAAAAAGGGGGAGGATATTGTGTCCCTTGATTTTGATGATAACAAACCATACATCATTATTAGATCTTTGTGGTATGTCTAACAATTTTATTGAAATTCTATTTTGAACAAGTACAGGTGAAGTACATTCAAGGTGTCGACCTGTCTGCAGGAAGTGTCGACACGTCAAGAAGAAACTCGTTATTTAGCAGCTTCTGTTTGTGCTCTGGCATGAATAGTGTGTTGACACTCCTTACAGAGCATGTCGACACTTCAGTCCAATCCTACGGCAAGTCTCTCTGTCTGGCACCCCTGACTCGACACCTCAGCATGATGCTCCGACACGGAGGATCGAGCTGCATGTGAGTGTGGCACCCGTGTCGACCTGCGTATATTGAAGTGTCGACCTGTTGATGAAGGAAGCCATTATTCTTAAAGTCTTCAATGAGAAGTGTCGACCCTTCAGCTGGAAGTGTCGACACCAACAAGTTCACCCAGAACGGATCTGAATCTACTAGCGTCCGCTTTTTACGATCCCCAACTGGTCTTGGAGGATCTGTTCATACTTGAAAAACCTTCTGGAAGCTCACCTTTTTAGAGGAATTGATTGGGTGTCAGAGGAATCTTCCAGGAGTGGGCCCTTTTGCTGATTTGGTTCTCTACCTACCCACGTACATGGGGCGCACAACAGAAAAGACAAGCTGCGGCGAAGCAAATGAGGAAAGGGTGTGCGACATCCTGGTGCCAGAGGGGTTCGTGCAGAAAAAGCTTGGAGGATAAGCAGAGGAACAAAAAGATAAGGTAGAATATAGCAGCAGAGAAGTTTATGTGGAGATCCTGCCTTCCTTTTGCCGCTGGCGTGAAAGCAATGCAACAACTCATCTCCTTTATCTTTTGGAGCTCGGACTGAAAGGGAGATAGCATCCTCAGTCGCCTGTGAATTAGCTGTGAAGCTAGTCCACCATTCCTCTTGTGTTAGCGGTGAAGACCCAAAGAGAAAAGGAGGAGCATCCAGGCGTCATCCATTTCCCAGACAGGATTTCTATTTTCTCCCACTGATTTCTATAGTCATACCCTATTTATTTTCTTTTCTAGATTGTTTTTCTCAAAACTCATATTCCTACTTTGTTCCCTACCTGCGTGTAGGAAGACGGACGGTGAGTTCACAGGTCCGTGGGTTTTGGGTTGTGTACCCGCAAGCTGTTAGACATCAGATTGGAGAGAGTTTTTCTCTCAGTTGGAAGCTGTGAATCAGCAGTAGTGCTTTTGCACTAGTGAAGCCTCACTCAGTCGAGTGAGGGGTGGATGTAGGTCTCTGGATAGAGACCGAACCACCTTAAAATCCCGCGTCTCTGTGGTTTGTTTATTCTGTTGCCTTGTCGCTAGATGCTTGTGTAGGATCACTGTTGATACTTTATCCATGCATTTAGCTCACTAGTTGGCATCTGCCCTTGCTTTACTGCTATTTAGTTTATAGCTTTTATAGTTTTCTGAAAGAAGGGGCTGATCTATTCACCCCTCCCCTCTAGATCCGCCTATCACTACACATCAGCAGGTACTCCCGTCACACGACACATGACTCTCGTGACTCGATGTTCAGTTTCCCGTCTGTGAGATGTGGTTTTACATGTAGTTTTTGCGTGTTTCCCGATATAGAGGTCTAGGGTTCTCGGTAGGGTAACCGAGGTCTTACCCGCAGACTATGTAGGGTTCACGACGACGAGGTCGTGACCATACCCCCGGACCGCGTGGTCTTGGGTTCGACCTTCGCCTTTAAGGACGGGCCTCCACGATAGAGGTGTCATGGTGTTTTTTTTTTTTGGCAGTGTAGCAGGGTTTTCCGTTAGTTTGGTGGCCCCCCGACTGTGAGATCGGGGTTTGCTTTTTGTGTCATTAGGAGTAGCTTATAGAGCTGTGGTCCCATCGGCTGTTCTTGTTACGACTGTTCCTTCCGCGGTTATTGTTATTGTTGCTACTATTGTTACTATTGTTGTTGCTCTTGTTAACACTACTGTTTACCGCCATTGTTTTATGGTGGGGATCTGCGGGACCCCTACTGAACTAATGAGATGAGGCCCACCCCTATCTTTTCAGGTGTTGCGGTTCCTCCTCGAGGTTCGGAGGTGCAGCGCGGAGGTTCGTAGTTGCCAGCTCACTAGAGCCGGGAGTTCACCTGGTGTTAGAGTACGTTTCTTTCCTTGTAGACTATACTTTGTTGGACTGGACTCTGTAGTTAGATTATTAATTGAAAATGTAATTTTATTTCATGTTATTTAAGCAGTTAATTATATAGTTATTTTTTGTATTATTTTAAATTTTAATGTACCTCCACACACCTAATAACCCTTCCGAGCCACCCGGCTCGTGGGTGGCGGGCCAGGATTCGAATGGTATTGGGTATTTCCCGGTATCTAAATCTTCGGTCGTTACATGCTGCATGACGCGACTTGTTGTCAGGGTGTCCCCGGGTTGGCCCGGGTGGCTTAGTTGAAGGCGGGCGAAGCCCTGCACTGGGTGATCGGGGTGGTCGCCGTTAGTTGTGGGTGTCACCGTGAGTCACGGCAAGCTGACTAGGGCCCTTGATTGGACCCGGCATGTCGTAAAAGAAGCCGGATAAATAGCACTTGGAAGGTGTTCGGGGAAATTTCCGAACCCCTATTTCTTTTTTTTTTATCTGGGAAAAATTCTGGGTACAACACTCATGCAACCAAGGATATCAAGAGTGAAGACAAGAATTCTTTAGAATAATTTCAATAATTCAAGCTCATTATGTCAAGGGGTAAGTCATTAGGGAAATGACTTAGAAATAAAAATCAAGTTCATTCCAATAATGAGGTTCTAGAATATAACCTCAAAAAGGTTGTGACGTGAGATAGAGGTATGACAGAATTCGAACGAGCTGCCGGGATGTGCAAGGGTTGCCAAGGGATGACTCCTAGGCTCACGGGTCACAGTCGAGGTCGTAGGAGGTCGATGACGCCGATGAGAACTCCTACTGTCTCCCTGTGCGCAGGCGAGGAGCTATAGACCAACAAGCTAAATTGTTGCTCATACGGAGGGGACGATGGCAGAGTTTGGGGATGAACGTTGGTGTGCAGTTGTAGGGGGATGTGGAGAGGATACATCAGAAAGAAGGGGCCAAGAGGAGAAGGGGGCTTGCGCAGGGAGCAGAGGGATGGGGGCTAGTTTTTTGTAGTTTTTTGCAGTTACTGGGAGAGGGGTGGGTCGACGCAGGGGTGAGGTGTCACGCCCGGAGCGCGGAAGATACCCGGAGACGCGCGACGAGTTTATATCAATCATGTCAATCAGAGTGGTCGTGTATTCGACACAAAGACAGAGATGCGTAAAATAGCAAGATAACCCAATCCTTTATTTCATAATGGATAGACTAATACAAATCCAATACTCTGTTTAATAAAAAGGAAAAGTACATAGTTGACTCAAGAAAATAGGAAAAGACTAATTGACACTTGGAAAAGCTCTAGCTCTTTCGCTCTTGACCTTCCCCATCCGTTTCAGTCTCGTCATTGGACTTACCTGAAAAGTAAAAAGGGACAAATGGAATGAGCGAACGCTCAGTAGGAAATTATATCTCAAGTACTAGCAAGGGGTTTAAGTAATTACATCTTTCATGAATGCAATAAAGCTATGCATGCTCGCATAAAACGACAAGATAGAGAAAATGTAATATCAAGGAATTAAGATGGACAAATCATGAACTTTCAATAAGATAACAAGACATTTGAGATATTCAAGCAAGTACATTTAACAAGTCATGTCAAGAACTTTGGCTATCATGTAGCAAGCAAGTAAATTACCCTTTTTCGGGCCACGCATTTCATGTCAAGGCAAGTACGATTTCAAGCACAAGATTTATGTGAAATGTCCAATCTAGAAAGTAAAGTACTCGGTATAATGCCAGATACCTTATCATTTTAACTCCCATGGGCACAAGTACTTTCGGGTGCTCCTCCCAGGACCAGATCGGGCCCTATATGCGCAGGCATTTATCATGTGTTTTGACATCCACTCTTATATATATAGCCAATTTTTGAATTTCAATAATCAAGCTTGTAGACATGTATGACAACTTTGACAGAATGGAGTCCAAAAATATGACAAAGGACATAGAATGACGATAATAACGGTATAATCATGATATCGATAAAACTAGGTAGAATATGGTTCCCTTAACTGGGTACCATGACAAATCAATATGGACATTCTTTATATAGAATTGAGGTCCACATGAACAGTATATCAAAGATAAGATACCCTCATTCTTATCATAGAATCGAGGTTTACAAGAATGACATGATATGGCATGATATCATCATCCCATTAAGAATTTCTTATGATATACTCCTTGTATAATCATAAGGGCCGGTATACCATGTTTCTTTAGATTGACATGGCAAAGATCGTGTAATGGGTTTTTAGGGTACAACCAGCTCAGTCGACCTTGAGGGAATCCAAGGTACGAGGAGTCTTACGGAGGTCTCTATGACTAACTCGCTAGTCCAAAGGAACGGAATGTCCAATGGAGAGCTTGTATGTCAATGAGAATTGAGTGTGATCGATAAAATAATCGTGAAACGTGGGACTATACTCACGGAGTGGAGAATAGTGCCGATATATATTATATAAATAATTGGAACCATCGGTTAACAGAATCAGGATAAAAATATCAGTTTACAGAAAATAACGACTTAGGTAAAGTCGTTTCTCAAGTAATTAACGCCTAACAGAAGGGCGTTTACACATGTTTCCATTTTTTTCAGAATTTCAATATTTCTTTAATTTATCTAAAACGCGCCCTGGACAGGGGCGTTTTCTTTGTAATGAGACGACTACAGTAGAAGGCGTCTTTTTATTTACAATATTTTACAGAACATATTTATTTTCAGAAATTATCAAAAACGCGCCCTTGGCAGGGGCGTTAATCATTAAATTCTTATTTTTACAGAATATATTGTTCGGGATTTTAACAGAAACACGCCCTATGAAGGGGCGTTACTTTTCAATTCACGCCCTGTGATGGGGCGTTAACACATGGAAAATGACCTAGTCTAGGTCGTGAATTCAAGAAATACCAGGAAAACAAGATTTGCACGATAATCAAGGATAACAATCATATAGTCATGACAGGAAAATTGGCAGGAATTCAGATGCAGTATATTAGATTTGATGTTTCATGTTTATTGACTTTTAACCGTTAACAATTATTGATTTCATGTAATTGCATGGATAATCAGTTCTTAAGGTAGGTGATTAACATTTACATGAAATTAACGCCTGTGTACAGGGCGTCAAATATGAAATTGACGACCTGGTCAGGGTCGTGTCTTGTAAATTAGCGCCCTGGACAGGGGCGTCTCTTTCAAAATATTGCAGAAACAGAATAAAACCATATTAAACCGTATGCATGTCATGTCAATAAGTATATAAGTCTTGTCTTAATTTATTTGGGCTACAGTAACTTGAGAAAACCTACCTTAATTGATATCTGGAGAGGGGGCACGTGAATAACTTGATAAGAACACACTGAAGCTTCTAATACCCTTGATAGCAACAGTATGCAGATCGGACAGGAAGAAGAAGAAAAATTTAGTTGATGAAGATGATGGAGATGATGATCTTCAATCAACCTGTAGGGGAAGAAAAAGGAAGGAAGGTGAGGATATAATCGAAGTTAGGGAAACGGTTGAAGAACATTACCTTGTTCTTCGGCAGTAGCTGTGGAGCTTCCTACAAAGAAAAGTCAATGAAGATTTATCAGTTCTTCATGCAGTCGAAACAGAGGGCAAAAGAAAATAAGAAGAACATATGTTCTTCACTTACCGTGCAGCAGCAGGTCGATCGTCCAAATAGGTTTAGGGTTCGGCTGTCAAGAGTCTTTATAGGATTTTGGGAAATCCTATTAGGGTTAGTGATTGTGTGGAAGTAATACTTCCTTGATAGAGTCCTTACCACCCTTTTACTCTTTCTAATACTTATCCATTACCCTAGATAAGCTCCCGTGTCGAACGAAACTCGAATGGAATTAACGACCTTGGTCAGGGCGTCGATTCTTGAATTGACGACCTGGTTCAGGTCGTTTCTTAAGAAGCGCCTTTTGTTAGGGCGTTCCTTTGTTTAAAACACGCCCAAGATAGGGGCGTTTCTTGGCCTTACCATTTTTGACGTTTAGAATTTGACGCCGTGTTGTCAGGGCGTCTCTTCATGAATCACGCCTTTGCTAGAGGCGTTTCTAATTTAAATAGCGCCTTTATCCGAGGCGTTATTTTATTTTGTTTTATTTATCTATTTATTTGATTTATTTAAAATCTTTATTGTTATTAATATTTTATCAGGGTTGCTACATGAGGGGAGTCGACGCAGGGGTGAAGGTGGGCCTGGGTGGTTTTTCTGCAAGTTCAGAAGAGGTTGGGAGTTGGGTGGGTGTGGGAATGCACTAAATTCGGGTCTTTTCATTCTTTCAATCTTGTTTGTGGCGTTTGTTTTATCTTTTAGCATTTTATTTAGTGCGTGGACGTGTCAGTCACCAAAGTGACAATTTATTCGGGCTTCAAGACTGGAAGGGTCTGAAGCCATGGGTGCGCTCCGTCTTACTAACCAGACGATTGTGGATATCAGGTCGGGACTAAGAACCCGCCGCGCCATAAAGGTCACGACGTTAATTACATCCCCTCGGAGAGGAGAAAACCTTTGATTAAACGCCAGGAGAAGGGGGCCCCTGGGCCTTGAATTGACATTAATTAAAGAAAGGAATGAGAATTCTGAACTTCAATAAAGCAGCCCCCACTGAGGGGTAAACAGCTGAACAGAGCCGGTCATTAATTGACCAATTCATATCCAGACGAGAGTCCCAAATTGAAACACATGTCTACCAGAGATAGGGCAAGTTTGATTTTCGAGATTAGATCCCAATGAAAATTTATTGAAACACAGCAGGCTATTGGTCCAGAGCGGGGTCAAGCTATGACCATGATGGGATGATCCCAAGGTTCAAGCATGACCTGCAGAGGCCTTGTTAATATCCCCATGCGTAGGATCCAAGGGAGACGAGGGCCTTATTGTTTTTTTCTTTTGTTTTGTTGTATGTTTATTAGTTAGTTTTTTTATTCTTTATGCATTATCGTATATTTTTCTTTATGAATGGTTTGTGCCATCCATATTATTTATTTAATATCTTGTTTATCCTTTATTATTTATATGTATTTATTATTATTATTATTTTATTATTACCATTCCTTTTTTCTTTTTTTTATTTCTCTTGAAATGCAGAACGGGCCAGAGGCCACTTTGTCGACGCAGGCTCTGAGTCCGTCGACGCCCAAAGCTTAGCCAGGATGCTGAGATGAACCCTAGCGTCGACGCAAGAAGAGCAGCGTGTCGACGCAGAAGGCCTTAGCAGGGGCCAAATGTGGATCACTGCGTCAACCCCAGGCACGAGTGCACTGACACAAGAGGTCTGGCAAGAGCCAAACGTGGATTACTACGTCGACGTGGAGCAGAGCTACGTCGACGCAACCTACGTTAGTGGGCAGAAACCCCTTTATCAGTTGCTCATTCGTCAAATCATTTTGTGAGTTCAGCTTGGGAATTCAAAGAGTATTTAAACTTCAATTTTTTTCTTCAGCTTCAAGTCTCATTCTTTTGACTCTTTCTTTTATTTCTTCTTTTGCATATGGGATGAGTTAATGCATGCTTCGTCTAGCAAGAAGGCAATGCGGGAACTGATCCCTTACCAGCACCTACATGGGCATATGATGCGTTTATGTAGTGGGATTGTAGCACGGGGCGGAGTTGTGTACTCGCGCATAGTGGGAGGGTCTAGATGGGCATAACCCACCCTTCATTAATCCGCCATTTGATATACCACAAGTCCCGAGTTATGGCATTCAAGCATGCATATGGAGATGAATGGGGTTTATTACATGAGACCTGCATAATGCATAGTGGGCATATGCCTATATACATAGCCCAGGAGAAAAGGAGCTGCCAGAAGACGGTTAGCGGGTTGACAACAGGTGTGTCACCCTGGCCCCTTCGTTCGTCGACACATGGAGGGTTCGGCCGACCAAAATCATGTGTTGGTCGACCGAAATATGAAGTTGGCTTGTGCAGAGAGTTCAGCTCACAGGCATGCGCATGCATGACTTAATATGCATATGAACGTGTTATTCCACATTAGGGGATGCATGAAGGGGTAAGTTCAGCCGTGCTCATGAAGATATGATGAATGTTAATGTAGATTGCACAATGCATATAAGGTGTTTGATTCATCTCATGATAGGGCTAGTTATTGGGCAACAGGCGAATTGAAGAAGGGGTCGACCCCTCATGCATCACGCCTCAGGCCGTTCTAAACCCAGAAAGTATATGAATGCATGGGTGCACAAACCAATGCACATGAAAATGAGTCTTTTATCTATTTAGCCATTTCTTTCAATGCATCACATTTTTGTTTAATCATCTTCTTCATTCATATCTGCCCTCGATCAGTCCAATTGCATTACTTTTGCAGAGATATGTTCATCATTTGTTTGATCACTTGTTCAGTATGAGTGTGCTCCTTCAGCCTGCTTCTTAGTTTAGCATTGTTTCTTGTGTGTTTTATTTGTTTGATGTGTTAGTTTTAGCATTATGTCAATTGTTCAGTCCATGTTTGAGCATTAGTTCAATTCTTATTAAGTCCACAATTCTGAGGAAAATTGGGCAGCACCTCCCCTAGATCGGAGCTTTGGGGGCGAGATAAATGGAAGCTCATCCACATGAAATCCTGAGATGGCCCCGAAAATCAGAGCAAGTCAAGAATGATTGCTCCATAACTCAGAATTGGGTAGGGAGGACCCCGAGGACTGGCCTACAAGGGGAATTCCACTGACCCAGGGATTACTGGATTTCCAACGGCATTGTGCACTTGCTACTACTGGCCCCAGGGCCATTGATATCCATCACTTTTACAAAGCGTCCTCCAGAGAGCATGCTATAGAGAAGCAGATCCCTGGGGATATGAGGGTGGTTAATGGAATTCCGATCGGTGTGAAACCGCAATGTGCCCCTTCCTCATGGCGGGTCCTTAACTGTAATCGGTAGCAAACTAGAGGGAACAACTTATGGCCTCGGTGCGTGAGACCACATGCCATGCGGTAAGACTAGCAGGCCTATAGTCCACATGGGGATTGGAGATTATAGCAGACGGTGCTCAGCAATGGATGAAAACATAAGATCTGAAGAAACAAGCTCCATTGGGCATTTAAGCAAACACCAGTGTGCTAGTGTGTGATTGTCATACTAGCCAAGGATGATGAGTAGCGGCCTGTCGATGTGTTGGGACCAAGCAGATGGACAGGCAGAGGAAATGCAGGTTTCAACATATTTAGGACTGACCCAAAGTCCCTACAACCCATAGAAGTGGGTGAAGGGGCTGATGACCTTTTCCTATGGACGACTCTTAAGGCGAGCAACCAGAGGGTGTACATGTTGAAGCCATAGGAAGTATGTAGCTCAGGTTCATAAAAAAAATAGTGTCAAAGAAAATGCAGTCCGAACCTACTTGAAGCATTGGGAAGGGGCTCATGAGATTAGTATTGCCCATGAGGGCGTGAATAATGACTAAGACAACTGCAACCCATTCCACAGAATGGAGAATGGAGTAGGATCCCAGAGTAGGCTTTCATGTAGCAGGGGGAGAGGGCCGGAACCCAAAGCCAATCCATTGACGTTGAACGGGCTGGGCTTGAGCTCCTCCTGCAACGCCGCGCTCTCCTCCGAGCCATAAGAACGCGAGAAGGATAAATAAAAGAATAGCAGAAATCGCACGCGATCGGGGGGGGGGGGGTTGAGATCAAGATATGCCAAGATAGACACATAAGATTCAAGTACTGAAAGCATCCATTTCATTTATTCATTTGCATAAAAAGAAAACATACATCATCCCAGACTAAATAGTCTAGGGAGCCAACAAAAGGAAAGTAAATACAAGAAATAGAAAATACATAGCAGGGGAGAAGAAAAGGAAGAAAAGGGGGAGGGCGGAGCATTGACTCCTCTCCCTCACCATGGATAGCACCTTCTCTCCCTCTCTTTTCCCTCTTTTTCATGCACAAGAGCACAACAGAAAGAAAAAACTTCTGAAGATCACCCTCCCTGAAGCTTCGAACAGCCAACTGGGGAGAGAGCCCTTTCTTAGGGCGGAGGCCCGACTTTTATAGAAGAAGGAGGCCCCTTTCTTTTTTTCCAAGGCAAGGGGGGCCAGAATATTCTCCAATCATTGGAGACCCTTCCCCCCACACGTCCTATATGGTCATATGGCCTTCTGGAAGGTTTTTTGATCCGATCTTTTGGGGAGCACGTGCTACGCACGTGACACGTGCCCGTATGGCTTTATCCGCACCCTGAGAGTGTGTCGATGCAGCTTGCAGGCTACGTCGACACAGCCTTCTGTGCCAGGGGATTTATAATCTGCTTCATCTTCAGACGCGTTGATGCAGGCTGGGAGCTGCGTCGATGCAGCCCACTGTCTGGGGCAGCTTTTGCCCTCTGTCCTTAGCTGCGTCGACGCTAGTGGCTTTGTGCGTCGACGCGGGCAGTGAGCCAGAGTTGCTCTTTCTGTCCCATTCTTCAGGGGCGTCGACGCGATTGATGCTGTTGTGGACACCAAAAATTACACACCCAGATATCCCGTTCGACCCAACATCAACAACGGAACTAAGGGAAGAAGCCCCGGAGATGCTGGTCGTCCGGATTCCCCGAACATGCACACACTGTCGTGAGGCTGTCTCCAGAGTCACGACAGTGAAGAGAAATCAACCACCAAGGGCCTCACAAACCACGGGCCACGGAGAAAATTAAACGGGCCATGTCTCGTGCTCACAACGGGCTCAGAACGGGCTCAGAAATATGCCCGTTTGGGCCTTCAACGGCACACCCCCAGGGGGGGCCTTCAACGGCACACCCCCCAGGGGGGCCTTCAACGGTACACCCCCAGGGGCCTTCAACGGCACACCCCCCAGGGGCCTTCAACGGCACACCCCAGGGGGGGCCTTCAACGGCACACCCCCCCAGGGGCCTTCAACTGCACACCCCAGGGGGGCCTTCAACGGCACACCCCCCAGGGGCCTTCAACGGCACACCCCAGGGGGGGGGGGGCCTTCAACGGCACACCCCCCAGGGGGGCCTTCAACGGCACACCCCCCAGAGGGGGTCTTCAACGGCACACCCCTAGGGGGGGCCTTCAACGGCACACCCCCCAGGGGCCTTCAACGGCACACCCCAGGGGGGGGGGGCCTTCAACGGCACACCCCCAGGGGGGGTCTTCAGTGGCACACCCCCCAGAGGGGGTCTTCAACGGCACACCCCCAAGGGGGGGCCTTCAACGGCACGCTGTTTGCCCCCTTCAGCGGCAGGCTTGGGCAACCTTCAGCGGCACGCCTTTTGCCCCCTTCAGCGGCACGCTTGGGCAACCTCCAGTGACACACCTTTTGCCCTCTTCAGCGGCATGCTCACAGTGTCTTACAGCGACACACTTCTTAAGCCCGCCAGCGACACATCGTGAAGGCTTTTCAACGGCCAAACGACGTGACGCCCATACCCTACGTATCCTTGGCGCGCAGTGAGTTGTCCGAGGTGTCGATCAGATATTGGGCCACGCAGACTATTCCCCTGATAGCCAAGATGGGGGAAGTCAAACCCCATGATCACCAGCAGCTTCCCGCCTGTGGCTGCCGTGCTCGAGGGCTCCCGCTGTTGGGAGTATAAATCCCTCCCATTCCGGCAGAGGAGAGGGAGAGACAGAGAGAACGAAGAAGGAGAACACACACAGACACAGAAACAACGGCAGAGAGGAGATACGAGGAGAAGAGACGAACAAGAGCCACCGACGAGAAGAAAGAGAAGAGAGTAAGAGAGGGAGAGCTGAATGTAGCAGGGGAAGGTGCGGGGGAAAGAGCAGTGGACGGCTGTCCCTGCTTCGATCCTCAACACCTTCCCTTCCATTGTTTCCTTGTTTTCTTCTTCCCTTTCTTTGGTTCCTTGGTTTTCTTTCTTGCCCGTAGCCTTGGCTCGGGCGTGCTCTGCAATGTACATGGATGGCTACGGCCCTTTGTTTTTCATGAATGAAGATCATCCCCCCCCTCAGTGGGTTTTCTCTATCTCGTTGTTTTAGACCACGGCATGCTTGTTCGCCATTCCCTTCGCTTCCCAGTGTTTGTGTTCAGCACTCATGCCGACGATTTCCACCGGGTGTGGTGCCATCTCGAACGGTTTGAGGTCACGAACCTCCTCCTCCGAAGCCCAATACCTTCATTAGTGTCTGCCCCTTTAGCCTTTCTCCCTCTTGCCGGAAGCCTCCGTGGGTTTGATCGATTTAACGCCCCGCCCCAATAGTCGGCAGGCCAATCCCTTTTGGATCTCTGATTCAGTGCGCCTGCATCTTTCTCCAGCGGCACACCCTTCCGGCCCTTGGCCGGCACACCCATAGCAGCCCCCAGCGGCACACCCTTCCGGCCCTTGGCCGGCACACCCATAGCAGCCCCCAGCGGCACACCTTTCCGGCCCTTGGCCGACATACACATAGCAGCCCCTTTAGTGCCTCAGCGGCACGCCTGGCCCTGCCCAAGCCCGGTACGCCCTGGCTGACCCCCAGTCCACCCTGTCTGGCCCGAGTGGTCTTCGGCTCATCGTTTTCCCATGTTTTCCGAGGTTTTATTAAGGTGTTGCTGCCCTCGGGCACCCACCTCCAGTTGTCGGGTTCCGCCACTCCACGTGGGCGCGTTACCTTTATCTCCCTTACACTCGGGTCAAGGGGAGATGCTGCCGAATTTTTGTCAGAAAATAACAAGACATTAAAAGGCCAAAGGAAGCAACAAACGAATGGAATGATCAATGATAAAACTTTTCGACTAAGCAACCTACTGACGGTGGCATGATGAGGACTGACCGATTAACAACACGACAGACCGAACGTCCGACCCGCGAGAAAAGGCTGAACAGAATAAAGGAAAGGAGAAATTTATACAAGACTACATGAAATTTAAGAAAAGAAGAAAAGAAAAGCCTTAAAAACAACAAATAACAGAGGAGTGGGCCTTCATCACGCCTATTTTTAACCCTCACCGGCACGCTCCATTGACCCTCCAGCGGCACACTCCCACCCCCATACTCCTCCGCCGGTACGCCTTCACACCCCTCTTCAGCGGTACACACACCCTTACCACCTTCAGCGGTATGCCCTTCCCAACCTCCAACGGCACACCCCAAAGTACCTTCAGCGGTACGCCCACTGCTCGCCTTTAGCGGCACACTCTAACAGCCCTTCAACGACACACCCTCCTGGCCCTTCAGCGGTACACTCCCTCCCATTGCCTCTCTCTCCCTTCGCCGGTACACCCCCATCCACCGTCTCAGTGGAACCCAATGTATAGACTTCGAGCTGCAGCCAAGGGACAACGTACAGACTTTGAGCTGAATAAGCTGAAGAATGTATAGACTTCGTGTGTTGGTTGCATGGGCAATGTACAGACTTCGAGCTGTAATGTATAAACTTCATGCTGTAATGAACAGACTTTGAGCTGTAATGTATAGACTTCGAGCTGTAATGTACAGACTTCGTGCTGCAATGTACAGACTTTGAGCTATAACGTACAGACTTTGAGCTGCAGTGTACAGACTTTGGGCTAGCCAACGTACAGACTTTGGGCTGGCCAACGCACAGACTTCAAGCTGTAATGTATAGACTCTGAGCTGCAACGTACGGACTTTGGGCTGGCCAACGTATAGACTTTGGGTTGGCCGATGTATAGACTTTGAACTGCAACCAATGGATAATGTACAGACTTTGAGCTACAATGTATAGACTTTGAGTTGGCCAACGTACAGACTTTGGGCTGGCCAACGTACGGACTTTGAACTGCAGCCAAGGGCCAATGTATAGACTTTGGGGCTGGCCAGTGTATGGGCTTGGAGCTGCAATCTACATACTTCGAGCTGAAGGATGTATAAACTTGATGTACTGGTTGAATAGACAATGTACATACTTTGGGGTCCACGGAAGAGCTTGAGGAGGATGTACAGACTTCATGTTATCCCGCCTCCTTCGCCGATACACTCTCCAGCAATCGCCCCAGCGGTGCACCTCCTTCAACCTCCACCGGTACATACCCCCCCTCCAGCCCTTCACCGGCACACTCTTCTGCCTACCTTCCTTCAGCGGTACACTCCCTTTTTAGCCCCTCTTTTAACCCGCCAAGGGTCAACTCTCTCAAAAAAAGTAAGGGGGGGGGGTAATACATGAACACAAGAATATATGAACATATTGGCATATAATGGCAGCACTGACAAGCTAATAAAAAAATTTGTGATGAGTAAATAAACCTAAACATATCCGTATTAAAAAAAAATGATGAACAAAATAAGTGACGATAATAATAATAAAAAGGGAAAAAGGGTAACAATGGCAACGGGCAAGATGAGGGAAATCACTCAGAACAGATACGGAAAGAGGAATAAACAACGGAGCAATAAGAACAATAATGATAAAACATTACAAGGTATCAGTAATCCCACATTGCATCCCCATATCTCCCCGGGACCTGACACAAAAGGAACAATAACGCCTCCCTCTCAGGCCGGGCCCGAGTCTTGGGAATCATCTTGACATGGCCAGGCCCCGACCTGGTCTCGGGCCGACATTTCAATCAGACCGGATTCGTTTCCTGCCCCAGATCCCTTCCGAGCCGTTACTAAAAACTACCGTGCATTTGGTAGACATTTGAACGGGTCCACCCCGATTTCCGTCGCGTTTCTATCACGGACCCGTGTCCGAATATGAAAAGGGTCCACGAGCGACCGACATGGCTGATGGCTCGTATCCTGATACGGGCTTTAGCGCGATTTATTCCTGTCCCTTTCTCGCGCAGTTAGTATTATTTCTTTCGATCGCAGGGTCTCTAATTTCGGCAATTAATCAAGGGTGTTCCCTCGTATGGGGGATGTAAATGACATCGTGACCTTTATGGCATGACAGGATCTGGTCCCGACACGAACCACACAATCGTCTGACGAAGTCAGATCGAGCGCACCATGGGCTCTTCGGAGCCTGAATAAATCGTCACTTCGGTGACTGGCACGCCCACGCACTTAATAGACGAATCAACCATCCCCGAAGAGACGAGCATAATAGACGAGCGGAAAGTGCGTCCACAAGTCTGGCACACCCGGTGGGACCAATCCACCCTTCATCTCTTTACCAGAATTAGGGGCCCCGCGGCCCCCTTCTTGTAACACTAATTGCGCTACTTTCTTAAATGCAGGAGAGAATTGCATCATGGTGCCGACGATGGCTGTCACTTGCGGCCCTCAAGTCATTGAGAACCATGTCCGAGGCGGCTACCTGGCGGTCCCCCTCAACTTCGGGAGCTTCCCTCCCACTGTGGGCTTCCCCAACTTCTTGGGGGTGGCTTTTACCAACATTCTCGACGTGAAGGCACCCGAGGAGCCCCGGACCAACGCTCCCGCTCCGGGGGCCACTGAAGCTGTTATCGGCCAAGCTGTGGCCAGGAACAACGATGGCGTCCCGACATTGACGCTAAGCTACAATGTGCACCACGTGCATCAGACTGCTGGCCCATCCCACCAAGGGTCGGCGTCTCACCGGAGAAGGCTATGGAGGAGCAATATCGGCGCCGTCTCGGGGCGCCGCATGTCTAACTCTGGGAAATCTATGGTCGGCGGGACCCTCCGAGTCCGCCTGGATGGGCAGAGGTCCCAGGTGACACCAGACCGTGTCATCCCGACTGTCCCAGTCCGCAACTCTTTTCAAGGACTGAAGAAGCTAAAAGAGAAGGCGACACTCGCAACCCCGGCAGCAGCACCAAAGAATGCGCTGGCTCGCAGGCCGGCCAAACTGAAACAAGTTTGGGTCCCCAAGGAGGCCCAGCCCACTGCACCCGCCCAGGCGGGACCTAGCACTTTCCGCCCGAGGAGGGCCAGAAGAAATGAAAGGGTCGGACTGACGACCCCAACCCGCCAACCAGCACCCGTCATGCCGGTGCTGTCCGAGAATGCCTACCGCCGTCGCCATAGGCGCCGACACAATGCTGCCCGCCCGACACCCAGGGCCTACTCTCCTCCTGCCACTGTCATCGACATGCAACCACAGGCTGTTCTCCCCGACCAAGAGTGGGAAGGGATCGAGCAGGCCATGAGAAACTACCTCCGGGGACCAGGTAGCACTCCCTTGGGTCGCCAGAGACTGCTGGGGGTAGTAGCCTCCGCTTTCCAGGAAGAAGGAGCCCGACCCGCACCTAGTGCAAAGTCGAGGAATCGCTCGGAGGAGCCGTGCCAGTCCCCTGTCCGGGAGGAAGCACCGCTCTGACGATCGGTCTTCGACAGGCTGGTGTTCCCAGGGAGATCATCCAGGAGGGCGACAAAGAGAAACAAGAACTGGAGAACCTTCACCTGTAATATGGCAGGAGTTCGCGGTCGGTATGGGGCCTTGCCTACCGATCCTGAGGAAATGGCCAGACTCGCCGCCAGGCCGGGGCCTCTCACCAGAAGGGGAAGAGCGACAAGCAACGCGACACCGACAGGCGCCGAAGGGATCTTCCCTGAAGAGCCCCTTGCGGCCCTCACGGCCAACGTGGTCACCACCGGCGACACGAGCGGCGGACCCTCCACATCCTCCGAGGATGCCCCGACCGAAGAGACAGGGGGCATGCCCAGTCTCCCCACAGCTGACCCGGTAATGCTGCTCATGATGCAGTGGTTCCAGCAAGAAATTGAGTCACTTAAAAAGTAACTGAATGAGTGGAACACACCTCCCCCGATGTCCTGGCAGACCGAGGTTTTACCCGAAGCACCCAGGGACAGGGAGCAATCTTCAGAAGCAGCTCTTCCAGCAGCCCTCAACCCTCTCGGGGGCTCGTCCCTACAGCAGGGGCATTGCACCGCACCGGCCCTGCCACAGGCCTCACTTTCCCAAGGGTCCCTCATGGCCCCCCAGGCGACCGTGTTGGCCACCCCGAGCGCGCAGCCCGCTCATTTCTATCCAAGCCCGGTAGACCTGGCAACAGTTAGCCGGTTGATGCTGGAACAGATGATAGACATGAAACTGGCCGAGAGAGGTGACGGGGATCAGACGTCGTTTGACGTCTACCGGGTGCCCTACCCGGCTCACCATGCTGCGAAGAAGTTGTCGGTTGGCGTCACCAAGCCACCCAAGTTCGAAAAGTTCAATGGGCAAGGGTCTCCCAGGGAGAACATTGCTTATTATGTGAACGTCATGGGAGATCTGGCTGCTGATGAAGCCTACCTCCTGAAGTTCTTCGGCTCAACACTTACCGGGCTTGTCTTTGAGTGGTATTCCAGCCTGTCACCCGGGTCGGTTGTTGACTGGCCCGACATGCAGAAGAAGTTCAAAGAAAGATTCTATGTCACAGAATAGGAAGTCACCGTGGCAGAACTTTATGCCACAAGACAGAAGAATGATGAGTCGACCCTCGACTACATCAAAAGATGGAGGAACCTCAGCATGAGGTGTAGGCGTCCCCCGCACCAGGAGGATGCGGTGCAGATCTGCAAGCAGAACCTGAAGAAAGAAATCCTGGAAAGGATGATCGGCACCGAAGTCAAGACATTTGACCGCTTGAATAATGTGGTAGCCGAGATCGAGGCATTCTTGGCCCGATACTCCTCCACCCCGGCCATGTCAAGCCAAAGAGCCAGGCAGGCCGAGAAAAAGCCAGCTTCCCCTGAGGTGCACACACTAGATTTCCAGGCCTTTGAGAAACAGAAGGAGAAAGCCAAGGGGGTTGCCAACCTTCCTCCGCCCAGAACCACAGCACGGCGGGAGGGCCCCTCACTAAGGGAGAAGATGAGAAACAAGCTATATTCCTTCTCCTGAGACAAGTCCAAGCTCCTGTTTGAGTGGGCAACCAGTTACAACAAAATCACACTGCCAGAGCCGAAGAGGCCCGGCGACCTGAAGAAGAAAGACGACCCGCGCTTCTTCTTTTTTTTTTTTTTCCAAAAAGCCCTACCTAGGGACAGATGGGAGAGCCATCATCCACTAGGGGGTGAATTTTATTGCTGAATAAAAGGAAAAACAATTACATCTGTCGGATGCTGGGCATACCCAGCTTATCCATTCGGGCCTCTCCCTTAATAGCAGGGGGTAAATCAGTGTAGGAAAAAAAGGTATTACATTTTGAGGTGCAGGCTAGCGAGGCCAGTAGATCCGCCACTTTATTCCCTTCTCTGTAAGTGTGAACAATCTTGTCAAAATGTGTGATTGATCTCCAAATCTCTCTAGCATAAGAAAGGATTGACCATGGACAGTGATGTTCCTTGTTTATTGCTCGGATAAGTACTTGAGAATCACATTCAATAAAAGCAGGGCGAACTGAAATTGTATGTAAATACTTAATGCCATCAATTAGTGCTCTTGCTTCTGCAACTATACTGTTTGCCTGACCATAGAAATGGGAGAAAGCTAGTATGACATTTCCTTTATGGTCTCTAATGACACCACCTCCACCTGAGGTTCCATCCGACTTGCAAGCTCCATCGGTATTTAGTTTTAAAGATGGCCAAGGGGGAGAAACCCATTTGATAGCTTTCAACTGAACACCTATAGAACAGGGGGGAGAAATCCCAAAAGAGTCAAGTATCCTCCGTTTGCTAATATCATGCTCCTTGTAGGAAGCAATTGTGCAAACCTGTTTAACTTTAGCAATAATATGAAGGAGAACACGTCGGTTGGAAATATCACAGCCGTCATATCTCATAGAATTTCTTGCTCTCCACATTTCCCAGAAACCAAAACCAAGCACTGCTAGGACTAGGAGACCATGTGCTGAATTCGGCTTTATGTGGCTGGCAGCATTGGGAATGAAAGATATAACTGAATTTCCTTCAAAAGGCAGCCCCATCGATTGGAAATACGACCATATATAATCTGCTAACTCACTGTGGATGAACAGGTGATTGAGGCTTTCCCCCTGATGAGCCTGACAACAGGAGCATTTAGAACACATTTGGACACCCAGCCGCTGTACATTTCTGTCAACAGGAAGACTGTTATGAAGAATTTTCCATAAATGGACTGATATTTTGGTTGGTAGACATGGAGACCAAAGACTGGACCATTGAACGGCTTGCTGAATGGATGATGTGTCTGATAGGATTTTGTAAGTGGAAGCCACCGAGCAACGTCCTGTGGAGGACAGACTCCAAACTGGGAAATCAGTTTCAAGTTTCAGTGAGGTATGAAGAATGGCTGTTTTTAGATTAGCAGGTAAAAATCTGTCTAGAACTTCAATTTCCTCTCTTTGGGGATGCTGCAGGAAGTCATTCACAGTAATATTTGAGTTGGGAATACTGTTATCAGGGATAAAGTCTGATAGACATTGCTGACCAATCCAGTGATCTTGCCAAAAATTTGTGTGTTTCCCATCTCCAATGATGATCTTGTGATATTGAAGGACAATCTGTTTTGCCTTGATCCAGCTTCTTCTTGCAGGTCCAGCCATACTATGAAAGTTTACATCTCTCAAGTGGTGCTGCCCAATGTGCTTGGCTCTGAAGTAATTTGCCCACAAAGAGTTTGAATGCAATGCTTGCCATAGCAACTTAACTCTAAGAGCAATATCCATCTGCCTAAGGGACATGATGCCTAGACCTCCCTAAGAAATGGGTCTGCATATGAGGTCCCAGGATCTCCAATGTCTTTTGTGTCCTTTAGGGGAGGAGCCCCAGAAGAAATTTGTGAATGACTTTTCCAGAAGTTGGTGTGTACCAGAATGAAAGGGAGTAGTGGACAGGGTATAAATAGGAATAGATGAAAGTACATGCTTTATCAGAATCAGCTTTGCACCTTGTGAGAGGAGAGTGGATTTCCAACATGAAATCCTCTTTTGTATGGAGTGAAGGATACCTGCAAAATGAACTTTTCTGGTGCGGCCTATGGCCAGAAGAAAACCCAGATATTTGAGAGGGAAACTGTGTCTGATGTAACCTGTTATCCTGGATATTTTATTAGCAGTGGAATCATTTGTCTTAGGGTGTAAAAGAAATCCACTCTTACTTGTATTGATAAGCTGTCCTGATCCACGTTCGTAAGCTGTAAGCAATTTCAGTAAATTCCTTACAGAGTTTATGCTAGCCTTACTGAATATCAATGTGTCATCTGCAAATAATAAATGAGTTACAGTAGGACATCTCCGAGGCCCTTGAAAGCTTTCAATTTGTCTCTTGTATTGAGCTTCTTTTAGAGTTCTGCTCAAACTTTCCTCAACAATAATGAATAAGGAGGGGGCAATCGGATCACCCTGCCGGACACCCCTAGATGACTTAAAAAAACCTGCAGCATCACCATTCAATAATACAGAGAACCAGCAATTCTGGATGAGCTTACCAATCAGCTGTATAAAAGTTTGACTGAAGCCGAATCTTTGCATAACAGCATACAGGAAATCCCATTCCAGTCTATCATATGCCTTGGCCATGTCTAGTTTGAATATGATATTTTTTCCTCTGGTTTTTCTGCCAAGTTCCTGAGTCAAGTCTTGAGCTAAGGCAATATTTTCAGTTATGTGCCTCCCTTTGACAAAAGCAGTTTGCTCCTGAGAAATAATCTTTGGCAGTATAGTTGCTAACCTTTTGTTTATAATGGCAGAAATGATCTTATAAAAGAAATTGCAAAGACTGATTGGCCTGTAATCTGAAATGTCCACTGCCTTTGGTTTTTTTGGAATTAAAGCAATTAATGTGGAAGAAACAAATCTCGGAAGAGGCTATGAGTTAGTAAAAATGTCACGCCCTGAGCGCGGAAGATACCCGGAGGTGCGCGACGTGTCTATATCAATCATGTCAATCAGAGTGGTCGTGTATTCGACACAAAGATAGAGATGCGCAAAATAGCAAGATAACCCAATCCTTTATTCCTTTATAATAGACTATTACAAATCCAATACTCTGTTTAATAAAAAGAAAAGTACATAGTTGACTCAAGAAACTATAGAAAAGACTAGATGACACTTGAGCAGCTCTATCACTTTCACTCTTGACCATTCCCATCCGATTGACTTCCATCGTCGTTGGACTTACCTGAAAAGTAAAAAGGGACAATCGGGATGAGCGAACGCTCAGTAGGAAATTATATCTCAAGTACTAGCAAGGGGTTTAAGTAATTACATTTTCATGAATGCAATAAGGCTGTGCATGCTCGCATAAAACGACAAGATAGAGAGAATGTAATATGAAGGAAATAAGATGGACTAATCATGAACTTTCAACAAGATAACAAGTTTATTCAAGATATTCCAGCAAGTACGTTTAACAAGTCATGTCAAGAACTTTGGCTATCATGTATCAAGCAAGTAAATTACCCTTTTTCGGGCCACGCATTTCATGTCAAGTCAAGTACGATTTCAAGTACAAGATGTGTGTGGAATGTCCAATCAAGCAAGTCAAGTACTCGGTATAATGCCAGATACCTTATCATTTTAACTCCCATGGGCACAAGTACTTTCGGGTGCTCCTCCCAGGACCAGATCGGGCCCTATATGCGCAGGCATTTATCATGTGTTTTGACATCCACTCTTGTTTATAGCCAACATAGAATTTCAATAGTCAAGCTTGTAGACACGTATGACAACTTTGATAGAATAGAGTCCAAAATATGACAAAGGACATAGAATGGCGATAATAACGGTATAATCACGATATCGATAAAACTAGGTAGAATATGGTTCCCTTAACTTGGGTACCATGACAAATCAATATGGACATTCTTTATATAGAATTGAGGTCCACAAGAACAGTATATCAAAGGTAAGATACCCTCATTCTTATCATAGAATTGAGGTTTACAAGAATGACATGATATGGCATGATATCATCATCCCATTAAGAATTTCTTATGATATACTCTTTGTATAATCATAAGGGCCGGTATACCATGTTTCTTTAGAGTGACATGGCATCAATGGTGTAATGGGTTTTTAGGGTACAACCAGCTCAGTCGGCCTTGAGGGAATCCAAGGCTACGAGGAGTCTTACGGAGGTCTCTATGACTAACTCGCTAGTCCAAAGGAACGGAATGTCCAATGGAGAGCTTGTATGTCAATGAGAGTTGAGTGTGATCGATGAAACAACGTGAAAAGTGGGACTATACTCACGGAGTGGAGAATAGTGCCGATATATATATTATATAATATGAAACCATCGGTTAACAGAATCAGGATAAAAATCATTTTTACAGAAAATAACGACTTACGCTAAGTCGTTTCTCAAGTAAATAACGCCTAACAGAAGGGCGTTTACATATGTTTCCATTTTGCAGAATTTTCAATAATTCAGTAATTTATCTAAAACGCGCCCTGGACAGGGGCGTTTCTTTGCAATGAGACGACTACAGTAGCAGGCGTCTTGTTATTTACAATATTTTACAGAACATATTTATTTTCAGAAATTATCAAAAACGCGCCCTTGGCAGGGGCGTTAATCATTAAATTCTTATTTTTACAGAATATATTGTTCGGGATTTTAACAGAAACGCGCCCTATGAAGGGGCGTTACTTTTCCAATTCACGCCCTGTGATGGGGCGTTAACACATGGAAAACGACCTAGTCTAGGTCGTGAATTCAAGAAATACCAGGAATTTACAGGATCAGCAAGATTTGCACGATAATCAAGGATAACAATCATATAGTCATGACAGGAAAATTGGCAGGAATTCAGATGCAGTATATTAGATTTGATGTTTCATGTTTATTGACTTTTAACCGTTAACCATTATTGATTTCATGTAATTTCATGGATAATCAGTTCTTAAGATAGGTGATTAACATTTACATGAAATTAACGCCTGTGTACAGGGCGTCAAATATGAAATTGACGACCTGGGCATGGTCGTGTCTTGTAAATTAGCGCCCTTGACAGGGGCGTCTCTTTCAAAATATTACAGAACATAATAAAACTGTATGCATGCCATGCTTATACATATATCTTGCGTTATTTTATTTGGGCTACAGTGACTTGAGAAAACCTACCTTGATAGTTTGATCGAAGATGAACGTGAGGGATTTTTAACTAGAAGAAGATGCTGCAGTTCCTATAAGAAGAGAAGAAGAAACATATATTAATTTCTTCACTTATCGGAACAGAGGAGATAGTAGAAGAACGTTACCTTGTTCTTCACTACGTGTGCTCTCTTCGACCTGTAAGAAGAGAAGGAGATGAAGAACGTTAGTTCTTCATACACTCGAAACAGAGAAAAAAAAAATAAGAAGAACAGTTCTGTTCTTCACTTACCGTCGCAGAGGCTTGAATCAAATAGGTTTAGGGTTTGTTCGATCAAGACTATTTATAGGATTTTGGGGGTCCTATTAGGGTTAGAGTTCTAGTGGAAGTAATGCTTCCAATATAGAGTCCTTACCACCTTTTAACTCTTTCTAATACTTATCCATTACCCTGGATAAGTTCTGGGTTCGAACGGTTCTGGAATGTAATTAACGACCTAGGTCAGGGCGTCGATTCTTAAATTGACGACCTGGTGCAGGTCGTTTCTTAAGAAGCGCCTTGTGTAAGGGCGTTCCTTGTTTTAAAACACGCCTAAGATAGGGGCGTTACTTTGCCTTACCGTTTTTGGCGTTTAGAATTTGACGCCGTGTGGTCAGGGCGTCACTTCTTGAATAACGCCTTATCCAGAGGCGTTTCTAATTTGAATAGCGCCTTTATCCGAGGCGTTATTTTATTTTGTTTTATTTATCTATTTATTTGATTTATTTTAAAATCTTTATTATTATTAATATTTTATCAGGGTTGCTACACCCTCCCCCACTTAAAAGAATTTGGTCCCCAAATTCAATTGCATAATATGTATATACGTGGAGAGTGTAGATCATATACCTCTTAGAATAACTCGGGAAATCGTTTCTTCATAGATTCCTCGGTCTCCCATGTCGCATCGTGTTCAGAATTCTTATTCCATTGCACCTTAAGCATGGGAATAACCTTATTCCTTAGAGCACGTATTTCACGGTCTAAGATCTTCATAGGCTTCTGTTCATAGGTGAGATCTTTCTGGATCACCAGATCTCCATGTTCAATAATATGAGATGGATCGTGTACATACTTCTTCAACATAGATATGTGAAATACATTATGTACCTCGGACAATTGAGGAGGCAATGCGATGCGATAAGCAACCTCGCCAACTCTTTCGAGTACCTCAAATGGTCCGATGAATCTTGGCGTAAGCTTGCCCTTAACACCAAATCTTCGTATGCCACGTCCAGGCGATATTTTAAGAAATACATGATCTCCAACCTGGAATTCAAGATCTCTTCTCCTTGTATCAGCATAAGCCTTTTGTCTGGTCTGAGCAACTTGCAATCTTTCTCTGATTACTTGTATCTTCTCAGTTGTATCCCTTACCATGTCTGGACCTAATAGTTGTTTCTCTCCAACTTCGTTCCAGCATAAAGGTGATCGGCAACTCCTTCCATATAAAGCTTCGAAAGGTGCCATTTGGATACTAGCTGGTAGCTATTATTATATGCAAATTCCACTAGTGGCAAATGTTCATGCCAGCTTCCACCAAAGTCAATGATGCAAGCTCTTAGCATATCCTCAACAACTTGATTAGTTCTCTCGGTCTGACCATCCGTTTGAGGGTGAAAAGCTGTACTAAAATTAAGCCTTGTCCCCAACGAATGTTGTAATCCCTTCCAAAAATGAGAAGTGAAACGGGGATCTCTATCAGACACGATTGAGACAGGAATTCCATGTAACCTGACTATTTCCTTGATATATAGTGCAGCTAAGACATCAATTGACCATCGACTCTTTATTGGCAAGAAATGCGCCGATTTAGTTAGACGGTCAATGATAACCCATATTCCATCATGTCCTCCTTTGGATTTAGATAGACCCATGATGAAATCCATACCAATATCCTCCCACTTCCACTTAGGAATATCTAGAGGATGTAGTTTTCCAGCAGGCTTTTGGTGTTCCGCCTTGACCTGTTGGCATGTGAGACAGCGTGATACATAGTCCGCTATTTCTCTTTTCATGTTGGGCCACCAAAAGTTCCTCCTTACATCTTGATACATTTTGGTTGATCCTGGATGAATAGTGTACCTTGATCGGTGAGCTTCATCTAAGATCTTCTTCTTTAATTCCGGACAGTCGGGTATACAAGTTCTACCTTTGAATAATAATCTTCCATCAGAAGCTAATTGAAAATCAGATTGTCCTTCTAATCTGCCTTTGATTTCCACTAATATAGGATCATCATCCTGAAGGGCTTGTATCTCAGATAATAAATCTGACTGTATGCTTACATGAGATAATGTGACAAATTTGGCTTCCTTGTCCAAGCTTATATTGAGCTCGGAGAATTGTTCTAGCAACCTCCATTCTTGTATCATACAATTGGCTATCATTGCTCTCGGCTTTCGACTAAGGGCATCAGCAACATAATTACCCTTTCCGGGATGGTATTGTATATTGAAGTCGAAGTCCTTGAGATATTCTAGCCAGCGTCTTTGTCTCATGTTTAGCTCTTTTTGTGAAATAGATATTTGAGACTTTTGTGATCGGAGTATACAGTAAACTGCACTCCATAGAGATAGTGTCTCCATATCTTTAGGGCAAATACCACCGCGGCCAGTTCTAAGTCATGGACGGGGTAATTCTCCTCATGCTTCTTCAGTTGACGTGAAGAGTATGCTATGACCTTTCCTAGTTGCATTAGGACACATCCGAGGCCAATGCCAGAAGCATCTGTGTAGACCTCGAATTTCTCTCCTTCTATAGGTAGAGCTAAGACCGGAGCTGTAGTGAGATGATCCTTGAGAGTTTGAAACTTCTTCACATTCCTCACTCCATTCATATCGGATCTCTTTACGAGTTAATCTTGTAAGGGGCACGGCGATCTTGGAGAAGTCTTTGATGAATCGCCGATAATATCCTGCAAGACCTAAGAAACTTCTGATCTCGCTTGCATTAGTAGGTCTTTCCCAGTTTCTCACAGCTTCAACTTTGACGGATCTACAGATAAACCGTCTTGGATATGACATGTCCGAGAAAGCCACTTCTTCAAGCCAGAATTCACATTTGCTGAGTTTTGCATATAATTGATTTTCCCTCAATACTTGTAATGCGATCCTTAAATGCTCTTCATGTTCTTCCTTAGTCTTGGAATATATCAATATATCATCAATGAAGACTATTATGAATTGATCCAAGTAAGGCCTGAATATGCTATTCATTAACTACATAAAGGCAGCAGGGGCATTTGTTAGTCCAAAAGGCATAACAACAAATTCGTAATGGCCATACCTACTTCTGAATGCAGTCTTATGAATGTCATCATCCTTGATTCTTAACTGATGATATCCCGACCTGAGATCAATCTTGGAAAAATATTTGGATCCTGAAATCTGATCAAATAACTCATCGATTCTCGGCAGTGGATACTTGTTCTTGATAGTAAGATGATTCAACTGTCGATAGTCGATACACAATCTCATGGATCCATCCTTCTTCTTTACAAATAAGACTGGTGCTCCCCACGGGGAAGTACTTGGTCTAATAAACCCCTTTCGAATAGTTCCATCAACTGCTCCTTCAACTCTTTGAGTTCCGCGGGGGACATTCTATAGGGTGCCTTTGAAACAGGACCAGCACCAGGGACTAAGTCAATGGTGAAGGCCATTTCTCTTTGAGGGGGTAATCCCGGCAAATCTTCCAGAAATATGTCTGGAAATTCTTGCACTACCTGTATGTCTTCTATCTTGTGTCCTTAGCTTCTTAACAGTGACAAAAGCAAGGAAGGATACACATCCTTTCTGACGAGCTTGCTTGCTCGAAGAGCCGAAATAAGAGGGGATTTGCTCCGACTCTTGGGGCGAGTAAAGACTAATTCTGGAAAATCCTTGAAAGCAATTCGGCTATTGCGGAAATCAACCGTTGCCAGGTACTTGGATAGCCAGTCTACTCCTAGTATAACATCATACTCCTTTAGATCAAGGCATATGAGATCTATAGGTAAATTCCTACCTTGAACCATTACCTCACAGTTTTGGTAGTGATGAGTAATATCATTTTCACTTCCAAGAGGAGTAGTTAGAACTATTTTTATCCATTCTGGTTCTAACGGTAACGGGTCGGCAAACTTCTTATAAATAAAGGAATGCGATGCACCTGTATCAAATAGGACATAAGCACTTTTGGAACAAATTTTCAATGTACCTTCCACTAATCCGCCTTCTTCTTCAGGTTCTGTCTCCTGGATTGCATGAAGACGAGCATTTTTCGTCACCGGGCGTTTACCGTCACCGGCTTGGTCATTCATTAATGGACAATCAGGAATCCGATGTTCGTGACTCCCACAACGGAGACAAGCTCCTAATTTCCTCCAGCATTCTTCTGTATTATGACCAGCCTTGTCACAATGCTTGCATACTACGTTTGAAGGTGTAGTGGTGATTGAGAAGGGCTTGGATTTCTTGAACTTGGAATCTTGAGAGGATGAACCTCCAGTATTGGGCCTCTTCTTAAAGTTGGGTTTGAAAGAACCCGAACCCGTGACTTGCTCCTTCTTGTCTTTTCCACGGATCCTATCAGATAGCTCCGTGGCATCTTCAAGTAGTTGAGCTCGGCGCACTATTTCAGAATAAACTTGGATATCCATACGCGCCAGTTGAGTAATATAGTGGGGCCTAAGCCCATTAAGAAATCTACGGGCTTTCATCTTCTCCGTGCTAATAAGATGCTTAGCATATCTAGACAACCTGGAGAACTGAGCTTCATAATCTGCTAATGATAAAGATCGTTGCTTCAATGCAGCGAATTCTGCAGCCTTCTTTTCTTGGACTCGGTCCGAGAAATATTTAGCATTGAAGTATTCCACAAATTCTTCCCATGTTACTTGAGTAGGATCGATGGTTGCTTCAATAGACTCCCACCAGCATCTAGCATCTTTCTCTAACTGGAATGTAGCTAATAGAACTTTGTCCTGATCCGTGCATTGCATGACACGGAATATGCGTTCGATTTCCCGAACCCAATGCTCGACATCGTCCGGATCGGTCGATCCCATGAACTTCGGGGGATTCATGTTCTTAAATGCTTGGTGTAAGCTTCCAGCTCTTGGAGCACCACCTTGTGCTACCTGTTGTAGCACTTGAGTCATCCCTTGGAGGGTACGCTGCATGTTGCGCCATTGAGCACGTTCGGCAGCCATTATCCTATAATTACAATAGCTACATTAGTATCATATCACTGTGATCTTATTAAAAGACTTATTGACTCTTAACCCTTGGTTCTACCCAATCTCACTGGTTGAAAGGTTCAAACTTATCCTTGGACTTGGGTTTTTCCTAGGAATTGAATACCTTAGGCTCTGATACCACAAAGACTGTCACGCCCCGAGCGCGGAAGATACCCGGAGGTGCGCGACGTGTCTATATCAATCATGTCAATCAGAGTGGTCGTGTATTCGACACAAAGATAGAGATGCGCAAAATAGCAAGATAACCCAATCCTTTATTCCTTTATAATAGACTATTACAAATCTAATACTCTGTTTAATAAAAAGAAAAGTACATAGTTGACTCAAGAAACTATAGAAAAGACTAGATGACACTTGAGCAGCTCTATCACTTTCACTCTTGACCATTCCCATTCGATTGACTTCCATCGTCGTCGGACTTACCTGAAAAGTAAAAAGGGACAATCGGGATGAGCGAACGCTCAGTAGGAAATTATATCTCAAGTACTAGCAAGGGGTTTAAGTAATTACATTTTCATGAATGCAATAAGGCTGTGCATGCTCGCATAAAACGACAAGATAGAGAGAATGTAATATGAAGGAAATAAGATGGACTAATCATGAACTTTCAACAAGATAACAAGTTTATTCAAGATATTCCAGCAAGTACGTTTAACAAGTCATGTCAAGAACTTTGGCTATCATGTATCAAGCAAGTAAATTACCCTTTTTCGGGCCACGCATTTCATGTCAAGTCAAGTACGATTTCAAGTACAAGATGTGTGTGGAATGTCCAATCAAGCAAGTCAAGTACTCGGTATAATGCCAGATACCTTATCATTTTAACTCCCATGGGCACAAGTACTTTCGGGTGCTCCTCCCAGGACCAGATCGGGCCCTATATGCGCAGGCATTTATCATGTGTTTTGACATCCACTCTTGTTTATAGCCAACATAGAATTTCAATAATCAAGCTTGTAGACACGTATGACAACTTTGATAGAATAGAGTCTAAAATATGACAAAGGACATAGAATGGCGATAATAACGGTATAATCACGATATCGATAAAAATCTAGGTAGAATATGGTTCCCTTAACTTGGGTACCATGACAAATCAATATGGACATTCTTTATATAGAATTGAGGTCCACATGAACAGTATATCAAAGGTAAGATACCCTCATTCTTATCATAGAATTAAGGTTTACAAGAATGACATGATATGGCATGATATCATCATCCCATTAAGAATTTCTTATGATACACTCTTTGTATAATCATAAGGGCCGGTATCCCATGTTTCTTTAGAGTGACATGGCATCAATGGTGTAATGGGTTTTTAGGGTACAATCAGCTCAGTCGGCCTTGAGGGAATCCAAGGCTACGAGGAGTCTTACGGAGGTCTCTATGACTAACTCGCTAGTCCAAAGGAACGGAATGTCCAATGGAGAGCTTGTATGTCAATGAGAGTTGAGTGTGATCGATGAAACAACGTGAAAAGTGGGACTATACTCACGGAGTGGAGAATAGTTCCGATATATATATTATATAATATGAAACCATCGGTTAACAGAATCAGGATAAAAATCATTTTTACAGAAAATAACGACTTACGCTAAGTCGTTTCTCAAGTAAATAACGCCTAACAGAAGGGCGTTTACATATGTTTCCATTTTGCAGAATTTTCAATAATTCAGTAATTTATCTAAAACGCGCCCTGGACATGGGCGTTTCTTTGCAATGAGACGACTATAGTAGCAGGCGTCTTGTTATTTACAATATTTTACAGAACATATTTATTTTCAGAAATTATCAAAAACACGCCCTTGGCAGGGGCGTTAATCATTAAATTCTTATTTTTACAGAATATATTGTTCGAGATTTTAACAGAAACGCGCCCTATGAAGGGGCGTTACTTTTCCAATTCACGCCCTGTGATGGGGCGTTAACACATGGAAAATGACCTAGTCTAGGTCGTGAATTCAAGAAATACCAGGAATTTACAGTATCAGCAAGATTTGCACGATAATCAAGGATAATAATCATATAGTCGTGACAGGAAAATTGGCAGGAATTCAGATGCAGTATATTAGATTTGATGTTTCATGTTTATTGACTTTTAACCGTTAACCATTATTGATTTCATGTAATTTCATGGATAATCAGTTCTTAAGACAGGTGATTAACATTTACATGAAATTAACGCCTGTGTACAGGGCGTCAAATATGAAATTGACGACCTGGGCATGGTCGTGTCTTGTAAATTAGCGCCCTTGACAGGGGCGTCTCTTTCAAAATATTGCAGAACATAATAAAACTGTATGCATGCCATGCTTATACATATATCTTGCATTATTTTATTTGGGCTACAGTGACTTGAGAAAACCTACCTTGATAGTTTGATCGAAGATGAACGTGAGGGATTTTTAACTAGAAGAAGATGCTGCAGTTCCTATAAGAAGAGAAGAAGAAACATATATTAATTTCTTCACTTATCGGAACAGAGGAGATAGTAGAAGAACGTTACCTTGTTCTTCACTACGTGTGCTCTCTTCGACCTGTAAGAAGAGAAGGAGATGAAGAACGTTAGTTCTTCATACACTCGAAACAGAGAAAAAAAAATAAGAAGAATAGTTCTGTTCTTCACTTACCGTCGCAGAGGCTTGAATCAAATAGGTTTAAGGTTTGTTCGATCAAGACTATCTATAGGATTTTGGGGGTCCTATTAGGGTTAGAGTTCTAGTGGAAGTAATGCTTCCAATATAGAGTCCTTACCACCTTTTAACTCTTTCTAATACTTATCCATTACCCTGGATAAGTTCTGGGTTCGAACGGTTCTGGAATGTAATTAATGACCTAGGTCAGGGCGTCGATTCTTAAATTGACGACCTGGTGCAGGTCGTTTCTTAAGAAGCGTCTTGTGTAAGGGCGTTCCTTGTTTTAAAACACGCCTAAGATAGGGGCGTTTCTTGGCCTTACCGTTTTTGGCGTTTAGAATTTGACGCCGTGTGGTGAGGGCGTCACTTCTTGAATAACGCCTTATCCAGAGGCGTTTCTAATTTGAATAGCGCCTTTATCCGAGGCGTTATTTTATTTTGTTTTATTTATCTATTTATTTGATTTATTTTAAAATCTTTAATATTATTAATATTTTATCAGGGTTGCTACAAAAAACCTCTTGAACTGCACTAACAACCACATCAGAAATAATAGGCCAAGTCTTCTGGAAGAGAGCACCAGTGAAACCATCCGGCCCTGGTGCACTGTCAGCAGAAAGAGCAAAGACAGTGTCCTTAATTTCCAAAGCAGTAGGAACATCACAAAGCATAAAGTTATCCTGCAGTGTTACTAAAGATGGGATGCAGTTTAAGGAGGTTTCCTCAATAGAATGAAGTTGAGAGGAGAAAGCTGACTGAAAATGAGCAACAACTATGTTCTTCATATCCTCATGATCAGAGGTAAGCAATCCTGCTGAATTTCGGAGCTGAGGAATATACTGTTTGTTCCTTTTAGCTTTTGTCGAAGTATGGAAGAATTTATTGTTTCTGTCCCCCTCCTTAAGCCATCTGATCCCTGATTTCTGTCTCCAAAAATATTCCTCATGCAATAGCTTTTCAGATTCTAGGGATTTTGCCTTCTCTAATATGTTAAGATTTTCCAATGATGGGTGTACATCATAATTATGTTCTGCTTTTAGAACCGCATCCTCAGCTGCCATCAAATTTGAATGAACATTCCCGAAGGTCTGCTTGTTCCAGTTTCGAAGCATACTTCTCAGGTATTTGAACTTCAGGTACAGAGTAGATATGGGAGAGGAGGCCAAAGGGCTGGTAAGCCAGCTAGTATTTACAGCCATTAGAAAATTATCATGCAAAGTCCACATTTTCTGAAAGCAAAACCGGCTCTTGGAAGTATTCTTGAGCAGTAATTTCACCAATAAAGGTGCATGATCAGAGGCTTCCCTAGATAAATGTTCAACAGAAATAGGGAGAAGGTTTTGCCAATCCGAATTTATTAGCACTCTGTCCAGCCGAGCCCATATACCATGACCTCCAGATTGGTTGTTGTGCCAAGTGTATTGAGAGCCAATGAATCCTGCATCAAATAGAGCACAGTCTGAAACACACTCAGCAAAGTCAGAGATGGCACCCATATTTGGTGGATTACCACCAATTTTTTCATCCACTGTCATAATGCAGTTAAAGTCTCCAGCAACTAACCAAGGCCCTGAGATTTGAGAATGCACTGCTCGAAGGGACATCCATAAGGCCTACCTCTCCTGAATGGTACATTTTGCATAAACAAAAGAAAAATGGAATAGAGGCCAGACAGAACTAGTTTGAGTGATAGTGATTTGCTGTTCATCCAATTTAACAATTGAAAAATCCAGGGGATCCCTCCAGAAGATCCAAATGTGCGCCATATCATCACAGTTAGCAACACAGTTACTCATGCCTAATTTTCTGCAGATTTGGGTCATTTTACTGACATGGATTTTGGGCTCCAGCACAGCAATACAATCAATTTTGTGGGTCTTGATGAAAAGTTTGACCCTCCCAATAGATATGTCATTACCTATTCCTCTAATATTCCATATGATGTAATTCATTTGGATTTGGATTGAGGAAGAGACCCAAAAGATCCTGTCCTGATCATGGATCTAGTTTTGACACCAGAAGGTTCATTAGGCAAGGACCTGAAATTTTCAATTTCGGCTTCAGATGCAATGTTCTGTCTTTTACTAGTCAAATCCACACTATGCTGCTGTTTCTGAAAGGTAGACATTGAGGTCCTCTGATCGCTTAAGGCAAGGAAAGGATCATGTTGTGTGTTCACAGGGAGGTGATCCACAATAGCTAATTCCGGAACTAGAGCAATGAGATCTGTACTATCATTCCTTTGTCCTGAAGGGAGCTCACTATTAGGAGCAACATTTGTTTCTGAATGGATTCCAGTGTTCCGATTCCCTGAACCCAACGGAAGTGAGGTGCCAGCCAAATTTACATCTGTGAGAGTACAGGATAAAGATTGTGCCCTTTGATCGCTGCCTTCCTTATGTGTATGCATTGGATTTTCCGGATTAGCATTTTCACCCGCAATTGTAGAGAAAGGCACCAAATATTCTTCATTGTTTGTATTTGCATCCATATATGCTTCAGCAACATCTCCACCCGGAGTGTCATGTGAAATCAATGGCTTTGTGGTGAGAGGTATATCACCTCCTACATTACTCTTTGCACCAGCATTCAGCTGATCCACCTATTTCCAAACATTTTTAACCCTCTGAAAAGGTCGATGAGTAGCCTGTGGCAATGCAGAATTAGCCACATATTTGATCAACTTACCTTTGCATTCGTTCAAATTATGGCCAAGTCTGGAACAACTCGAACAGAAAGGGGGTATCTCAGGGTACAAAATATCTTGCCAGGCACCTCCTCCCGGATAGCCAACCCACATTCTTTGAGGGTGAGACTTCAGGATATCCAGCTCAACACAAACACGGGCAGCCACCGTGTTGGAAAGATTTAGAGTGGTTGGATCAATTTTCAACACCTTCCCGATGTTCCCAGGAATAGAACGTAACATGGGTTCCACAAAAAGATTTACAGGCAATCCAGGGAAGGAAATCCATACCGGCAATATAGAAGAATCAGCATTGGGAGAGAAGTGCATCGTCCATTTGAAGAACCGGAAAAGCCGTCCATGAACATAGAGATGTTCTCTCAGAAGCAGTTGCAAATAATCATCATGGTTACGGAATCGAAGAAGCAGGTGCTTGGAATCCAATGCACTGATCACATAATCCTCCTTGAAACGGCACCGGTTGTTGAGATGGGCCCTAATCTCAGGGAAAGCAGGTCTTCCTTGAGGCGTTCGAGCCACCAGCGCAAACATAAAAGGCACCATGGACGCTGCAAGTTCCTCTGCAGAGAAGAAAATAGCCGGTTCGCCACTGTCCGTAAGCACGGGCTCATGAACAATACCATGGACAACAGGGGGAAGTAAAGACGAAGCAAGAGCTTCCGCAAAAGTGCGACTTCTCCCCGAAGGGTCAGCAGCATGGGGGACAGCAGGGAAGGAAGAGAGCAAAGCGGAAGGGGACGAGGAAGAAGCTGCCACGGCAGAGGGGGCCACGCCGGGCCCCCCCGAGGACGCCATAGCTAGGGGGTCAACAGGTCGCCGCCATGGGGCCTACGTTAGGTCAACTCTCCTCCGAAGGGTGAGGGGTACATGCATCGACCTGATGTGCATCACCCGCGCTTCTGCCTGTACCACCGGATGCTCGGGCATACCATTGAGGACTGCTATGTCTTCAAGGATGTTATTGAATCCTTAATCAAGAATGGGGAACTGGACATGGGGGAGCATATGGTAGACCCCCCGCAACCGCATGAGTTGCCCAGCATAACCTCCACCGTCAACATGGTCTCGTTATACCAGGAGCTGCCTGAGGAGTGGGCGGAGGCCTGCGCCCGCACCACTTACGAGACTTTTATCACGGCCCCGGCTCAAGACCAAGGGGGTTGGCAGACTGCATCCAAGAAGTATAGAAGAGCACGCGTCCCTCGGCCCACCCCAGGAGTTCATTTGAGGGATGTGACGCCCCTGCCTGCACCACCCCCGGCGAGCCCGGTTTGCCACGACACGGCCCCTCAGCTGGTCATGAGGCGGCCCACTCATGATAAAAAGAGTTGCGTCCCGATGCGGACGCATAAGAAGACCAGCCTGGCGGTCGAAAGGCTCCAGGCTATTATTGATGGGCTCGAAGATTATGAACAACCCGAAATCCAGCCCGTGGAGCTGAAAGAGTATGTCCCCTGGGAGGAGTTTGAATCACTCGAACTGGCTCCAGGAACAGAAGCTGAAGCAGAGAAAGAGCCTCCCCTATGGAGTGAGCTTCCCCAAGAGCAGCCCCTGGCTGCAGCAGGAAAGAAGAAGAAGAAGAGGAGACCCAGGAGCAAGAAGAAAAAGGAGGTCGTCATCGCCTGCAACACCCTCTCGGCACTATTTGACACTGCCCTCTCCCTGGAAGAAAAAGAATAAGAGCCACCCCATGAGCCGACGGAGGTGAACCAAGCTGAAGTGTCCACTTCCCAACATGCCACCAGGTCGGGAAGGAAGTGAGGGCGCCCTCCTCAGGATAACCTCAACATCATGCTCGGGGGAGAACAACCATACCAGGTTCCCGACCCTGAGGTCCGAGGCACCGAGATCCCTCCTCCGTCGGGTCTCTATCCCGGAGGGGCCAGGAGCCGAGGCACCCCTTCATTCGTCGAATTCCTGTTAGCCCAAACGGCAGGGCGGGCGCGTCCCCAGGGGTCTCCTTCGACCAGAGAAGCGAGCAGTTCCCAAGCTCCGCCGGCGGCGGCTCCCCCTTAGTCGGAAGAAGAATTTAACGGCATCCCAAACCTCTCCGAATTCATGAAAGAAAAGGAGGAGGCCCCGTCGGCCCCACAGGCTGTGACAAGACCCGCAGAGGAGGCATCCCCTGATCTGACACCCCAGCTCCAAGGTGGGGGTAGGCGCGGCAAGCCCGAAGAGATGAAATTACTCAAGGTGCGGGCTGCCGACCGAATAGTCAGACACCTCAAGAAGATCCCGACCCGGTTTACCGTATGGGAGATGCTGTCTTTGGATGAAGAAACACGGCAAGCCATCATTGCCGCGCTCCAGACGCCAGCACATCTTGAAGCTTGCCTAGCAGAGATATCACCTGAGGTGGCCGTGGCTTTCACAGAAGATGACATGCTCCTGCCCACCTACAGCCATAATAGACCCCTCTACATGAAAGGGCAATTGAACGGCCAGCCTATCAACAGGGTCCTGATCGACCCAGGGGCAGCAGTGAATATACTTCCTTACCGGGTGTACCAAAAGCACTACTTTGACGTGCACCTGGTTGAGGTCAAAAATGTCAAGATTGCCAGTTTTAACCAGAAATGCGAGGTGCCCATGGGGGTTGCAAAGTTCAACTTGACCTTTGATGACTTTACCACCAAGGTCCAGTTCCATGTCATCAACCCCAACACCTCCTATAAGGTGTTGCTTGGTCGGCCCTGGCTACACCAGAATAGAGTGGTGCCCTCCACCCTGCATCAATGCATCAAGTACCCCTGTGAGGGGAAGGAAGTCAGAATCTTCGCCGATCTCCACCCGTTCGAGGTGTTTGAGTGTCATCTGTCAGATGCCAACCTATATCTAGAGAAGGCGAAGCAAGCTCCCCAAGCCGCCCAAGACAAGGGAAAGAAGAATGTGGAGTCAGGAGGCTGGTTTCCTCCGCCACCCCCGGGCTATGTGGCTCCCCCACATGTACCATTCATTGCACAAGAGGGGGGGGGGGTATTTAAGGCAGCCCCTCTCGCCATCTACTCTACACCGGGGACGCCTTGCCTCGAAGATCTGCTGGAGGATGTCAGAGTCCCGCCAGGGATCATCAAGCCCATTATAGAAATTGACTGTCAAGTAGCGGAGCAGCTGAGAACTTTTGAAGTGCCTAACCCGGAGGGGCCATCCACTATCTTTTATGTTGCCAGGGAAAAGCCAGTCAGGGAAGATGATGATTGCCGATTTCCTGACGAGTTGCATGACCCGCACGTCCCCATTGCGGGACTCCCCCACATGACTGACCAGGCAGCCAGAATGGTCAGAAAGTAGAAGATTCCTCCCTACCATCCCTCCAACCGGAAGGAAATGTTTGAAAGAATATGGAGCCCACCAAAACTGGATCGGCGGCTGCTGCAAATCACCAAGCACCCCGGTCTGGGCTTTTCACTAGAAGATTATTACGAAGCTGATGTGATATCAGTTTCGGCCTTGTCCGGCGACGACCCCACGGAAATTGCAGATTTGCGGGAAGCCCACCAAGATGTATATTTCAGGTCTCCGGCTGAGGAGGTGCAAGACGAAGAAGTGTTCCTTTGGAACCCCCTCTGCCACCGCTGCACGGGGGAGACCTCCTCCTTCCCTGAGGGACCAACCTCGAAGGGTCACACCACCGAGACGCCCTCACATCGGCCTGCTGGCGAAGCAAGGAGCAATAGCATGGGCCATGCTCCGAATTCCCTTCGATACGACCCCGTCATGTACGCCTTGTACCATAGGCAGCAACGGAAAATTGGGGTGTTAAAGGCACGGCTGGCTGAGTTGACCTCGCTAGTGACTGACCTGATCCAAAGTTCTCTCCACCCGTGGGGTGCCCATATGTCACGGCCCCGAGACACCAGTCCCGATGTCCCCGTCTGGTCAAGAAGGGAAACAAGAGACACGACAAGCCCATTAACCGGGCGGCCAACCAGGCGAGGCCTGACACTCCAAGAGAAGCTGCAGAAGCCCGACTCTTTCCCAAGAGAGAAGACTGGGGGTATCTTTGACTGGGCCTGCCATTACGGCAAGGTCTCCCTCCCACGGTCCAAGAGGCCGTAGGACACTCGAAGGAATGGGGACCCACTGTTTTGTCCCTACCACCAGATGCTGGGCCACGCCATCGAAGACTGCTATGTCTTCAAAGACATTGCTCAAGACCTCATTAATAGGGACGAGCTTAGAATGGGAGATTATGTGGTAGCCCCGCCACGCCCCCACGTGGCGGATAGCCCCAGAACGGGAGCCTATACCGTATCCATCCAGTACCAGGCGCCTGAAGACGCGGCTACCCCGGCCCCCGCCGGAGCTGTCTATGATAAGTACACAGAAGACCCCGAGGTGGCCCTGTGCCTTTCTGCACCAGCGGACCCCACGGACCCGGCAGCTACGGTCCAGGAGGAGTGTGCGACAAATGCAGCCTCCACGCCCCTTCATGAGGAACAAGAAGAGGCGGATGGCGTCCTCGAGCCCGAGGACAATGAAGACCAAGACTTTGTCAATTTGTCGCCAGCCCCGCCGGAAATTGAAAATGGCGGCCAGGCCACAGTCGACGAATTGATTGAGATCAACCTTGTCACAGAAGGTGACCCCAGGCCGACCTTTCTGAGTGCTCTTATGCCCCTACAGGAGAGAGAGCAATACACAAAGCTGCTGCAAGAATTCCAGGATTGCTTTGCCTGGAACTATAAAGAAATGCCCGGGCTCAGCCCCGAGGTGACTCAGCACATCTTGGCCATTGATCCCAAGGTGGAACCAGTGAAGCAGTCTCCCCGGCGTATGAGGCCGGAATTGATCAGCCAGATCTGCAAGGAGGTCGACAAGCTCATAGATGTCGGCTTCGTGGCGGAAAACCAATACACCACTTGGTTGGCCAACATCGTACCGGTGAAGAAGAAGAATGGACAGATCAGGATTTGTGTGGATTTCCGTGACCTGAATAAAGCCTGCCCAAAAGATGACTTCCCGGTGCCTATCACCAAAGTGATGATTGATGCAACCACTGGCCACGAGGCCTTGTCCTTTATGGATGGATCGTCCGGCTATAACCAAATTTGGATAGCCGATCACGACCGGATTCACACAGCCTTCAGATCGCCCAAGGGGGTATTCCACTACAAGAGGATGCCCTTCGGCCTCAAGAATGCCGGTGCTACATATCAGCGGGCGATGACCAAGATCTTCGACGAGCTGCTATATAGCAAGGTCGAATGCTACATCGACGATCTGGTTGTCAAGACTAAGAGGAGAGATGAACATCTGAGTGACCTTAGGGTCGTCTTCCAAAGGCTCTGGCTGTATGGGCTGAAGATGAACCCCATGAAGTGCGCCTTCGGCGTGTCCAGCAGAAAGTTCCTCAGCTTTATTGTCCGGCACAGAGGGATCGAGATTGACCCCTTCAAGATAAAAGCCATTCAGGAGCTGCCCCCTCCGAAGAGTCTGGGAGAGCTAAGGTCCCTGCAGGGCCGTTTAGCTTACGTCCGCAGGTTCATTTCCAACCTGTCAGGGCGTTGCCAACCTTTTCACAGACTGATGATGAAGAATGCACCCTTCAGCTGGGGTCACGAATGCCAGCACGCGTTCGACCAGCTAAAGGAGTACCTGAAGACCCCGCCAGTCCTGGGGGCACCTGTCAAAGGCAGACCGCTTGTTCTCTACATAGCGGCCACCGAATATTCACTGGGGGCAATGCTCACTCATAATAATGATGAGGGGAAAGAGCAAGCTCTCTACTACCTCAGCCGGAGATTGGTGGGAGCGGAGGCCAGGTATACCCCGATTGAGAAGGTCTGCCTTGCCTTGGTCTTCGCAGTCAAGAAGTTGAGGCACTACATGCTATCCCATGAAGTGAGTTTAATATCCAGAGCTGATCCTATCAAGCACATTCTCTCCCAGCCAGTCCCAAAGGGGCGCCTTGGCAAGTGGGCCGTGCTGCTCATGGAGTTTGACATCACCTACGTGCCGCAAAGGGCCGTTAAGGGACAAGCCGTCGCGGATTTCTTCGCAGCACACCCTGTGCCCGAAGACTCCCCGTTAGCCATAGAGCTACCTGAGGATGAGACACTGGAGGTGGATCAGGTCCAACAAGCTATCTGGCAACTATACTTTGACGGGGCCTCGAGAACAGAAGTGACCCCGTCCGGACGTGCCAAGGTATGGGCCGGAGCCGGCATCATCCTCAAATCTCCAAACGGAGAAGTGCTGCACACTTCCTGCTGCATTAGTAAGCCCTGCACAAATAATGAAGCAGAGTATGAAGCTCTGATCATCGGCCTCCAGGTGGCCCTCCAAATGGAGATCAAAATGCTCCAAGTATTCGGCGACTCGCTGCTGGTCGTCAAGCAGAAGGGGCTCATGGAGCGGTTCTACCTCCTCGAGATAGGCCACGTAGCCAGAGGGGAGAACGCACAAGCTGACACCCTGGCAAAATTGGCAAGCTCACTGGCAGTGCCTCCGGATGGATCTCTCAATATCCAAGTAATAAACCAGCGCCAGATGCCCAGCATGATAGAAGAAGAACCAGAAGAAGAAGAGCTAGAAGTCACCACAGCAGAAGCCGTCGGCCTACCTGACTGGAGAGACCCCCTGATGCAGTGGTTCAAGTACCAGCAGCTGCCCAAGCAGAGAGAAGAGAAGATCAAGCTAATCAGAATTAAGGACTCTTATGAGCTCCGAAACGAAATATTATTCCGAGTGGTGGCCGACGCCAAGCAGAAATTACTTCTCCGATGCTTGTCCATTGAGGAAGCTTGGAGGGTCATGAAGGAGGTCCATGCTGGGACAGCTGGTGCACACCAGGCGGGACCGAAAATGAAGATTGAAATAAAGAAGCTCGGCCATTATTGGCCCGCAATGTTCGACGACTGCTGTAAATATGCTAAGTCGTGTCAGAAATGTCAGGAGCATGCCATCATACCCAGAAGGCCACCCGTGCAGTTACACCCAACCGCGCCCAGTTGGCCATTTGTCCAGTGGGGAACAGACGTCATGGGTCCCTTACCTGCATCTTTCACAGGCTGCAAGTACATTTTGGCGGCAACCGACTACTTCTCCCGCTGGGCTGAGGCTGTCGCCTTACGGGAGGTCACCGGAGAGATCATGGTCAGGTTTGTCCGCCGCAACATTATATTCCGATTTGGCGTGCCCGACCGGATTGTGTCAGACAACGGCAGCCACTTCCGCAACCAGAAGGTCTACCGGCTGGCAGAAAAATATAAAATTGATTGGAGGACATTGACTCCTTACAATCCACAGGCTAATGGGCTGGCCGAAGCTTTTAATAAGACACTCTGCACTCTCCTGGCCAAGACTGTTAGCTCTAACAAGAGGGACTGGGAAGGAAGGATGTGCGATGCGCTATGGGCATACCGGACCGTATACAAGACCCCAACAGGCTGCTCGCCCTTCTCTCTCGTATATGGCTTGGAGGCAATCGTCCCCGTTGAACTGGAGATACCTTCCCTTAGGGTCGCCTTTCAGCATGGGCTTGTCCTTGAAGGGCAGACCAACATTGAGCGAAGACTCGAAGAACTCTTCAGCCTGGAAGGAAAATGGCTTTAGGCGCAACAGAACATTCAGGTCTACCAGGCCCGGATTGCACGCGCCTTTGACAGGCTCGTCAAGGGACGCGAATTCAAGAAGGGAGACCTTGTCATGGTCAAGAAAAGAGACGTTATGGCCGCCAACCCCAAAGACAAACTAAATGAGAACTGGCTCGGACCCCACGTAGTCCAAAAAGTCTACGAAGGCGGAGCCTATGTAATTGTCAACCACCGCGGGGAAGTTCAATTCTCGCCTCTTAATGGAAGGCACTTGAGACTGTACTACGCTCCAGCGCCCCCATTCAATCAATAATATTATCCTTCGCCCTATTTTGGGCGGATTTGCGTCATTAATGTCCAGACGACTTGACCATTGCCCGTGTTTTCAAAAAGAAGAGGAAAAAAAAGAAGAGGAAAGTAAATAAAAAAAGAAAAAAAAAGAGAGAAGAGAAAAAAAAAGAGAAGAAAAAAGAGGGGAGAAGAAGAGGAAAATAAAAAAGGGAGAAGAACAAAAAAAGAAAAGGAAAAAGAGGAAGAAAAAGAGAGAGAGAGAGAGAGAGAAAAGAAAGAAAAAGGGAAAAGGGCAAGGGAAGAATAAAAGCCAAGGAGAAGGGGAAGCGCCCCCCATTTCCAATCATCACCCCGCGTCAGTGGAGATACTAAATCAAATTAAACAAACTCTTCTCTCCGTCCTCCCCGGGCGGTGAGTACCCCTTTGGCTTGGACCTCCAGTCCGGGTCATTGACTAAACAAACTCTTCTCTCCGTCCTCCCCGGGCGGTGAGTACCCCTTTGGCTCGGACCTCCAGTCCGAGTCATTGACTAAACAAACTCTTCTCTCCGTCCTCCCCGGGCGGTGAGTACCCCTTTGGCTTGGACCTCCAGTCCGGGTCATTGACTAAACAAACTCTTCTCTCCGTCCTCCCCGGGCGGTGAGTACCCCTTTGGCGTGGATCTCCCGTCCTCCCCGGGCGGTGAGTACCCCTTTGGCGTGGATCTCCCGTCCAAGTCATTGACTAAACAAACTCTTCTCTCCGTCCTCCCCGGGCGGTGAGTACCTGTCACGCCCCGAACCAATAACAGCGGAACGTGTTGTTCGGAACGCGGCAGTGATATAGTCGTGAATAGTTAGAGTAAACCATAAGACACACATTCTCCAGGCCCAATAAGATAATCTTTATTACTCCAATATCTGAATTACAGGACCAGACTCTAATTACATATCAAAAGAGAAAAGAAACTTGCTAATACAATCTAGAAAATAGAAAAAAAAAGGACTCAAATGATAGGACTAGACCCAAGAAAACAAAAGATAATGATTCGGTTGACCAGACACTCATCACTCTTGCCCTTCCTTGTCTGATGGAATATCTTCAATGTCGTTTCCTGAAAAATGTTAAAGATAGGCTGGTGAGCGAAACACTCAGTAGGGATTATATCTCATCATCAAGCAGAATAAAAGTAATTAGCCAATTTTACATGTTCATGAGATGCAGTGCATGAAATGCAATAACTAAAGAATCGTGATAGTCGATCTAGTAGAGATGATGAATAACAAGCCAAGAATAATTTACGAGCTCCAGCGGATTTAGGAATACATTCCCAACTTACAGAACCAAGGTCAAGCTAATAGAACATAACAAAGGACATACGCTCAGATGAACATAACTTCAGAATTGGCCAGAATATAATAGAGTTCAATAATAATAAGCAGATTAATCAGTCTAGCGGAATAACTGAATTTAACAGAATAACAGAATAACATAATAACAGAATATCAGAATTTCCAGAATAACAGATTTAACAGATAACAGAATAGAACAGATATACAGACGTTGGTGCAATGTCACACCCAGAATTTTACCATGGTTACAGAATTGGACTTCCGTCCTACCTGACATTGTTGGTTGCGGACCCAGAGCCCTTGATTATTTCAGAATCAGAGTTGGCCAATACAGAGTCAAAGGATTATGTTCTTTCAAATAAAAGGATTCTCCAGAAGGAGACAGAATGTCATGATAAGGGAATCGTCCATGAATATGCATGACGTATCTAGCTCGCGACAAACCGGAATAAACTGGGTGAAGAACAAGTAGAGATATTGCACATGACAAGGTTAATGGATTTGTCCATTAATAGATAACCATCCATTAATCATAGAGAATCTCAGGATAACCATGTGATAAATCATGAGGGCCGGATTCATGTTTCTCCGAGTGACATGACAATAATCAAGGTTTCTTGGGTTTTTAGGGTACAACCTGCTCGGCTGCCTCGAGGGAATCCAAGGCTAGCGGAGACTAACGGAGGTCTCTATGAAAAACTCGCCAGTCCAAAGGAACGGAATGTCCAATGGAGAGCTTATAAGTCACGGAGAGTTAAGGGTTTATTGATAAAACGCCGAGAAACGTGGGACTACACTCACGGATTGGAGCATAGTGCCAGGCATATATATATATATATATACATATAAAACCCTCGGTTTACAGAAAGCAGTGGAAAATAACTATGCAGGAAATTCGCGTCTTAAGCCAAGCCGTTTCTTAATAAATTAACGACCTGAACTGGGTCATTTATTTTCAATTTGACGACTTCAGCAACAGTCGTCCATTATATATTTCTATTTTTGCTGAAATTTCTTAATTCTATATTTTTGATGAAACGCGCCTTAGCCAGGGGCATTTTTTTTTCACAAAGAAACGACATGCAGTATGTCGTTAATTATCTTTTTAACAGAAGTTATCACCTTTCCAGTATTTTTAAAGAAAATCACGACTTAATCAAAGTCTCTATTTTAGAATAGCGCCCTGGTACAGGGCGTCTCTTTCATAACAGACGACCTTCCGGAGGTCGTTATTGGTTTCCAGGAATATGAACAGTAACGGTTTTTTTATGATAAATAATTTTCAAGAAACAATTATATGGACAGGATAAGAAAAATATCATGATTTCAGGTATATGATCATGCATTAGATTTAACTATAGGTTTCGTAGATATTAAATTTTAAACATGCGTATTTATCAATTTTCTTAAAATGGACGACTCATGTGTTAGTCGTCATAACTTTAAATAACGCCCTGGAGAGGGTCGTCTCTTTCTAAAATTTCCCAGAAAGTCTCAAAACTTAGTGGAGATACGTGCATGCATGAATCAAAAATTTAACAAAAGGATCTTTGATTCTTATAATTGCTTTAGCTTGATGTGAGAAAACCTACCTGATCTTAAGATTTTGGCGATGGTACGTGAAGAACTTGAAGAAAGAACTATACTCTGTTCCAAACAGAGTCTTCGGAAGCCTATGTAAACCGTACAGAACAACACCCAGAGGGTGCTAGGAGATGAGAGTGTTAATAGATGAGTCAGGAAGAAGCTTTCTTCCGTTCTTCAGTAGGTCAAGAAGGATTTCTGCTCGTAACCTACAGAGAAATAAGATGAAGAAGCATTAGTTTTCTTCATAATACTCTACTGAAGGCAGAGGAAGAAGAACACCTGTTCTTCACGGTTGCCGGCAGCAGGATAGATTAGATCGCCAAAATAGCAAGGAGAGGTCGATTCGAAAGGTATTTATAGGGTCTTAGAAATTCTAATAGAGTTAGAGTTCGATTAAAAGTAATATTTCCGTGATAGAGTCCTTTCCATGATCTATCAACCCATACTAATCCTAAAACTTACCCTGGATAGTCTCCTAGGTCGAACGGAACTCAAATGTAATTAACGCCTTAGGCTAGGTCGTTAATTTTTTATTTGACGCCTTGCATCTCGTCATTTTTAAAGAAATAACGCCCTTCCGTCGGGCGTTATTCATGATTTCACGTTAACTTATGCTAGTTACTATATTTGAGGATTTTTATCTTTTTTATTTGATAAGGTCTAGTTACGAAAATTTATGGGTAATATTTTTCCATTTTTCTTGATTTTTCCATATAATTAGTTTTTAAAAATTCCTTTAAATCAAATAGTGGCACTATTCACTTTTTTTTTTGAATTGACGACTCAGTTTAAGTCATCGTTTAGGAAATACACGCCCATGACCATGGCGTCTTTTCCATTTGGCATTTCTTTGAAGATGTAAAATTATGTTTATGCCCTAGAAATCCTTATCAATGTATCCTTTCTTATGCTATTTATACTTTATTTGATTTTTTCTGATTTAGAAGTGACGACTTGTTCAAAGTCGTTTCTTATAAAATGGACGCCCATCCACGATGGCGTCAATTAAATTTTTGCTTTTCTTCTTAGCCTCCAAAAGATCGATATCGTATATATGTCCATTCTTTTCTCTTTTAATTTTTCTTAATTCATTTAAATCCTATTAATGTATATTTCTTCCTTCTAATTAAAGTATAATGTAATAAATGTGAATATTAAATTTTCTAATAAATTATAGATTGATGTTTTCTTCGAGATTTATTGATTCTTAATTCAAATAAAATGGTATTATGCATTAAATGCCTTACTTAAAATGACTCTATATTTTAAGGGTTGGGTTTATAAGATTGTATATACAAGGTCTGGCCCTGATTATCTATTGGTTTTAAATTTATTTAGACTTTCTAGTCCTTAAATTTACCAGGGTTGCTACATCCTCCCCCACTTAAAAGAATTTGGGCCCCAAATTCAAATTCCTATGCACATCATATGTTCCTCTAATCCATATTCCTCAATTCAACAATCATGACTAGCAAATTGAACTAAGGGACTAAAGCTCAAGTTAAAGGGTAAATACCTCCATCCATTCCTTGACCATCAGGTGTGACTCTTATTGCTTGAAGTTGCCCTTGACGACGTTCCTTATTGCCGTCTTTTTCCTTCTGAGGTTGGTCTTTTGGAAGAGGGCAATTAGATACCCTATGTTCTTTGCTCCCACATCGAAAACAAGCTCCATTCTTCCAGCGGCACTTCTCGGATGGATGGCCTTCATTGCCACAGTGTTTGCACTTTCCCTCTTTGATCTTCTTGCCATTTGGAAGATTGTCATCCTCATTAACCCTCTTGTTATTGTTGCCCGTTCTCTTCTTCTCCATTCTCATTTTAACCCTGTCGGATAGCTCCATGGCATCTTCCAATAACTGCGCTCTTTTCACCATCTCCGCATAAGTTTGTATATCTAACGGCGCCAATTGGGGAATATACTGGATCCTTAAGCCATTCATAAACCTTTTTGCTTTCATCTTCCCCGTTGATATTAAGTGAGGTGCATATCTAGACAGCCGTGAGAATTGAGCCTCGTACTCGGCCACGGTCATGCTTCTCTGTTTGAGTGAAGCGAACTCTCCTGCCTTTCTCTCCCGAATTCTTTCCGAGAAATACTTCTCGTTAAAATGTTCTAAGAATTCTTCCCATGTAACCTCGTCATCAGGCAAGGTGGCTTCTACTGACTCCCACCATGCCCTTGCATCCTTCTCAAGTTGAAAGGTTGCCAATAATACCTTATCCCGGTCCGAACACTCCATGACCCGAAAGATGCTCTCCATCTCTTTAGTCCAATCTTCAGCTAAATCGGGATCAGGAGTTCCACTAAACCTAGGGGGATTTAAACTTCGGAATTCCCGATGTAATTCTCCAGCCTTTCGGTTGGCTCCACCATCGGCTACCCGTTGAAGAGCCTGAGTTAAACCTTGTACTGTTCTTTGCATGTCCCGCCATTGGGCACGCCCGGCGGCCATTGTTTTCTAACTAGTTCAACAAGACAAGAAGAAACCCATGTAAGATCATCATGAAATATAAGCTATCCTTATTAACTTACTAGTTTTAATATTTTTATTTCCATTTCTTTAATTCTTAACCCATGGTTCTACCCCATCTCACCGGGTACTTCTAAGATGACTGTCAAGGGAACTCGATCTAGGACTTAGACTTAATGACCTAGGACTTAGAAAGCCTAGGCTCTGATACCACAAAAACTGTCACGCCCCGAGCGCGGAAGGTACCCGTAGATGCGTGACGAGTTTATATCAATCATGTCAATCAGAGTAGTAGTGTATTTGACACAAAGATAGAGTGCGCAAATATAAAGATAACCCAATCCATTTATTCCTTTAATAAAAATATATCTATTACAAACCCTTGCAAATACTAGACTCAATAAAGAAAGGTACATTTCTGACTCAACAAAATATAGAGAAGACAGGACTGATGGATGCTTGAATAGCTCTAACTCTTTCACTCTTGACCTTCCCCGTCAGTTTGGGTCTCGTCATCGGACTTACCTGAAAAGTATGGAAACACTGAGTGAGCGAACGCTCAGTAGGAAATTATATCTCAAGAACTAGCAATGGGTTTAAGTAATTACATTTGTCATATGTAAATGCACTATGGCTATGCATGCTTGCGTAAAACGACAAGATAGAGAGTATAACAAGAGATAATGAAGTGATCTATTCATGAACTTTCAAGAACTTGTATCAAATATATGTCAATATATTTATCATGTAATGTGGGAATTGGCTATTTCACGCAAGTACTTTGCCCGTGTCGGGCCACGCTAGTAAAGTCACGCAAGTCAAGTCACGCACGCAAGTAAGAGAGAGATTGTGGAATGCCAATTAGATCAAAAGAAAATAGTACTTCGGTGCAATGCTAGACACCGTGATCATTACAACTCCCATGGGCACTAGTACTTTTGGGTGCTCCTCCCAGGACCAGATCGGGCCCTTATATGCACATCATTCAAGATAGACCTAGACATCCACTTTATTGTATAGCCAATATGAAATTTCAAGGAAAAAGCTTGTGGAAATTTAAGATAGGTAGAGTTTAAATTTGAACTCGATATAATCACGAATATCGATAAAACTTGGTGGAATTGGTTCCCTAACTTGGGTACCATGACAAATAAGTGCCCACAAGTAGATGGTCACTCTTTTAATATAGAATTGAGGTCCACAAGAACATCACAATAATGTTTGATATAGAATTGGGTCCACAAGAACATCACAATAATGGCATGCTTTCCCCGTTCATTAAGATAATTCTCATATCATACACATAGTATATCATGAGGGCCGGTATACCATGTTTCTATAGAGTGACATGGCAAAGTAGTGTGATAGATTTTCATGGTACAACCCGCTCAATCGGCCTTGAGGGAATCCAAGGCTCGAGGAGTCTTATGGAGGTCTCTATGACTAACTTGCTAGTCCAAAGGAACGGAATGTCCAATGGAGAGCTTGTATGTCACTGAGAATTGAGGGGTAATGCGATAAACCATCGTGAAACATGGGACTATATTCACGGACTGGAATATAGTGCCAGATACTAAAATTATATATATATATATATCAAAACCCTCAGTTAACAGGAAACAATTCAAAATAGTAACACAGGAAAATAGCGACTTAATCAAAGTCATTACTTATCAAATTAACGCCTTCTATAGGGGCGTTTATTTATGATTTGACGACTTATACAGCAGGCGTCCATCACATTTCTTCTATTTTGCATAATTTCTAAATTCTGGAATTTTAGTAGAATGCGCCTTACACAGGGGCGTTACTTTCAACTTCGCGCCCTGGTTCAGGGCGTCACTTATATAAGAGACGACTTACAGGAGGTCGTTATTTCAGGATTTATCAAGTTTTCACATGAATAGTAGAATTTCCAGATAAATAGACTTTCAGGAAAATAAATTACATGGTCAGGACAAGAAAAATAGTAGGATTCAACAGGTATGATCATGCATCATATTAGATTCGTAGTTTCATAGATATTAAATTTTAAACACGGTTAATTAACAATTAGGTGAAATTGACGACTCCTGTGTAGGGCGTCAAAACTACAATTAGCGCCCTGGTGAGGGTCGCTTCTTTTAAATTAGCGCCCTTGTCAAGGGCGTTTCTTTTGAAATTTTATACAAAACATTTGAAACCACAGTAACACTATATGCATGGATGACCGATGATATTATTAAAGATCTTAAACTAGTTTGGGCTACGTTCTTGAGAAAACCTACCTGATGATGTTCTGGGTGAAGACACGTGAAGAAAGTTGAAGAGAGAACAATACTCTGTTTTAATGCAAGACAGCAACAGCAGAAAGAAGAAGCAGCCCCTTGCAGAATCAGAAGAAAGCTTCCTCCTTTCACGGTCGGTTGGCTGCAAGAGGAAGAAGGAAGGTGAAGATCAATCTACGTTCTTCACACGGTAACAGTAACAACTTGCACACAAAGGATGTATAGATCTTTTGACGAAGAATCCACGATCTTCTCTTTGACACGAGAGTTACTACTTACTGTAGACTTCCTACATGAAATAAGATGAAGACATTAGTCTTCGTATTCATACATAACCGAAGGTGAAAGCAAAAATAATGAAGAACAACTTACGTTCCTCACGGATGACAGCAGCAATACACATAACGCCAAACAGCGGTCTGGGTCGAATCAGCAGGATACTTATAGGATTTTTAGAACCCTAATGGAGTTAGTGTTGTATTGGAAGTAATGTTTCCCTAATAGAGTTCTTACCATAATCAATCTCCCTCGTAGTTATCCAGAACATGCCCTGGATAATGTCCTGGTTCGAACGAAACTCGAACAGAATTAACGCCTTGCCATAGGGCGTTAGTTTAAATTGACGCCTTTGTTAAAAGTCATTTCTTATGTAAAACGCGTCCATGTGAAGGGCGTCACGTTAACTTGCCCTTTTTATTATTTTGGCCGTTTAAGAATCGATGACATCTTCTGTTGTCGTCCTTTCTGGAATTCGCGCCTTGTATAAGGGCGTTTCTTTTTGAATTAGCGCCTTGAGTAAAGGCGTTATTTATATTTTGGTTTATTATTTACTTCTTTAGGCTCTTATCATTTATTCATTAAATCTTTTAATCCTATTTTGATCCATTGGGGTTTTTATTTCCTTTTGTTTCTTTACCAGGGTTGCTACAGTACCCCTTTGGCTTGGACCTCCAGTCCGGGTCATTGACTAAACAAACTCTTCTCTCCATCCTCCCCGGGCGGTGAGTACCCCTTTGGCGTGGATCTCCCGTCCAGGTCATTGACTAAACAAACTCTTCTCTCCGTCCTCCCCGGGCGGTGAGTACCCCTTTGGCGTGGACCTCCTGTCCAGGCCATTAACTAAACAAACCCTTCTCTCCGTCCTCCCCGGGCGGTGAGTATCCCTTTTGGCTTGGACCTCCAGTCCGGGTCATTGACTAAACAAACTCTTCTCCCCGTCCCCTTTGAGCAACGAGGGACCAGGTCTCTGACCAAGGCTCCCCGCCTGAAGCCAGTGCACGGTTCCAACACTATGGCGAGACCAGGGGGGTCGCCCATTCGGTAGGGTGGAGTGGTTCCCTCACCTCCCCCTGGGAGGGCGAGCACTCTCCCGTGCCCTGACATGGGTCCCTGCCTGGTTCTCCCGGAGTGAATCACCGCGAAGATTTACACCCTGCCAATGTGTCTCAGCACAACAAAAGAGAGAGAAGAGGAAGAGAAAGACAATATACACCAAAGAGAAGGAAGGAGAGAAGAGGCCCCCCTGGGGTGAACGCATACTGAAAGGGCATGTGAAACCATAAATGTTCTGCTCTATTCAAAAAGGGATCAGACTACATATGCTTCGGGGCATACCCCTGTGTCACATTTCAAAAAGGGAGAAGAACTAAGGGATGCGACGCTCAGTCAACACCCCGGAAGATGTCCTCGAGAGGGAGGATCCTGACGCAAGGGAAGTTCATCATATCGCGCAGTCGGCCCCTCAATTCTTCGAGACGGGCGAGTTTGGCTTCCACGGACACCGTTTCAACTCGAGCGACGGTAAGAGCTTCGCTTTCCTCCTCGACCGCCCTTTCAGCCTCGGCGAGGTCGAGCCTAGCCGCAGCGAGGTAGCCCTCCAGCTTCGTGATTCGGCTCTTAATGGCGCGAACATTACCCTGGCCTTCCTCCAGGGCCCCTCCATGGCGCTCTTCATCACGACGCCGTGCCTCCAAGGTCTGTAGGTACTCATCTGCCTAGGCATCCAGCGCGGCGCGTTCGTCGGGAGCCTGGGTCTCGAGGAACTCGCGGCGTTTGACATACCTCAATAGTAATAAGACTCGCTGATGCGGGACGGGACCACGGACACGACAAGCTCGCGATCGTCCCTTAACGAGGGAAGCGTCGGATGTGCGCAGTTGAGAAACCGACTGGGAGCTAGGGTGGTCGGCTCTCACTTGTGCCCGGATCGGGTCACGGGACGGCTTCGCTCTCTCTCGCAGCAGTGATATTATAAATTGAAAGTGGGCTAGGTATCCCTACACATGCTCTCTAGCAGCGGCATATAAAGCATATAAAGAATTGAGCTAATGCCAAGTGTAAGGGTGAAGGCGATACCTCCACGCTCTCGGCGTGGCGAAGATGGGACCCGGCCGGAACTCGTACCCTCGGGAACTTAATACATTATGGTTACAGCAATGCAACTAAGCCCACTCCACGCAGGGAGGTAAAGGGCGACACAAGTGGGCCCGGGAGGACCAGTTTCGGGTTGACGGGCGGTTCCGTGTGATGCTTCGGCTTCACGCGTACTCGTGCTAGTGGGGGCCCACGTATTGACTGGAGGGGTCGTGTGGGGCCTGATGACTCCTCTGTTATGGAGACACTTGGGAAGCGTTCCCCTGGGATGGCGAGCTGCTGGAACGACCACCGGACGCCGGGCGGCCCTCGGACGACGCTCGCCGAGAACTCGGCCACAAACTTGAACTTCTGTTTGCAGGCGCGCGACTTGGAGGAAACTGCTGCTGCGATCAGCCCCGTCGTCGGAACGCGACGAAATTAGAACTGTTGGAAAGAGGACTCAAAATACTTCGACGTAGGGATCTTCAGAAAAAATAATCAGCTCTGTATTTCTGATCATGTATTTTACAAGCTTGCTGGAATCTGGCCAGAACTGCAGGGGCAGGTTCTGACTTCTCTGAAGATCGACGTTGACTGGGGAGAAGACCTCTGAATCTGGCAATGATTTCTTCAGTAAAGTTGAAGGTCTCTGAGAGAGGAATCCGGGACTATTTTTGGTTTTTTTATTGGAGAATAAATGGATTTTCTGGGATTTTTTTACTAGACCTGGGTTGGATCTGGGAAACTGTGGGCAGACTGTTCTTGGGAGCTTGGACGAAAATTTTAAAATACTTGGAGGGTGAACCAAAAATTAAGAAAATTCCTGGTGGTAGAGGGATGTGGACAAAACTCCCAGTAAATTTGGGCGTCCCAAAGAAAATCAAAAGATGGTTCGAATGGGGTAGACTCAGAGCTGATGAATAGTGAACAGAACCAGGACAGATCTGGAACTTGGACTTGGACGAAAATCAAAACATAGCTAAAGGATGAATTTTGACGTGATTTTTTTTGTGGGGATAAGGGTTCTAGAGGGGAACCAACCCTGAAATTTTGAGCTTCAGAAGACGAAGGGAGTGATAGCAGGAATTCAGAGAAGAAGGTTCTGTCCTGAGTGGACAGAACACCGAAACCGTTGGCAACGACGCGTCGGCGGCGAGTCGATGGCGGCGGCGATCACCGGAGTTGCTTCAGATGCTGGAGGGGATCAAGGGGGAAGGGATTACACTCTAGAAAGGGGAGAGGGGGTGGAGGAACCAGGGAGAGAGAGGGGAGGGGCGCAAGCTTCCTTGGGGGCAAATGCCTTTTTTTTCCTTCATTAATTGCTTCAATATGAAAAATACAACCTTATATAGGATGCCAACCAAACTCAACCTCAACCCTTGGATCTAGGGGTGTGGATTGAAGGGCTGGGATGAAGTATGACCAACCTCCAAAATACAATATTTAAAGGAAGCCAATTCCTAATGTTTACAACATGTGGTCAAAGAAAGGAAGGAAATAAAAAAAACTAAACAACCTAGCCTAATGGAGCCAAAAGAGGGGGCGCCCCCCTTCATGGGCCAAGGGCCTCTTCATGGGCCATGAAACATCCACAAGCCCATGCTAGACTTGGACCCTTCCCACTTAGTTGGCCCATGAGGGAGTGTAACCCAATTTGGGCCTTAAGTGCATTAGTGATCCATTAGACACCTAATGACCCAATATGAAGTAACACTCTTAATGGACTCTACTAATGGCAACCTAGCCTTGGACTTGACATAACAAATGGCCCATTGGCTTGATATAAGCCTTACAAGGAGCCCAAAAGAAAGAAAATACACAATTACAATCTCATACAAGCCATAACTCACAAATACACTTCACCCGTGTATGGAAATCGCCTTTGATGCCCCATCACTCGCCGCGACCACTCCCCCAGCGGGCAGCCCAGCACTTGCAGTGCCCCAGTCAGCTGGGTCACTATGCTGTGCACCTCCCGGTATGATAAGGAGAGGTCGGCAAGGAGCATTGTCCACAACGTCACTAGCATTTGTCAGACCGGCGCATCCGACAAAGTGTGGCTGACTGAAGGCACGTCCGGGGGAGTGAATTCCACGGTGCTGTCCACCTCCGTCCACAAATCAGCATCCACCGCGGCTGAAGAGGATGGAAGAGCAAGAGTCAAGTCGCCCGGCCGACATAGCTCGACAGAGGATCCCTGGCCGGCCACCGCTGGGGGAATGGATAAGATCATCGCCGAAGCACTTGGCGCCGCCATCATTCGGTGTTCTCCTGCCTCCTCTTCCTCCGCCCGGTCCGCCTCTGCCACTGTTTCGATAGACAGGGGTGCAGGTGCCGCTGCTTCGGCCGAAGGAGGGGCTTCGAGCAAGGCCGGGCCCAAAGCCGTCGCCCATAAACTTCTCTCTCGCGTCTGGGATCCCTCCAGGTGTGCGTGAAGCCCCACGAATATATGCCTCAAGAACGGGTCCTCTACCTGGCCCGGAAGCTTCGGCAGAGGCGGAAGTGGAACCATCTACCGAGGTATGCCGCCCGCTTGCACAAATGCGGCGAGGCTCTCCACCCCCGGGTCCAAGATCGGAACCAGCCCCTCCACCGCTATCGGACCAATGCTTGGCCTCCGTTTGGTGACAGCCTTCCGGACACGGCCAGACGTCTCCCCTGGCGTCGACATTACCTAATCATGGGGAGCAGAGTTAGCCATCCGCTAGCTGGAATGAATTAGACGAGATCGAAAGGCGGGGAAGAACCATAAGCCCCACGTGCTTACCTCGGCCACCGGGATGATGCTACCTTCGGGCGCAATCTCCCCCTCCTCCAGAGGCTCGTCCGCCGTTTCGGTAGTACTTAAAGGCTCTGTGGACGCCTCCTGTTGAAGGGCGTCGAGCAAGAGGGCTAGCTTGCCCATGCCAGCAGCGGCTCCCACCGGGCGGTCGGCCGGCGCGACTCAAGCGGCCTTCCCCACAACCTCTGGCTGGATAAGCTCCTGAAAATTCGGGAATAACAAGAACAAGGTCACTAGGTGACTACGGGAAAAAAAGGGGGGGGGGTCTGGCCCAAGCAAGCTCACACTTACAGCAGCTTTCCCCATAAAGCTTGAGGAGCCAGCAAGTAAGGGGGCCTTGAAGACCGGCTTGGGCGGCCCCGATGCTTCAGACGCGCCCTCGTCAGAAGCCACTTCATCAGAAGAATAGTTATAATCTACCTCTTCGCCCGACGAAGACTCGACCGCCACAGGCTCCGCCCTCGCCAGCAAAGGAGCATCCTCTTCAAGGTCAATAACTGGCGCATCCTCCCGCGGGCTGGATGAGGCGGGTATGATAGACTTCAGCCTCTTCCTCATGTACTGCTGCGTCGCCGGGAGATGCAGGCGGGGCCCAAATAGCCCAGTAACTGCCCCAGCTGCGCCTGTCGTATAAAAAAAGGGAGAGGGAAAGACGGGTCACATCAAACCCAGTTGGCTCCCAAAGAATGAAAGGAGTCAATTAGGCCGACAAAGACAAATACCCTCTTCAGCTCCTACAGCGCGGGGTGACCCACGGGCTTCCTCGACAGGCAAGGCCTTCTCGGGAGCCGTAGCCGCCTCCTCGCCAGGGATCAGCACAAGTGCCGGCTCCTCCGTACCGTCTGTAAGGAAGAGAGGCAATGGTCACATGCATATAAAGGGCTCACTCGGGAAATAAATAAATCCGAAAAGATGTCAGCGGTCGGTAAGCCTCACCGGCATGGTGGCTCGGCTCGGTCCGAGTGACTTCAAATTCCTCGAAAGACGGAATGGAAGCCACCGGGGAGACGGTCGCCGAAGCCGGGGAGACCTCTGCCCTCCTTCGCTTTGCCTCCTGCCGCCCAGCCACTTTGGCGGTGGCCAATGCTTTCTTAACATGCGACTTTGCCTGGGACCTCCCCTTGGCTTGTGGTGGGGGAGTCGGAGTTGGCACCGAGGTCGCCCCTGCCACGGCCGCAGCTTCACCCACATCGGGGACGGGCGCAGGAACCGGCTCCTCCACGTCAGGAATGGGCATGGGCGCGGGCTCCTCCACAGGGGCTGAGACAAAAGGAAGCATTCAGGTGTCGAGGCCTTGCTTCAAAATGAAAATAAAAAAAGAGACTTAAAAGGCACGCTGATGGTTGCAGATGCTAACCGGCAGGTTGGCTCGGCTCGGTCCGGGCGACCTCAAACTCCTCAAAAGACTGAACTCGTGACGCCGGAGGTGCGGTCGTCGAAGCCTTAGCCGCCTCAATTTTTCGCCGCTTCGCGTCCCGCTGCTTGGCCGCTTTAGCAGCATCTACCGCCTTCTTCACGAGCGATTTGGCCCGGGACCTCTTCGCAGCCTTGAGCAGGGGAGCCGTAGTCAAAGCTGGCAGTGCCGCCTCAAAATAGGCGGGCTTCTGGATGAGCCGAAGGAAGTTCCGGTACGTCACCATTTGCACGCTGTCGGGATGGTCTGTCAAAATAGACACACGCATATGATTAGCATTCGATAACCTGCTAAGGTCGCAGCAATGAGAATAAAGGAGATGGAAAGGTTAAATACCGTGAGGACCGGTGTACAACCGAAGTGTTATTGGCCAGTAGCTCAGGGACAGCTCCTTGTCCCGACGCGCCGCCTCTCGGACCAGCCAGCATACGTCCTCGACCTTCTGGCACCGATCTGTAAGGGCAGCCATATCTGCATGCTTCTTCGAAGAGAGGTGGCAGAAAAGATTGAAGTGGTCTATGCTCCACCCATCGACATAATAGTATGGGATGTGCAGGCACTTGCTCATGAGGGCGGCCGTCTGATCCTCAATCTTCAGCCCATTCCCCGCAGCAGGACATACAGCCATGTGGTATCCTTATAATTCTCGGGCTTCCTCTCCTCCCGCCTCATAAACGTGCGGTATGGGCAGATCGGGTCCCTCTCTGGATGCCAGCTCTTTGCGGGGGTGCCCTCCTCCTCCATGGGGAGCGGATAATTAATGAGCTCCAGACGATCACTCCCTATCCGGTAAAGGTCCCTCAGGGTCTTCTTGTAGTTGTCCTTCGCCACCGGGGGTAGCTCCACTTTGGTGTTGGCCTCGCTTCCCGAGCTTCACGGCGGGCGGCCAGATATGCCACCACCTCCTTCTCCTGCCTGTTCTTGAGACGAAGGAGATGCTCCGGCTCAATATCAAGTACCGATATTGGCTGTCTGCTCAGGAATTTCTTCTCAGCCCCGTCCCAGCAATCGGTCTTGTGTAGCCGATAGAAGGCCGTCCGGGCGTTCCACCACTTTATATACTCTGGAGTCACTCGGGGGATGCGACCGGGGGCTGGCACTCTGAAGGTGGCAGAGTCCGCCCGGTGGAAGAAATCCCACCAGCTTCTGGCATGCTCGGCGACCGAACTTCCCCGGAGATTTCGGGAAGGCAAGCCGAACTGTGCATGATAGACAGGGATATGCTGATCATATCCGAAGTTTCGGCCAAACCGGAAGGGGTAATATGGCTCCAGCAACACATTGTCCCCCTTTCTAAACGCCAGCACACTTGGGCGAATAGACATCGCCCAGTCTCTCAGCTCAGGCTCAAGCAATGGGCGGACCACGTTCTCCTGACTGATCGGGTGGACATACTTCTCCACCTGATCGTCTTTGCACTCCCTCTTATTGTTCACCAAAGGGCTGGAATGTGTGGCCAGCGTCCAGAAGTGAATGGTGCCGGCCGCATCCCGGGGAACAATTGTCAACCGGCCCCGAATATCATACAACCGTTGGGAGGTCGACCCTGGCTCCGCGCTGGTAAACTCCAGCATCCTCGGCACCAGCCCCCAGTCCTGAAGAGCTCGCGGGGCGAACTCGGGGAAAAGTGAGCAGACCCACGCATTGAAGAAATACAGCGGACATATGTACCGAGCTTGTCTCGGGAACTGATGAGTGTTGATGTCCCCTAACGCCTTGTAGATCAAGCAAAGAGTTGCCGGGCACAGGGATAGCCTGATGCCCCATGCCATCTGACACGCCGGGTAGATGGCGTCCGGCCGAATAACTGTCTCGTCCCCGTATGGCATGGCAAACGAACACAGCCAGTACGCGAGATAGGCGGCGCAGTGAGTCTGCGGGTCGACACCCATCGGATTGGGCCCGCTCCGACGCCCCCTGGAGGGGATCTTCACATCAAGCTTGGGCTTCGCACGCTTCTTGCGAGCAACGGCGGTGCCGACGCAAGGAAATTCCTCGTATTGCTTCAGCCCATCATAGAAGTATTGCAGCCACAGGGTCATACGCACCCTCTTTCTGTCCCCACGGGGAGGCTGCCTCCCAACGTGCGCCAGCTGGTATAACTCCCGGTACGCCTTCATGAGATACCGGTAGGAATATCCAAGAGAATAGTAGCCGTCCCCGTTGCTTTCATCTTTGATCAGGTCAGGGAGGCAGACCTCTTCATAAGGCTCCCCGTCAATGGGCAAGCCGCTCAACTGGCTGAGACTCCACAGTCCAGGGAAGTTTCGCCTTCCGCCATGTAAAAAGTATTGGTCTCAACACTGAACACCTCTATCATACCACAGTAGAGACCCTTAGAGATGGGGTAGCCGTAGCGGGAGGCGTATGCGCTGTGATAAATACCAGCTCGGACCAGCAGTGGGGTGTAGTTGAATAGTACATACTTGGTGAACTCCACCGCCCCTTCACGGAAGCTATGTGCATCTTGAAGCTTTAGCTCCCCGAACCAGCCCAGCGATAGTTCATACTTGAACCTGATGGCCAGGCAATCTAAGATAAACGGCTCCTCCCTGTAGCCCCATTTTAGGGGAGCCAAGAATAAGCCAAATCGGGGTGACTCGCCATGCACCTTCCCGACGGACATATCCCATTTTCCCGGGGTGAATTGAGGTGCTCGCACCAATTTGTCTTCAGCCGGCAGCACCCCCTCGATCCCCAAGACGGGCTTCCACTTCCTGGCCTCTCCCACCAAGTACATCGGGACGCTCCTGGGGACGCTGTATAACAAACTGTCCCGGGCATGCAGAATGGCCCGCTCGGCACTCTTCACGATCCGGAGGTCTCGCCCTTCCCGCGAGCGGAAATGCTTCAGAAAACGGATGAGGTGTTTGTCCTTCGGGAAATCCTTCCTGTATTCTCCAGCGGTCCGGTCGAATGTAAAGCCGCCCTCAATTCTGACAAGCCTGCGGAAGTCCATAGTCTCCCTGTCAGACCCCAATGACTCGGCCAGGACAGCTATCTCCGCATGCTCTCGGTCTAAGTCCTCCACGTTGAGCCATGTGACTGCTGGCACTGGACCCCGGGGAACAAGGTCGGCACCGATAGCGGCAGCAGGAGCAGAAGAACCACTCGGGGCAGCCATCTATCTGCAAAGAGGCAACAAACAGAAGATCAGAGTAAGCCGCGGGCAAAGAAAAATGAAAACTGTAAAGTGACTCTACAACAAGTAAAATGAATAAGACATTGCCAATTTCTGAAGAAATTTCGGCAGAGTTTCCCCTAGGCCAGAGGCGTAAGGGAAAACACGGGTGCGCGTCCACAAGGAGTGACTGCCCCAATGAGTCATGGTGGGCCCCGAAAGGCAACACCAGAAGTCCTCAGCTTGAAGAAGAAGTCTTCTTCCCCTCCTAGAGACCTCCACCGGTACACTGCCCAGTGCCTTCCCCGGCACACCCTATAGGCCCTCACTGGTACGCCCCCTCGGTGCTTCCCCGGCACACCCTGGGGCCTTCGCCGGCACAGCGCCTCAAGGCTTCCCCTGCACACCCTTCAGCCCGTTCCCCGGCACGCCCAGGGGAACCACTCAGCGGCACACCCGCGAGAGGTACTCCCCGGTACACTCTGCTACCGCTTCCCCGGCACGGCCTCCTGCTCCTTCACCGGCACACCTGTGCTTGGCTTCACCGGCATGCTCCGTGGAGCCTCTTCCCCGACACGGCCTCCTGCTCCTTCGCCGGCACACCCGTGCTTGGCATCACCGGCACGCTCCGTGGAGCCTCTTCCCCGGCACGGCCTCCTGCTCCTTCACCGGCACACACCTCCTGGCGCCTTCACCGGCACACCCGTGCCTTGCTTCCCCGACACGTCTGCACCCTCATTACCTGGCACGCTCCGGCGGCCTCTCCGCGGCACGACCGATGACGTCCCACCATCCTCCATGGCCCCAAGGGAGAAGACAAGGAGAAGAGGACGAAAAAGGAGGGGAAGAGGAAGGAGAAGAGGGACGGGGAGTTTAGGGCTCCGCCATCCCCCGAGGACGAAGAAAAAAAGAAGTAGGGAAGGGGAAGAAGAGAAGAAGGAGAACGGGGGAGGAAGAGAGGAAGAGGGAAGAAGGGGGAGACCCCTCCGTGGCCGTCTCCTCACCCCGGCGATGGAGAAAGCGACGACGACGACGGTGGCGGAGTTGGCGCCAGGCGCCGGAGAGGAAAGAGAAGAAGAAGGGTGGGGGGGGCTCCGTCCGCTCGGTCACCAAAGAGAGAGAAAGAGAGGGAGGCAGGGTAAGTCGAAACGACGTGACCGTTCGAACCTCCCCCGCCCCCCTTTTATATGGAAAGAAGAGAAGAAAAGAAAAAAGAAGGAGAAAAGGAAAAAAGGAGGAGAAGAGAAAAAGGGGGAATTAAAAAGGGAGAAGAAAGGAACGGGAGAAATAAAAAAAAAGGGAAAAAGGGAGAAGAGGGAAGATAAATAAAAAAAAAGGGGAGAAGAAAAAAAATGAAAAGAAAAAAGAAAAAAGAAGAGAGGAAGAGAGGAAAATAAAAAAAAGAAAAAAAGATATACAAAATATTAAATAAATATGTGTATATATGTATATATATATATACGTGCATATACCTTCGTACGCATCTACTCATATATGTGGATGTGTGAGTTAATAACATACAATAATAGGTGCCCACGGGGAACATCCCATTCCCACGGTCCTGCACGGATGGGCATCCGTACAAGTAAAGACGACTCTACCCTTGCAACTCTACCCCTGCCGTGGCATCACTACCCTGCCAACAAACAAGTCCCTCCGTGGCACGTTGCCTCGTGCCCCGGCCACCCCCCATCATACAAAATCGTCATCATGGGCCTTACGCCCGGATCGGCAGAACCTCTATCCTTGCGCTGGCATTCGTCCCTTACCGGCGAATAAACCCCTTTCTGGCGCAAGGCCCCGTGCCCTAGCCACCCACTCCACACGATATTGCCATTATGGACCCTACGTCGAATCGGCACGAACTCTCCCATTGCGCTGGCATTTTCTTCTTGCCAACGAATGAGCCTTACCTTCCGGCGCAAGGCTTCGTGCCCTAGTCGACATTCGCGTATCACTCGCTTGTCAAAAAAAAGAAAGAAAAGAAAAGAGAAAAAGAAAATGGGGTTAAAAATAGAGATACCCCGCCGGACTTGCCCCTACACGGGGAAAAGGGTAAAAATGGCAACAACCCGGCTGTGGCGAAAACCCGAAAGGGCGCTACAGGCAAAATCGGGTACCTCGCCACGTGAAAACCTGTGAGGGCGCGTGGGCAAAAGCAAGAGGGGGCCGGTACCGGTGAAAACCCGGAAGGCCGCTTGTATCGGTAATGTGGTTCACAAAAAAAAGAGAGAGAGAAAGGAAGAAAAGAAAAGAAGAGTCAACAAACCAGGTCAGCTCCCGACACCTTATCGGCACTGACGAAGAGACCAAGAGACAACAAATCAGGTCAGCTCCCGACACCCTGTCGGCACTGGCGAAGAGACAAAGAGACAACAAACCATGTCAGCTCTCGACACCTTGTCGGCACTAAGGAAGAGACCAAGAGACAACAAATCAGGTCAGCTCCCGACACCCTGTCGGCACTGGCGAAGAGATAAATAGACAACAAACCAGGTCAGCTCTCGACGCCTCATCGGCACTGACAAAGAGACCAAGAGACAACAAATCAGGTCAGCTCCCGACGCCTTGTCGGCACTGACGAAGAGACCAAGAGACCAACAAATCAGGTCAGCTCTCGACGCCTTGTCGGCACTGACGAAGAGACCAAGAGACCAACAAATCAGGTCAGCTCCCGACACCCTGTCGGCGTTGACGAAGAGACCAAGAGACCAACAAATCAGGTCAGCTCCCGACACCCTGTCGGCGCTGACGAAGAGACCAAGAGACCAACAAATCAGGTCAGCTCCCGACACCCTGTCGGCACTGACGAAAAGACCAAGAGATCAACAAACCAGGTCAGCTCCCGACACCCTGTTGGCACTGACGAAGAGACCAAGAGATCAATAAACCAGGTCAACTCCTGACACCCTATGGGCACTGACGAAGAGACCAAGAGATCAACAAACCAGGTCGGCTCCCGACACCCTGTCGGCCCTGACAAAGAAACCAAGAGATCAACAAACCAGGTCAGCTCCCGACACCCCGTCAGTATTGACAAAGAGACAAAGAGATCGATAAACCGCGTCAATGCCCGGCACCCCGCCGGCGCTAGCGAAGAAAAGAAGAGACAAACAAGTCATGTCGGCTCCCGACACCCTGTCGGCACCGACGAATAGAAAAAAGGAGACCAGTGCACCCACGGGCACCGCCTGGCTCATCCTTCGCCTGCGCTACCCGTGGGTGGGGGGCATTTATGGACACCAAAAATTGCACACCCAGATATCCCGTTCGACCCAGCATCAACAACGGAACTAAGGGAAGAAGCCCCGGAGATACTGGTCATCCGAATTCCCCGAACATGCACACACTGCCGTGAGGTTGTCTCCAGAGTCACGACAGTGAATAGAAATCAACCACCAAGGGCCTAACAAACCACGGGCCACAGAGAAAATTAAATGGGCCATGACTCGTGCTCACAACGGGCTCAGAACGGGCTCAGAAATACGCCCGTTTGGGCCTTCAACGGCACACCCCCAGGGGGGCCTTCAACGGCACACCCCCCAGGGGGGCCTTCAACGGCATACCCCCCAGGGGCCTTCAACGGCACACCCTAGGGGGGCCTTCAACGGCACACCCCCCAGGGGCCTTCAACGGCACACCCCAGGGGGGGCCTTCAACGGCACACCCCCCAGGGGCCTTCAAACGGCACACCCCAGGGGGGGCCTTCAACGGCACATAGGGTGTCAGGAGTTGACCTGTTAGTCAGCGGATGCAGTGGAGGTCTCCACTGGACAGGTAAAGCTGTAATCCTCAGCTGGCGAGACTTGGTCTCGGACGGGTTAAGCTGTAATCCCCAGCGGGTTCAAGCTGTGAGTGAGCGATGGCTAAGCTGTATTGCCCAGCGGAAGCAAGCTGTGATGCTCAGCGGATCGCAAGCTGTGAGGCCCAGCTGATGTATGGCAAGCTGTGATGCCCAGCTGTTCAAGCTGTGAGTCAGCATGAAAAAGTCACTCTGGGTTGAGTGTGGGGTGGATGTAGGTCTGCTGGACCGAACCACCTAAAAACCCCTTGTGCAGTGGTTTGATGTTTCTATCTGTTTACTTCCGCTAGATGATTGCATAGGGGCGCTCCATGTGTTTGATCATAGGTTCAGTAGATGAGTGTCTAATTTGTCTTGTTAGAATTCCAGTTATCAAGTGAGCGAAATCTTAGTTTGATTGCACACTGAGTGTTTGTTTATTTCTGCCATCGCTTATTAGACTTCAAGTTTGTCTAGTTAAGCGAACTGTGCCCATTATATGCGTGAGTGTGATATTGAGATTCCATACTTTTCTGCTTAGTGGCTTATAAGAGAATTCAATTAGATCTTCAGATTGTCTAAATCTGTCTTGTGAACATAAGTTTTTTATTTGGGCAAATTTTTAAAAGGGCTATATTCATTCACCCCCCCCTCTGAATACCTGCACCGAACCCAACACTTGGTATCAGAGCGGGTCTCTGACTGAACAGATCTAACAATCTGCAGAGGATCCTGCTAATTGTTGGTGCATTTCAGAGTGTGTTTTCTGTGTTCGTTGTTTTGCTTCTCCGACTTAGTGCCTTGCCTTGCTCATTTGGTCTAGGTGCTTCAGTTTTTCTGTGCTTTCAGATTGTTTGCAATGGAACCAATCGTGCTGAAGGATAGCTCCATCAAAGGAAACAGATCCAGCCACAGTGGATCATTAAGCGAGAAAAGTAGCCTCTCGAGGTCTGAAATTGATGGAGACATTGAAAGGGTGACCAGGGAATTCTGGAAATTTCTGAGAAAAAGGGAAGGAAAGCTTGGTGAAGGCAGAAAGCAAATAAGGTATAATTCTAATCCTACCAAGAATATTGACGTTAACATCTGCTACAAATGCAGGAAGGCTGGCCACACGAAGGCTGACTGTCCAGAATTCTCAAAACTCAAAGGGAACACCGAAGACCGTGATAAAGAAGGAGGAAAGTCAATATGCTTAATGGCCAACCGGGGAAGTGATGATGAGGAAACCTCATCTCAGGTAAGCTCCGGATCAGAAGGAGTTTCTTTCGATGAATTGATAGAGATGTATGAAAATTTGTTAGAAGTATCCAAGAAATTGAAATCTGAGAATAAAAAGTTGAAAAAGAAATGTGATAGAATAAATCTGAAAGATTCCTGTGAAAACTGTCCAAATATGAAAAAGTCTTATGATGCATGCATGCTAGATGTTCAGAATCTTAAAAAATAAAATGATTCTCTAAAAATTAAAAAACAAACATGCTTGGATAAAATGTCAGAAATAGAGAATCAGCTGAATGATAAGAAAAAGGAGCATCTAAAAGGCATGCAGGAACTTACTGAAGTTAATACTGAAATGGATAAACTGAAACTGAAGAATAACGATCTTCAAAAGAAAAATAAAACTCTTATGGTCAAAATGAATGAAATCAATGAGGAGGTTTCACAGTCTTCTTCTGCTAAATCAAATTGTAAAATGTGCTCAGCATTAAGAGAACGTAATGAAGATCTCTTTAGTGAGAATGAATGGCTAAACAAACAAACTGCCTCACTTAAAGAAGATCACAAAAATCTGCTTGGTGAGAAAATTAAAGCAGTAGAAAGAGAAGAGAAACTGATTGAAAAACTGAAGCAAATGTCTGGAAGAGAAAGATGTGCTGGAAATGAAATTGATGCTAAAAATCTTGAGGAAGAAAACAATGAACTGAAGGATGAAATTGAAAAACTAAAGTTGTTAAACACTGGCTTGTCTGAAAGACTTCTCACCATAGAAAAAGGAAAAGGTGTCCATGATGAAGAATCACAAACTTTGATCAATCTGGAACAAGAAGTTGAGAAGTATAAAATTGCAAATAAAGTCTTAAGTGAATGTGTAAATTGCAGTGAACAGGAGATAGCCAGTTATGAGCTTCATATAGCATCTTTAAAAAATAAAATTCATGACCTGGAAAACTCAGCATCCAAGTTTGCAAAAACTGAAAGAAAAATAAAAACTGTTGTGAAAAGTGAGGATAAGGATTTAAAGGGGGAAACAAATTGCACTTCTGATGTCAAGAACATCACTAAAAGCCAGCTATACAACACCTTTGTGCAAGGTTCAGATGTAGCTAGTACTTCAATGCAATCCCCAAAACAAAATGAAAATCTGAAATCATCTTCATCTGTATTTCAGTTCAAAGCCCAGAAAAATGAAAAGCAAACAAAAATTGTGAAAGGGGGCAATAAATTGAAAAAGAATGGTCAATTGAATAAAGTTAAAATCGTCCCTGCATGTGATGTGAATTCTGCTAGCAGTGTGGAGTCTGATAGACTGACACATGTCACTCACTATTCATCCACTCACTCACATGCATCAGAGAAGAAATTATCATGCTATTATTGTGGCAAGAAAGGGCATATCATGGATGATTGCAGAATACTGAAAGAAGATGAGCATGCTAGTAAAACAGTGCATTCAAGGAAATCTTTTGATAGAAACCATGCCACTAAGAAATCTAATGCATCCTGTTATTATTGTGGTAGGCGTGGTCATTTAATGAATGCATGTTTCAAACTGAAAGAAGATAACAATGTGAATTCTAGATCTTTTGCACATGCTCATGACCCATATAGACACAGATCTACTTCAGGCCAGCATACTATCTGTTTCACTTGCAACAAGCCTGGGCATAAGGCAAATGAATGCTGGTCAGGAAATCACAGGGGCAAAAATGAATCAAACAGCAAGCATCTTCGATGCTTTGAATGTAGTAAGCATGGGCATGCAGTGAAGGACTGCTGGTTTGCTCAGGGAAATCATTTTAATTCCAAATTTGTAAGATTCCCTCCAAACAAAAATTTCTTGGGCAGAAATAAAGCTAGTCTTAAAGAAAAGACTCTTGTTTGTTATGAATGTGGAAAACCTAGCCACCGAGCTTCTGAATGCCGGTGGGCAGGTAATAGTAAATCAAAAATTCATGCTTACAACAGAAAAATTCATGCTCAGTTTCATAGGTCCCATGTTGCTGTAGATATGCATCATAGGACCAGAAAATCTGTTGGTTCATGTCATTATTATGGAAATTTTGGACATTCTATGTCTGATTACTCTCTAATGGAATTTGATGACAATATTGCTAAGAAATTATTTAGAACACCTGATAGGGGTAATTCAGGACCCAAGATCTCTTGGGTTCTTGCAAGATCAACTTGACTTTATCTTGAAGGTGTGCCTTGGAAGCTGAAGAATAAAAGGGGTTAACCAAGGCACTCAAGAATGAAAACCCCATGACTACACATCAGGTCAGTTCTGAACCTTGTTTAAATTTCTCCATCTGATTGACTTCTGGTGTCTTCTTCTTGTCTAGTTGATCAGTCTGCATTCCAGACTCAACTATTGAATTCATTTCTGCATATATCTGATGCTCTTCTGTTGCCATCTCTTGCCAATTGCTGAACTGAATTTGAATGGTTTTTAGTGTATACAGTTAATGCACTATATAGACTTTGTGTAAATGCATGTGTTTTGTGTCAGTGCATTGCATGCTTGTTGTTGAATGCATACTTGGACTGAGTGTGAATGGTTCATTTAGTGTACACACTCATTGATGCTGTTCAATGCATGTAGGACTGCTTTATGTTGCATTGTCCTTGTTAACCCTGGTATATCATATGGTAAGTTACTAAAAGGCAGGAAAATCTGTCTGGAGGTTCCTACCATGTGTGAGATGGTCTTTGAGACCAGGTTCTCCGCCTAGTACCATGGGTCCAGTCTTCATGTAGAACAGTGCACTGCATCATATTTTGAAAAATCTGAAAAAGGATAAAAATGTTCATGACTTGGATGCATAAACCTGAATTGATTGCATACTTGCCTCATGTATCCTTGGTGCATAGTCTGCATGTAGAACAGTGTGTTGCATAGCATAATCCTTGCATCATGGTGTCAGGGGGAGTTGTGAGTTTAGTTCAATTCTTGAATCCTATTTACTCCTCATTGTCCCCATTCAATTGATTCATATCTTTTGGCATCAGATGCCATTGGACCATATTGCCAATTGCTATCTTTTCCCTATCATTTTCACTGAACAATAGTTCTGTATCTGGTTTAATACATTGAGTTGTGATTATTGCAATTGTTCTTTTATAAGAATTTCTCTTACAAATTGAAAGGAATTAAAGGTTTAACCTTTATAAATTGGAGAGTTAAGTGTCTGCACTTCAGAATTTGAGATAAAAGAAAACTTTTATAGCTCTTAATCTTTGTCTCATGGCTAAAATAGAAAAAGTTTTTTGTAATGCCTAAATGTGTTGAACTGGAAATGTCTAGAACAGGTGAATAAGAGTATGTAATGATTTTTTAAACAATCACTCTAAAAGAATTAAGGGCAGCAGTAAATAAGATCATAAATGTAAAGAACTGAACCTTGTGACAGAGCAATGGTTGATTGCACTGAGAAACTGTGAACTCCTCCAATGAAGCAGGAAAATTCACATGTCATTAAGTGCTTCAAGCTAACTCTGTTCATAGGGTCGAATCTATAGGGGGAGTCCTCACCAAGTAACTGGGGGTACTGGCCTCTGATCAAGGTGTGCCTTTAATGTCAAAGGTGAAGATTGTTCTTTGTAGACCTTGACCTGAAGTAGATCTTGTAGTTTATGCCTAGTAACTGGGAGTACCTGCCTCTAATCAAGGTGTACACCTAATGTCAACAGCATAAATGCCACAGGTCTATTCACTTAGTTCAGGTTCAGAAAAATTAAAAAAAAATTGAAAAACAAACTGCTGTAACCCTTTGAAATCAAAAGTCAATGAGTGAAAATTATTTTTCTCAATACATATTCAAGTTGCCTTTCCTGAAATTCTATGTTTAATCACAAAAGGGTATTATTTCTGACTTGTCTATTAATACCATGTGGCTTAGATTCATTGCTATAAATGGAATCTAAAACTCTTTTTCAGGGGTCGGGTGTTTTACTCTAGATTTATCACTGTTAAACCTGAATTTTTAAAAATTGTATGTTGATGATTCTTATACTTTAACTATTATTTATAATCAGGCTTATTCTCTGAACCAATGATTCAGCTGTTGTCTAATGACCCTCCTACCTTCTCTACCTTTGAATTATCTTTTCATATTCCTTCTCAAAGGGGGAGCTATTATTTAGGGGGAGAAATAATTCAGGGGGAGTCTTACCTTCAGGGGGAGTTTTTTGCACTATAAGAATTTGCATGCATAATGCACTTTGCACTCATGTTTTTACTGTTTTTCTCTTTTTGATTATGTCAAAGGGGGAGAAAATTTTGTGTGAGACTCACTGTCACAGTGTGTTGCCATCATCAAAAAGGGGGAGAATGTTGTGCCTCTTAGGCACAAGCATGTGCTATGTTGATTTGATGATAGCAATGCTGTTTTGTTTTAATGATTGCAACACAGTGAGTGCATTATGATATTATGTTTTTTATATGATGATGGCATGTTGATTTGAATGCATATCACTCATTATGTTCTGTGGAGAATGCATGAGATGTTTATAACTGATATACTCTGTGGTGTATGCATGTAACTGATATATTTCGTGAAGATTGCTTAGATGAAGTGTGTACATTGCATTGCATTGGAAGTATGTACAACAGACTGCGTTAGGCAAAGTCTGTACATCACTATAGCTGCATCGTCTCATGCAGCGTCTCATTCAAGTATGTACAGCCAGTGCATTACATTAAGTCTATACATTTGCACTGTAGATGCACACATTCAAAGTCCATAAGTCTATACACTGCATTGTTCATGCACAGTGTCTGTGTCTCATGCATCGTCTATGCAATGTCCATACATTGCATTGGCTAAGTGTGTACATTCGTCCATCTTGATTAGCGTCTCATATGCACATGTGAGTCAGAGTCTGCACAGCATAAAGTCTATATACTGGTGTGTCTCATTTAGTGTCTCATATGCATAATTGAGTCAAAGTCTGTACACCACTGTTCAGTGCATCGTCTCATTCATCGTCTCACTTGACGTTCAAGTCTGTACAGCCGTTTGCATTAGATCTCAAGTCCATACATTGGTCGGTGGTAAGTCTGTACACTGGACTCGTATTCACAACGTTCATTCTGCAAAGTCTGTACATTGAAGTCACGCTTCACAAAGTCTGTATAGACTTACTCATTTGCACAATGCATTTCATTCATAAAGTCTGTACACTGTCCATGTTTCATGTAGCGTCAACTCAGTGTGTCTTGTAGCTTCAACTCAGCAAGTGTGTACATTGCTTGGTTAAGTCTATACGCTGCTTCATATACAGTGAAGTCTGCACATTGTTGAATGCTCTTCAAAGTCTGCACACTGGTAAAGTCTATACAGACTGTGTTTGCCCAAGTATGTACATCGTTCATTCGTCTTGGCAAGTCTGTACATCGTGAAGTTCATACATTGTCAGTTGTCTGTCCAAGTCTTCACATTGCCTAAGTCTGTACAGCGAGTGCCTTCATATATGAAGTCTGTACATCGCACAACACTGCATATAGGAACTTTATACATTGGGCAGAGTCTACATAGCCATATCTTTTACCTACGTTCTGGCCAAGTCTATATAGCCATATCTTTTACCTACGTTCTGGCCAAGTCTACACATCCGTTTGCCTGACTTCTGTCTCAAGTCTACACATTCATTGTTAAGGCAAAGTCTATACAATGGCTCAGGGTCTTCAAGTCTTATACATCCACAGTGAATCTTTAAAGTCTGTACAGTGGGTCAACCTGTCAAGTCTATACATCGCTGTTGGGCATCAAAGTCTGCACATTAGCATCAGGCAGCAAGTGTGTACAACACCTTGTGTAGGCACGACAAGTCCATACACTAGCTGCACATTGCACAGCTGCAGGCATTTCAAAGTCTACACACTGCATTGCATGTGAAACTTCAAGCCTGCACATTACACAACATGCGAAGTCACCAAGTGTGTACATTGCATAGCATGCAGGCGTCCAAGTCTGTACATTGGGCTAGTGTCGCAACACTAAGTCTGTACATTGCATCGTCTTAGGCATCGTCTCTCTGCAAGTCTATACAGCCATTGCTTGTGTCACCTTACACGACCAAGTCTGTACAGAGTTGGCATTGCATCTCATTAAGTCTACACATCGTGTAGCTTGCTCGCATAGCCAAGTCTATACATCGGTTGTTCATGCACTGCACATCTTCAAGTCTATACATTGTGTGCACCTGTTGCTGAGTCTATACATCCGTTTGCTCCTTTAGCTTGCACGTACCTAGCAAGTCTATACATCACCCCAATGCCTGCACGCAGAGTCTGTACACTGCGCTGCCAGCCTGCACGTAGCAGCTCTATACATTGCTGATTGCCTGCAATGTAGAGTATGTACATTGCATGCTCGCTGCATCATCAAGTCTAGACATTGCTTCAGGCTGAGCAAGTATATACAACACTTAACCTGATAAGTTCTTATCTGTCTGACATGCACTCTTCGTAGAGGCTAATGAAGGCACGTGATCCGAGGATAAGAACAGTGCCCAGATGAGGACACGTGTACTGACAGCTGCTGGATGCTGCCACGTGGTCTGAAATTTTAGGGCGGGAACTATGGAAGCCACACGCGCCCTTATCCACCTGCTGCTGCTATATATTGAAGCCTTCGTCCTCAGTTGAAGGTTGATCGAAGCCTTGAGAGCAGAAGCAGAAGAGCAGAGTGCAGAGACTTCGATCCAGTAGAAGAGAAGAAGAAAAGAGTGAAGAAAAGAATGAGAGACAGAGAGCAGAGAAGAAGAAGAGAAAGAGGAGAAAGAAGAGAAAGGAAGAGATAGAGAGCTCGAGCAAAGAGTGAGAGATTAGCAGAAGAAGAAGAGAAAGAAGAGAAAGAGAGAAAGAAAGAGAGACAGTGAGATCAAGAGAAGAAGAGTGAAGTCTGAAGATTTGTTTACTGGACCGTGGATCAAATCCAGGTCAGTCTGCTCTGTTGAGAGCTATATTGTGTTTTTCATTTACAGCTTTCCGATTGCTATCTTGTTCTGTTTTCGTTTTCCATTTTATCCCTTCTTGAAGCTGTTAGTCAGCGAATGCAGTGGAGGTCTCCACTGGACAGGTAAAGCTGTAATCCTCAGCTGGCGAGACTTGGTCTTAGACGGGTTAAGCTGTAATCCCCAGCGGGTTCAAGCTGTGAGTGAGCGATGGCTAAGCTGTATTGCCCAACGGAAGCAAGCTGTGATGCTCAGCGGATGGCAAGCTGTGAGGCCCAGCTGATGTATGGCAAGCTGTGATGCCCAGCTGTTCAAGCTGTGAGTCAGCATGAAGCCACACTCGGGTTGAGTGTGGGGTGGATGTAGGTCTGCTGGACCGAACCACCTAAAAACCCCTTGTGCAGTGGTTTGATGTTTCTATCTGTTTACTTCTGCTAGATGATTGCATAGGGGCGCTCCATGTGTTTGATCATAGGTTCAGTAGATGAGTGTCTAATTTGTCTTGTTAGCATTCCAGTTATCAAGTGAGCGAAATCTTAGTTTGATTGCACACTGAGTGTTTGTTTATTTCTGCCATCGCTTATTAGACTTCAAGTTTGTCTAGTTAAGCGAACTGTGCCCATTATATGCTTGAGTGTGATATTGAGATTCCATACTTTTTTGCTTAGTGGCTTATAAGAGAATTCAATTAGATCTTCAGATTGTCTAAATCTGTCTTGTGAGCATAAGTTTTTTATTTGGGTGAATTTTTAAAAGGGCTATATTCATTCACCCCCCCTCTGAATACCTGCACCGAACCCAACAGGTTGCATGGGCAATGTATAGACTTCGAGCTGTAATGTATAGACTTCATGCTGTAATGAACAGACTTTGAGCTGTAATGTACAGACTTTGAGCTGTAATATACAGACTTCGTGCTGCAATGTACCGACTTTGAGCTATAACGTACAGACTTTAAGCTGCAGTGTACAGACTTTGGGCTAGCCAACGTACAGACTTTGGGCTGGCCAACGCACAGACTTCAAGCTGTAATGTACAGACTCTGAGCTGCAATGTACGGACTTTGGGCTGGCCAACGTACAGACTTTGGGTTGGCCGATGTATAGACTTTGAACTGCAGCCAATGGATAATGTACAGACTTTAAGCTACAATGTATAGACTTTGAGTTGGCCAACGTACAAACTTTGGGCTGGCCAACGTACGGACTTTGAACTGCAGCCAAGGGCCAATGTATAGACTTTGGGGCTGGCCAGTGTATGGGCTTGGAGCTGCAATATACATACTTCGAGCTGAAGGATGTATAAACTTGATGTACTGGTTGAATAGACAATGTACAGACTTTGGGGTCCATGGAAGAGCTTGAGGAGGATGTACAGACTTCATGTTATCCCCCCTCCTTCGCCGATACACTCTCCAGCTATCGCCCCAGCGGTGCACCTCCTTCAACCTCCACCGGTACATACCCCCCCCCTCCAGCCCTTCGCCGGCACACCTCCACCCTCCTTCACCGGTACACCCCCCCTTTAGCCCTTCAGCGGTGCCCATCCCCAGCCCTTCGCCGGCACACTCTTCTGCCCACCTTCCTTCAGCAGTACACTCCCTTTTTAGCCCCTCTTTTAACCCGCCAAGGGTCAACTCTCTCAAAAAAAGTAGGGGGGGGGGGTAATACATGAACACATGAATATATGAACATATGGGCATATAATGGCAGCACTGACAAGCTAATAAAAAAATTTGTGATGAGTAAATAAACCTAAACAGATCCATATTAAAAAAAATGATGAACGAAATAAGTGACGATAATAATAATAAAAAGGGAAAAGGGGTAACAACGACAACGGGCAAGATGAGGGAAATCACTCGGAACAGATACGGAAAGAGGAATAAACAACGGAGCAATAAGAACAATAATGATAAAACATTACAAGGTATCAGTAATCCCACATTACAGCCCCATCTCTCCCCGGGACCCGACACAAAAGGAACAATAACGCCGCCCTCTCAGGCCGGGCCCGAGTCTTGGGAATCATCTTGACATGGCTAGGCCCCGACCTGGTCTCAGGCCGACATTTCAATCAGACCGGATTCATTTCCCGCCCCGGATCCCTTCCGAGCTGTTACTAAAAACTGTCGTGCATTTGGCAGACATTTGAACGGGTCCACCCCAGTTTCCGTCGCGTTTCTATCATGGACCCGTGTCCGAATATGAAAAGGGTCCATGAGCGACCGACATGGCTGATGGCTCGTATCCTGATACGGGCTTTAGCGTGATTTATTCCTGTCCCTTTCTCACGCAGTTAGTATTATTTCTTTCGACCGCAGGGTCCCTAATTTCGGTAATTAATCAAGGGTGTTCCCTCGTATGAGGGATGTAAATGACGTCGTGACCTTTATGGCATGACGAGATCTGGTCCCGACACGAACCACACTGTCACGCCCCGAGCGCGGAAGGTACCCGGAGATGCGTGATGAGTTTATATCAATCATGTCAATCAGAGTAGTAGTGTATTCGACACAAAGACAGAGTGCGTAAATATAAAGATAACCCAATCCATTAATTCCTTTAATAAGAATATGTCTATTACAAACCCTTGCAAATACTAGACTCAATAAAATCAAAATACAACGCTTGACTCAAGAAAAATAGAGAAAAGACAGGACTAATTGACGCTTGAGGAGCTCTAACTCTTTCACTCTTGACTTTCCCGATCAGATTGAATTCCCTCATCGTCGGACTTACCTGAAAAGTAGGGAAACACTGAGTGAGCGAACGCTCAGTAGGAAATTATATCTCAAGAACTAGCAATGGGTTTAAGTAATTACATTTTTCCATGAATGCACTATAGCTATGCATGCTCGCAAAATGACAAGATAGAGAGAGTGGATAACAATAAGATAGCAGGAAGTACTAGTCATGAACTTTCAAGAACTTATATCAAAAGATATCAAGATATTCAAGCAAGTAAACTCATCATGTCATGTTGGAATTTGGCTATTTTGTTTCAAGTCAAGCAAGTATACAATTTCCCTTTCTCGGGCCACGCAAGTCATGTAATATCAAGTCAAGTACAAGATTTGTGGAATATTCAATCGAGATAGTCATGCACTTCGGTATAATGCCAATACCGTGATCAATCAACTCCCATGGGCACAAGTACTTTCGGGTGCTCCTCCCAGGACCAGATCGGGCCCTATATGCGCATGTATTAATCATGTATTTTTAACATCCACTTTTGTATATAGCCAATATGGAATTTCAAGGATAAAGCTTGTAGACACGTAGGATAGGCTTTGATAGAATAGAGTCCAAAATATGACACTTGACATAGATATGCAATAATAACGGTACAATCACGATTATCGATAAAAACTAGGTGGAATTGGTTCCCTAACTTGGGTACCATGACAAACAAGTATGGACATTCTTTATATAGAATTGAGGTCCACAAGAACATCAAGTTTAATATAGAATTGGGGTCTACAAGAACATCATAACAATGTTGTTATAGAATTGGGGTTTACAAGAACATCATAACAATGTCATGCTTTACCCCGTTCATTAAGATAATTCTCATATCATACACAGGGCATGACATGAGGGCCGGTATACCATGTTTCTATAGAGTGACATGGCAAATATTGTGTAATGGGTTTTTATGGTACAACCAGCTCAGTCGGCCTTGAGGGAATCCAAGGCTCGAGGAGTCTTACGGAGGTCTCTATGACTAACTCGCTAGTCCAAAGGAACGGAGTGTCCAATGGAGAGCTTGTATGTCAATGAGAGTTAGTGGGTAAACGATAAAACATCATGAAACATGGGACTATATTCACGGACTGGAATATAGTGCCGATACATATAGATATATATATATACATATGAAACCCTCGGTTAACAGTAACAGTGAAAAATAGTGTCACCGAAAAATAGCGACTTAATCTAAGTCATTACTTATCAAATTAACGCCTTCTATAGGGGCGTTTATTTACAAATTTGATGACTTGTACATCAGTCGTCCCTTCAATATTTCTATTCTACAGAAAATCAATATTCTAGAATTTTAACACAAACGCGCCATGGACAGGGGCGTTACTTTTCAATTAGCGCCCTGGTCTGGGGCGTCAGTTCAGTAGGAGACGACCTAGACAAGGTCATGAATTGAAGAATTTACCGATTTTCAGACAATAAAATTTCAGGAAAAAGGGTACATGATCATGACAGGAAAAATAGCAAGATTTCACAGGTATACTCATGCAATATATTAGATTCATAGTTACATAGATATTAAATTTTAAACGTGGGTATTTATTAATTACATGCAATTGACGACTTCTGGGCAGGACGTCAAAACAATAATTAGCGCCCTAGTGTGGGTCGCTTCTTTAAATTAGCGCCCTTGTCAAGGGCGTTTCTTTTTGAAATTACATAGAAACCATCTGAAACTACAATAAAACTATATGCATGCACGACCGATGATATTATTAAGATCTTAAGCTAGTTTGGGCTACGATCTTGAGAAAACCTACCTGATGATCTGTGTGAAGACTCGGTTAAAATTTGTGAAGAGAAAAGGACTCTCTGTTAGTAACAGAGTCTTCTGATTACCGGAGGAAGAAGAAGAAGATGATGATGAAGAACTTCACGTCCTTCCACTATATGGGCGTTCCTTCTAGATGCAGGCAACCTACAGGAGAATAAGATGAAGAACAATTAATATTCTTCATAACTAAAATCGTAGACAGGGGAAGAAGAACATTACCTGTTCTTCATGTACGCAGCAGCAGAGCTTCGACGAAATAGATTTTAGGGTTTGATGGACAAGGATTATTTATAGGGTTTTGGGGAACCCTAATAGAGTTAGAGTTTGATTAAGGGTAGTATTGCCTTGATAGAGTCCTTTCTATATTCTACTAACTCGTACTAATCCATAAACTTTCCCGGGATAGAGTCGAACGAAACTCGAACTGAATTAACGTCTTAAGTGAGGGCGTTGAGTTTAAATTGACGCCTTTGACAATGTCGTTTCTTGCGAAAACGCGCCTAAGCAAAGGGTGTTACGTTTAATTGCCCTTTTATTTATTTTGGTTGTTTGAGAATTGACGCCTTGTCCAGTGGGCGTCCCTTTTTCAATTCACGCCTTAGCCAGAGGCGTTTAATTTTAATTAGCGCCTTGAATCAAGGCGTTATTCACATTTTTGGTTCTATTTATTTGTTCCTCTTGATTTTTCTTTTACTTACTTAAATCTTTTAGCCTATTTTGACTAATTAAGAATTTGTTTATTCTAATTTGATTTATTTTAAAAATCTTTATTTTTCCAGGGTTGCTACACCCTCCCCCACTTAAAAGAATATGGTCCCCAAATTCAATCGCATATACATGTGGAGAGTGTAGAGCCTATTACCTTAAAATAATTCTGGGAATCGTTTCCTCATGGATTCATCGGTCTCCCATGTGGCTTCATGATCAGAACTCTTACTCCATTGTACCTTTAGCATGGGAATAACCTTATTCCTTAGGGTACGTACTTCACGATCTAGTATCTTCATGGGCTTCTGCTCATATGTGAGATCCTTTTGGATCACTAAGTCTCCATGTTCAATAATATGTGATGGATCGTGTACATACTTCTTCAACATAGATATGTGGAACACATTATGAACATCGGACAATTGAGGAGGCAATGCGATGCGATAAGTCACCTCGCCAACTCTTTCCAGTATCTCAAAAGGTCCAATGAATCTTGGTGTAAGCTTGCCCTTAACACCAAATCTCCGTATGCCACGTCCCGGCGATATCTTGAGAAATACATGATCTCCGATTTGGAACTCAAGATCTCTCCTTCTCGTGTCGGCATAAGCCTTTTGCCTAGACTGAGCAACTTCCAGTCTTTCTCGAATCAGTTGTATTCTTTCAGTGGTAACCCTGACCATGTCTGGACCTAGCAGTTGTTTCTCTCCAACTTCGTCCCAGCATAAGGGTGATCGGCAACTCCTTCCGTATAAGGCTTCGAAAGGTGCCATTTGTATACTTGCCTGGTAGCTATTATTGTATGCAAATTCAACTAAAGACAAGTGATCATGCCAGCTTCCATCGAAATCAATGATGCAAGCTCTGAGCATATCTTCAACCACCTGATTAGTTCTCTCGGTTTGACCATCCGTTTGAGGATGAAAAGCTGTACTAAAGTTAAGCCTTGTTCCCAACGAATGTTGTAGTCCCATCCAAAAATGAGAAGTAAAACGGGGATCTCTGTCAGACACGATTGAAACAGGAATACCATATAATCTGACTATTTCCTTGATGTATAATACAGCCAAAACATCAACTGACCATCGGCTCTTTATTGGCAAGAAATGCGCCGATTTAGTCAATCGGTCAATAATAACCCATATTCCATCATGTCCTCCTTTTGATTTAGATAAACCCATAATGAAATCCATACTAATATTCTCCCACTTCCATTTGGGAATATCTAGAGGATGTAATTTTCCAGCAGGCTTTTGGTGTTCCGCCTTGACCTGTTGGCAAGTGAGACAGCGTGATACATAGTCTACTATTTCCCTTTTCATGTTGGGCCACCAAAATTTCCTCTTCACATCTTGGTACATTTTGGTTGATCCTGGATGAATCGTGTACCTTGATCTATGAGCTTCATCTAAGATCTTCTTCTTTAACTCGGGACAATTCGGTATGCAAGTTCTATTCCTGAACATTAATCTTCCTTCACAAGTTATTTGGAAATCAGATTGTCCTTCCAGTTTGCCTTTGATCTCTACTAATATTGGGTCATTATCTTGAAGCGCTCGTATTTCCGATAATAGGTCTGGATGAATGCTTATATGAGATAATGTGACACATTGAAAGTCTGTGTCCATGCTTATATTGAGTTCAGAGAATTGCTCCAGCAATTTCCATTCTTGAATCATACAATTGGCTAACAGTGCTCTCGGCTTTCGACTAAGGGCATCTGCTACATGGTTACCCTTTCCGGGATGATATTGTATATTGAAGTCGAAGTCCTTGAGATATTCTAGCCAACGTCTTTGCCTCATATTTAGTTCCTTTTGTGAAAAGAGATACTTGAGACTCTTGTGATCAGAGTATACAGTAAACTGTACTCCATAAAGATAATGTCTCCATATTTTGAGTGCAAATACCACCGCGGCCAATTCTAAGTCATGGACGGGGTAGTTCTCTTTATGCTTCTTCAATTGACGAGAAGAATAAGCTATAACCTTTCCTTGTTGTATTAGAACACATCCGAGGCCAATGCCAGAAGCATCAGTGTATACCTCGAATTTCTCTCCTTCCATTGGTAACGCTAAGACCGGAGCTGTCGTTAGATGATCCTTGAGATTTTGGAAGCTTCTTTCACATTCCTCACTCCATTCATAACGGATCTCCTTGCGAGTTAGCCTAGTAAGCGGCACGGCGATCTTAGAGAAATCCTTGATGAATCGCCTGTAATAGCCGGCAAGACCTAAGAAACTTCGGATCTCGCTAGCATTGGTCGGTCTTTCCCAATTCTTCACAGCTTCAACCTTTGATGGATCTACAGATAATCCATCCTTTGATATCACATGTCCGAGGAAAGTTACTTCTTCAAGCCAGAACTCACACTTGCTGAGCTTGGCATATAATCGGTTTGTCCTTAATATTTGTAATGCAATCCTCAAATGCTCCTCATGCTCTTCCTTAGTCTTGGAATATATTAATATATCATCAATAAAAACCACCACGAATTGATCTAAATAAGGTCTGAATATACTATTCATTAACTGCAAAAAGGCAGCAGGGGCATTTGTTAGTCCAAAAGGCATAACAACAAACTCATAATGTCCATACCTACTTCTGAATGCGGTCTTATGAATGTCATCATCCTTGATCCTTAGTTGGTGATATCCTGACCTGAGATCAATCTTTGAAAAATACTTGGATCCAGATATTTGATCAAATAACTCATCGATTCTCGGCAGTGGATACTTGTTCTTGATAGTGAGAGGATTCAACTGTCGATAGTCGATGCATAGTCTCATGGATCCATCCTTCTTCTTTACAAATAGCACAGGCGCTCCCCACGGGGAAGTACTCGGTCTAATGAATCCTTTCTTAAGAAGTTTCATTAATTGCTCCTTTAACTCCTTGAGTTCAGCAGGGGATATTCTATAAGGTGCCTTAGAAACAGGTCCAGCACCAGGGACTAAGTCGATGGTGAAGGCCACTTCTCTTTGTGGGGGTAATCCGGGCAAATCTTCTGGAAAACACATCCGAAAATTCTTGCACAACAGGGATATCTTCTATCTTAGTTTCCTTAGCCTCCTTAATCGTGACAAATGCAAGGAAAGATACACATCCTTTCCTTATTAGCTTGCTAGCTCGGAGAGCCGAAATAAGAGGTGACTCGCTCCGACTCTTAGGGCTAGAATAGACTAGTTCTGGAAAGTCCTTGAAAGTAACCTTGCTATTGCGGCAATCGACTGTTGCCTGGTATTTGGATAACCAATCCGCTCCCAGTATGACATCATACTCCTTTAGATCTAAACATATGAGATCGATAGGAAGATTTCTTCCTTTTACCAAGACTTCACAGTTTTGATAATGGTGAGTAATATCGGTTTCGTTTCCGAGAGGAGTAGATAAAATTATTTTCATCCATTCCGGTTCCATAGGTAGTGGGTTAGCAAACTTCTTGAAAATAAAAGAATGTGATGCACCCGTATCAAATAAGACATGTGCATACTTGGAACAAACTTTCAGGGTACCTTCTACTAGTCCGCCTTCTTCTTCTTCGGTCTCCTTAATTGCATGAAGACGAGTGTGAAGTCCCGCGATCAATGACACCCAAGAGGGGGGTGAATTGGGTGATTACCAATTTTAGGAAAACTTTTGGCCTTTTATAAAATATGTGATACAAAGCTATTTAGGAGATTCAAAGTTATATGAACACAAATTGGATTTAACAAACTTTATATGATAAGATATAGATTAAGCAAGATAGATGAAGATAAAACCAGAACAACAATTTAAACTAACGTTTATGTAGAATGGAGATAGAGGAAATAGAGCCAACCACACAATACAAGCACAATGCACAACGGTTTTTAAGGTGGTTCGGATGCACGACGGCAATCCTACGTCCACCCTCACCAAACTCGGTGAGGCTTCACTCGGGGATAAATCCCCAAACGGAGACGACGCTCTAGCCACACACGCAGGACGACACCTGCACACACACACGGGGACGTGCCCCAAACTACACACGGAGACAAGCTCCAACACACACACACACACGGAGATGAACTCTAACACGATCCGACAACCGGATCACTACCACACACACATGCTGCGACAAGTGCAGCAAACCACACACTAAAACAACTGGACATAAGAGATCCACACACACACACGTAGATCTAGGAAGATCTACGCACACACGAATGGAAAACAACACACACACACGACCACGGATCCAACACGATCCACACACACACAGATTCTTCAGTTTATGATGAACATAAATACATTACCCAAAAACATAAATATGATGAGGCTTAGTTTAGAAAACTCCTGTTTTGGGTTCCCCTTGAATGCATGTTACGGATCTTGAACATATCTTCAATCTTCACTTGAACACCTCCTCTTGATCTCCACTTGAATCCCCTTGGATGGCCTACTTGCTTGCTTGCTTGCTTCTTCTTCTTTCTTCTTTGAGCAATCTTCCTTTTAATCCTTGCTTCCTTGCTTGCTTCTTTTCCTTGGAGGATGTTGGCTTCAGATCTACCTTGAATGGCTTGAAGTTGGATGAAGATTGTTGCTGCACGAGGTACTGTTCACGGAGCTACAGTACCCTCTTCCTCCTCCTTGGATAGCCTCCCCTTGGATCTCTTGGATGGTTAGGGTTATGGCTCCAAAAGAGATGTTATATAACTCTTGAAAGGCCCCTTGGACAAGCCCCAGACCAGATCCACGAAATCTGGTGTAATTGGGGGCAAAAGGATTAAAGAAATAGATGGAAAGACCACCCTTCGAACTTGAACCAAAAGTCAACAAAAGTAGGCCTCGGGGCTGGCGGTCGACCGGAACTTTCTGGCGGTCGACCGCTATTGAGAAACACTGCAAACGGGTGATCCCAGGGAAATCCGGTCGACCGGGATTGGCCTGGCAGTCGACCGTGCTACAGTGTCGACCTGGCTACAGTGAAATTCCTGACTTAAAGATTTCACCCTCAAACTCCATTGCAACCCTTCCAAACTTTGTGGCATCAAGCTTCTTTGATCTTGGAGGGATTATACAAAGAATTTAACCTACAAAACCATGATAAAAATGATTAGAACTTTAGCTTAATAATCAAGATGATGAATGTATGAAATGCATACATGAAAGCCCATGTTCAAGGTGCATACAAACACTTGAACCATAAAAGGTTTAAGCTAAAGGTGAAGAATTATTTCTATGCAAGTGAGCAAAGTATGAGAGCAATTTAGCCATGCACATATACAAGTGAACACTTTGAAAACATGATTGACTAAAGATCAAGATACATAGATATGCATGTCCAATATGAATGCATCATGTAACCAAGCTCCATGAAAAGTATGCATAGGAAGCATTCAATGCACATGTTCAACTCAATCATATTCAACCAATCAATATGAACAATCAACCATTTAGTTAGCATCAAAACCATAGCAATACACACTAAGTTTAGTTATCATCAAAATCATAGCTCAACAATCTCCCCCTTTTTGATGATGACTAATTTAGTGATGAATGAGGACAAACTTAGTGATGATGATAAACTAAATGATGATACAACATGTTCTTCTCCCCCTTACACATGGCAATCATGAATCTTTTTCTCCTGACAAGGGTAATCAAGAATCATCACAAAGGCAAGCATGAATCATCTTTTTCTCCCCCTTTGACATTATCAAAAAGTGGGATAAGGCAAGTCTTTCTTTCCCTGTAACATGAGCAACAATATCAACAAGTCGGTGGAAGCCAAAGTAGGAAGAACAAGTTTATCTCCCTTTGAAATAGCAATAACCCATCTTATCAAATCAGAAGAAGCAAGGGCAAAATCATGGACGAACAAATCAACATGATTCCAATCAGATGAGTTCAATTGGTGATTAGTCTCACAAGATAAAATGACACCATTTAAAGCAAATACCGTCAAGCATGTATAGAAACCAATTGAAGGTGGTGGTTGGCCTCAAGGATATGAACCAGTGGAGCAAGATGTTCACAAGATGAGGTGTTCAGCATGATAGCATTCAAAATCTAGATCCCATGGTAGATTTTCACAACAAGCAAGAGCATGAGGGCATACCAAAAGAATTTTATTTGGTTTTTAAATTTCTGATTTTTGTATTTTAGTTTGAAATGCATGAAACTATGTATATGCAGATGATGACTCATGAAGTGCATACAATGCAACCAAACAGTTACATATAAACATACATGCAATCTCCCCCGTACATATATAACAAGGGAATGGGTATTGGAGAGATGCAAGAGAGTCATGACAGCCGGAGTGCACATGAGTAGCACATGGGAAATTGTGTAATCATATAGGAGATACATGCAATTGCTAAAGTAGTCAATCAATTTTCTGAATCCATAATGAATCAAATTTCTAGATGTGTAAGTGAGTAACATGAAAAATGATAGTTGCAGTATGGATATTCAGATTTTCAGATCAACACAATGAGACATTTCACAGACTGCACTTCAATTTTTGATAACAACGTATTGGAGGCTACGCTCTACCACAATGAGTTTTCAGCAACATTTTGCAACTCAAGATAGATATATTTTTCAAGAGTGATCAAGTTCAAATAATTCCTTTTTACACGAGTAGACGCATGGAGCTCATGCCAGAATCCCCGGTTACTCAGAATATTGAACCATTTCACCTCTTTTTGAATAAATATACTAGTCAACACTTTTCAGATATGAACCACATCACGTCTCAGGTGACATGTGCCCAGTTTACTCAGTGAGACCGAGCATTGCTCTATCTTTCATTTTCATCTCAGATTTTTCAACAAAGATGGGTAGGCAGCTTTTTCCTCAACTGTCTCTTCAACATATATGCAGCAAATTTAACATCTCGAGAGGGTTGAAAAGAAATTCATATATCCTTATCATTAACACTCATTTTCACATTTGTGCATGAAGTGTACGAATTTGATTCAGCATGTATACCGAAAATATCATGAATACATAATAATATAACTCCCCCTAAATAGATGCACTTTTATTCCCCCAAAGTGTACAATATGAAGCACACCGATAATGACTCAATTGCAACATTATTTATCAAGAAGGCATAAGGTCAAAAGAAATTTCAAGGATGGGGGTGAATAGCATATAATAACACACAAGCACACATTTGGAGTTTATGCAAATGCATTGTGACATGCATGTGAGCAATGTGATGTCAATTTGATACCAATTGAATGGATAAATTGATACCAATTGAATGGATGCTAACAAAATGAACTAAGTGCGACTGATGCATGAGTTCTAATGCAATGCAAAAATTAACATGGGTGCAAGGTGTGTGTTTTTGGTTTTTCACTTGAGTAAACTAAATGCACCTAATGCATTGGATTCTGATGCATGCAACATATAACTATATGAGAATGAAAGACAGGATGCAAAAATAAGATGAGAGCTTTGATTTTTCAAGCCAGTGTGACAACAATCTTATTGAGATCAACCACATTCTATTCATGAATCAGCAGCCATTCTTTATGACATGACCTTTTTGAATAAGGGTGCATAAATGATCAAAAATAAGCAAAGCAACCCGAATTTCAGAATTGTTCAAAAACATATTTTCAAAGGTCTTTCACAAGTTTTGAAATGTGAATTCATCCAAAAGTCAAATGTATGGATCATTTAATCACAAGCATATTTTCAATTTTCATAACTCAGCTCAAGGATTCTTTCAAGAGTCAATCAATCACAAGCCAGTCAAGATCTCGTACGAGGCGGAGATTTTAGTCCAAAGACCCAACTCAACGCATAGGGAATACTTCCAAGTGGATATAATCCACTCTTTCACAAACGCCATTTGATATACCAGATATGTAATTCAATTCGAGTGTGTTGATAAGGATGAATTACCTTGGTTCAGAAGACAAGATTGGAAGCCTTCAATTACTAAGATCACCAACCTCGCGGAGGTTGATATTTCAGATTTTACTTTCTTACCTTTGCCTTGAGAATCTTTTTTCTTGCAAGTCTTTCACTTATTGAACCCATCCTTTGTTAATAGAGATGCACACTTTTCACACCATGTCTTGGATACTATCAAGATCACTTCCTATCTCCCGGTGGTGGATTGAGGAAAATTTTATCATTTTCATCCTTGCAAGGTATTCCTCATTTGATTCAAGCTTGGTCATGGCCAGCCCATCAGCACTTGGATTTTGGGAGTGTAATCTGCATTCAAGAAGAACATAGTTGATTTGTCAATTTCGATTCAAATTGATTAACAATGACATGACAAATTCATTTTAACAACCAACATCCCCTAGACAGCTCTAGATGCAATGCATGACTCATGTGTGAACCTAAACATTAATCCCATATGATGAATGTGGTTCCTCCCCCTTAGTGTGTGTATGAATGCAAGATGTTCAGTAACAGTCCAATGCCATATGCATCCTTTTGAGTAAATGACTCATAGTACCATGCAGAGAACTTAGATCCGAAGATCACCTCACGCGTAGTGATAGCTTTCAGATAGGCATAACCTACCCTTCCACTTCTCACCATTTGATATACTATGTAGTCAAGGATGATGAAGGCAGGAGGATTGCTATGCATTATGATAGGAATTCACAATGTTCAACTTATGCAAGATAGTACGTGAAAGAGTGTATGCAAACATAAAATATGTAGTGAAGTCATGATCTGAAGAATCTTCAAGCTTTCCTACAACAAGATGCTATATGACAAGTGATATATGCACAAATATGCAAACAACTATGAATGAAATGCATGTGCAGACATATGCAAGATTACGTGACTATATGACTCAGAGTAAGTCAAAACATGACAGAGTCATTACAGAAAGTAGGAGGGATATCACCTGATCTTCAAATCTAATTTTTGATTTTTATTCCAACCTGACTTATGCCACTTAGCTCATGTACTTTTCCCTCTTGTTGAAAATAGATTTCATACTTTACACTCCATGGCACACCTGCAAAACAGATTTCTTATTTGACATTCTTAGGTACCCAAACCATCTTGGGTCCTTGTGGGTTAGCAGCATCTTTGGCACGTGGCTTCCACTTCTTACCAACACTCCAATCATCAATTTTCTTCACAAGAAAATAATCATACTTAGCATTTCCAGATTTGCTAAAGTGATGTGAGGAAACATGTGGCATTACAGTTTTCTTTCTCATTGGCTCTACTGGTTTATGTATGTGAGCATGACGTGTTGAGTGAAAGCTCATTTTCTTCATGAGTAACCAGCATTGTGACTTTGTGTGACCTTTTCTACCACAATGATTACAATGTATGGAAGGTTTTGTGGTGAATGCTTTCTTTAGATTTTTCAAACTAGCCTGATTTCTACATGCTCTCAAATCATCATTCTTCATAATGAAACAATCATACATCATGTGTCCAAGTTTTCCACAGTAAAGACATGCGACATTTATTTTCTTAGATGCATGGAAGTTTACATGAGTATTTCTAGCATGCACATTCTGGACATCCACACTCTTTTTCAGATTTGATTGAGTTTTTGACATGGTGTGTTCATGGGAGTGAGATGTGGAGGTGCTGGGTGCACAAGCGGTATGAACAAAAGAAGTGTGTAGCTTGTTCTCAAATTTCTTTTTGTTCACTGGATTAAAACCCAACCCTTCTTTTTGAAAGTTCACTTTCATGCCCAGCAATTTATCCAAGTTTTCTTGGCCATTCACAAATTTAGACAATAAACCATTCAAGTCAGAAATTTCTTTTTCAAGAGATGAAATGTGCAATTCAGAGGACGCCATCTTATTTTCACACGAATTGATTTGTTTATATAACGTAACATTGATGGTTTTATGACTTTCTATTTCTTGCAACAAGGCATGAACTTTTTCAGATTCATCAATATTCACAAATTTTCCTTTTTCAAAAACAAGCAATCTTTCAGAAATGGCCTTGTTCAATTCCTTCAGTTTCTCATTTTCTTTAACAAGCCTTTCATCATGAATCAGTTCATTTATCAAGTTTGATCATCGGCCATAGAATTCAATTTTACAGTCATCTCCTTGTTTTCATTTCTTAAGGAACATATTTGATCTTTGTGAAATTCAATGTCAAACATATGAGCCTCAATCATTTCCTCTAAATGTGAGCATTTCTTACATGAGGAAACAAGGTTATTTTGTTCAACACTTTTTCTCAATTTCTTATTTTCAGATTTTAACTTCTCGTATTTTTCAGCGAGAGCATCATATCCAATCAACAAATCTTCATAGCTAACTTCTTCATCATCATCAGAATCAGAATTTACCTTTGAGCTTGATTCGATTTGTTGATCACTGCCTTGATCACTTGTGCCTGCCACAAGGCATTGGTCTTCATGCTCTTCCCGGACTTTGGTTAAACCATCCAAGATGTCCTTCGCGGACCTTCAATGGGAGACAAAAGGAAACTGATTAGAATTGACTGCAGCAGTGAACAATTTTAAGGCCAACTGATTTTGATCATGTTTAAGCCTTTGATTTTCAATCCAGACATTTTTGTCTTTAGGCAATTCATGAGGACCATATGAGATAAGCTTCCATAGCTTAGGGTCGTATGAATTGATTAAACTGAGCATTCTTCCTAACCACAAATCGAAATTGCAACCATCAAACACCGGTGGAGAATTCAAGGTATACATAATGGTAGTCATTGATCTGGATCACTCTAGATCGTTAGATCTATGAAATTAGAGCCTTGGCTCTGATACCAATTGAAGTCTCGCGATCAATGACACCCAAGAGGGGGGTGAATTGGGTGATTACCAATTTTAGGAAAACTTTTGGCCTTTTATAAAATATGTGATACAAAGCTATTTAGGAGATTCAAAGTTATATGAACACAAATTGGATTTAACAAACTTTATATGATAAGATATAGATTAAGCAAGATAGATGAAGATAAAACCAGAACAACAATTTAAACTAACGTTTATGTAGAATGGAGATAGAGGAAATGGAGCAAACCACACAATACAAGCACAATGCACAGCGGTTTTTAAGGTGGTTCGGATGCACGATGGCAATCCTACGTCCACCCCTCACCAAACTTGGTGAGGCTTCACTCGGGGATAAATCCCCAAACGGAGATGACGCTCTAGCCACACACACAGGACGACACCTGCACACACACACGGGGACGTGCCCCAAACTACACACGGAGACAAGCTCCAACACACACACACACACGGAGATGAACTCCAACACGATCCGACAACCGGATCACTACCACACACACATGCTGCGACAAGTGCAGCAAACCACACACTAAAACAACTGGACATAAGAGATCAACACACACACACGTAGATCTAGGAAGATCTACGCACACACGAATGGAAAACAACACACACACACGTAGATCTAGGAAGATCTACGCACATACGAATGGAAAACAACACACACACACACGACCACGGATCCAACATGATCCACACACACACACAGATTCTTCAGTTTATGATGAACATAAATACATTACCCAAAAACATAAATATGATGAGGCTTAGTTTAGAAAACTCCTGTTTTGGGTTCCCCTTGAATGCATGTTACGGATCTTGAACATATCTTCAATCTTCACTTGAACACCTCCTCTTGATCTCCACTTGAATCCCCTTGGATGGCCTACTTGCTTGCTTCTTCTTCTTTCTTCTTTGAGCAATCTTCCTTTGAATCCTTGCTTCCTTGCTTGCTTCTTTTCCTTGGAGGATGTTGGCTTCAGATCTACCTTGAATGGCTTGAAGTTGGATGAAGATTGTTGCTGCACGAGGTACTGTTCACGGAGCTATAGTACCCTCTTCCTCCTCCTTGGATAGCCTCCCCTTGGATCTCTTGGATGGTTAGGGTTATGGCTCCAAAAGAGATGTTATATAGCTTTTGAAAGGCCCCTTGGACAAGCCCCAGACCAGATCCACGAAATCTGGTGTAATTGGGGGCAAAAGGATTAAAGAAATGGATGGAAAGACCACCCTTCGAACTTGAACCAAAAGTCAACAAAAGTAGGCCTCGGGGCTGGCGGTCGACCGGAACTTTCTGGCGGTCGACCGCTACTGAGAAACACTGCAAACGGGTGATCCCTGGGAAATCCGATCAACCGGGATTGGCCTGGCGGTCGACCGCGCTACAGTGTCGACCTGGCTACAGTGTCGACCTGGCTACAGTGAAATTCCTGACTTAAAGATTTCACCCTCAAACTCCATTGCAACCCTTCCAAACTTTGTGGCATCAAGCTTCTTTGATCTTGGAGGGATTATACAAAGAATTTAACCTACAAAACCATGATAAAAATGATTAGAACTTTAGCTTAATAATCAAGATGATGAATGTATGAAATGCATACATGAAAGCCCATGTTCAAGGTGCATACAAACACTTGAACCATAAAAGGTTTAAGCTAAAGGTGAAGAATTATTTCTATGCAAGTGAGCAAAGTATGAGAGCAATTTAGCCATGCACATATACAAGTGAACACTTTGAAAACATGATTGACTAAAGATCAAGATACCTAGATATGCATGTCCAATATGAATGCATCATGTAACCAAGCTCCATGAAAAGTATGCATAGGAAGCATTCAATGCACATGTTCAACTCAATCATATTCAACCAATCAATATGAACAATCAACCATTTAGTTAGCATCAAAACTATAGCAATACACACTAAGTTTAGTTATCATCAAAATCATAGCTCAACAGAGTGTTCTTGGTTACCGGGCGCTTTCCGTCACTGGTTTGATCATTAAGTAATGGGCAATCGGGAATCCGATGCTCACGGCTCCCGCAACGAAGACATGCTCCAAGTTTCCTCCAGCACTCTTCGGCTTTATGACCAGCCTTGTCACAATGCTTGCATATTATATTCGAAGGTGTAGTAGAGATAGAGAAGGGCTTGGTCTTCTTAAATTTTTGGTCTTGAGAAGAAGTACCTCCAGTGCTAGGCCTCTTCTTGAAGTTGGGTTTAAAGGAACCCGAACTTGTAAGTTGTTCCTTCTTATCCTTCCCACGGATTCTATCTGATAGCTCCATGGCATCTTCTAATAATTGAGCTCGGCGTACTATCTCTGAGTAGACCTGAATATCCATTGGCGCCAGCTGGGTAATATATTGGGGCCTGAGCCCATTAAGGAACCTCCTAGCTTTCATCTTCTCGGTGCTAACTAAGTGCTTAGCATACCGAGACAATCTAGAGAATTGTGCCTCGTACTCCGCCACCGATAATGACCGTTGCTTGAGTGCGGCAAATTCGGTAGCTTTCTTTTCTTGGACTCGGTCTGAAAAATATTTATTGTTGAAATGTTCAACAAATTCTTTCCAAGTAATTTGGTCTTGATTTATAGTAGCTTCGACTGACACCCACCAGCATCGGGCCTCCCTTTCTAGTTGGAAAGTAGCTAATAAGACTTTATCTTGATCCATGCACCGCATAACACGGAATATACGCTCCGTCTCCCTGATCCAGTGCTCTGTGTCATCCGGATCAGTAGAACCCATGAATTTGGGAGGGTTCATGTTCTTGAAGACTTGGTGGAGACTTCCGGCTCGTTGTGCACCTCCCTGTGCTACTTGTTGCAGCACTTGGGTCATGCCTTGGAGTGTACGCTGCATGTTGCGCCACTGAGCACGTTCGGCAGCCATTATCCTACAATTACAATAACTATGTTAGTATATACTCGCGTTAAGGGCTTTTAAGTTTTTATGTTAACTCAACCCTTGGTTCTACCCAATCTCACTGGTTAAAGGTTTGAACCTATCCTTGGACTTGGGTTTTGCTAGGAATTGAATACCCTAGGCTCTGATACCACAAAAACTGTCACGCCCCGAGAGCGGAAGGTACCCGGAGATGCGTGACGAGTTTATATCAATCATGTCAATCAGAGTAGTAGTGTATTCGACACAAAGATAGAGTGCGCAAAAATAAAGATAACCCAATCCATTAATTCCTTTAATAAGAATATGTCTATTACAAACCCTTGCAAATACTAGACTCAATAAAATCAAAATACAACGCTTGACTCAAGAAAAATAGAGAAAAGATAGGACTAATTGACGCTTGAGGAGCTCTAACTCTTTCACTCTTGACTTTCCCGATCAGATTGAATTCCCTCATCGTCGGACTTACCTGAAAAGTAGGGAAACACTGAGTGAGTGAATGCTCAGTAGGAAATTATATCTCAAGAACTAGCATTGGGTTTAAGTAATTACATTTTTCCATGAATGCACTATAGCTATGCATGCTCGCAAAATGACAAGATAGAGAGAGTGGATAATAATAAGATAGCAGGAAGTACTAGTCATGAACTTTCAAGAACTTATATCAAAAGATATCAAGATATTCAAGCAAGTAAACTCATCATGTCATGTTGGAATTTGGCTATTTTGTTTCAAGTCAAGCAAGTATACAATTTCCCTTTCTCGGGCCACGCAAGTCATGTAATATCAAGTCAAGTACAAGATTTGTGGAATGTTCAATCGAGCTAGTCATGCACTTCGGTATAATGCCAATACCGTGATCAATCAACTCCCATGGGCACAAGTACTTTCGGGTGCTCCTCCCAGGACCAGATCGGGCCCTATATGCACAGGCATTAATCATGTATTTTTAACATCCACTTTTGTATATAGCCAATATGGAATTTCAAGGATAAAGCTTGTAGACACGTAGGATAGACTTTGATAGAATAGAGTCCAAAATATGACACTTGACATAGATAGGCGATAATAACAGTACAATCATGATTATCGATAAAAACTAGGTGGAATTGGTTCCCTAACTTGGGTACCATGACAAACAAGTATGGACATTCTTTATATAGAATTGAGGTCCACAAGAACATCAAGTTTAATATAGAATTGGGGTCTACAAGAACATCATAACAATGTTGTTATAGAATTGGGGTTTACAAGAACATCATAACAATGTCATGCTTTACCCCGTTCATTAAGATAATTCTCATATCATATACATGGCATGACATGAGGGCCGGTATACCATGTTTCTATAGAGTGACATGGCAAAGATTGTGTAATGGGTTTTTATGGTACAACCAGCTCAGTCGGCCTTGAGGGAACCCAAGGCTCGAGGAGTCTTACGGAGGTCTCTATGACTAACTCGCTAGTCCAAAGGAACGGAGTGTCCAATGGAGAGCTTGTATGTCAATGAGAGTTAGTGGGTAAACGATAAACATCATGAAACATGGGACTATATTCACGGACTGGAATATAGTGCCGATACATATAGATATATATATATATATACATATGAAACCCTCGGTTAACAGTAACAGAGAAAAATAGTGTCACAGGAAAATAGCGACTTAATCTAAGTCATTACTTATCAAATTAACGCCTTCTATAGGGGCGTTTATTTACAAATTTGACGACTTGTACATCAGTCGTCCCTTCAATATTTCTATTCTGTAGAAAATCAATATTCTGGAATTTTAACACAAACGCGCCCTGGACAGGGGCGTTACTTTTCAATTAGCGCGCTGGTCTGGGGCGTCAGTTCAGTAGGAGACGACCTAGACAAGGTTGTGAATTCAAGAATTTACCGATTTTCAGACAATAAAATTTCAGGAAAAAGGGTACATGATCATGGCAGGAAAAATAGCAAGATTTCACAGGTATACTCATGCAATATATTAGATTCATGGTTACATAGATATTAAATTTTAAACGTGGGTATTTATTAATTACATGCAATTGACGACTTCTGGGCAGGGCGTCAAAACAATAATTAGCGCCCTAGTGTGGGTCGCTTCTTTAAATTAGCGCCCTTGTCAAGGGCGTTTCTTTTTGAAATTACATAGAAACCATCTGAAACCACAATAAAACTATATGCATGCACGACCGATGATATTATTAAGATCTTAAGCTAGTTTGGGCTACGATCTTGAGAAAACCTACCTGATGATCTGTGTGAAGACTCGGTTAAAATTTGTGAAGAGAAAAGGACTCTCTGTTAGCAACAGATTCTTCTGATTACCGGAGGAAGAAGAAGATGATGATGATGAAGAACTTCACGTCCTTCCACTATATGGGCGTTCCTTCTAAATGCAGGCAACCTACAGGAGAATAAGATGAAGAACAATTAATATTCTTCATAACTAAAATCGTAGACAGGGGAAGAAGAACATTACCTGTTCTTCACGTACGCAGCAGCAGAGCTTCGACCAAATAGAGTTTAGGGTTTGATGGACAAGGATTATTTATAGGGTTTTGGGGAACCCTAATAGAGTTAGAGTTTGATTAATGGTAGTATTGCCTTGATAGAGTCCTTTCTATTTTCTACTAACTCGTACTAATCCATAAACTTTCCCGGGATAGAGTCGAACGAAACTCGAACTGAATTAACGTCTTAAGTGAGGGCGTTGAATTTAAATTGACGCCTTTGACAATGTCGTTTCTTGTGAAAACGCGCCTAAGCAAAGGGTGTTACGTTTAATTGCCCTTTTATTTATTTTGGTTGTTTGAGAATTGACGCCTTGTCCAGTGGGCGTCCCTTTTTCAATTCACGCCTTAGCCAGAGGCGTTTAATTTTAATTAGCGCCTTGAATCAAGGCGTTATTCACATTTTTGGTTCTATTTATTTGTTCCTCTTGATTTTTCTTTTACTTAAATCTTTTAGCCTATTTTGACTAATTAAGAATTTGTTTATTCTAATTTGATTTATTTTAAAAATCTTTATTTTTCCAGGGTTGCTACACACACAATCGTCTGACGAAGTCAGATCGAGCGCACCATGGGCTCTTCGGAGCCCGAATAAATCGTCACTTCGGTGACTGGCACGCCCACGCACTTAATAGACGAATCAACCATCCCCGAAGAGACGAGCATAATAGACGAACGGAAAGTGCATCCACAAGTCTGGCACGCCCGGTGGGACCAATCCACCCTTCCTCTCTTTGCCAGAATTAGGGGCCCCGCGGCCCCCTTCTTGTAACACTAATTGCGCTACTTTCTTAAATGCAGGAGAGAATTGCATCATGGTGCCGACGATGGCTATCACTTGCGGCCCTCAAGTCGTTGAGAACCATGTCCGAGGTAGCTACCTGGCGGTCCCCCTCAACTTCGGGAGCTTCCCTCCCACTGTGGGCTTCCCCAACTTCTTGGGGGTGGCTTTTGCCAACATTCTCGATGTGAAGGCACCCGAGGAAACACAGGAAAGGCGATCCACAGGAAAGTTCTCTACTGATCTGAGAATTCAGGTACTGTACAACAGTAGCTTCAAAATTAGTTAAGGCCCAGATCCGTGAAGATCCAGCTACTCTCTCTAGTCCTATCTTGAAGGATTTCAAGAGAGCTTTCCATCGGTACCTCCTGATCGTCGATCCGACATCGGGGTTGGTCGTAGCGAGCGATCTCGTCGGGTCGCGCGCTGAAAAATAGAACCGGCAGATCCGTGGCCGGTTATTCCGACCGGTGCCGATCGGAGCCGTCCGGCCTCCGGCCGGCGAATCAGCGTGCCGCCATCCCGGGGAGCGCTTCCCCAAGTGTCCCCACTACAGCGGTGCCACCGGGTCCCACACGGCCCCTCCGGCCAGCACGCGGGTCCCACAGTCACGAGTTCGGGTGCTGCCAAAGCTACGCGAGAAGCCGCCCGTCAACCCGAAATCGGTCCTCCCGGGCCCCATTGTGTCACCCTTTACCTCCCTGCGTGGAGTGGGCCATAAATTCATTGCTGTAATATTTGTGTACTAATTGTCCCGGGAGTACGAGTTTCGGCCGGGTCCGTCTTCCCCACGCCGGGAGCGTGGAGGTATCGTATTCGCTCCCTGACTCGGCATTTGCTTTACTCATATATACTTGTTTATGCCGCTGCTAGAGAGCATGTGTAGGGATATCTAGCTCGCTATATATTGTTTATTACCGCTGCTGCGAGAGAGTGCGTGACCGTCCCGTGACCCGATCCGGGCACGAAAGAGAGCCGACCACCCTAGCTCATTGCCGATTTCTCAACCGGGCACGTCCGACGCTTCCCTCGCTAAGGGACAATCGCGAGCTTGTCGTGTCTGTGGTCTGTCCCGCATCAAAAAGTCTGTGACTGTATGCTCAAATAAACAGGTTGAAAGCCAGTTAAAATTAAAAGTCAACGCACAGTCAACAAGAAAAGTCAACATGGTCAATGAAGTCAATGCACAGTCAATGGAATTGTCAATAGTCTTGGTTGGCAAGTCAAAGTCTAAGACAGTGCAAGTTGACAACCAAGGTCGATGCTACTTCAATCTGTACGCAACCAAGGTCGATGCTACCTCAGTTACTGTAGAACCAAAGTCGATGCATGTACTGTTCATATGAAGAGCCAAGGTCGATGCTACTTCAATCTGGACGCAACCAAGGTCGATGCAACATCAGTTACTACAGAACCAAAGTCGATGTATGTACTGTTCATATGAATAGCCAAGGTCAATGCTATTTCAATCTGCACGCAACCAAGGTCGATGCTACCTCAGATACTGCAGAACCAAAGTCGATGCATGTACTGTTCATATGGAGAGCCAAGGTCGATGCTAGTTGTGTTCTTCGTACAGCCAATGTCAGTGCTAGTTGTAGCATTGTGCCTGCACATAAGTCGGTGCTAGCTTGGTCAGTGCAGTTATAAGGTCGATGTTAGCATCAAGGTTCATAAAGTGCTAGTTCAGGTGTCATACGCATACATAAGTCATTGCAGGCTTTCGTCTCGCACACATAAGGTCGGTGAATATTGACATATGCATAGACTCAGGTCGATGCTAGTTAACTGGGGACTGATGAAGGTCGATGCACATGTACTTACAAGGTCAGTGCACCTTTTGGCCTTTGGCAAACAAGGTCGGTGCATCTTTACTCATTCAGCAAACAAGTCGGTGCAGCTTCTGAAGGAAGGTCGGTGCACATCTTCTACAAGGTCGGTGCAATCTTTCTCAAGCACAGAGGAAGGTCGATGCAAGCTCTTCACTAGCACCGTGAAGGTCTGAGCATACTCTTCCGTGTAACGTGTTTGATGAAATGCTTGAGTGAGCAAGTGGCAGTAGTGGGACCTAAGTAAATTTGTCTGAACTCATGGCAATCACGTGTGCTCGAACTAGAGAGGAGGCACATGTTCCTAAGTCAACACTTGATGAACACGTGATCCGAGGGTGCTATGTTAGAAATATTCTTCTCTCTCCTGCCACCTGGTCCAATAAAAATAAAAGGGCATCAAATCATTCTTTCCAAATGGGTTTCGATACTCTGTCTTATATAAATAGACTCTCATCCTTCGAAGAAGTGTGGGGAGCAAGAAAGGAAGAGAAAGGCGTGTGCAGAAGAAAGAGTAAAAAAATAGAAGTAGCAGCCTCCAGAGAAGAGAGCCAGAAGAAGAAGAAGAAGGGATAGCTGAGAGTGATGAGCAGAGAAAGAGAAAAGAGAATGAGCAAGATGAGAAGAGAGAGATCGAGTTTGAAGCAGCCAGTGCTATATTGAATACCTATTCATGTATTGACTCGTGGATCAAATCCAGAGTCATTGGAGCTATATATGTTTTTGCTTTCCTCTTTTTTTTTCTCATTTGTTCTTTTTCCATTTCCTTACTACTTTCCGATTCTCTGGTTTGGGATCGGGGTTCCTCCTGTGGATTCAGGAGAAGGGAGACGGTGTCTCCGGTTGCTAGTGACGGGGTGTCACTAGTGGTTCCCCTCCGGTTTGGAGGAAGGGAGGATTGGTCCTCCGGTTTTTGAGTAACTGGGTGTTACTCAAGTTTCTTTATGATTTCATCATAAGAAGAGAGGAGAGTGTTCCTCTGGGTCAAGCAGTTAGGCAGCATTTGTAGCAGACTGAGTCTGCATCTACTTTGGTAAGGAAGCCTCACTCTAGTTTGGAGTGAGAGGTGGATGTAGGCGGACTGGTGTCTGGCCGAACCACCTAAAAATTATGTATGCAGTGGTTTGATAGTGCGTTTGTCCATTTCTTCTACCTCCTTCACAGGGTTGATCTGTATGTTTGGTTGAATGTGTCTTGCTCGATGTATGGTTGTTTGATCCTTCGATATTGTGAGTTGTCTGTTTGTGAGAGTGAATGATCACTATCATTCACTCGCTTATCAGTTGAGGTTTCTCCTCTTCGAAGATCTTTTTTTGTGTTATCTTCTTAATATCTATAGTTGTGAAGTGTTGGCCCGTGAGCTTAGCAAAATAGTAGGTTGCGCGTGCTTGCTAAGTGTTCGATTGTGAGTTGCAATTGAACATCTATTCGGTTTGAATCAGCTAGCTTTATTTTCGCACGTATATGATTTTGAGAGCTTTAATTAAACGAAATTTTCAAAAAGATCTATTCACCCCCCTCTTGATCTATTTTCCATGTTCCACCCATTCTAACAATTGGTATCAGAGCAGGTTCTGGTACCCCAGATCCAGCGATCTACGGTGAATCTTGCTGTTCTTAAGTGCTCTTTTGTGTGTTGATTCATAGCTCTTGGTTAATCGCTCTTGAATTTATCTATGGCTCGTCCTTCTGTGTTTGATGGTTCTGATTTTGCTGCATGGCTTGGCAGTGTGTGCACATTTGCAAATGATGTAAATCCAAACCTCTGGAATCTTATTTCCAAAGGCCCACACAGACTGCCCAAAGATGTGTCCAAATGGATAGATATACATAGAATGAAAAATAATGAAAATATTAGAGCTCTCAATATCTTGAGAAATGTCGTTGATCATAGTGTCTTTCGTTTTGTCTCCACTTGCTGGTCTGCAAAAGAAATCTTGGACAGGTTGAAAGCAGCCGCAACTTCAACCAAGAAGACAAAACCAGGTGAAGATAGATGCATGATGGCTGACAATAATGATCGAAGCAGCGATCAAAATGAAGAAGAGGATGATGATCTGGTAAACCCCTTCGATAACTTCACCTTAGATGATTGGGAGGATGCATATGATGAGTTGTTAGAAAGGTATGAAAGATTAAGTAAAATAAATAAATCCTTGAAAAAGAATTTACTTGAAGCTGCTAACTCCAACTCTGAAGATGTTGATATTGAGACGTTGAAAACTGAGAATGAAATTTTCAGAAAACAACTGAACAACCTTGATTCAATTGATTTAGAACTAGAACAATTAAAATCTGAAAATGACAGACTGAGAAAACATGTAAAAGATCTTGTCAAAGCAGAAGTGGACAATTTGCAATCTGAGAATAATTGTCTTAAGAAACAAATTAAAGAATTCAAATCTAAAAATGCTTGTTCTGACATGGCTGCTTGTAATAAGTGTTTGTTTCTAAGAGAAATTAATGAATCTCTCCAGTTAGATGTCCAATGGGATAAAGACTTAATTGCATCCTTGAGGGAAGAGAATAAAATCTGTTGGATAAAAACTTGGAAACTGAATAGAGAGTGGAAGAATTAAATGAACAGCTAAGTTCTATCTCTAATGATAAAAATCTTGCTGAGCAGATCAAAGAATTAAGGTCTGAAAATGAAAAATTGAATGTAATGCAAAAGGGGTATGAAGAATTGAAGCAGTTGAACACTGCTATGTCTGAGAGGCTTCTTGTCCTAGAAAAAGGAAAATGTGTTGTTAATGAAAATCAAGTTGAAAAAGAGCTCAAACTGGAACAAGAAGTTGAGAAATATCAAACTGCAAACAAGATGCTAAATGAGTGTGTTAATTGTAGTGAACAAGAGATTGCAAGTTATGACATACATATTGTATCTCTGAAAAATGAAATTAAGGAACTAAAGAATTCCTTGTCTAGATTTGTTGAAGGTTAAGATAATTTGGATAAGTTGCTGGGAATGAAAGTAAATTTTCAGAAGGAAGGGTTGGGCTATAACTCTGTAAATAAAAAGAATTTTAAAAACAAAATTCAAACATCCTTTGTTTCCAGTTCTCATTCTCACAGTTCTCCGAACCAACTTGTTATTCAATTTACTGCTCAGAAAACTTCAAAAATAACTGAAAAATAAAAAGAAAAGAACAAAAATGTTCCTGCTACCTCTTGGCATGCTGTTCATAAGTCATCCACATACACACATGCACACAAGAAATTCATGACATGCCATTACTGTCACACTATTGGTCATCAAATGCATGAATGTAGATTAATGGACCTAGATGATTTGAATGCTAGAAAAATGCATGCTAGGGAATCACATGATAAAAATCATGCATTTCAGAAAAAGAGGGTTCAATGCTTTTGCTTTGGCAAGATGGGCCACATTGCTGCTCAATGTTGGCATGTCCAAGGAAGAAAATTCAATTCTAAGTTTGTTAAATTCTCTGCAAATAGAAATATTTTTGATAAAACAAAATCTGTCTTTAATAGAAAATTTCTTGCATGCTACAACTGTTGGAAGCCAGGGCATCTCGCGAGTGAGTGCTGGTCTGTCATTAAAACAAGAAATCATTCTTCATGTTTTAATTGTGGGAAGCATGGCCATACAGTCAAGGACTTTTGGCATGTCCAGAGAAGGAATGTGAATTCTAGATATCTTAGATTCCCTACAAAAGAGAATGTGTTTGGTGGCAATAAAATACAAAATTTCCATGATAAAAATAGAAACTTACATGAACATGCACATAGATTCCATGTTAATGCTAATGTGCATAAAAAGAATTCAAAATCTAGTTTATCATTTCATTATTGTGGTCAAGGTCTGAACAATTGCTCCTTAATGCTGTTTGATGATTTGAAAGCTCAGAAAATGTGGACATCACCTTTCAAAGGTGCCACTGACAGTTCAGGACCCAAGAAATCTTGGGTACCTAGAAATATAAAATGAGAATTCATTTTGCAAATGTGCCTTGTAGCTGAGGAATAAAAAGGGGTTAATAAGCCAAGGCACCCGAGTATGGTAAAACCCCAATTCTGCACTTTACAGGTTTGGCTATTTGAGTTTTCAATAATTTTCTTCAGATAGATATATATATCATGATTGATTTGTTAGTTAAAATCTAGTGCATGCATGTTCACATTTGAATTTGATAATCTGCATTATTTGCCATAAGCATATGTTGAGTAATCAGTGCATATATTAGATTGATAATGAATTGCATAACTTGTCTGAAAATCTGGACTACATATGTCTAATGCCTGAATGGGTCATATTGCATCTTTAACACAATCACTCAAAATCAGTTGCATACATGCTCATTCCCATATATATATGTTCAGAAAACTGTCATCCAAAAATTGGAGTTGCACATAGGACTGCATTCTGCACACTTATGCATGTTCTTTGTGTGTTAAGTAAATTGCTCTCATTATGTGTTTTTGATACTGGCTAAATTAAACCCATTGGTATATCAAATGGTGTCGGGAGAAGGGCAGATTTTGTCTGTCTGGAAACCCACACTATGCATGAGGTGGTCGTAAGACCTAAGATCTTCATCTAGTACCAAGGGTTGATTATGAAGCCTATCATGACACATGATTTGAATTTGATTAATCTGAACATACTTTCACACCTGCATATGCTGATCCTCATGAAAATGCATAAATCTAAAATAAATTCCTCTTCATGCGGGACTATCACATTTGCTGCACATAATTTGAATTCATGTTGACATCTGAATGTGCACAGCATTTCCTTAATTGTGTGTCATACTCTGAAAATCTGAACCACATGTGTTTTGCATATGTCAACTGCATCTATTTTCATCTGTTCACATACATGCTCAGCAAAATTGTCATGCATATAGGACTACACTTGCACTGCAATGTTATGCATGATCATTATGGTATATCAAATGGTAAGTTACTAAAGGGTGGATGCAATCTGTCTGGAAGTTCTTACTATGTATGAGGTGGTCTTTAGACCAAGTCCTCTACCAAGTACCATTGGTCAAAAATTTGCACATAGAGTAGTCTAGACCTTCATGAGCATATTTTTCTTATGGTTCTAATGTTTTGCATATGCTGCATTCAGAGTCCAGTTCATATATGCATATAGATAGGGGGAGTCAGCCTAGGTAATTCCTTGTGCTTCATGCATATTTGGTTAGAATAACTCCCATTCATAGTCTAGTCATACGTTGCATATAGAAAGGGGGAGTTAAACAAGGCCATATTGTGTCCATTGCATGAATAAACATTAGCCCCATGCATGGCTCTTTTTGATTCAAATAGATCTCTCTCTCGATAGATCATGCTTACATTCAGGGGGAGCTAGTGTTTCATGACATATTTGTTTTTAGTCAGGGGGAGCTAGTGGCAAACTTGCATCATTTAAATGCATTTCATTGTTGTCCCTACATTCTCTCTGAATTCACTGCCATTTGTATTGAGTCTCAAGTCCTTGAAATTCTGGTTCCTTCAATTCTGAAAATCCCTGTCATAATCTGATTTCTTCTTGGTATGCTATGAATGAATATCTTTGAACTTTCAGTGCTGTTTCATTGAAATATGCTCTTCCCTAATAAATCCTTGCCATCTTGACTACATGCATGAACTTCAAGAGTAATTCATATATTGCATGTCCTTGGTGTTGCTTCTATTGAACATTGGCTGATCTTAAACTTCCTTGAACTGAGAATTGAGAAGATTTCAATTTGTGTATCTTGATCATAAATCTAAAAACCAATTCTTTAAGGAATCTTCTATTATTCAGATTTATGAAAGTCTGAAGGATCAAATTAGTTTAAGTCTAATGTATTCATTAAGTTTGGATGTGAAAGACTTGAAAATATCTGAATCATTCTTTTAATAAATCATAACCGGCTGCTTCATTTCTTTTTGAAAAACCTTCTGAAATCTGAAAACTTAGAAAATCATGACTATCTTTAGTTGAGATACATGAAGTGAGTATTATCTTTAAACATCTGAGTTTTCTGAAATGTCTAAGGGTCTAAAGCTGTGAGAGCAATAACTTTGGCCACTGAGAAACCATGTCCAAAGGACTGTGTCATGAAGTGCCATAGTTAACTCTGTTGAAAAATGATTGAAAATTAGGCAGAGCAATGGCTTGCACACTGAGAAATACATCTCACTCATCAAAGAAATGAGTTGAGGTATGTCATGAGGTGTCAAGTTAACTATGTTCATTATAAAGCATGACTGTTAATCACACTAAGTGCTTAGGGATATTGGCGTCTAATCAATGTATATCCTCTAGTGATAAGGTGTGTACTGAACTAGATTGCTCTTAAAATTTGAAAGCACAAAAATTTCTACTTGAACAAATAAAATATCTGAAAATTCTTGCAAAGGATAAATTGCTATAATCCTAGATAATCAAATGGTTTCACGGTTGTTTAACCTCTATACTACTTCCTGTAATTCCTGAAGGAGTCATTGAGAATTAGATGAGTTCGATGGAAGGAGGTTAATCAAGAATGTTATATGAAGGATTGGTTTGTTTTTATTAAAATTTGATCTCAGATATGAGTAATGAATTTTATTGACAAACTTTGTATACATCATGCTTAAACCATGCTGGTTGATTAAGACTCATTCATAAGTTCTTATAATAGAAGAGTCTGAAATCTTTACTTGGATTTATGAAATTGGTATCTTATTAAATATCTTCCTGCCTTATCTATTCATTGGAAACTCGGTCAAAATTTTCTGTGCTCAGATCCTGCTCACTACTTTTGATCATACGATTGATCAGATTTTTTTCTCAGTTCTTGATGCTTTATGGACAAGACCTGAACTTATCTTTAAATCCTATGATTTTGTTGATACCATCTCTGATCCTTACAATTGGTATCAGACTGAACCCTATATGTCTGATAATAATTTTCCACTCCACTTCCTAAAATGGGAAGATTGTCCCATTAGCATCATTCTGGCTTTGATTTATGCATGCTCTCTTTGCTATTTCTGCCATGGTTGATACTCTCTTGGCTGTCCCTACAATTTTTACTAAATTTTTTTATGTCAGTCCTTTGTCATAACCCTATCCTCACCTCAATTCATCTCACACATTAAGGGGGAGTAGGTTACATAATTTGCATTGTCTGGCTGTTTCGGTTCCTTTAGTAAGGGGGAGAATTGCTTCTGACTCAATCACATCATGCATGCTTTCTATTTCTCTCTACTGTTTTTATCAATCTATTATTTCCTTTTTGATGAAGTCAAAGGGGGAAAATAGTTTGATATGAGTCAACATGTTATTTTATGTTGTTTTATGACTCATAGTGTTGCCATCATCAAAAAGGGGGAGATTATTGTACCCCTGTGATTTTGATGATGCCAAACACTATGAGTCATCTAAGCATGGTGTCATATGTGTTGATGTTGCAGTTATATGGTTTAATGATGCCAAACACTGTTGATGTTGCATTGGTGCACTGCCTTCGATGTTAATCAACCTAATGCAATTGCTTGTTCCCATTGCTTATATTACATTTGATTCATGTGTAAAAGTCTGTGACTGTATGCTCAAAAGAACAGGTTGATAGCTAGTTAAAATCAAAAGTCAATGCTCAGTCAACAAGAAAAGTCAACATGGTCAATGAAGTCAATGCATGGTCAATGGAATTGTCAATAGTCTTGGTTGGCAAGTCAAAGTCCAAGATAGTGCAAGCTGACAACCAAGGTCGATGCTACTTCAATCTGCACACAACCAAAGTCGATGCTACCTCAGTTACTACAGAACCAAAGTCGATGCATGTACTGTTCATATGAAGAGCCAAGGTCGATGCTACTTCAATCTGGATGCAACCAAGGTCGATGCTACCTCAGTTACTCCAGAACCAAAGTCGATGCATGTACTGTTCATATGAAGAGCCAAGGTCAATGCTACTTTAATCTGCATGCAACCATTGTCGATGCTACCTTAGATACTGCAGAACCAAAGTCGATGCATGTACTGTTCATATGGAGAGCCAAGGTCGATGCTAGTTGTGTTCTTCACACAGCCAAGGCCGGTGCTAGTTGTAGCATTGTGCCTGCACATAAGTCGGTGCTAGCTTGGTCAGTGTAGTTATAAGGTTGATGTTAGCATCAAGGTTCATAAAGTAAGGTCGATGCTAGCACAGAGTGTATTGCATACATGGTCGGTGCTAGTTCAGGTGTCATACGCATACATAAGTTAGTGCCGGCTTTCGTCTCGCACACATAAGGTCGGTGCATATTGACATATGCATAGACTCAGGTCGATGCTAGTTAACTGGGGACTGATGAAGTTCGATGCACATGTGCTTACAAGGTCAGTGCACCTTTTGGCGTTTGGCAAATTAGGTCAGTGCATCTTTACTCATTCAGCAAACAAGTCGGTGTAGCTTCTGAAGGAAGGTCGGTGCACATCTGCTACAAGGTCGGTGCAATCTTTCTCAAGCGTTGAGGAAGGTCGGTGCAAGCTCTTCACTAGCACCGTGAAGGTCTGAGCATACTCTTCCGTGTAACGTGTTTGATGAAATGCTTGAGTGAGCAAGTGGCAGTAGCGGGACCTAAGTAAATTTGTCTGAACTCATGGCAATCACGTGAGCTCGAACTAGAGAGGAGGCACATGTCCCTAAGTAAACACTTGATGGACACGTGATCCGAGGGTGCTATGTAAGAAATATTCTTCTCTCTCCTGCCACCTGGTCCAATAGAAATAAAAGGGCATCAAATCATTCTTTCCAAATGGGTTTCGATACTCTGTCTTATATAAATAGACTCTCATCCTTCGAAGAAGTGTGGGGAGCAAGAAAGGAAGAGAAAGGCGTGTGCAGAAGAAAGAGTAAAAAAATAGAAGTAGCATCCTCCAGAGAAGAGAGCCAGAAGAAGAAGAAGAAGGGATAGCTGAGAGTGATGAGCAGAGAAAGAGAAAAGAGAATGAGCAAGATGAGAAGAGAGAGATCGAGTTTGAAGCAGCCAGTGCTATATTGAATACCTATTCATGTATTGACTCGTGGATCAAATCCAGAGTCATTGGAGCTATATATGTTTTTGCTTTCCTCTTTTTTTTTCTCATTTGTTCTTTTTCCATTTCCTTACTGCTTTCTGATTCTCTGGTTTGGGATCGGGGTTCCTCCTGTGGATTCAGGAGAAGGGAGACGGTGTCTCCGATTGCTAGTGACGGGGTGTCACTAGTGGTTCCCCTCCGATTTGGAGGAAGGGAGGATTGGTCCTCCAATTTTTGAGTAACTGGGTGTTACTCAAGTTTCCTTCTGATTTTATCAGAAGAAGAGAGGAGAGTGTTCCTCTGGGTCAAGCTGTTAGGCTATATTTGTAGCAGACTGAGTCTGCGTCTACTTTGGTAGGGAAGCTTCACTCCAGTTTGGAGTGAGGGGTGGATGTAGGCGGACTGGTGTCTGGCCAAACCACCTAAAAAATCTGTGTGCAGTGGTTTGATAGTGCGTTTGTCCATTTCTTCTATCTCCTTCATAGGGTCGATCTGTATGTAAAGTTGAATGTGTCTTGCTCGATATATGGTTGTTTGATCCTTCAATATTATGAATTGTCTGTTTGTGAGAGTGAATGATCATTATCATTCACTCGCTTATCAGTTGAGGTTTCTGCTCTTCGAAGATCTTTTTCGGTGTTATCTTCTTAATATCTACAGTTGTGAAGTGTTGGCCCGTGAGCTTAGCAAAATAGTAGGTTGCGTGTGCTTGCTAAGTGTTCGATTGTGAGCTGCAATTGAACTTCTGTTCGGTTTGAATCAGCTAGCTTCATTTTCGCACGTATCTGATTTTGAGAGCTTTAATTAAACGAAATTTCTAAAAAGATCCATTCACCCCCCTCTGGATCTATTTTCTGTGTTCCACCCATTATAACATAAGCGGCTTCCTGCGGACCGTCTTCCTTTGGGAAACGGCCCCGCCAGGACAATCTTGTTCTTGTTGCGGCCCCCCTCTGGCCGTTTTCATCCTGCACGCTGGATTTCGTCTCTTTCGCCCAGCTTTGGCCCTTGCGGTCCAGTATAGACCGTTTTCTCATCTTGGCGGCCTGATCATGGCCGCAACATTTCCAGAGTTATTTTCATGTGTGTCTTGCATACCTCTTTTAATCTCATGACTTTCCATTCAATTGTTGATAACACTACTTGTTCCTAGCTGGTAAGTTACATAGCTTAACTTTGGAATTCCTGGCCGATTGCAATGAATGTCTAAGATGGTTACTTGGATCATGGATCCACCAAATCAATGCCAACACATCATAAGGGCCCGGTCTGGTCCTGGGAGGAGCGCCCGAAAAGTACTAGTGCCCTGGGGAGTTGTAATGACATGGTGAGACATTGCACCGAGTGCATGACTAGCGTGAGATCTATGACATTCATATATTCATTGAATTCCTATATGGAATTATTTCTACTTGACTTGCTTGTTTTCTTGCTTGATCGGCCAAATACATGGAAATGATATATCTCTGTTCAATTTAACTCTATTACTCTCTTTCCATTCCTGTATATGTTAGATATATTTACCATCGTTTTCGCATAACAGTTAATTAAATTGTTAATTACTTAAACTTTGCCTACTATTACCTATTGAGCGTTCGCTCACCCAGATTCCCCCCCCCCTTTCAGGTAGCTCCGAGGATGAAATGCAAACGGACAGGGATGGGCAGGAGTGAAGATCGGAGTGGACCTGATAGATGTGACTTAATAGTTGTCTTAGTAGAGTTATAGAGTAGTCTTGAAGCTGATCTTAGATGGAAAGTCTAAGCCGTTGGGTTTCAGCGGTTTTAGCGGTTGACCCCGATGGGAAGTCAAGCACCAACCTTGAGGTGGAATCATTGGCATTGGGTATATGCCAACGCAAGGATAACTTTAAGCCGATCTTAGACGGAAGGTCTAAGCCGTTGGGTTTTAGCGGTTGATCTCGACGTAAAGTCGAGCACCAACCTTGATGAAATCATTGGCATTGGGTATATACCAATGCAAGGATAGCTTTTAGCCGGTCTTAGACGGATGGTCTAAGCCGTTGGGTTTCAGCGGCTGATCTCGATGGGAAGTCGAGCATCAACCTTGGAAGGGAATTATTTAAGCCGGCTCTAGATGTAAGGTCTAGACCATTGGGTTTTACCGGCTGATCCCGACGTAAAGTCGAGCACAAACCTTGATGAAATCATTGGCATTGGGTATATGCCAATGCAAGGATAGATTTAAGCCAGTCTTAGACGTACGGTCTAGACCGTTAGGTTTTAGCGGCTGATCTCGACGGGAAGTCAAGCATCAACCTTGGAAGGAAATTATTTAAGTCAGTCCTAGACGTAAGGTCTAGGTCGTTGGGTTTTAGCGGCTGATCCGGACCGGAGATCGAGCATCAACCTTGGAAGGAAATTGTTTAAGTTGGCCCTAGACGTAAGGTGTAGACCGTTGAATTTCAGTGGCTGATACCGACAGGAAATCGAGCATCAACCCTGGAAAGAAATTATTTAAGCCGACCCTAGACGTAAGGTCTAGGCCGTTGGGTTTTAGCGGCTTGCCCCGACAAGAAGTGGAGCGCCAACCTAGATGAAAATCATTGGCATTGAGTATATGCCAACGCAAGGATAGCATTTAACCCAACCTTAGATGGAAAGTCTAAGCCATTGGGTTTTAGCGGTTGGGCCCGACGGGAAGTCAAGCACCAGCCTTGAGGTGAAATCATTGGCATTGGGTAAATGCCGACGCAAGGATAGCGTTTAAGTCGATCTTAGACAGAAGGCCTAAGCCGTTGGGTTTAAGCGGTTGGCCCCGATGGGAAGTCAAGCACCAGCCATGAGGTGAAATCATTGGCATTGGGTATAGGCCAATGCAAGGATAGCTTTAATCTGGTCTTAAATGTAAGGTCTAGACCATTGGGTTTTAGCGGCTGATCTCGACGGGAAGTCGAGCATCAACCTTGGAAAGGAATTGTTTAAGCCGACTCTAGAGGTAAGGTCTAGACCGTTGGATTTTAGCGGCTGATCCCGGCGTAAATTCGAGCACCAACCTTGATGAAATCATTGGCATTGGGTATATTCCAACGCAAGGATAGCTTTAAGCCGGTCTTAGATGGAAGGTCTAAGCCGTTGGGTTTCAGCGGTTGACCCCGACGGGAAGTCAAGCACTAGCCTTGAGGTGGAATCATTAGCATTAGGTATATGCCAGCGCAAGGATAGCTTTAAGTCGGTCTTAGACAGAAGGTCTAAGCTGTAACACCCTGATTAAATAATAAAAAATAAAAGTAAAATTTTGAAATATGTATTGGAATTAAAGTTATTTCCTTGCTATTTTTATGATTTTCTTAATTATAGAATATTGTTTATTTTTGAAAGCGGCCAAATTATGTCAACCAAAGGAAATAATTATTTTTCTGCAATGACAATAAAAATAATTTCATATTTCACAATGCAATTGAATATTCCACAATAATCTGAATTTAATATATATATAGATTAAATTAATGCGATTTCACCCGTAGGCTAAAGTTTTGACTAATTTCTAAAAATATGGAAAAATTATATTCTTGTAGAAAATGAAGTGTTTAACAATATTGTCAATTGGGACGACCCCTAATAAAAAAATAATGAGGCCAAATTAAAGAGGTTTTTAGTCTAAAATCGTTGTTCTTAATAGCCCAACCTTAATGAATCAAATTCGAGTCCATTTCTCAACCAATCGAGCCCAAACTACGCCCATTTGATAGGTTTACCCTAGAAGCCCATCTTCCTTTTGAAAACCCTAACTCTAGAGCCTTCTATTGGCGGTGGCGGCGTGGATTAGGTGGAAGAATCGAGTTTTTCGCCGATTTTAATCCCTTGGACTTTTGAGACTAATTCGATATGTAGGAACCTTCTTAGACCCTATAAATAGAGGGCTTTCGACCCCCTGGAACCCTATTTATCTCCCCAGCCGGCGGCGTGACCTAGGGTGGCCGATCGAGAGTGAATTTGGGTGAGGATCGGAGGCGTGTTCGTGGATTCGGGTTTCGGGCGTCTTCCTCCTCCTTCTTCTATTAAGGTAGGTTTCTCTCAAGCCCAACCTAATTAACTAACATGATTGTATAGATCTCGTTCGTAGCTTTCATTTGAATCTATTTTGCCCAATTTGTGCTTTCTATATCATGCGTATTTCTAGTTTTATGAAAGGCATGCGATTAGGGTTTGTATCATTCTTTCGGCTTGATTTAGGTAGGCTTATCATAGTTAAATCCCTGAATTGATCATGCTATCTTGTGTATTTTTAAGTCCTCTTTCCAGTGATAGCTTATTGCCGAATTTTTATGCGTCGTACGATGAGACTTTAGTCATCTTATGGAACCCTAGCAGAGCTCGCTGGAGTTCAGACGTGGCGTCATTAGCGCAGTACAACATAAACGGCTCTGTTTTGAACGGCCCCTCGATAGACCGTGTGGTCGATATCGACGGCCAGTTTTTGACCGCCTAATTGCTCTTGTGGTAAAATTCTTCTTGAGTAGGACGGGCATGTCCAGACAGTTCACGAACCCCCGCGGCCCTAGATAAACCGTTCAGACCTGTCTGACCTTTCGGCCAGCTTGACCTGTACGGCCTATCGACCGACTATTGAGGCCCATTGAGCGGTTCTTGGCAGACCGTTCTGTCACGCAAAATTGTTTTGAATCTTGTTTTAAGCATGACTAGTTCTGATTAAATAATGCTAATGAGAGGGTAGCAACCCATAATTAAATTGGAATATATGGAAGATAAATTAATATCAGATCTTGCTCTATTATCTTGTTCCTTTCTTCCAATCATATTCTTTCATTGTTATCAATTTAAATAAAGTATAAAACTCAATTATGTTATATTAGAAATGAGAAATTGATATTAGGACTGTTTTGACAGTCATTTCACTCTGGTGGAAATTTGATTGACCGTCGATGTTGGTCCCCGGGTAGGCGAGTAGACAAGAAGGGGGGGTTGAATTATCTCCCACAAACGATGGTAAATTGAAATCTAACTAAGGGGAATTAACAATTTTGAACGTGATTGAAGAAATTAAACTAAGCAATGCAAACTTAGTTCTCTCAATCTCACCGTTCGCACACGATCAAGATAAATGGATTAAGCTATTAAGCACAACCACAAAGCAAACCACAACACAAGGGTTTTTAAGGTGGTTCGGGACCACGACGGGCTCCCTACATCCACCCCTCACCAAACTCGGTGAGGCTTCACTCGGGGATAAATCCCCAACACGGAGACGACACTCCAACACACACACGGGGATAAATCCCCACACACACACGGAGTTCACATGTAGGGCGACGCCTACGCAACCACACGGGAGTAAACTCCCAACCACACACGGGGAACACACCCCACAATATGCCTAAGCACACACACGGATATGCTCCGCACTACACGACGCACATGCGTCAACACAAACCACTCGGAGAACCCCTTTCTCCGAACACCCACACACAATATTCCTTCAGAAATGTATGAAGCCTAGACAAATAGATACAATGAATCCCAAACAAAGTCTAAAGACTGGAATGAAGAATATATAGCAAGTAGAGAGCTCCCCCTTCTTCGATTCTTTTGGTTCCTCTTGATTCGTTGTCGGATGATGGCGATTTTGGCATCCTCTTGTTCCTCTCTTCGAGACGCTTCTTTTCTTCTTCTACCACGAGCTCCAAATCTTCATGGATGTAGATGATAACCCTTCCTCAAGAGCTCCTTAGTTGTTTTGCCCCTTTTCTCCACCTACAAGATAGAACAAAATGCATTAGGGCTTCTCCTCACCCAAATTCGGAGTTCACATTCATATATATAGAGGAGTGGACAAAAGACACATAAAACCCTCCCAATACATGTTAGAAACCCCCTAATAACATTAGGAACCATTGGGGGGTAGAGTGGTAATGTTTAGAAGGGTTTAGAATGGGTTTTAAAGTCTCCCGGAAATTCCGTTCCGGAGGGGTCGACCCTCGGGCAGCAGAGGGCCAAACAGAACCTAAAATATGTTCTGTCTTACAGGGGTCGACCCCTTCCCTGAAGGGTCCGAAAACTTGGATTTAAGCCCCGTTTAAGTGCCGGAAAAATTCCCAAAAATCAAGAATAAATTACCATGAATTCAACAAAGTATTAAGACCATCTAAACCACATTTCAACAAGATTTATGAGAAAATATTAAGCACATTGTAAAGGCTCAAAAATCTTATTTTAAGGATGCATAAAACACTTCCAATGCAATGCAATCTCATGAACTATGTTCATGAAAACGACCCGGAACTTAGCATAAAAAATGGTTATATGTTACCATCATCCACTTGACATGAGAGGGTTTAAAAACCATCCTTGAACCTATAAAACATGATAAACCAAGAGGTTAGATGTTAATCAAAACTCATGAACCAAGCATCAACTCTTTGAACTAGTTCACATAAAAATACATCATTGAACACATTCAAGCATGTATTTGACTTCTCAATTCAACCATCAAAAACACATTCACCATATGACAAGGTTTTGATATGATGGACATGGATCTCTCACTTAATCAAGTAAAATGACATGGGAGCTCAACCATTCAAACACTAGGTGTAGCAACCCTGATAAATTTAAAAGAAATAAAATAAATCAAAATAGATTAAAAGATTTAATAAATAAACGAAAGAGCTTGGAATAAAAATAATTAAACCCTGATGAAAATAACGCCTCAGATATAGGCGCTACTTTACAATAAAACGCCCTTACCTAAGGCGTGTTTTGAAGAAAGGACGCCCACACATCAAGGCGTCAAAATTCAAACGACCAAAATAAATAAAAAGGGCAAGTTAGCGTAACGTCCTTCGAGTGGACGCGTTTCAACAAGAAACGACGCTTGACAAGGCGTCAATTCAAAATTCGACGCCCTTGATCAGGACGTTAATTCAGTTTATGTTCCGTTCGACCCAGGAGTCTATCCAGGGTAAGTTGATAACTATGAGAAAGAGTTCGAATGTAGTAATAACTCTAATATGGAAGTATTACTTCCAATCAAACACTAACCCTATTAGGATTCTAAGGATCCTATAAAAACCCTAGCCGATCGAACCCTAAAGCTATTTGGTCGATCTGCTGCTGCTACGGTACGTGAAGAACATCAGTTCTTCTTATCTCTTTTTATCATTACTTTCGGTTGCATGAAGAATCACTGATTCTTCATCTTCTTCTCCTCTTACAGGTTAAGGAAGCAGCGGTAAAAGTGAAGAATGAGGTAGTGTTCTTCTACCTTTCTCCTTAACTTCGGTTATATCCATGAAGATTAGTAAACATCATCTTCCTTCTTTCCCTTTTCCCCTACAGGACGACTGTGGTGAGAAATTTCCTCAAGGATGAAGATCATCCTCTTCATCATCCTCATCAAACGTCTTCAGTATTGTTTTCTTCTTCCAGTTATCCAATCGAGTCCATCTTCTATCTTGCTGCTAACTGTTAGAAGCTACAGAGCATCAGTTTCTGTCCAAGCCTTCGTCCGTTCATCAGATAATTCTCATAAGGTAGGATTTTCTCATGGAACGTAGCCCAAACCAACATATAATTATAGATGATTGTCATCGGTAGTTCATGCATATAGTTTTCATGTGTTCTGTGTATTTTCTACATAGTTTTGAAAGAAACGACCCTAACAAGGGCGTTAATTTAAAATACACGACCATGTCCAGGTCGTCAATTCCAGATTTGACGCCCCGCACACGGACGTTAATTCCTGTTAATTGATAAATAGCATGTTTAAAAATAAATTATCAATGCAAACATGATTCTAAATAAATGCATGACTGTTCTATTGAGATCCTGATATTTTCTGGTCCTGACTATATACCATGTTATCTCGAAGTTAATGAATTCTTGAAATCACGACCTTGTCCAGGTCGTCTTTTATTGAACTGACGCCCCATACCAGGGCGCTTTCTGTAAACTAACGCCCCTGTCCAGGGCGCGTTTCATTGAAATTCCCAGATTTATAATATTCTGCAAACTAGAAATATTGAAGGGACGACTGCTGTACACGTCGTCAAATCTAATATAAACACCCCTGATTAAGGCGTTAATTATATGAAAAATGACTTTACCGAAGTCGCTACTTTCGGCATTACTGATTTTTCCTGATTACTGTTATCCGACGGTTTCATTATATATATATATATAGGCACTATTACTCCACTCCGTGAGTATAGTCCCATGTTTTCATGATGTTTTATCGATCACCCTCAATTCTCATTGACATACAAGCTCTCCTTTGGACATTCCGTTCCTTTGGACTAGCGAGTTAGTCATAGAGACCTCCGTAAGACTCTTCGAAGCCTTGGATTCCCTCAAGGCCGATTGAGCTGGTTGTGCCCTAAAAACCCATTACACTATTGATTGCCATGTCACTCTAAAGAAACATGGTATACCGGCCCTTATGTTATGCCAAGTGTATATCATAAGAATTTCCTAATGGGATGAGATTATCATGCCATTAAATGATGTTATTGTAAACCTCAATTCTATGATAAGAATGAGGGTATCTTACCTTTGATATACTGTTCATGTGGACCTCAATTCTATAAAAGAATGTCCATACTTGCTTGTCCTGGTACCCGAGTTAAGAGAACCTAATTCCACCTAGTTTCATCGTTCATCGTGATTGTACCGTTGTTATCGCCTATCTATGTCCAATGTCATATTTTTGGACTCTATTCTCTCAAAGTTATCCTACGTGTCTACAAGCTTAAATTGTTGAAATTCCATATTGGCTATATATATATACAAGAGTGGATGTCAAAATACATGATAAATACCTGCGCATATAGGGCCCGATCTGGTCCTGGGAGGAGTACCCGAAAGTACTTGTGCCCATGGGAGTTGAATGATAAGGTATCTGGCATTATACCGAGTGCATGACTAGCTTGATTGGACATTCCACACAAATCTTGTACTTGACTCGTACTTGACATGACTTGCGTGACCCGAAAAAGGGTAATTACTTGCTTGCTTGATACATGATAGCCAAAGTTCTTGACATGACTTGTTAAAAATACTAGCTTGAATATCTTGTTATCTTTTCTTGAAAGCTCATGACTAGTTCATCTTGCTGTCTTATTGATAAATTATCTCTCTATCTTGTCATTTTATGCGAGCATGTATAGCTATAGTGCATTCATGAAAGATATAAATACTTAAACCCCTTGCTAGTTCCTGAGATATAATTTCCTACTGAGCGTTCGCTCACTCCGTGTTTGTCCCTTACTTTTCAGGTAAGTCTGACGAAGAAGGTCAAACTGATGGGGAAAGTCAAGAGTGAAAGAGCTAGAGCTATTCCAAGTGTCATCTAGTCTTTTTCCTATTTTCTTGAGTCAACTATGTACTTTTCCTTTTTAATTGAATAGAGTATTGGATTTGTAATAGTCTATCCATTATGAAATAAAGGATTGGGTTATCTTTCTATTTTGCGCATCTCTATCTTTGTGTCGAATACACTACTACTCTGATTGACATGACTGATATAAACTCGTCGCGCACCTCCGGGTATCTTCCGTGCTCGGGGCGTGACAGTTTTTGTGGTATCAGAGCCTAAGGTATTCAATTCCTAGGAAAACCCAAGTCCAAGGATAAGTTTTAACCTTCAACCAGTGAGATTGGGTAGAACCAAGGGTTAAAGTTAATGTAGTATATAAGTCTTTAAATACAATCACATATTAATCTAGTTATTGTAATTGTAGGATAATGGCTGCCGAACGTGCTCAGTGGCGCAACATGCAGCGTTCACTTCAAGGCATGACTCAAGTGCTGCAACAAGTAGCACAAGGAGGTGGACAACGAGCAGGAAGTCTCCACCAGACTTTCAAGAACATGAACCCGCCCAAGTTCATGGGTTCTACTGATCCGGACGATGCTGAACACTGGATCAGGGAAACGGAACGTATATTCCGTGTCATGCAATGCACGGATCAGGATAAAGTTTTATTAGCTACTTTTCAGTTAGAAAGGGATGCTAGATGCTGGTGGGAAGCAATAGAGGCTACTATAAATCAAGATCAGGTTACGTGGGAGGAATTCGTTGAACACTTCAACGCGAAATATTTCTCAGATCGAGTTCAGGAAAAGAAGGCTGCAGAATTTGCTGCATTAAAGCAACGATCTTTGTCAGTGGCCGAGTATGAGGCCCAATTCTCTAGAATATCTCGGTATGCTAAGCATCTAGTTAGCACCAAGAAAATGAAAGCTAGGAGGTTTCTTAATGGGCTCAGGCCCCAAGCTATTACCCAACTGGTGCCGATGGACATTCAAGTCTACTCGGAGATAGTACGTCGAGCTCAACTATTAGAAGATGCCACGGAACTGTCTGATAGAATTCGTGGTAAGGATAAGAAGGAACAAGTTACAGGTTCGGGTTCCTTTCAACCCAACTTCAAGAAAAGGCCTAGCAATGGAGGTACGTCCTCACAAGATCAGAAAATTAAGAAGACCAAGCCCTTCTCTATCACCACTACCCCTTCAAATACAGTGTGCAAGCATTGTGATAAGGCGGGCCATAGAGCAGAAGAGTGCTGGAGGAAACTAGGAGCATGTCTCCGTTGTGGGAGTCGTGAGCATCGGATTCCCGATTGCCCATTACTTAACGATCAAGCCGGTGACAGAAAACGCCCGGTAACAAAGAATGCTCGTCTACATGCAATCACGGAGACCGAGCAAGAAGAAGAAGGTAGACTAGTGGAAGGTACATTAAAAGTTTGTTCCAAGAATGCATATGTCTTAATTGATACTGGTGCATCGCATTCTATTATTTCTAAGAAGTTTGCTGACCCATTACCCCTAGAACCGGAATGGATGAAGTTAGTTTTGTCTACTCCTCTAGGTGACGAGACTGATATCACGCATCATTACCAAAACTGTGAGGTATCGATTCATGGTCAAAATCTCCCTATTGATCTCATATGTTTAGATCTAAAGGAGTATGATGTCATACTAGGAGCAGATTGGTTATCCAAGTATCAGGCAACGGTTGATTGCCGCAATAGCAAGGTTACTTTCAAAGAATTTCCAGAACTAATATTTACTAGCCCCAAGAGTCGGAGCAAAAACCCTCTTATTTCAGCTCTCCGAGCTAGCAAGCTCATCAGGAAAGGATGTGTATCTTTCCTTGCATTTGTCACAGTAAAAGAAGCTAAGGAAACTAAGCTAGAAGACATTCCAGTAGTGCAAGAATTTCCGGACGTGTTTCCGGAAGATTTGCCGGGATTACCCCCGCAAAGAGAAGTGGCCTTCACTATTGACTTAGTCCCTGGTGTTGGTCCAGTGTCAAAGGCACCTTATAGGATGTCACCTGCTGAACTCAAGGAGTTAAAGGAGCAATTGATGGAACTCATTAAGAAAGGATTCATTAGACCAAGCACTTCCCCGTGGGGAGCGCCTATGTTATTTGTAAAGAAGAAAGATGGATCCATGAGGCTATGCATCGACTATCGACAGTTGAATCATCTCACTATCAAGAACAAGTATCCACTGTCGAGAATCGATGAATTATTTGATCAAATATCCGGATCCAAGTATTTCTCCAAAATTGATCTCAGGTCGGGATATCATCAGTTAAGGATCAAAGATGATGACATTCATAAGACCGCATTCAGAAGCAGGTATGGCCATTATGAATTCGTTGTTATGCCTTTCGGACTAACAAATGCCCCTGCTGCCTTTATGTAGTTAATGAATAGCATATATAGGCCTTATTTGGATCAATTTGTGGTAGTTTTTATTGATGATATATTGATCTATTCTAAGACCAAGGAAGAGCATGAGGAGCATTTGAGGATTGCATTACAAATATTGAGGACAAACCAATTATATGCAAAACTTAGCAAGTGTGAATTCTGGCTTGAAGAAGTGACTTTTCTCGGACATGTTATATCAAAGGATGGCTTGTCTGTAGACCCATCAAAAGTTGAAGCTGTAAAGAACTGGGAAAGATCGACCAATGCTAGCGAGATCTGAAGTTCTTAGGTCTTGCCGGCTATTACAGGTGATTCATCAAGGATTTCTCTAAGATCGCCGTGCCCCTTACGAGGTTAACTCGCAAGGAGATCCGTCATGAATGGAGTGAGGAATGTGAAAGAAGCTTCCAAACTCTCAAGATCATCTTACTACAGCTCCTGTCTTAGCATTGCCAATTGAAGGAGAAAAATTCGAGGTTTACACTGATGCTTCTGGCATTGGCCTCGGATGTGTCCTAATGCAACAAGGGAAGGTCATAGCATACTCTTCTCGTCAACTGAAGAAGCATGAAGAGAACTATCCCGTCCATGACTTAGAATTGGCCGCGGTGGTATTTGCACTAAAGATATGGAGACACTATCTATATGGAGTGCAGTTTACTGTATACTCCGACCACAAGAGTCTCAAATATCTCTTTTCACAGAAGGAGCTAAACATGAGACAAAGACGCTGGCTAGAATATCTCAAGGACTTCGACTTCAATATACAATATCATCCCGGAAAGGGTAATTATGTTGCTGATGCCCTTAGTCGAAAGCCGAGAGCAATGATAGCCAATTGTATGATACAAGAATGGAAGTTACTAGAACAGTTCTCCGAGCTCAATATAAGCATGGACACGGAAGCTAAATATGTCACATTATCTCATGTAAGCATACAGTCAGATTTATTGCCTGAAATACAAGCACTTTAGAATGAAGATCCTACATTAGTAGAAATCAAGGGCAGATTAGAAGGACAATCGGATTTCCAATTAGCTTCTGATGGAAGATTAATGTTCAAGGATAGAACTTGTATACCAGATTGTCCAGAATTAAAGAGGAAGATCTTAGATGAAGCTCACAGATCAAGGTACACGATTCATCCAGGATTTACCAAGATGTACCAAGATGTGAAAAGAAATTTTTGGTGGCCCAACATGAAAAGGGAAATAGCAGACTACGTGTCTCGCTGTCTCACATGCCAACTGGTCAAGGCAGAACACCAAAAGCCTGCTGGAAAACTACATCCTCTAGATATTCCCAAATGGAAGTGGGAAGACATCGGTATGGATTTCATCATGGGGTTATCTAAATCAAAAGGAGGACATGATGGAATTTGGGTTATCATTGACCGATTGACTAAATCGGCGCATTTCTTGCCAATCAAAAGCTGATGGTCAATTGATATTTTGGCTGCACTATACATCAAGGAAATAGTCAGATTACATGGTATTCCTGTTTCAATCGTGTCTGACAGAGATCCCCGTTTTACTTCTCATTTTTGGAAGGGACTACAACATTCGTTGGGAACAAGGCTTAACTTTAGTACAGCTTTTCATCCTCAAACGGATGGTCAGACCGAGAGAACCAATCAAGTAGTCGAAGATATGCTAAGAGCATGCATTATTGATTTTGGTGGAAACTGGCATGATCACTTGCCTCTGGTTGAATTCGCATACAATAATAGCTACCAAGAAAGTATACAAATGGCACCTTTCGAAGCCTTATACGGAAGGAGTTGCCGATCACCTATATGCTGGAACGAAGTTGGAGAAAAACAATTGTTAGGTCCAGACATGGTAAGAGATACTACTGAGAAAATACAATTGATCAGGGAAAGACTACAAGTTGCTCAGTCTAGACAGAAGGCTTATGCCGACATACGAAGGAGAGATCTTGAATTCCAAATCGGAGATCATGTATTTCTCAAGATATCACCTGGACGTGGAATACGAAGATTTGGTGTTAAAGGAAAGCTTACACCCAGATTCATCGGACCTTTTGAGATACTAGAAAGAGTTGGCGAGGTTGCTTATCGCATTGCATTGCCACCTCAATTGTCTGAAGTACATAATGTGTTCCACATATCTATGTTGAAGAAGTATGTGCATGATCCATCACATATTATCGAACATGGAGACCTAGTAATCCAGAAAGATCTCACGTATGAACAGAAGCCTATGAAGATCTTAGATCGAGAAGTACGTACCCTAAGGAATAAGGTTATTCCCATGCTTAAAGTACAATGGAATAAGAATTCAGAACGTGAAGCTACATGGGAGACCGAGGAATCTATGAGGAAACGATTTCCCAAATTATTCTAAGAGGTATTTACTCTACACTCTCCATATGTAAAGATATGATATGGAAGTTGGGGACCAAATTCTTTTTAAGTGGGGGAGGGTGTAGCAACCCTGATAAATTTAAAAGAAATAAAATAAATCAAAATAGATTAAAAGATTTAATAAATAAATGAAAGAGCTTGGAATAAAAATAATTAAACCATGATGAAAATAACGCCTCAGATATAGGCGCTACTTTACAATAAAACGCCCTTACCTAAGGCGTGTTTTGAAGAAAGGACGCCCACACGTCAAGGCGTCAAAATTCAAATGACCAAAATAAATAAAAAGGGCAAGTTAGCGTAACGTCCTTCGAGTGGACGCGTTTCAACAAGAAACGACGCTTGACAAGGCGTCAATTCAAAATTCGACGCCCTTGATCAGGACGTTAATTCAGTTTATGTTCCGTTCGACCCAGGAGTCTATCCAGGGTAAGTTGATAACTATGAGAAAGAGTTCGAATGTAGTAATAACTCTAATATGGAAGTATTACTTCCAATCAAACACTAACCCTATTAGGATTCTAAGGATCCTATAAAAACCCTAGCCGATCGAACCCTAAAGCTATTTGGTCGATCTGCTGCTGCTACGGTACGTGAAGAACAGCAGTTCTTCTTATCTCTTTTTTATCATTACTTTCGGTTGCATAAAGAATCACTGATTCTTCATCTTCTTCTCCTCTTACAGGTTAAGGAAGCAGCGGTAAAAGTGAAGAACGAGGTAGTGTTCTTCTACCTTTCTCCTTAACTTCAGTTATATCCATGAAGATTAGTAAACATCATCTTCCTTCTTTCCCTTTTCCCCTACAGGACGACTGTGGTGAGAAATTTCCTCAAGGACGAAGATCATCCTCTTCATCATCCTCATCAAACGTCTTCAGTATTGTTTTCTTCTTCTAGTTATCCAATCGAGTCCATCTTCTATCTTGCTGCTAACTGTTAGAAGCTACAGAGCATCAGTTTCTGTCCAAGCCTTCGTCCGTTCATCAGATAATTCTCATAAGGTAGGATTTTCTCATGGAACGTAGCCCAAACCGACATATAATTATAGATGATTGTCATCGGTAGTTCATGCATATAGTTTTCATGTGTTCTGTGTATTTTTTACAGAGTTTTGAAAGAAACGACCCTAACAAGGGCGTTAATTTAAAATACACGGCCATGTCCAGGTCGTCAATTCCAGATTTGACGCCCCGCACATGGACGTTAATTCTTGTTAATTGATAAATAGCATGTTTAAAAATAAATTATCAATGCAAACATGATTCTAAATAAATGCATGACTGTTCTATTGAGATCCTGATATTTTCTGGTCCTGACTATATACCATGTTATCTCGAAGTTGATGAATTCTTGAAATCACGACCTTGTCCAGGTCGTCTTTTATTGAACTGACGCCCCATACCAGGGCGCTTTCTGTAAACTAACGCCCCTGTCCAGGGCGCGTTTCATTGAAATTCCCAGATTTATAATATTCTGCAAACTAGAAATATTGAAGGGATGACTGCTGTACACGTCGTCAAATCTAATATAAACACCCCTGATTAAGGCGTTAATTATATGAAAAATGACTTTACCGAAGTCGCTACTTTCGGCATTACTGATTTTTCCTGATTACTGTTATCCGACGGTTTCATTATATATATATATATAGGCACTATTACTCCACTCCGTGAGTATAGTCCCATGTTTTCATGATGTTTTATCGATCACCCTCAATTCTCAGTGACATACAAGCTCTCATTTGGACATTCCGTTCCTTTGGACTAGCGAGTTAGTCATAAAGACCTCCGTAAGACTCCTCGAAGCATTGGATTCCCTCAAGGCCGATTGAGCTGGTTGTACCCTAAAAACCCATTACACTATTGATTGCCATGTCACTCTAAAGAAACATGGTATACCGGCCCTTATGTTATGCCAAGTGTATATCATAAGAATTTCCTAATGGGATGAGATTATCATGCCATTAAATGATGTTCTTGTAAACCTCAATTCTATGATAAGAATGAGGGTATCTTACCTTTGATATACTGTTCATGTGGACCTCAATTCTATAAAAGAATGTCCATACTTGCTTGTCCTGGTACCCGAGTTAAGGGAACCTAATTCCACCTAGTTTCATCGTTCATCGTGATTGTACCGTTGTTATCACCTATCTATGTCCAATGTCATATTTTTGGACTCTATTCTCTCAAAGTTATCCTACGTGTCTACAAGCTTAAATTGTTGAAATTCCATATTGGCTATATATATATACAAGAGTGGATGTCAAAATACATGATAAATGCCTGCGCATATAGGGCCCGATCTGGTCCTGGAAGGAGCACCCGAAAGTACTTGTGCCCATGGGAGTTGAATGATAAGGTATCTGGCATTATACCAAGTGCATGACTAGCTTGGTTAGACATTCCACACAAATCTTGTACTTGACTCGTACTTGACATGACTTGCGTGACCCGAAAAAGGGTAATTACTTGCTTGCTTGATACATGATAGCCAAAGTTGTTGACATGACTTGTTAAAAATACTAGCTTGAATATCTTGTTATCTTTTCTTCAAAGCTCATGACTAGTTCATCTTGCTGTCTTATTGATAAATTCTCTCTCTATCTTATCGTTTTATGCGAGCATGCATAGCTATAGTGCATTCATGAAAGATATAAATACTTAAACCCCTTGCTAGTTCCTGAGATATAATTTCCTACTGAGCGTTCGCTCACTCCGTGTTTGTCCCTTACTTTTCAGGTAAGTCCGACGAAGAAGGTCAAACTGATGGGGAAAGTCAAGAGTGAAAGAGCTAGAGCTATTCCAAGTGTCATCTAGTCTTTTTCCTATTTTCTTGAGTCAACTATGTACTTTTCCTTTTTAATTGAATAGAGTATTGGATTTGTAATAGTCTATCCATTATGAAATAAAGGATTGGGTTATCTTTCTATTTTGCGCATCTCTGTCTTTGTGTCGAATACACTACTACTCTGATTGACATGACTGATATAAACTCGTCGCGCACCTCCGGGTATCTTCCGCGCTCGGGGCGTGACACTAGGCAATAAAATCTTCAACATCAAAATACTTTATTACACAAGTGTTAACAATTATGCCAAATACAAAGCATGCATAATATCATGAAACCACATTCATTCAAATGTCATTCTTGTTGATTAAGAACTAACATTTATGAAGCATTATCTCACGAGGAACATTGATATAAAATCATATAAGGATGAAATGCAATGCAATGAGAAAGGTAACTCCCTTTTTGAAGAAGAACTTCATTGATGCACTCCTTTGAGTTCCAAAACATGAGCCATGGATTTGATCCTACAAACCAAGATAAATATAGCATTAGTTCCTTAAACACCAAAGATTCATATGACTTTCAAGAATGAATCTTGAAGCCATCTTTCAACTCATCAATCACAATATACACATGTTGCTAGATGAAACACATGCAAACACATGCACAATCATTTTGATATCATTAAAACCATACACCAAACATCAACTAGGGGATGCAACAATCTCCCCCTTTTTGATGATGACAAAACGATGTGTGTGATAGAACATATATGCAAGCATCTTTATGAAAGACCAAGCATAGAGCATGAACAATGAGCACATAGATCAATTCTCCAGTTCTCCCCAAAACAACAACATTCATAAGACATTGAGCATACACAAATATTTCCCCCCTTTTTGTCATCTACAAAAAGACAGGGGATTATGTGACATGATATGGACATGTTAGGCCAAAAGATATAATACCAATGCAAATGCCAAGTGATACAAATCAAAGGCCCAAAAGTATGATACCAAATGTTGTTCAGATGCCAATTGGTGGTCAAATTGACTGATACCAATTGTTGGGGTCAAATTAAAGGCCGAAAGATTTACAATTGCCATTCTTGAGAAAATTGGCCCCAAAGATATGATACCAAAGGTTGGAAGAACTCATTTCAGCATTCATGCAACATGATGTATTCAAATGAATTATACCAATTGTTGAAAAGTATGAATTGCTCAAGATGATATCATGTATGAACTATATGCATGCTAAAAAATGCCAATTATGCAGATATGCACATGATGACTTCTTTCCTTCAAATGCAAGATTTATGCTCAGAATTAGATCAAAGGGGAATGCATGAACATGCAAGCACACAAGCACAATCGTCATGCACACAAATATTACATATAGTAACTCCCCCTAAATGAGGCACAGGTTAAGAAATGAGCAGTGATTTAAATTCAAGAGTGTATGACGTGAAGCATAACTAAGTGATTTGTGCATACACAACTAGAAGTACTACATAAACCATGAATGTAAGCAAATTCATAAAATACATATATCACAAAAATGCCCATGTGAAATGTGATGTAATGAATAATGAGCTTCAAAATATATGAATTTTCAGATTTTCTAAGGAACACTAGAAGGTAATCTCCTCTCTACATTTTCACTTTAGATTCTCGACTATCGGTAGCTTCGCACAACCCCTATTTTGTTTCTTTTAATAGACTTCACCTTTCGGCGTGAGTTTTCTCATATGTCTCAATGGGGATTCCCGGCTACTTGGATTTGTCACACATGTGAATTTTTGCTTCTCCTTTTGACACGAGTTTCCTCCTTTATTTCAGGGGGGATTCCCGGTTACTCGGATCCACATTCCACTTCTTGAATTTTTTGCAGGGTAGGCAGCTTTTTCCTCACGATTACTCTTTAATGTCCATGTAGAGATTCAAGTTCCCTTTAAAGTGTTGGAAGGAATTTCTTAAATCTTTATCAATGAAAGTCATTAAATTCATTATGTGCAAGAGTGTGAGGGTAAATTTTTGTTTTGCATGTATAAAATGATTTCGACAAGACATAGCTATGACTCCCCCTAAATGTATGCACGGTCGGAATCAAATCCTCTCCCTTAATATATGAAATGTATCACATATGAATAAAATCACTGTATTGTTATTTATCAAGGTGGTGATGTCTTAGAAAGATCAAGAAATAGTTTCATAGGGTAAATACTTACAAGTATGAAAGGATTCATGAAACATTCATGTAAGTATTCATGAGTCAAGATATGCGATTATCATGAAATATATGCATATGCTCTATATGCATGAATATGCAATATGCATCTTTTTGTCATTTTATATGCATAGTATGTATATGCAAAAATGTCAATGCATTCTTTTTATGCAAGTTTTCAGTTTTGTAATGACTTGAGCATTTGAGAGAGGCATGAAGCAAGTGAATGTATGAGATGAATTTTCAATGAATCTAGCACTGAACCATGAACAGTTTATGTTAGATTTCATCATGGAAAGCCATTTTCCTCACAACCCAAACATTCAACCTTGATCATTCAAAATAGTATTGCATGAGACATGTGTTCCAGTTTGAACAAATCAAGTAACCTGTCATTCATACAAGGCAACCACACAAGGTCAATGAGCTTTAAGATAAGCCATGGTCAACATTCAATACCAATTGTTGCATTTAATCAAGCAATTCCATAGTTCAAAAATTTTACCCTTTTGAAACAAGAAGGTTTTTCAAATTCAATTTGAAAGCACATGCAAATCAAAGGCAAATTGATTCTGTCACGCCCTGAACCAATAGCAGCGGAACGTGTTGTTCGGAACGCGGCAGTGATACAGTCGTGAATAGTCAGAGCATACAAAAGATAAAAAAATTACAAACTGTACAATGTGGGCCAATTTAACCTTTATTGATGATCAAATATTCAAATTACATACCTTGACTCAACTGTCATAAGTGAAGAAAGGTCTCACTATTTCACTCTAATAAAGAGAAATGACTCAAATAACAGGACGAGACTCAAAGAAAGATAACAGACACCGACACGATTCTCCATAATGCTCATCACTCTTGCCCTTCCCTTTCTGATGGACTATCTTCAATGTCGTTACCTGAAAAATGTTAAAGATAGGCTGGTGAGCGAAACGCTCAGTAGGGATTATATCTCTTCATCAAGCAGGATAAAAGTAATTAGCCAATTTTACATGTTCATGAGATGCAGTGCATGAAATGTAATAACTAAAGAATCGTGATAGTCGATCTAATAGAGATGATGAATAACAAGCCAAGGGTAATTTACGAGCTCAAGCGGATTTAGGAAATACATTCCTAATTTACAGAACCAAGGTCGAGCTAACAGAACATAACAAAGGACAGATGCTCAGATGAACATAACTTCAGAATTGGCCAGAATATAACAGAGTTCAATAATAATAAGCAGATTAATTGGTCTAGCGGAATAACTAAATTTAACAGAATAACAGAATAACAAATAACAGAATATCAGAATTTCCAGAATAACAGATTCAACAGATAACAGAACAGAACAGATATACAGACGTTGGTGCAATGCCACACCCAGAATTTTACCATGGTTACAGAATTGGACTTCCGTCCTACCTGACATTGTTGGTCGCGGACCCAGAGCCCTTAATTATTTCAGAATCAGAGTTGGCCAATACAGAGTCAAAGGGTTATGTTCTTTCAAATAAAAGGATTCTCCAGAAGGAGACGGAATGTCATGATAAGGGAATTGACCATGAATATGAATGACGTACCTAGCTCGCGATAAATAGGAATAAACTGGGTGAAGAACAAGTACAGATTTTGTACATGACAAGGTTAACGGACTTGTCCATTAATAGATAACCATCCATTAATCATAGAGAATCTCATGATAATCGTGTGATAAATCATGAGGGCCGGTTTCCATGTTTCTCCGAGTGACATGACAATAATCAAGGTTTCATGGGTTTTTAGGGTACAACCAGCTCGGATGCCTTGAGGGAATCCAAGGCTAGCGGAGACTAACGGAGGTCTCTATGACAAACTCGCCAGTCCAAAGGAACGGGATGTCCAATGGTGGGCTTATAAGTCACGGAGAGTTAAGGGCTTATCGATAAAACGCCGAAAAACAAGGAACTACATCCACGGACTGGGATATAGTGCCAGAACACAACCTATTATCAGGTTACAGGAAACGTACGGAAAAGCCAAAAATCCAGAATTGACGCCTTGTCTCAGGCCGGCATTTTAGTATTAAACATTTTCCCAGTCATTTAATATTTCAAAAATTTACAGAATTAGCGCCCTAAGATGGGTCGCCATTTAAATATGTAGCGCCTTCGGTTCAGACGTTGTTTACAGTTTAACATATTACAGTGGCGTTACTTTATTAGAAGGCACCTTCTATAGAGGCGTTACACTATGATTTAACGGCATAAGGTCTGTCGTCTATTCTTTAAATCGGAGGAAACTTTAATCAGGGAATAGATATAGAATCAGAGGTTTCAGACCCATATATACATATATGTGTAATAATCATATTAACATGGTTCAAGTCACTGGATTATATGCATTTAACCGAATTATACCGATTTCAGAAATGACGCCCTGGACAACGACGTTCATTAAGGGTATGACGCCAGTGGTCGAGGCATCACCTGAGAATGTGACGGCCATGTATATGCCGTCAATTTCTCAGATACAATATTTTTCCAGAAGCAGTGAGGGAAAGGAAATCAGGATATTTAGGATAAAATAGGATAATGATCAGAAACAGGAAAGTGAAGTATTACAGAGCTATACTTATGCAGGAATTTAATTAACTGAGTTTCCAATTACATAGATTTTTACATCTGTTTGTTTTATTGAGTATCATGGAAGTTAACGACTTTAAAGAAGCCGCCTTTTAAATTGACGCCTTGTTGAGAGGCGTGTGAAAGAATTCTGACGACTGCGACAAAGTCGCGTTTAAACAGAAGTAGCGCCTTTGGCAAGGTCGCTATTTCCCTGAGTATACGAAATAAAAACATGAAACTAGAACTGTAACTATATGCATGCATGAACTGAATAATTAACAGAAGGATCTTTGATTTTATAACTGCTTTAGCTTGATGTGAGAAAACCTACCTTTCCTGGGTTGATTCTGGTTGACGGGAAGATAATGAAGAATTATAACCCCCAAAATGATACTCTATTTTCAACAGAGTAACTAGATGTAGCAATAGTAGAAGAAGCAGCCCAACGGCAACTACAGCTTCCTTCTGTGACTTTAATCGGAGCTAGGGAAGCTATTTGGCAACCGCTCCTGTTCGTGTAGAAGATGAAGGATGAAGCAATACTTCTCCTCCGTAAAACAGATAAACAGCAGGTCAGAAGACATAGAGCTCCTTCAACAACGGCAAGAGGAACTCCCTAAGACTATAATATGAGCAGCAGGTTGACGTTAAGGCAAGGAGCCCAGAGGCAGTAACCTCCAAAGGGTTCCGGAGGGTTATATTTATAGGGAATAAGGTCTTACGGGTTTAAGTTCTAATGGGATTTAACCTCCCTTAGTACGAATCCTAATGAAACCTCAACTTCCTACATATTAATCCTTCCCGATCAAGACCTTCCCGAACAACAGTCGCATCTCCTAGTTAGAACCAAACACTTCGATCGGGTTGCCAAATTTTAAACCTCAGGGAATTGACGCCCGGAGAAGGGGGCGTTACTTCTTTAATTAACGCCTCCTATTATGCCTTTAATTTCATAAAATGCGCCTTCATCTGGGGCATGTTTATACTTCTATTAATATTTGACGACTTAAACAAAGTCGTTTGTTTTAACCGATTACGTTTTTAACGTTAATTTAAAGAGTAACAATCTTTGGGGATTTTTATCTTTTTTATTTAATGAGATATCGACATGAAATTTTATGGGTATACATTTTCCATTTTTCTCAATTTTTCTATATAATTAGTTTTATCAAATTCTTTTAATATAAAAAGTGGCACTATTCACTATTACTATTCACTAAATAAAATAACGACTTGTGATAAGTCGTTGGTTCTTTAACGCCCATGAACAAGGCGTTAATTCCATTTTGGCACCTTTTAATACCACTTACAAAAGACCGAAATTGCTTATATACTCATTCCTTTACCATTACTCATCTTTAATGGATTAGATTTTGTTAATACACCTTATTCCTTCAACTAAAAAATGTAATAAATATGAAATAATAAATTTTCTAAATTATTAATATAAATCTAAATTAGCATGTTCTCAAAGATTTATTCATTATTAATTGAATAAAAATATGATATGACTTTAAATGCCTACTTAAAATGACTCTATATTCATAATCCCTTAAAATTTAAGGGGAGGGTCTATAAGATCTTCTTGTAAGGCCCATTTGGAAATCTCGGGGTTGTATATACAAGGTCTGGCCCTGATTATCTATTGGTTTTAAATTTATTTAGATTTTTTTAGTCCTTAAATTTACCAGGGTTGCTACATCCTCACCCACTTAAAAGAATTTGGTCCCCAAATTCAATTTCCTATGCACATCATATGTTCATCTAATCCATATTCCTCAATTCAACAATCATGACTAGCAAATTGAACTAAGGGACTAAAGCTCAAGTCAAAGGGAAGTACCTCCATCCATTCCTTGACCAACAGGTGTGACTCTTATTGCTTGAAGTCGCCCTTGACGACGTTCCTTATTACCGTCCTTTTCCTGCTGAGGTTGGTTTTTTGGAAGAGGGTAATTAGATACCCTATGTTCTTTGCTCCCACATCGAAAACAAGCTCCATTCTTCCAGCGGCACTTCTCGGATGGATGGCCTTCATTGCCACAGTGTTTGCACTTTTCTTCTTTGATCTTCTTGCCATTTGGAACATTGTCATCCTCATTAACCCTCTTGTTATTGTTACCCGTTCTCTTCTTCTCCATTCTCACTTTAACCCTGTCGGATAACTCCATGGCATCTTCCAATAACTGCGCTCTTTTCACCATCTCCGCATAAGTTTGTATATCTAACGGCGCCAATTGGGGGATGTACTGGATCCTTAAACCATTCATAAACCTTTTTGCTTTCATCTTCCCCGTTGATATTAAGTGAGGTGCATATCTAGACAGCCGCGAGAATTGAGCCTCGTACTCGGCCACGGTCATACTTCTCTGTTTGAGTGAAGCGAACTCTCCTGTCTTTTTCTCCCGAGTTCTCTCCTAGAAATACTTCTCGTTAAAATGTTCTAAGAATTCCTCCCATGTAACCTCGTCATCTGGCAAGGTGGCTTCTACTGACTCCCACCATGCCCTTGCATCCTTCTCAAGTTGAAAGGTTGCCAATAATACCTTATCCCGGTCCGAACACTTCATGAACCGAAAGATCCTCTCCATCTCTTTAGTCCAATCTTCAGCTAAATCGGGATCAGGAGTTCCACTAAACCTAGGGGGATTTAAACTCCGGAATTCCCGATGTAGTTCTCCAGCCTTTCTATTGGCTCCACCATCGGCTACCCGTTGAAGGGCCTGAGTTAAACCTTGTACTGTTCTTTGCATGTCCCGCCATTGGGCACGCTCGGCAGCCATTGCTATCTAACTAGTTCTACAAGACAGGAAGAAACCCATGTAAGATCATCAGAAAATATAAGCTATCCTTATTAGCTAACTTACTAGTTTTAATATTTTCATTTCCATTTCTTTAATTCTTAACCCATGGTTCTACCCCATCTCACCGGGTACTTCTAAGATGACTGTCAAGGGAACTCGATCTAGGACTTAGACTTAATGACCTAGGACTTAGAAAGCCTAAGCTCTGATACCACAAACTGTCACGCCCCGAACCAATAGCAGCAGAACGTGTTGTTCGGAACGCGGCAGTGATACAGTCGTGAATAGTCAGAGCATACATAAGATAAAAAAATTACAAACTGTACAATGTGGGCCAATTTAACCTTTATTGATGATCAAATATTCAAATTACATACCTTGACTCAACTGTCATAAGTGAAGAAAGGTCTCACTATTTCACTCTAATAAAGAGAAATGACTCAAATAACAGGACGAGACTCAAAGAAAGATAACAGACACCGACACGATTCTCCATAATGCTCATCACTCTTGCCCTTCCCTTTCTGATGGACTATCTTCAATGTCGTTACCTGAAAAATGTTAAAGATAGGCTGGTGAGCGAAACGCTCAGTAGGGATTATATCTCTTCATCAAGCAGGATAAAAGTAATTAGCCAATTTTACATGTTCATGAGATGCAGTGAATGAAATGCAATAACTAAAGAATCGTGATAGTCGATCTAATAGAGATGATGAATAACAAGCCAAGGGTAATTTACGAGCTCAAGCAGATTTAGGAAATACATTCCTAATTTACAGAACCAAGGTCGAGCTAACAGAACATAACAAAGGACAGATGCTCAGATGAACATAACTTCAGAATTGGCCAGAATATAACAGAGTTCAATAATAATAAGCAGATTAATCGGTCTAGCGGAATAACTAAATTTAACAGAATAACAGAATAACAAATAACAGAATATCAGAATTTCCAGAATAACAGATTCAACAGATAACAGAACAGAACATATATACAGACGTTGGTGCAATGCCACACCCAGAATTTTACCATGGTTACAGAATTGGACTTCCGTCCTACCTGACATTGTTGGTCGCGGACCCAGAGCCCTTAATTATTTCAGAATCAGAGTTGGCCAATACAGAGTCAAATGGTTATGTTCTTTCAAATAAAAGGATTCTCCAGAAGGAGACGGAATGTCATGATAAGGGAATTGACCATGAATATGCAAGACGTATCTAGCTCGCGATAAATCGGAATAAATTGGGTGAAGAACAAGTACAGATTTTGTACATGACAAGGTTAACGACTTGTCCATTAATAGATAACCATCCATTAATCATAGAGAATCTCATGATAATCGTGTGATAAATCATGAGGGCCGGTTTCCATGTTTCTCCGAGTGACATGACAATAATCAAGGTTTCATGGGTTTTTAGGGTACAACCAGCTCGGATGCCTTGAGGGAATCCAAGGCTAGCGGAGACTAACGGAGGTCTCTATGACAAACTCGCCAGTCCAAAGGAACGGGATGTCCAATGGTGGGCTTATAAGTCACGGAGAGTTAAGGGCTTATCGATAAAACGCCGAAAAACAAGGAACTACATCCACGGACTGGGATATAGTGCCAGAACACAACCTATTATCAGGTTACAGGAAACGTACGGAAAAGCCAAAAATCCAGAATTGACGCCTTGTCTCAGGCCGGCATTTTAGTATTAAACATTTTCCCAGTCATTTAATATTTCAAAAATTTACAGAATTAGCGCCCTAAGATGGGTCGCCATTTAAATATGTAGCGCCTTCGGTTCAGACGTTGTTTACAGTTTAACATATTACAGTGGCGTTACTTTATTAGAAGGCACCTTCTATAGAGGCGTTACACTATGATTTAACGGCATAAGGTCTGTCGTCTATTCTTTAAATCGGAGGAAACTTTAATCAGGGAATAGATATAGAATCAGAGGTTTCAGACCCATATATACATATATGTGTAATAATCATATTAACATGGTTCAAGTCACTGGATTATATGCATTTAACCGAATTATACCGATTTCAGAAATGACGCCCTGGACAACGGCGTTCATTAAGGGTATGACGCCGGTGGTCGAGGCTTCACCTGAGAATGTGACGGCCATGTATATGCCGTCAATTTCTCAGATACAATATTTTTCCAGAAGCAGCGAGGGAAAAAAAATCAGGATATTTAGGATAAAATAGAATAATGATCAGAAATAGGAAAGTGAAGTATTACAGAGCTATACTTATGTAGGAATTTAATTAACTAAGTTTCCAGTTATATAGATTTTTACATCTGTTTGTTTTATTGAGTATCATGGAAGTTAACGACTTTAAAGAAGCCGCCTTTTAAATTGACGCCTTGTTGAGAGGCGTGTGAAAGAATTCTGACGACTGCGACAAAGTCGCGTTTAAACAGAAGTAGCGCCTTTGGCAAGGTCGCTATTTCCCTGAGTATATGAAATAAAAACATGAAACTAGAACTGTAACTATATGCATGCATGAACCGAATAATTAACAGAAGGATCTTTGATTTTATAACTGCTTTAGCTTGATGTGAGAAAACCTACCTTTCCTGGGTTGATTCTGGTTGACGGGAAGATAATGAAGAATTATAACCCCCAAAACGATACTCTATTTTCAACAGAGTAATTAGATGTAGCAATAGTAGAAGAAGCAGCCCAACGGCAACTGCAGCTTCCTTCTGTGACTTTAATCGGAGCTAGGGAAGCTATTTGGCAGCCGCTCCTGTTCGTATAGAAGATGAAGGATGAAGCAATACTTCTCCTCCGTAAAACAGATAAACAGCAGGTCAGAAGACATAGAGCTCCTTCAACAATGGCAAGAGGAACTCCCTAAGACTATAATATGAGTAGCAGGTTGACGTTAAGGCAAGGAGCCCAGAGGCAGTAACCTCCAAAGGGTTCCGGAGGGTTATATTTATAGGGAATAAGGTCTTATGGGGTTTAAGTTCTAATGGGATTTAACCTCCCTTAGTACGAATCCAAATGAAACCTCAACCTCCTACATATTAATCCTTCCCGATCAAAACCTTCTCGAACAACAGTCGCATCTCCTAGTTAGAACCAAACACTTCGATCGGGTTGCCAAATTTTAAACCTCAGGGAATTGATGCCCGGAGAAGGGGGCGTTACTTCTTTAATTAACGCCTCCTATTATGCCTTTAATTTCATAAAACGCGCCTTCATCTGGGGCGTGTTTATACTTCTATTAATATTTGACGACTTAAACAAAGTCGTTTGTTTTAACCGATTACGTTTTTAACGTTAATTTAAAGAGTAACAATCTTTGGGGATTTTTATCTTTTTTATTTAATGAGATATCGACATGAAATTTTATGGGTATACATTTTCCATTTTCTCTATTTTTTATATAATTAGTTTTATCAAATTCTTTTAATATAAAAAGCGGCTATTCACTATTACTATTCACTAAATAAAATAACGACTTGTGATAAGTCGTTGGTTCTTTAAGTAACGCCCATGAACAAGGCGTTAATTCCATTTTTGCACCTTTTAATACCACTTACAAAAGACCGAAATTGCTTATATACTCATTCCTTTACCATTTACTCATCTTTAATGGATTAGATTTTGTTAATACACCTTATTCCTTCAACTAAAAAATGTAATAAATATGAAATAATAAATTTTCTAAATTATTAATATAAATCTAAATTAGCATGTTCTCCAAGATTTATTCATTTTTAATTGAATAAAAATACGATATGACTTTAAATGCCTACTTAAAATGACTCTATATTCATAATCCCTTAAAATTTAAGGGTAGGGTCTATAAGATCTTCTTGTAAGGCCCATTTGGAAATCTCGGGGTTGTATATACAAGGTCTGGCCCTGATTATCTATTGGTTTTAAATTTATTCATATTTTTTTAGTCCTTAAATTTACCAGGGTTGCTACATCCCCTCAAATATAGCTAAGTTGTACTCTATATCACCGAGGCGTCTTTTGAAGTATCGGCTCAGTTCTTGAAAAGAACTCCGAAGTTAAGCGTGCTTAATGGGGAGTAGTATGGGATGGGTGACCTGCCCGGGAAGTACCCCATTCTGGAGCCGATCACTGTTAGAAAGGGACAAAACCGTGAGGCCGGTAGGCCAAAGCGGACAATACCTAGATGGTATAGAGTATGGGGCGTGACAGAATGGTATCAGAGCTATACCCCAGCCGGAAGTGTGGGAACTAAGTGCCATGCAGGGCAAAATGCTACACTATGGGAGCCACCTCTTGAGTCCGTAATGGAGCAAAGTGCTACATAGTAGGAGCCACCTCTTGAGCCTGTAGGGGCCACCTCTAGAGTCCTACCTGCCTGGGGCTTGATTGCGTGCTATATGTGCTCAGCGACGAGGACGTCGCCTATATAAGATGGGTAGATTATAACACCATCAAATATAGCTAAGCTGTACTCTATATCACCGAGGTGCCTTTTGAAGTATCGGCTCAGTTCTTGAAAAGAACTCCGAAGTTAAGCGTGCTTAATGGGGAGTAGTACTGGGATGGGTGACCTGCCCGGGAAGTCCCCCATTCTGGAGCCGATCACTGTTAGAAAGAGACAAAACCGTGAGACTGGTAGGCCAAAGTGGACAATACCTCGATGGTATAGAGTATGGGGCGTGACATATTCCATTCAAAACACATGGTTCCTCATAAGCCAAATAATTCAATTTATGAATTTTGGTACTAGGAGGAGAACATAGGTGTAAAGACCACCATCACGCTTAGTGGAAGTATACAGTTGAACGTAGTCCAACCTTCTCTAACCACCATTTGATATACCAAATATTCATCCATTGAAGACATATGTGGCTTGTGAAGAATTTAAAGCATAACATGAAAACACACTAAAATATCATCCCAAAGCATCAAAACCATCAAATTTGACACTAAAAGAGCAAAGTTGGGATTTTACCATATGAGTGTGCCTTGTTCCTTTTTATTTGAACACCTTTCATTCTTTATTTACCTCAAGGCACACCTTCACAACAACCGACTCATTTGTCGGATTTTGGCACCCAAGTCTTCTTGGGTCCTTGGATGTTGGTAGCATTTCTTCCAAATATTTTCTTTGACTTTTTCATTGCCACCATATCATCATCCTTCATGATCCTGCAATCCTCAATGACATGTCTATGGTTTTCACAATAAAAGTATTGAGGGAAAGTATTTTTACCAAAATATTTCCTTTTAGGAGCAAAAGAATTTTCAAATGCATTCCATCTTCTATTTTCAAAGGATCTAGATTTAACAAAATTAAACCTAGCATTCATTGTAGAAACATGGAAATTCTCAGTTTTCAAAAACCAACATTCATTCATGACATGACCGTATTTTTCACAATGAAAGCAAAAAGGAGTAGTGGGTTTATGGAATGATTTTTCATTGTTTGCATGAGTGTTCGTGAATGAATTTTTCTTATGGGATGCAAACATTTTAGCATGGGAAGCATGTTCATTTTTGAATTTTCTTTGAAAGTTAAACTTAGCATTCATGGCATGAAAATCATCATTTTACTTCACAAAAAAATTGTCAATGACATGGCCAAGTTTGTGACAATAAGAATAAGAAACATTCCTTTTTCTCTTGAAAATTTTTTGTTCAACTTTCTGCTTTAAAAAATAACTTTTCATGGTGTGGCCTAGCTTACCACAATGCAAGCAAGAACCATTTCTTTGTGATTTGAAAATATTTTTCTCTTTGCATGCAAATTGATCATACTCTTTCATGACAACGCAATCATTCAACACATGTCCAAACACACCACAATAGAAATATTCAACATTAGACTTTGATTTTTGAAATCTATTTGGCATGGTTGGTTTAGTGTTGACATTTTTCTTTTTCTCAAAACTATTTTCAGAATTTTTGATTTGAGAAGTGGGAGGAGGTGGTTTGGAAGTGCTAGGAGTGTCTGATGCATGAACAAAAGAGGTTTTCAGTTTATGCTCAAAAGAATTTTTATTGACTGGAGTGTATCCAAGACCCTCTTTTTGAAAGTTCACTTTATTGACTGGTCTAAGTTTTCATTCCCTTTGACAAATTTAGATAGTGATGCATTCAAATCAACAATTTCAGATTCAAGAGATGAAACATGCAATTCATAGCTAGCTATCTCCTGTTCACTGCAAACAACACATTCATTTTATACTCTATTTGTCGTTTTATAGCTTTCAATCTCTTGTTCCAACACAAGTAGTTTTTCAGATTCAACATTGACATCCAAAGCTTTTCCTCTTTCAAAAGTTAACAGTTTTTCAGACATGACGTTGTTTAATTGTTTCAACTTTTCATTTTCAGATTTAAACAATGCATTTTCTTTTTCAATTTTTTCAAGGCATTTCAAGCTACCTTCAAGAAGAGAAATTTGAATTAGTATAGCACCATTATGCTTTTTGAGCTCCTCATTTTCAATCATGATCCTTTTGTTGTCAATTTCATTGTCAAGCAATTTATCAAACATTTTATCATCATCAGAAAGAGATGCTAGCTTGCTTTTAAGATGTTTTTCTATTTCTTCAAGCAGTGAAATCTTAGACAACAAGAGTTTATTCTGCTCAAACAACTCATGACAATCATTTTCAGAATTCAATTTATGCATGTCAAAAATTTCTTTATCAAGCTCATCTATTCTAGATTCCATGTCTTCATTTTGTCTTTCCAAGTATTCATTTTCTGATTTCAAAGCTTCATTTTCTTTTTCCAAGGTTTTACAGTTTTCACATGAAGAGTTGGCATGCACATTTTCACATGAAGCAGAGGAGTTCACAACATCTTCAATTTTCTTTGTCAGTTTCTTATTTTCAGATTTGACCCTTTTATATCTACATAACAATTCCTCATAAAGCTCCATTAGCTCTTCAAAGGAAATTTCCTCACCTTCGGATCCTACCTCCGAGCTTTCTTTGGTTTCTTCATCATTGGCCATGAAGCTTGAGCCGACTTGTGAAGTCCTTTCATTGGCTTCATACTTTACCAGTTGATCCCACAAATCTCTTGCTGACCTGTACGAAGAAATTTGAGATAGAACATTAGATTCTACACAATTCCTTAAAACATTCAAGGCATGAAGATTAATTTCATTTTTATTCACATGCTTGTCATTCCACTTAGCTTCATTTGATGGAAGTTTATGTGGACTGTTGCATATGACTTCCCAAATTTCACATTCATTAAGGCCAAGGTAAGCACACATGCTATTTCTCCAAGAAATAAAACCATGACCATCAAAATGTGGAGGAAGAGTAAAACTAGACATGTTGCTAAATGAAACTCGCCAAGGGATCACTCTAAAGGTCGTTAGACCCTATAGATAGAGCCGTGGCTCTGATACCAATTGTTGGTCCCCGGGTAGGCTAGTAGACAAGAAGGGGGGGTTGAATTGTCTCCCACGAACGATGGTAAATTGAAATCTAACTAAGGGGAATTAACAACTTTGAACGTGATTGAAGAAATTAAACTAAGCAATGCAAACTTAGTTCTCTCAATCTCACCGTTCGCACACGATCAAGATAAATGGATTAAGCTATTAAGCACAGCCACAAAGCAAACCAGAACACAAGGGTTTTTAAGGTGGTTCGGGACCACGACGGGCTCCCTATATCCACCCCTCACCAAACTCGGCAAGGCTTCACTCAGGGATAAATCCCCAACACGGAGACGACGCTCCAACACACACACGGGGATAAATCCCCATACACACACGGAGTAAAACTCCAACACACACGTGTAGGGCGACGCCTACGCAACCACACGGGAGTAAACTCCAACAACACACGGGGAACATACCCCACAATATGCCTAATCACACACGCGGATATGCTCGCACCACACGACGTACATGCATCAACACAAACCACTCGGAGAACCCCTTTCTCCGAACACCCACACACAATATTCCTTCAGAAATGTATGAAGCCTAGACAAATAGATACAATAAATCCCAAACAAAGTCTAAAGACTGAAATGAATAAGATATAGCATGTAGAGAGCTCCCCCTTCTTCGATTCTTTTGGTTCCTCTTGATTCATTGTCGGATGATGGCGATTTTGGCATCCTCTTGTTCCTCTCTTCGAGACGCTTCTTTTCTTATTCCACCACGAGCTCCAAATCTTCATGGATGTAGATGATAACCCTTCCTCAAGAGCTCCTTGGTTGTTTTGCCCCTTTTCTCCACCTACAAGATAGAACAAAATGCATTAGGGCTTCTCCTCACCCAAATTCGGAGTTCACATTCATATATATAGAGGAGTGGATAAAAGACACATAAAACCCTCCCAATACATGTTAGAAACCCCCTAATAACATTAGGAACCATTGGGGGTAGAATGGTAATGTTTAGAAGGGTTTAGAATGGGTTTTAAAGTCTCCCGAAAATTCTGTTCCGGAGGGGTCGACCCTTGGGGTCGACCCTCGGGCAGCAGAGGGCCAAACAGAACCTAAAATAGGTTCTGTCTTACAGGGGTCGACCCTTGCAGTGGGTCGACCCCAGGGGTCAACCCATGCAGGTGGATGCGCTATCAGCGCAGGGGGGTGTGGGAATGGATTTATTCTTTCATTATTTATTCTATTTATTATTATTTATTGATTTGTTAATTGGTTTATTAGGCGTGCCAGTCACCGGAGTGACGATTTTATTGTGCGCTCGATCTCACTCAGTCAGTCGATTGTGAAGTCCGAGTCGGGACCGTAAGTCCGTCATACCATAAAGGCTATGACGTTAATTACGTCCTTCCAAAGAAGGACAACCCTTGATTAATCGCCAAAGTAGAAGGATCCCAGGGGCAAAACCAATATGATAGGTATGCTCATTCATTTTCAGGATAGAAGATGCATGCGATTATGCAAAACGAGATATGACATATTAATATACGGAATAAATCCGGCAGCATATCCCCTTATCTTAGACTATGCCAAGTGGGAATATAGGACATCCATCTACGGAGTGCCGAGATGGAAGCCAAATGAAAGATGGGCGTAGCCCGAGATCCAAGAGGATCATAATCCAACGGGACATTGTCCGTTATCATGGTATTTATTGATATCCCCTTTAGAAACCATTGGAGGACATGCAGTGGCAAAACTCCAAGAGTCAGCAGGGTTAGAAGAAAACATCACGGTCAAAAGGTATAATGTGGGGAGCAAAACCCTATTAATTTAGCTCCCTTCGACTTGGATGAAGAACCATGATTCCCCATGATATGATGAAGGTTAGCAAGAAGGCTAATGAGGTTGGGACATTGGGTTTAGACTGAGTTTAGGGCTCATTAAAGTTGCTGGGAAGTTGAGTGTTCGAACAATGGTTGGCACTAAGATGAACCGGCACGGATGAGAACCGACGCGGGTAGGCTTCCGGCACGGTGGCAAACCGGCGCGGGTAGGATTTCGGCACGAAAGCAAATCGGCACGACTAGGTTCCGGCACGAAGGGATCCCGGCGTGACGTGAGGCCAAAGGGTAGATGGCGTGGCATGGTTCCCGGCGCGCATGCTTCCCGGCGCGCCCTTCACCCGGCACGGGTTTGGTGCCGGGAGGAGGTGGCGCCGGGAGGAGATGGCGCCGGGGGGGGGGATGGCGCCGGTGGCCATTTTATTGGTTTTCTTCAAATGCTGTGAGGGGTTTTATTGAGGGGGTCTCTTGTGTTTAATCAGGGCTTCATGGGCTCTGGTAATGATGTTTAGGTAAGCTGAAAGGGGAGGATAAATTCATCCATAGAAGGCCTAGAGAGACCATGTGACGATCAATAGTGATTATATTCCTCTTATAGTGGGCAAAGGGCCATGAGATAGTCTGTCTCAGGCCTCTGCCAAACAGTAGGGGGTTAATTCATCAGTTTAATGAAAACATCACACGATATGACAAAGCAATGATCATGAATGAATTTCGACAGCATCTCCCCTTAGTTTGGACTATGCCAAAAGGGAAGTATGGGACATCCATCCACGGAGTGCCGAGATGGAAGCCAAAATAAAGATGGGCGTAGCCCGAGATCCAAGAGGATCAAAATTCAACGAGACAGTGTCCACTCGTCATGGCAACTCATCAATATTCCCCTAAAGGGACCAGCGGAGAACATGCAGTGGCAGAACTCCGTGACCCGACGGGGTGAAAGAGGGAAATCGAAAACCCGAAACCCGAAACCCGAATTGACATAAATGTAGGGGTAAAACCCCGTTGATATAGCTCCTCTGACTCCCACAGAATCGAGCATGAAAGCTCAGCAATATTAATTCAAAGGAACGGAACGCATGCATTTATTCTTATTTACATATGTGTATATATACACATTCCTGTATGCATGACCACCATGGGCATCAAAGGCTAATGATGATTAATGGGCCGTTTAGAAATGGATTAGTGCACACCTTTACTGTGCATATTCAAGCCTGGGTATGCCAAAAGGGGCCTTCACGTAATGGATGCATGCAGCCTTTTTAAATGAGTTATCTATATACATATATATGAGCCATATATGCGTATGTGCCTTTATATATATACACATGTAGTGGGTGGATTGCCTTATACACATCATGCACCAACCGTGGAAAAAGGTGATGGTCAATGGGTGGCTTAAAAGTTAATGCCTCATGTGTGTGTTAATCAGGATTCAAAGTGGCCAATCATTAATCGGGTATGTGCATGCAGCAGGTGGGGGCCATGCAACCTGGGAGATTGTTTTATTCATGCATAATGTATTCACATATTATCATACGCATATACATGGTGGCAGGTGGTATATTGGAGACAACATGAACAGGTATGCGTGTGACTAATAAATGGGCTAATGGCTATTTGCATGAAGGCACATAGTGAGTGGGGCCATGCATTGAATGGATTTAATTCTACACAAATGTGCTTCTCGTAAAGGCAATGCAGCACGTGGCCACGACATGCCAAATGGATAACAACACATGCATGCATATTACGCATGGAGAAGTGCAAAACGGTGGACGGGCGAACACACCATGGGAGTTCACGCACTCGGCGCGCTCGTGCACTCGGCGGCAAGCAGGCATTCGGCATGGAAATGAAAGGGAGGGGTCTCGGCGCGCCTGGTAATCAGCGTCGAACCCACGCCGAGACAACGTTGCGCCGAGAGTGACTGGGAAGATTTTTTTTATGGAGGTTGCAAGGTTTAAGCCCCTCGGGGTGAACAGAAAATCATCCCACGGTTAAAAGGGGGACACAATCACAGGGGTAAGGCCATGCCAAATTATTTTTCCTCGTGATCTAAGAGACAGGAAGGCCACGAGATGGGCTGTCTCGGGCCCCTATCTCATATCGGAGGGTGGCAAATCCAACTTAGCACGGAGGAGTTTAGCAAGCAGACAATTTCTGTTGATCGGAGTAGAACTCCACATCCCTGGGGTTTAATGCCGCCTTCGCGGGGTCATGGACAGATGGGATGGAAATCCCATTGTCTCTGTGAAGGGTCAATAGCCATAAGGCAACCGTCCAGGAGTAATCGAGAGAAACGATTAGAACGAAGAAAACTTGAGACGGAACGTAAAAAGATCACAGGCTAATGCAAGGGATTTAGTTACAGCAATGCATCTACATAAAGAAAGAATTCTGATCAGAAACAGATGCATCGATATATATCTTTCATTCATATAAAATCAGGCATAGCCAGAATACAGACAGAAGGAAGCCTCGAGAGGCTATTGAATTACAGAGCTCGCCTGCAGAAATATAGCGGCAGAGGAATGTACAAAACAGCAGAGAAAAGAAGCAGGGGGAGGGGGAGATTGTAGCCCCGAGGGGCGTCGGATGGCAGCAGCAACAACGCCCCCCCTACCTCTGCCCGTAGATGGCTCCCCCTTCTCTTCTTCCTATTTGCCGACTGGCTCTCTTTCTCTCTTTTCCTTTTTTTTTTTTTGCAAGTCTCTCTCTTTTGCTCGCTCAGCAGGAGCTGCAAACTCTACTTGTCGGGAGAGTTTCTTCTTCGTCGAACCTCAGCTTTTATAATGGGCTCTCGAACCATCTTCTCATCGGGGCGCTCCTCTTGCCTGGTGCTCTCGGCGCGCCCTCTCTTCAGTATGGGCTTCGACATCCTTTTAAGCTTTAATATGGTCTGGGTGCCTTTGTGGGCTTAATGGGCCCTTGTAGCCTCTCCGCCGCTTCCTCTATCCCTAGAAGATAAGGAATATAAGATGATTTAGTAGGAAAAATATGTTGACATTATCTATATATATACGTATATATTGTTATTATTTTATCATTTTTTATGTGTCAACAAATGCCCCCCACCCGTAGGTGGTGCGAATGAGGGACGAGCGAGCGGGGCCTACGGGTGAAGCCCTTTTGAAAGCGTGTCTTTTTGTTCATGCGAGCATGCAGGCATTCAACAGCAAGCATAAGCTAGATATATAGAATAGCTCCCCTATATCGGGGATAGGACAAGGACAGCGCATGTGACTCATAGGTAGAGTGCGGCTCACAAGGCACAACTAAGGGAGATGTGCATGCGCAAAGAGGACATCGCATAGAATATGTGCACAGCGTAAGCCACGATCTGCACCCGAGGCTACTTCTCCATAGTGTGATAGTGCAAGTATGCGAGCAGCGAATCTCTGACATAGGGATACGCAGACGTTCTAGATAACATTAGAGCATTGCTCTAGCGCCTACACATACAGTTGGGGTTCTCGATTTTTGATAGCTTCGCACAACCCCCTTAGCTTATTCCCAGCTCCAGACTTCACCGTTCGATGCGAGTCTCCTCATATGTCTCAATGGGGATTCCCAGCTACTAGGACTCATCCTTTATAGTAATTTTATTACGGACTTCACTTTTCGGCGCGAGTCTCCTCATGTATCTCAATGGGGATTCCCGGCTACTAAGATTCATCCTTTATAGTGGTTTTATTGTGGACTTCGCCGTTCGGCGCGAGTCTCCTCATATGTCTCAATGGGGATTCCCGGCTACTAGGATTCATCCTTTATAGTGATTTTATTACGGACTTCACCGTTCGGCGCGAGTCTCCTCATGTGTCTCAATGGGGATTCCCGGCTACTAGGATTCATCCTTTATATTGACTTTATTACGGACTTCACCGTTCGACGCGAGTCTCCTCATGTGTCTCAATGGGGATTCCCGGCTACTAGGATTCATCCTTCCTATCATTCTTATTCTTCCCCTTTTTTTTAACTTGGGGGAAGGCAGCTTTTCCCTCACAATTACCCCTCATGTGGGTGCAGAAGTTTGAGCATCCAAAAAGTATTAGGAAGAACCCTCTAGCATCCCTATGATAAAAGACCGCTGAACACATTGTGGTGCAAAGTGTGGGAGTTTCACTTTGGGTGTATCTCACGAGTTGCGTTAGCGACATAGCTATGACTTTTCCACTAGACGCATGCACTCAGCCAATACTGACTTTTCATCCCTTAGTGTATGCCGTGGCGCACACATGCTCAAAATCAGGCAGCTTTATTTAACAAGGAGATGTGGTCCTAGAAAATTGAAGGAGGTGTATTATCTTATAGTATAAGCAAGCATGCAAGCATGGCCAACAAACACCCAAAATTTTGAAAGCAAGCAAATTTTCCTTTCTTTTTCTTTCTCTTTTTTTATATTATTTTATATGTATGCATATATGTATATGTCACTATATATTCATTTATTTGATCAAGCGCCTGATGCGAATACCTGCAGGTTGGTTATTCAAAAGCTAGCAGAATTGATAACAAAATATTGGAAAAGGGCTTTATGCAGCAAGTCCTGGCGGGACGAAGAGGGTTGGTACTGGCCAACGAGAGCCGTTTTATTCAGATGATGGACCTGGATTAAAGTGGAGTGGTAGGCCTTAACAGGGTGTCTTGGCCAAGGACGGGCAGCGGGTTTGACAGGGAGTCTAACCCGAATATAGAAGGTGGACTATAGAAGTCAACAGTTGGCAAGGGAAGCGGCTATGACAGCCGAAAGGTAACATGGCAAGCAGGCTGTGAAAGCCAGGAAATAATGGGAGAATAGGATATGCAGACCTAGCGATAGCAGGGAAGCAGGCTTCAAGGGGAGCCCAAGTCATTGGGTTGTAGCAATCATCACGGTGGGACATGATGGTCATTGTTGAAGTAGGCTTAAGCCACAAGGGTAGCGAAACCATGGGCTTGAGGAGATGCTGGCCGACCTTGCCGATGATGACAAGGGCCATGAGTAGGTTGACCGATCTCGCCGATGGTGACAAGGACCGGAAAGGGTAGACGGTCTTGCCGATGGTGTCAACGACCGAAAAGGGTAGACGGTCTTGTCGATGGTGACAAGGACCGGAAAGGGTAGCGACCGATCTTGCCGATGGTGACAAGGACCGAAAAGGTTAGCGACCGATCTTGCCGATGGTGACAAGGGTCGAAAAGGTAGATGGTCTTGCTGATGGCGACAAGGCCCGGAAAGGGTAGCGACCGATCTTGCCGATGGTGACAAGGGTCGAAAAGGTAGACGATCTTGCCGAGGGTGACAAGGACCGAAAAGGGTAGACGGTCTTGCCGATGGTGACAAGGACCAGAAAGGGTAGCGACCGATCTTGTCGATGGTGACAAGGGTCGAAAAGGTAGACGGTCTTGCCGATGGTGACAAGGACCGGAAAGGGTAGCGACCGATCTTGCCGATGGTGACAAGGGTCGAAAAGGTAGACGGTCTTACCGATGGTGACGAGGACCGGAGAGTGATGATAGCAGGCTGTGGGGGCCAGGGTAGCAGGTTAAAAGAGCTAGAGGTAGCAAGCTGTAAAGCCAGGATCAGTAGACTATAAGGTCTGGAAACATAAAACTATATGAGCCAAAGATAGCAGGATATAGGAGCCAATAACAGCAGGCTTTAAGAGCCAGAATAGCAGGCCGTAGAAGCCAGAAATAGCAGGCTACGAGAGCCAGAGACAGCAGGCTTTAAGAGCCAGAAAAGCAGGCCGTAGAAGCCAGGAATAGCAGGCTACGAGAGCCAGAGGCAACAGGCTACAAGAGCCAGGATAGCAGGCTGTAGAAGCCAGGAATAGCAGGCTACGAGAGCCAGAGATAGCAGGCTACAAGAGCCAGGATAGCAGACTGTAGAAGCCAAGAATAGCAGACTACGAGAGCCAGAGATAGCAGGCTACAAGAGCCAGGATAGCAGGCTGTAGAAGCCAAGAATAGTAGGCTACGAGAGCCAGAGATAGCAGGCTATAAGAGCCAAGATAGCAGGCCGTAGAAGCCAATAATAGCAGGCTATGAGAGCCAGAGACAACAGGCTATAAGAGCTAGGATAGCAAGCTATAGAAGCCAGGAATAGCAGGCTATGAGAGCCAGAGACAGCAGGCTATAAGAGCCAGAATAGCAGGCTGTAGAAGCTAGGAATAGCAGGCTACGAGATCCAGAATAGCAGGCCGTAGAAGCCAGGAATAGCAGGCTACAAGAGCAAGAGACAGCAGGCTGCAAGAGCCAGGATAGCAGGCTGTAGAAGCCAGGAATAGCAGGCTACGAGCCAGAGACAGCAGGCTACAAGAGCCAGGATAGCAGGCTGTAGAAGCCAAGAATAGCAGGCTACGAGAGCTAGAGATAGCAGGCTATAAGAGCCAAGATAGCAGGCCATAGAAGCCAATAATAGCAGGCTATGAGAGCCAGAGACATCAGGCTATAAGAGCCAGGATAGCAGGCCGTAGAAGCCAATAATAGCAGGCTATGAGAGCCAGAGACAGCAGGCTATAAGAGCCAAGATAGCAGGCTACGAGAACCAGATACAGCAGGCTATAAGAGCCAGGACAGCAGGCTGTAGAAGCCAGGAATAGCAGGCTGCGAAAGCCAGAGAGCAGTAGGGAATCAGGCTTGTGAAAGCCGAAAGGTAGTTTAGCCGAATTATATGGTTGTGGGTCTTAGCCGAAGAGGCTAAGCCAAAATGTAAGATAGCTGAAACGTGGGATAGCGAGCTTCAACCGAAATGACTAAGCTAAAGGACGAGATAGCTGAGAGTCATGATGGCGGGCTTTGGCTAAGCCGAGAGACAAGATAGCTGAGGGGTGAGGTAGCAACTTTGGCCGGAATGGCTAAGCCGAAAGATAGGATAGTGGTCACATGCTGTGGGGAAGCGGGCTTCCAAGCCGACATCTAGGAGGATGGAATGTGAGTTGAAATTGAGAAGAGGGACTGAATAGTCACAATCAAGGGAAGTGGGCTTCGACGACAGGTCTAGGCCGTTGCATTGCATCGATTATTTCAATGGGACGGGTGGATGAGCCCTGATAGCAAGCTTTGGCCTAAAATGGCTAAGCCGAGGTCTGAAGTAGTTGGAAATTGTAATAGCAGCTTCGGCCGGAATGGCTAAGCCGAAAGATAGAATGGTCAAAAGTTATGACATCAGCTTTGGCCGGAATGGCTAAGCTGACAAATGGAGTAGTTGAAAATCATGATAGCAGCTCTGGCCGGAATGGCTAAGCCGAAATGATAGAATGGTCGAAAATTATGATAGCAGCTTTGGCCGGAATGGCTGAGCTCGGGGACTAGATAACCAGCAAATTGTGATAGCGGCTTTGACCAGAATGGCTAAACCGAAAGAGGAGATAGCTGAAAAAATTGTGGTAGTGGCTTCGACTGGATGTCAAAGGCCAGAAGATAGGATAGCAGATCCGGGTAGGATGTCGGACTTGGAAGCAATCTGGAATTGATGTTGCCTTGACGGACTATCGAAGACAGCCCATGCATCTGACCCAGACGGAAGATCTGTGTCAAAGGTAGAATCTTGATGCCAACCTGACAATATGTCAGAGCTGACAAACCTTACTCAGATGGTAGGTCTGGGACAAGGGTAGAATACAGACGTCGACCCGACGAGATATCGGGACCGACAAACCTTGCTCGGACGGCGTGTCTGGGACAAGGACAGAATACAGACGTCGACCCGACGAGATGTCGGAATCAACAAACCTTGCTCAGACGGGAGGCCTGAAACAAGGGCAGGATATAGACGTCGACCCGACGAGATGTCGGAATCAACAAACCTTGCTCAGACGGGAGGTCTGAAACAAGGGCAGGATATATAAATGGGCATTGACTCGACAGAATGCCGAAATCAAGCAACTCAGCGAAGACGTGGGGTCTAGACCAAGGTTAAAACTTAGCCAACTGGCGAGGGCTAAGAATGGTACCCTCCAAAAGTACTCCTGGTACAGACCAGCCCATAGTGCAGGCTGTGTTGTTCGGTGGGACTATTGATGGATTTGACTATGTTGTTATAGCACCGGTGGGGCTAGGGATTAACATCTGAGAGCTCGGCCAAGGCGGGGTGCCTTGAGCAAGAGGGAAAAAGTTTATGGGCCTAGCTCGGCGAGGCTTGATGGGCAGAGTCTCATAGCTCGACAAGGGCGGAGTGCCTCAGGCCAAGATAAGGGATAGCTCGATCAGGGCGGAGTGCCACTAGACCAAGGTGGAGGTAGCTTGATCGGGGCGGAGTGCCACTAGACCAGGGTGGAGGTGGCTCGATCTGGGCGGAGTGCCACTAGACCAAGGTAGAGGTAGCTTGATCCAGGCGGAGTGCCACTAGACCAAGGTAAAGGGGTAGCTCGATCAGGGCAGAGCGCCACTAGACCAAGGTGGAGATAGCTTGATCCGGGCGGAGTGCCACTAGACCAAGATGAGGGGTAGCTTGATCAGGGCGGAGTGCCACTAGACCAAGGTGGAGATAGCTTGATCCGGGCAGAGTGTCACTAGACCAAGGTAAAGGTAGCTCAATCCGGGCGGAGTGCCACTAGACCGAGGGAAGGGGTAGCTCGATCCGGACGGAGTGCCACTAGACCAAGAAAAGGGGTAGCTTGATCTGGGCGGAATGCCACTAGACCAAGATAGGGGTAGCTCGGCTAGGGCGGAATGCCACTAAACCAAGGAGGGATAGCTCGATCAGGGCGGAATGCCACTAGACCAAGATAGGGTTAGCTCGGCTAGGGCGAAACGCCACTAGACCAAGGAAATGTAGCTCGATCAGGGCGGAATGCCACTAAACCAAGATAGGGGTAGCTCGGCTAGGGAAGAATGCCACTAGACCAAGATAGGGGTAGCTCGGCTAGGACAGAATGCCACTAGACCAAGGAAAGGTAGAACTTAGCTAGGACAGAGTGCCGCTAGGCTAAGGCAGGTGAAACTTAGCTAGGGCGGAGTGCCATTAGACTAAGGTAGGTGGGACTGAGCTAGGGCGGAACGCCACTAGTCTAGGGCAGGTAGAGCTCGGTTAGGGCGGAATGCCACTAGGCCAAGGTAGGTGGGACTTAACTAGGGTGGAGTGCCACTAGTCTAAGGTAGATAGAGCTTAGCTAGGGCAAAGTGCCACTAGACTAAGGCAAGGTAGAGCTCGGTCAGGGCGGAATGCCACTAGACCAAGGGAAAGATTTAATGGGCCCGGTCCAATGGAACTGATGGGCGATGAGAGCTCGACGAGGGTGGAATACCACAAGCCAAGGGAGAGGTTTTATGGGCCCGATCCAATGGGACTGATGGGCAACATCTAGAGCTTGGCGAGGGCGGAGTGCCACAGGCCAAGGGAGAGATTTTATGAGCCCAGTGGGACCAGTTTGGTATCTCTTAGCATGCTTGTGTAGCTATTTACGGTGGAATGCCGAAGGATGGCAAGGATGTATTAGTTATGAATGTGGGTTTCACACTGGGGGTAGAGAGTCAATCCCGGTGGGACTAATGGGAAGCATTTTGCCGGATAAGGAGGAATCTCGTTCTAACATTGAATGAAATGTAGCAAGTGGGTCCTCTAAGCCAGGAGCTCGAAATCTTTAGCAGTCAAGCTTGTCGAACAGTTAGCATATGCAGCGGGTTGTCCAGTTCACGGTGGGATGTTGGTGTGCCCTGAATACTTTCGTTTTCTATTCTTTTAACTTTGGATGCCCCCAAGCTAGGGTGGGTAGCCGGAGAGTTCATTCTCCTTTTAATGCCCCCAAGCTAGGGTGGATAGCTGAAGACGAGTTGTTCAAAGCACGTCTTTCCATTGAGTAGCTTGTTTGCTTCACGAGCAGTTGTGTAGACAGACAATAGCAGGGAAATCCGACCGTTGGACTCCACCTCTTCTCTTTTGTTGGCAGCCCCCAAGCGGGGAATAGAGTCTTGCTGTGCCCAGCGGCACCTTAGAGCTTGATTGCGGCTGAGCATATTTTCATTCTTGCCCCCCCCCCCCTTGCTCGGAGAGAGTTGAGCCTCCATTATTGTGTGCTGGAGCATGTAGAGCAGCGGCTGCGTTGTGCCGGGTCATTTCATTTGGAAGGAAATTCCTCCTTGCATCTTTATCATTTTACAGTTGGCCCTGATATGAGTAGACTCCATTCTTGAGTTGATGGCTTGAATAAAGAGGGCAGCACATCGAGTGGTAAAGCATCATCTTTTCTTTTATTCCTGGGTTTATTTCTTCTCTTGTCCTCAGCAGTTGTCCCGGAGACGGTGCAACAATTGCATTTGTTTGGCCTCTCGCCACAGCGGAGGGACCTCGGGGTGTATCTTAGAAGGTGTATCGTCCCGATTGATGTACAGAAACTGTGTTAGCCGTCATCTTGAAAATGGGCATCAGGTGAGGGCGAGGTGGATCTACCCTATATTCTCCAAGTTGTAATTCACCACTTTGGACTAAGTCTTCCATGATGTCTTTGAACATATAGCAGTCCTCGATGAGATGTCCCCTCTTCCGATGGTAGGGGCAAAACCGAGGGTCGTCTTTTCTTTCGATGTCATTTGGTCTCTTAAGCTCCGGGAGGATGACCTTTTTGTACTCAAGGGCCCACTCGAACAGTCGATGGGTCTTGTCTTGCGGAAAGGAGTATGGTCTTTTCATTCTTGCCCTTAGTGAAGGGGGTTTTTGTTCAGCAACCTTGGTAGAGGAGGAGCTAGTTGCCTCCTGTGCTTTCCTCCACCGACGCTCGAAGGCTACAAAGTCAACTGCTTCTATTCCTTCTAGTGCCGACTGTTCTTCAATTGGCTTGTGCTCTTGAATTGGAGGTGTAAAAGCTGGGCAGTATTTGGCCAGAAAGGCTTCAATTTCAATTGCCACATCTTCTAATTGGTCCAAGGATTTGACTTCAAGGCCAATTACCCTTTGCAGGATCTCTTTCCTCAGATTGCGCTTGCATAGCTAGATAGCGTCCTTGCAGCTTGGCGGATGTTTGCATTCAGAGTGGAGGTTCTTACAGCGTTGAATGTAGTTTGAGGCAGACTCATCATCTCCTTGTTTGATCATATCTAATTCTGCCTCTGTGACTTCTTCCTCAGCAGATTCTATCTCAGTTGCTTGTTCTATTACTGGCTTGTTTGTTATGGCTGTCGCCGCTAGATTCCGGTGCAAGCCAGCTGATTGTAGAGGCGGCATTGCATGAGGCATGGAAGTTGCCCCCTGAAGTGCCTGGAGAGCTGAGGGGTTCGCGGGGGCCGCGTGGTATAGCTGCCGTGGGCGGGTGTTCCCGTCATGGCCTTGTGTTGACTGCGGCATAGCTGGTTGCAGTGAGGCTTCAAATGATTTAGCGTCACCTTGTAGGGCTTCGGATGAGGGTCCTGCCTGCCCGAGTGTGACTGGGAGTAAGCCCATCTCAGTCAATCTTTTTCTTAGTGTTTCCACTTCTTGTATTTTCTGATAGAGCTCCATCATCAGAGCGGAGTTAGCTTGGTAGGAGCTGGGAGTGCTATTTCCGTGCTGATTCCAGGTGGGACTAGCAGTATTTCATTGTCGGCATGGGACACATATGGCCCTGTATGAGTGGATGTTCTTGCCCCCATGCTTTCATGTTGAGGAGGAGTATAATAGCATGCTTCTTCAGTAGGCGGTGGAGGATGCCCCCACCCTTCCTGGGGTTGATGGCGAGAAATAAATGTTGCTGCTTGACCTGCCCTTGCTGGTGTATAGCATATTTCTTCGTCATCTTCTTCAGCAGCTCGGCTCGCACTGGGCAATGCCGATAGGGTATTGCAGGAGAGGACAACACCGCTCCCTCTATCTCTTGGCTTATTCTCGACTTGCCTTTTTATAGTTGGCACCTGGTGTGCGATGCGAACTCTGGTCGTCTCTTGAGACAATCGCTGGCACAGAGACATTGTATTGATTGCTCTTTCCATAGCAGGTAGCTCATGCGGGCGAGGAGGATCAACCTTATAGTCACCCAGTTGTAGCTCCCCTCTTCTGATTAGCTTTTCAATAGCATCTTTAAAGACATAACAATCTTCAATATGGTGCCCAACCATCTGGTGATATAAGCAGAAGCGAGGATGATCCTTATTTCTAGCATCTTCCGGTCTCTTCGGCTCTGGTAGAGTAACCTTGTTATTTGCAACAGCCCATTCGAAGAGGACTCGAGTCCTCTCCTTGGGAAAAGAGTAGAATTTTTTCATCTTGGCTCGTAAGGACGGGACTTCTTGCTGCTCAGCTGGCTTAGCAGGAGGCGGGTTGTCAATTCCTTCCTCCTTTTCTTTTTGTTGAGCGAACACTTTGAAATCAATTGTGTGAACTTCCTTGGGCGATGACCATTTGTCAATAGACTTGCCCTTTTGGCTTGTAGCAGTTGGAGTAGAGGGAGAGCTAAAGATGAAGGTTTCAATCTCCATGACCACATTATTTAACCGGTCGAAAGACCGTATTTCAATTCCGATCATCCTGTTGAGGATTTCCCGGCTCAGATTCTGCTTGCATATTTGCACCGCGTCTTCTGGATGTGGCGGACACTTGCATCTCATACTGAGATTCCGCCATCTTTTGATGTACTCCAGAGCTGACTCATCATGTCTTTGCCTGGATGCATACAGCTCGGCCAGTGTGACCTCTCTTTTAGCAACATGGAACCGCTCCTGGAACTTCTGTTGCATAGCTGCCCAATCACTTATAGAGCTGGCCGGTAGATTGGAATACCATTCAAAAGCCAGGCCCGTCAGTGAGGACCCGAAGAATTTTAGCAGGTAGGCTTCATCTGTTGCCAGATCGCCCATTACTGTCATATAGTAAGCAATATGCTCTTTAGGAGAGCCATGCCCGTTGAACTTTTCAAACTTGGGCAGATTGTTGATGCCAGGCGGGAGCCTCTTTGCGGCATACTGTGGCGGATATGACACCTTGTAAACATCAAAAGTGCTGATATCACTAACTGTCCTCTCGGCCAGCTTCATTTCAATTAGTTGTTCCACCATTGATCTATTTACCACGGTTGGGTCCACCGGCACCGAGTGGCAATGTGCAGAATGCTTTATAGAGGGAGTGAGTAGAGCTTTGATATGAGGTGTCGACGGCTCCGTTGGTGGCAACTGCTGCACTGGTGGAAGAGCTGGTTGCACCAAGGGTGACTGTAGAGAATGTAGCTAAAGAGCGGCCTTGCCATAGCCTATTGCTTGAGAAGTAGCTTGGGGTGTAGCATTGACTGGGTTAGGAACTTCCCGGGATGATTCAACATGCACGCCCTGTTGCCAAGGAAAAGGGGCTTGTTCATTTCTTTCATTCGGTTGCCTCTTCAAGGCTTCAATCTCTTGCTGGTAATTTTGTAACATCATTAAGATAGCTGGGTCTTGCACTGCCATAGCGGAAGTACCCACGAATGCTTTGCCTAAAACATCTTCAAATGAGGCTGGCAGAGTAATCTCTTCTTCTTCAGAAGTCACCATGTTGGTAGTTGAAGTAGTGATATTTTGCTTCTCTTTGGCTGCTTCGAGCACTTCTCTTGCAGCTTTTCCTCTTCTTGTCATTAGCCCGGGCTTTCAGATAACTTGGCCAACTCTTCTGGTTCTTCGGGTAGGGCCCCATATCTGCTAGCCACCCCTGCCATGTTGCAAGTGAAGACTTGGATTCTTTTACTTTGCCCCCAGACTGTCTTCTTGACTTGACTAGGGAAGGTTGACTTTTCAAATATTGATATCTTTTTATTCTCTTCATGCTGTGGAGAAGCTTCAGAGTACTTGGCTTGCAAGCCATCTTCATATTCATTGATGAATGACACCATCCTTCTTCTTTCTTTGCCTTCTTCTTTTCTTTCGGCGCTGATGGCGCGGAGTAGCCTCTGTCGACTTAGGGAAGAACTTTCCAAGCCATAGAAGTAACTTCGGACCACCTGGGCCATTCCTTCTCGATTATGCCCTTGAGAGAGGGCAGAAATTGACAGTTGGTCTTGTATCGACGGCATGTAGGAGTACCGCGATAGTCTAGTAGCTCCGTTCGATCTTGTCGAACGTCGGAGAACATTGGTCTGCCTGGCACAGATCCTATGAGCGGGCGGAGAGACCACTGGCATGACCTCTTCTTCCTTTGGTGTAGCTTTATTGCCCCCACACCTGGGGTCCTTGACAGTTGATGTTGAATCTTGTGTGGTCAAAGCAGAACCCCGAGTCCTCTTGAGAACCCAAATTTGCTTGAATTTTGGTAGCTTGGGAGCTAGCTTCCCCCGGACATCCATGTCTAGATTGGCCTTCTGGCTTGCTAATGCTTGGAAGGCGTTGTGAACGGGAACTGCCGAGATGATATGATCCGGCAAAGCTTCAGCACGGCGACCGTTCAGATAAACACGAACGCCACCAATGAGAACAGGCTTCCCAGAAGCTGAAAGTTGGCCTCGGGAAACAACAACAACTCTTCTTCTTTGATTCTTCTTCTTCTTCCCCCCGGACGCCTTGTCACTAGTGGGGACAGCATGGTAGTCCACGTGGTGGACAAAGCATGAGATAGTTCGGCGAGATGGAGTGGTTCTCCGTGGACAGCTCACCTTTGTAGGACCTACGGCCTTGGCCGCAACAGTCTTGTCAGCTTCCTCTTCCTCGGTCATCAGCAAGTTGATGAAGGCGATTCCGAGAAAATTAGGGAACCCCACCACCGGTGGCAGAGTCCCGAAAGTAGTGGGCACCGCCAGGTACCCGTGCTCCACGTGGGTAGTGACCACTTGGGGGCCGAAAGCAAGTGCAGTAAGTCCGCAAGCCATTGAGCTCACTGCAAATCAGAATGAGCAAACGATCAGTATTTTGGGGAAGGCCTCCAGGCCTTCTACTTTGGCGAAGAGATGAAGGGAGACTCGATCCCACCGGGCGTGCCAACTTGTGGGAATGGATTTATTATTTCATTATTTATTCTATTTATTATTATTTATTGATTTGTTAATTGGTTTATTAGGCGTGCCAGTCACCGGAGTGACGATTTTATTGTGCGCTCGATCTCACTCAGTCAGTCGATTGTGAAGTCCGAGTCGGGACCGTAAGTCCGTCATACCATAAAGGCTATGACGTTAATTACGTCCTTCCAAAGAAGGACAACCCTTGATTAATCGCCAAAGTAGAAGGATCCCAGGGGCAAAACCAGTATGATAGGTATGCTCATTCATTTTTAGGATAGAAGATGCATGCGATTATGCAAAACGAGATATGACATATTAATATACGGAATAAATCCGACAGCATATCCCCTTATCTTAGACTATGCCAAGTGGGAATATAGGACATCCATCTACGGAGTGCCGAGATGGAAGCCAAATGAAAGATGGGCGTAGCCCGAGATCCAAGAGGATCATAATCCAACGGGACATTGTCCGTTATCATGGTATTTATTGATATCCCCTTTAAAAAACCATTGGAGGACATGCAGTGGCAAAACTCCAAGAGTCAGCAGGGTTAGAAGAAAACATCGTGGTCAAAAGGTATAATGTGGGGAACAAAACCCTATTAATTTAGCTCCCTTCGACTTGGATGAAGAACCATGATTCCCCATGATATGATGAAGGTTAGCAAGAAGGCTAATGAGGTTGGGACATTGGGTTTAGACTGAGTTTAGGGCTCATTAAAGTTGCTAGGAAGTTGAGTGTTCGAACAATGGTTGGCACTAAGATGAACCGGCACGGATGAGAACCGACGCGGGTAGGCTTCCGGCACAGTGGCAAACCGGCGCGGGTAGGATTCAGGCACGAAAGCAAATCAGCACGACTAGGTTCCGGCACGAAGGGATCCCGGTGCGACGTGAGGCCAAAGGTTAGACGGCGTGGCATGGTTCCCGGCGCGCATGCTTCCCGGCGCACCCTTCACCCGGCACGGGTTTGGCGCCGGGAGGAGGTGGCGCCGGGAGGAGATGGCGCCGGGGGGGGATGGCGCCGGTGGCCATTTTATTGGTTTTCTTCAAATGCTGTGAGGGGTTTTATTGAGGGGGTCTCTTGTATTTAATCAGGGCTTCATGGGCTCTGGTAATGATGTTTAGGTAAGCTGAAAGGGGAGGATTAATTCATCCACAGAAGGCCTAGGGAGACCATGTGACGATCAATAGTGATTATATTCCCCTTATAGTGGGTAAAGGGCCATGAGATAGTCTGTCTCAGGCCTCTGCCAAACAGTAGGGGGTTAATTCATCAGTTTAATGAAAACATCACACGATATGACAAAGCAATGATCGTGAATGAATTTCGGCAGCATCTCCCCTTAGTTTGGACTATGCCAAAAGGGAAGTATGGGACATCCATCCACGGAGTGCCGAGATGGAAGCCAAAATAAAGATGGGCATAGCCCGAGATCCAAGAGGATCAAAATTCAACGAGACAGTGTCCACTCGTCATGGCAACTCATCAATATTCCCCTAAAGGGACCAGCGGTGAACATGCAGTGGCAGAACTCCGTGACCCGACGGGGTGAAAGAGGGAAATCGGAAACCCGAAACCCGAAACCCGAATTGACATAAATGTAGGGGTAAAACCCCGTTGATATAGCTCCTCTGACTCCCACAGAATCGAGCATGAAAGCTCAGCAATATTAATTCAAAGGAACGGAACGCATGCATTTATTCTTATTTACATATGTGTATATATACACATTCCTGTATGCATGACCACCATGGGCATCAAAGGCTAATGATGATTAATGGGCCGTTTAGAAATGGATTAGTGCACACCTTTACTGTGCATATTCAAGCCTGGGTATGCCAAAAGGGGCCTTCACGTAATGGATGCATGCAGCCTTTTTAAATGAGTTATCTATATACATATATATGAGCCATATATGCGTATGTGCCTTTATATATATACACATGTAGTGGGTGGATTGCTTTAAACACAGCATGCACCAACCGTGGAAAAAGGTGATGGTCAATGGGTGGCTTAAAAGTTAATGCCTCATGTGTGTGTTAATCAGGATTCAAAGTGGCCAATCATTAATCGGGTATGTGCATGCAGCAGGTGGGGGCCATGCAACCTGGGAGATTGTTTTATTCATGCATAATGTATTCACATATTATCATACGCATATACATGGTGGCAGGTGGTATATTGGAGACAACATGAACAGGTATGCGTGTGACTAATAAATGGGCTAATGGCTATTTGCATGAAGGCACATAGTGAGTGGGGCCATGCATTGAATGGATTTAATTCTACACAAATGTGCTTCTCGTAAAGGCAATGCAGCACGTGGCCACGACATGCAAAATGGATAACAACGCATGCATGCATATTACGCATGGAGAAGTGCAAAACGGTGGACGGGCGAACAAACCATGGGAGTTCACGCACTCGGCGCGCTCATGCACTCGGCGGCAAGCAGGCATTCGGCATGGAAATGAAAGGGAGGGGTCTCGGCGCGCCTGATAATCGGCGTCGAACCCACGCCGAGACAACGTTGCACCGAGAGTGACTGGGAAGATTTTTTTTATGGAGGTTGCAAGGTTTAAGCCCCTCGGGGTGAACAGAAAATCATCCCACGGTTAAAAGGGGGACACAATCACAGGGGTAAGGCCATGCCAAATTATTTTTCCTCGTGATCTAAGAGACAGGAAGGCCACGAGATGGGCTGTCTCGGGCCCCTATCTCATATGGGAGGGTGGCAAATCCAACTTAGCACGGAGGAGTTTAGCAAGCAGACAATTTCAGTCGATCGGAGTAGAACTCCACATCCCTGGGGTTTAATGCCGCCTTCGCGGGGTCATGGACAGATGGGATGGAAATCCCATTGTCTCTGTGAAGGGTCAATAGCCATAAGGCAACCGTCCAGGAGTAATCGAGAGAAACGATTAGAACGAAGAAAACTTGAGACGGAACGTAAAAAGATCACAGGCTAATGCAAGGGATTTAGTTACAGCAATGCATCTACATAAAGAAAGAATTCTGATCATAAACAGATGCATCGATATATATCTTTCATTCATATAAAATCAGGCATAGCCAGAATACAGACAGAAGGAAGCCTCGAGAGGCTATTGAATTACAGAGCTCGCCTGCAGAAATATAGCGGCAGAGGAATGTACAAAACAGAAGAGAAAAGAAGCAGGGGGAGGGGGAGATTGTAGCCCCAAGGGGCGTTGGACGACAGCAGCAACGGCGCCCCCCCTACCTCTGCCCGTAGATGGCCCCCCCTTCTCTTCTTCCTATTTGCCAACTGGCTCTCTTTCTCTCTTTTCTTTTTTTTTTTTTGCAAGTCTCTCTCTTTTGCTCGCTCAGCAGGAGCTGCAAACTCTGTTTGTCGGGAGAGTTTCTTCTTCGTCGAACCTCAGCTTTTATAATGGGCTCTCGAACCATCTTCTCATCGGCGCGCTCCTATTGCCTGGTGCTCTCGGCGTGCCCTCTCTTCAGTATGGGCTTCGACATCCTTTTAAGCTTTAATATGGTCTGGGTGCCTTTGTGGGCTTAATGGGCCCTTGTAGCCTCTCCGCCGCTTCCTCTATCCCTAGAAGATAAGGAATATAAGATGATTTAGTAAGAAAAATATGTTGACATTATCTATATATATACGTATATATTGTTATTATTTTATCATTTTTTATGTGTCAACATGGGGTCGACCCCGTCGACCCCTCCCTGAAGGGTCCGAAAACTTGGATTTAAGCCCCGTTTAAGTGCCGGAAAAATTCCCAAAAATCAAGAATAAATTACCATGAATTCAACAAAGTATTAAGACCATCTAAACCACATTTCAACAAGATTTATGAGAAAACATTAAGCACATTGTAAAGGCTCAAAAATCTCATTTTAAGGATGCATAAAACACTTCCAATGCAATGCAATCTCATGAACTATGTTCATGAAAACGACTCGGAACTTAGCATAAAAAATGGTTAGATGTTACCATCATCCACTTGACATGAGAGGGTTTAAAAACCATCCTTGAACCTATAAAACATGATAAACCAAGAGGTTAGATGTTAATCAAAACTCATGAACCAAGCATCAACTCTTTGAACTAGTTCACATAAAAATACATCATTGAACACATTCAAGCATGTATTTGACTTCTCAATTCAACCGTCAAAAACACATTCACCATATGACAAGATTTTGATATGATGAACATGGATCTCTCACTTAATCAAGTAAAATGACATGGGAGCTCAACCATTCAAACACTAGGCAATAAAATCTTCAACATCAAAATACTTTATTACACAAGTGTTAACAATTATGCCAAATGCAAAGCATGCATAATATCATGAAACCACATTCATTCAAATGGCATTCTTGTTGATTAAGAACTAACATTTATGAAATATTATCTCACGAGGAACATTGATATAAAATCATATAAGGATAAAATGCAATGCAATGAGAAAGGTAACTCCCTTTTTGAAGAAGAACTTCATTGATGCACTCCTTTGAGTTCCAAAACATGAGCCATGGATTTGATCCTACAAACCAAGATAAATATAGCATTAGTTCCTTAAACATCAAAGATTCATATGACTTTCAAGAATGAATCTTGAAGCCATATTTCAACTCATCAATCACAATATACACATGTTGCTCAATGAAACACATGCAAACACATGCACAATCATTTTGATATAATTAAAACCATACACCAAACATCATCTAGGGGATGCAACAGTCTATATTCGTTTTCCAATGATTTTTAACCCTCAATTCTTGTAATGGTTGGAACTCTCAGCCGGATACTCCTTCCGTCGGACTAGGACCTCCATTATGAGACCTCCGTAAGTCCCCACGAGCCTGGGATTCCCACTAGGATGCTGGGCAGGTTGTACCTCAAGTCCTGCACCTGTGAACTTGACCAGATCGCTTGCTTGTCTCTGCTCAGATTCATGGCCCATATGGAACCATTCGAGTCCCTACACGGCCTGGATCTGACCGTTGATTTATAAGCGGCTTATATCGGACCGTTGTATGCCATTTGAGCGGCCCGATTAAGACCGTGTATCACTGGCTAAATGCCAAGTCTTGATGGTCGATTATCCTTGATTGTTCTTCAACCAGGCCCTGTTAAGTCGACCCAGAAAGCCTCTAGGCTGACCTAAGAATCGTGGGCTGAACACTGGTTCAGTTCCACCATCCCTATGGTGGCCTAGGAGCCCTTTTTGGGTGGCTTTCTCTATCCTGCTTGGCCTAGTTACTGAACGACCAAGACTGGACCGTTTAGTTACTAGGGCGGACTATCGTCCGACTACTTAATTGTTGCGCGGCCCAATCTAGCCCGTGTATCCTTCATCATGGGCTCCTTTTCTTCTTGCATTGGACGGCTCTTTGTGGACCGCCTAGTTCTGTTCAGCGGCCCAATTTTGGACCATTCTTTTATAGCACGGCCCATTTTAGATCGTGTACCCACTTAGCTTCGGCTGGGTTATTCTTCGGCCCAGTCATCTTTGCACGGCCCAGTGTGTGACCGTTCTGTCTTAAGCGACCCAATATTGACCGCGTACCTTCCAACTTTCCGAAAGTTGATGTTTTCATGGTTTTGGTTGTGTGAGCTGCTTTAGCCTATCCAGGCTATGGTACCTCGAGTTGGGACCTATTGTTAGCTCTATTGATGACATTATCAATTCTAAGTCATTTCCTTGAATGACTTTTCCTCTCGATTAAGGAGCTTATTGTTTAGAATCTCAAGAAAATCAATATTCTTATGCGCTTTACCTTGATTACATGAACTTGATCTTGGAACTCTTGGCCATTAAACATTGTGGATGTCTAGATTTCGTGGGATCTATGATCCATGCAAATCAATGCCAAGGCAAACACATTAAAGGGCCCAGTCTGGTCCTAGGAGGCGCACCCGAAAAGTACTTGATCCCCGGGGTGGTGAATGACTAGGTGTGGCATTTGGCACCGGTACTATCTAGCGTGTTGGGTCTACGACATTCCACACTCTTGTGATACTTGCTATACTTGCTTGAAAGTAGGAAGTGCTTGCTTGCATGACTCGACTCGACTTGACTTGACTTGATATATGGCCATTCACTTGAAGTTCTGATTACTTGCTCTTGCTATCGTGACTTGCAATCTTTATTGTGCTAGTTATCTTGTTATCATGCTTAATTATTTTCTCGCGTTATCCATGCATTCATGAAATGGTTAATTACGCAAACTATGCCTGATGATAGAGTGTAATTCCTACTGAGCTTCTTGCTCACCCCTACTTCCCAACCCTTTTCAATTAACGCGGTAGATGGAACGCTTGCGATTGGGATCGGGACAGCGTGATCGAGTGAACCCGGAGCTTTAGAGACCGGAGTCTGTCCTTTTTATTTTCTTGAGTCTAGATAGTATAGCGAGTCTTGTCATTTTCCCTTCTTTATGTCTTTTATTGAGTCCAAATTGTAAATTTAAATTTTCAATCATCAATAAAAATATATTTTTATCAAATTAGTATGGCCTCCATGTGTCTAATTGTGTTTATTTATTCTGCTCTTTCTATCATGACTGTTTCGCTGTATGTTCCGAACACTGCTTCCCGTTGCTGTCGGTTCGGGACGTGACAGAAGTGGTATCAGAGCCTCGATTGTTGAGTCCTAGGTTCTTGCCTGTAAGTATAGGTTACCCTAAATAATAGGCCGTGTCATCCGGTCATTCCTTTTGTCACCTCGTGAGATTGGATAGTGCTTCGGGTTAAGTAATAAAATATATGTAAGATTGCGTGGCACGACGCGTAAGGGTAATAAAATTTTAACCTTATAATTATTTTTGCAGGTATCTAAGCTCCTTTTTGACATGAAAGCAAGAGGGTCTACGAATAAGCTAAGGTTTGGTTTTGCTAGAAGGTGGCGAGTCCATCGTAAAACGGTCCAGAGTAATAAGAAGAAAAAGAATAACCTTTCGCAAATGAAATGTTTTCACTGTCACAAATTTGGTCATCTAATCAAGGAGTGCTGGCGAAGGAGCGGAGCGTGTCTTCGTTGCGGAAATAAAGATCATGTAATGGCTAGTTTGTTGCATCCCCACGATTTTGATGATGTCTCACACTATAAATCAATTTGTTTTAACTATAAAATAACTTGTTTTTATATGGTGCATTTCTTTGTTTCTAAGCATGAAGGAGGTCTGTGCTTATAGCATGATTCAGGTCCGTGCATTACATGTTATTCGTCCTTTTGCTTAATGCATATTAAGTCAGTGCAAGTTCTGTATCTCTCACATAAAGTGCTTGCCTCGGTGCAAGTCCCTATTCATGCACAGGGTTCATTGTTCATACTCTGTCTCTATGCATTTCTCTAGGTCTGTGCAATTCTTGACTAGAATGCATTAATTAGTGTGGTCATTCCTCATCTCAGTGCAAATCCAACTCGGTGCAAGCTTTGTCTTGTACTTCTATCTGCCATCTCGGTGCAGCTCCTGTTTGGACTGCATATCCAGACTCGGTGCATTCTTTCACCTTATGAATAACATGAAGTCGGTGCATCTTTTATTGCATTACCATTCTCGGTGCAAGATTTGATCTGCACCTTGTCGGTGCAACCTTTGGTTAGACATAGGTATTGGAACTCAACTCGGTGCATACTTCGCTTAAGATAAAAATCATGTTTGGTGCATAGCCAAGCCTTTACAAATCCCTGTAGCAACAAGGTCGGTGTTGCTCCTGTTTCAGGCTTTTTAGACTCGGTGCAAGTCCTGTAGATAGCTAACGTAGTTTGGTGCATCTTTTGCTTCATTTCACATCGGTGTTTCTCTTGCCCACCTTAGTCAATGCTTATTCCTTTAACTCGGTGCAAACTTCTCTCTCTGGCAAAATAAAATCAGTACAACCTTGTGTTTTGTTGTTTCTTGTCCGAGCATATCTGTTGCACAATGCCACGATCAGAGTCTATGGTCTATGCTAATGACGTCATACGTTTTTCTTAAGTCAGTGCACCTCTCGCACCTGCTCATTTCAACTCGGTGCAACCACTTGTTCACCTTGTTGCAAGTCAGTGGAACGGTTGATTTGGGAACTCCTACTCAGTGGAGTTTCTGGCTTCTTACTCCATACACTGATACGAATTGTGATAAGTGTGTGACAAATTGTTTATTTCTTCTCTAACAGTTTGTCTGTGCGTTCACCAGGAGAATGGCACGTGATCCAAGGAAGATAGAGGTCCAGAACATTCTGACACGTGTCCCAACCTTTCAGACGGGAAACGTGGTATCCACACGCCTAAGGTTCTGGATCAAACATATATATATATATATGCTGAGGAAAAGGGTTCGAGAAGCGGATGGAACAGTTGAAAAGAAGAGCAGCGTGAGAGCAGTGGATCAAGAGAGAAAACCAGAGACTACCCATTCCATCCAAAGCTGAGAGAAAAGTTTCTGAGAGAGAGAAGTGATTGTGAATGTGAAGATCTACTTCTACGGAAGCTATATTGCTTTTGCTTTTAGAGAAAATTGTCGTTCATCGATCATGTTGTTTTCGAGTTTCCTTTATTTTCATTTCATTCTGTTTCCCTCCATTGTTTTTGGAGGAAGAGAGGTTTGATCCTCTAGTTGTGTGAGTTACTTGAGAGTAACTGTACAAAGTTCCCTTTGTGACGTGCAAAGGAAGGGAGATTGGTTCTCCAGTGTTTTTCTTCTGGTTGATCAGAAGACTGAGGAGGGTGTTCCTCAGGGCAAGCTGTATGGCAACGGTTGTTGCAAACTGAGTCTGCTGTGTGCGATTGAATATTGCAAGGAAACCTTACTCTCCTGAGTAAGGGGTGGACGTAGATTGCGGATAGCAATCGAACCACCTAAAAAATTCCCTGTCTCCCTGTGGTTTTGCTTGTTCACATTTGTGCTGCTCTCCATCTACTTGACACATTGCTTCTTTGTGGGTTGCTTTCTCTATCTCATTCCTTGTTTTAGTCATCTCTGTTGCCTGTCTTCGAAGTCTTCTTCAGTGTAATTTGAGGGGTTGAGAAATCGTGTCTGAGTTTATCGAATTTTGGGAGTGAGCTATTCATCCCCCCTTCTATCTCACTTTCCGCTGTGCGTATCAATTGGTATCAGAGCAGGTTTTCACAATGTAGTCCAATGGCCAGGGTAACCCCGGATTTAATGCTCCTCGGAGCTACATGGCTGAGGGATAATCTATCAGCCGCCCTCCGTTCTTTGATGGTAACAGTTACCTTTTCTGGAAAAACATGATGGAGGTATTCATCAGGGCGCAGAGCCACAAGCTGTGGAGGGTGATCACTACAGGGCCATACGATCTGCCACCGAACGAGGATGCGTGGACAGATAATCAAGTCAAGGTCTCATCACTCAACTGGACGGCCCTGAACATCATCCAATGTGCAGTACATCCAGACGAATACGCCCGCATCTCAGATTGCAAGACGGCCAAGAAAATGTGGGATGCGTTGGAGTTAATCTATGAAGGTACACCTCAAGTGAAAGCAACGAAGGTAAATCTCCTCACCTCTGAATATGAGATGTTTAAGATGAAACCAGAGGATACCATAACTGAGATGTATGCCAGATTGTCATTGATTGCAAATAGTCTTAAGGGGTTTGGGAAAGAGATATCTGAGGGAGATATAGTCAGGAAGATACTTAGATCTCTAACCCCGACATGGCACACTAAGGCCATTGTGATAGAAGAGTCTAGGGATCTGTCGACCATGACAGTCACCGAACTTATACGATCCCTTATGACGTATGAGATGAATTTCAAAAAGAATGGTGAAGGAAGTGACAGGAAGGGCAAGAATATTTCCCTCAAGGTGTCTCGCAGCAAGGGAAGTAGCAGCAGTGGGAGTAGTAGTTGCGAGTCTGACGGACTGTCAGACCTCGACCAGGAGGAGCAAGCAATGCTCACTCGACAATTCAGGAAATTCTTAAGGACTAAGAGAAAGACTTTTAGAAGGAAGAAGTCATACCCCTCTGGTAAGAACCTTGATTCCAGCAATGATAAGAATAGGAGTATCAAGAAAATTACATGTTTTCATTGCAGGAAACCAGGACATATGAAAGGGGACTGCCCTGATCTACAGAAAAAGGGTCTTGACTTTCAGAAGAAGAGCTCAAAGGTGCAGAAGAAGAAATCACAAGCAATGGTCTGCACGTGGAGCGATGAGGAAGAAGATCTGGAAGCCAATTCCTCAAAGGAGGACGAAGAAGGAATTTGCTTGATGGCAAATAGAAAGAGGAGGTAACAAATATCTTCGAATTTTTTTCTATTGATGATTGGGAAGATGCTTATGCTGAACCGTTAGATAAGTTCAATTCACTGAGTAAAGAGCATAGGGTTCTGAACAGAAAATTTAATGCTAATATTGAAGAACAAACTCAAATCAGTGAGGAAAATCAGAAATTAAAAGAAAAACTGGAAGAAATTAATTCTCTGAAGAAGGAAAATGAAAAGCACAAATCTGAGAACCAAGAAGTTCACACACAGCTCAGCGAACTCAAGATAAAATTTGACGAAAGTCTGAATGGAAATATTATGATCACAGAGAAGTATGAAGCCGTTAAGAAAGTGAACACTGAACTTCTAAAAAATTGTGAGTCTATGCAAAGAGAGCTGGAAGACAAACAAAAGGTTTTAGAAAAAAATGTTCAAGGGAAAACGAATCTTGATTCTATACTAGGAACAAGGGTTAATTTCAACAAGGAGGGTTTAGGCTATGACCCAACTAACAAGAGACCCTTTCAGTTCATGACCACTACCTTCTGCCCAGAGAAGGGAAAAGAAAAGCTGGACACACCATCCAGCTCAAACAGTAATCAAAACATTCAACGTCCAAAGGAAAATTCAACAAACAATGTTGGACGACCATCTAAAACAGGAATGAACTTTGTGAAGAACTTCTCTAAGCCCATTCACCAGAACAGAAGTGGTAGCTGGACTGGGCAAATGTATCAGAATAAAAGCTAGAACTACTATTAAAGAATGGGTCCTAACAGTAGTTACTGGAGAAATAACACTCACCCTTAAAAATTTGGTAATCAACAAGCACACAGAAGATACCCCAAGGATGAGAAGCCTAATAACTGGAATAGATTTCACTTCTCCAGACCAGCTGGACATAATTCTGGTCACAATTTCAATAAACCCAAAATTAAGATGCAAGAGAAAAACAAGTTGAAACAATTTTGGATTCCTAAACACCTGCTTAAAGATTTGAATGATGTCTTTGGACCCAACTTATCTTGGGTTCCAAACCACTTTGCTTGATTTCATTTGTGTAGGTTTGCCTGGCAGCTGAGAACAACAAATGGTACCATGACAGTGGCTGCTCCAGGCACATGACAGGAGACCGATCCAAGTTCAACAAATTAGAAATGAAGGTAGGGGGTCTGGTCAAATTCGGAGGAAAGAACAGAGGTAAGATCATTGGGGTTGGCACAGTTGGTAAGTCCTCCACTAACTCAATTGAGAAAGTCTTAATTGTGGAAGGTCTTTAACATAATCTGATTAGCATTAGTCAATTATGTGACAAGGGTCACAGGGTTGTGTTTGACAATAACTCATGCAAAATCTTTGAAATAAATTCTGATCGTGTTAAATTTATAGCAAACAGGAACAATAATGTCTACATGGTAGACTTAGAGGTTGAGTCTGAACCTAATCTCTGGTTGTCTGCTAATTCTGAAAGTGATGCTTTTGATTGGCATAGACGGTTAGGCCATGCTAGTTTTTCTAGTTTAAATAAATTGATCAAGCATGATATAGTAAGAGGCATGCCTAAAATCAAGTTTAGTTCAATCTCAAAAATATGTGATGCCTGTGCTCTAGGCAAACAGACCAGGAAGTCCTTCAAACTAAGATCTGAGCCATTGTCTTCTAGACCAATGAACTTCTTCATATGGATCTCTTCGGTCCTACTAGAACTTAGAGTCTTAATGGAAGTAGGTTTGGTTATGTGATCATTGATGACCACTCTAGATTTTCATGGATCTTTTTCTTAGCCAACAAAAATGATGCTTTACAAAAATTCAAACAATTTTTCAATAAGGTCAAACAAGAAGGAAAACATAAGATTTGTTCAATTCAATCTGACCATGGAGGTGAATTTGAAAACTCCATATTTTCTGACCTTTGTGAAAGTGAAGGACTAACACACAAGTTTTCTTCTCCCAGGACACCAGATCAAAATGGAATTGTGGAGAGAAGAAATCGAACCATTGTGGAGATGTCCCGAACCATGCTGATTGAGAGTCAACTACCAAGAAAGTTCTAGGCAGAGGCGGCCAATACAGCAACTTATACAATCAACAGGGCCATGGTAAGATCAATTCACAAGAAAACCCCCTATAAGCTATTGAAAGGTAAGAAACCAAACTTGACTCATTTCAGGATTTTTGGTACTAAATGCTTTATCCATAATAATGACAAGAAAGACTTAGATAAGTTTGATGCTAAAAGCTGTCCTGGAATATTTTTAGGATACTCTGAAGTATCAAGAGCATATAGGGTCTTTAACATAACTGATCAGAAAGTTGAAGAGTCTCCACATATCATTTTTGGTGAAGCAAAAGATGCTACTAACATTGAAGATGCTGACATGGATTCCAAGCATGATGGAGAATTCCTAGAAGACAAAGAAGAAGAGGAGGTTCAGCCGAATGAAACATCAGATGCTCCCAACCAGGTAGGGCCAACTGAAACAGGTGAGTCTTCAATAAATGTTAGATACCTTAAAGATCACCCAATGGATAACATCCTAGGCAACCTTGAAGATCCTCTTAGAACTAGGTCTCACTTTAGGAATGTTCATAATCAAGACCTAATTACTTTGGTCTCACAAATTGAACCCAAATCAGTAGAAGAGGCCTTAAGTGATCAATCATGGATTAATGCTATGTGTGAGGAGTTAGGTTAGTTTGAAAGAAATAATGTCTGGGAGCTAGTTCCAAGACCAGAAAATTCTAATGTCATAGGAACTAAGTGGGTATTTAAGAATAAAATGAATGAACATGGAATCATTTCTAGAAATAAAGCCAGACTAGTAGCCAAGGGCTACTGTCAGGAATTTGGAGTTGACTTCGATGAGTCCTATGCACCTATTGCTAGGATGGAAGCTATAAGAATATTGTTAGCATTTGCATGCTCCAAAACTATAAAACTCCAACAAATGGATGTGAAGAGTGCATTTTTAAAAGGAGTTATCAAAGAAGAAGTTTTTGTTGAACAACCTCTTGGATTTCAGTTCTCTCCACAACCTAACCAAGTTTTCAGGTTGAACAAAGCCCTGTATGGTCTAAAGCAGGCTCCTCGAGCATGGTATGAAAGACTGACAGAATTTCTGATCAGCAAGGGCTACCAAAGAGGTAAGGTAGATCAAACTTTATTTTCCAAGAGTTCAAATAAAGACCTCATCATAGTTTAGGTATATGTAGATGATATTATCTTTGGGTCAACTAGCTCTAAACTATGTAATGAATTTTCTAAATTGATGTCTGCTGAATTTGAAATGAGTTTGGTAGGTGAATTAAAGTATTTTCTTGGCTTGCCGGTACAATAGTTAGAGGATGGATGCTTCATCAACCAGACCAAGTACACATTGGAGATTCTCAAGAGGTTTGGCTTGAACAATTTGAAACACATCACGACACTAATGGGTACTAATACCTCACTAGATGTAGATGAGATAGGTAAAGAAGTAGATGCCAAGCTCTATCGAGGTATGATTGGATCTCTACTTTATTTGACAGCTTCAAGACTTGATATACAATTCAGTGTAGGAATATGCGCAAGATATCAATCTAGACCCACTGAATTGCATTTAGCTGCAGTGAAAAGAATTTTCAGATATCTGTCTGCCACACACACCCTTGGTTTATGGTTTCCTGCATCACACACACTTGATTTAGTTGCATACACAGATGCAGATTATGTCGGGTGTAAACTAGATAGAAAAAGCACTAGTTGTCACTGTGAATTTCTAGGTGGGTGTTTAGTATCTTGGGTTTCCAAGAAATAACATTCTGTGGCCCTCTCCACTGCAGAGGCTGAGTACGTGGCTGCAGGGAGTTGTGGTACACAAGTCATTTGGATTAAACACCAGCTTCAGGACTATCAAGTAGACATGGGGTGTACACCCATTTGCTGTGATAATACCAGTGCCATCAATCTAGCCAAGAACCCTGTCTTGCATTCCCGCACCAAACACATAGAAATAAGGCATCATTTCATAAGAGATGAGGTTTCTAAGAACACCTTTGAGTTGATTCATGTAAGCACTGCTAATCAAATTGCTGATATCTTCACCAAGCCACTGGACAATGACAAATTCACCACATTAAGGAGAGAATTAGGCTTATTTAAATTATCTTAATTACTAATCTCCTGATATTGAACTTTTTTATCTTGGCAAGAGATTGTGTGAGAAGCATGTCCTAACAGTGAGGGGGAGTCCTGAGAGTCTGCTGAGTAGATTCCTTTAGTGCATCGATTGAGGGGGGGCTGGGCAGTTAGTGAATTTTTTTTTGACTGATTCAAAAGATTGACCAGATGTGTGTCATTGTTGGTTCTCATGATTGAATGAGTGCGATTCTCTCTCAGACAGCAGAATCTCACTCATCTCTTAAGTCTATAAGTCTGTGTTACTAAAGTCTTGACTAGAATCTTTCCTCTCGTAGTCCATCAGAGATCTGGATTAAGTGTTCGAAGTATATCTTCCAACATTGTCAATGATTCCAGTTCAGGCTAAAACTTGTATGTCTTGACATCTGTCCAGAACAACTTGAAATCTAGACTTCAAGATTCATTTCAAAGAACAGTCCTTCTGGTATTGTCTACAATCACTTCATAAGGGATCAACCAAAAAAAAAAGGTCTAAGGTTTGATCACTGAGAAACTGGGAGCTTCATCAATAAAGTGAAGTAATTCCCATGTCATGAGGTGTCAAATTCAAAAAAAAGGTGATGTGGCACAGCCCAAGGATGGCTAAGTATGAAATGAACAACCTAGGACCTAGACCCGCAAGCATACAAGCACTCCAATGATTCTCACAATAGCGTCTTACTCACACGGCACACGCGATCACCCGGCGGGGCCGGGGGATGATGGTAAGGGTCCGAGGCGAGACCCAATGATTCTAGGGGACTTAGTTGGCTTGGGCTGACCCCAAAGGGCCTAGGATTCCCAACTTCGTGGGTGGCTGGCCCGCAGGGTGGGGTTTGGGTGGCACTCTCTCCCGGTCCGCGGTGGACACTTACAAAGTAGCATACAAGGTCGGGCTCTCTTCTCACCGTCCGACGGGCATGCAAAGCAATACTAAACTCGCAGAAATAAGGTAATCAAGGGTAGTATCAGAGGCTCACCTGATCGGTGTGAAGACACCGATCCCGCTCGGAGACGAGGGCACGCCGGGAAGCGAGGGTATACACCCGATCGCCGCGGCGGTGTCACTTGACCTGAAAGTGAAAGAAGTACAACACTACGCCTCTCGCAGGACGGGTGATCTTGGGGTGGGGATTAAGCTTATTACATCCAAAACTACCTCCACGCAGGGAGGGGCCTTCAGCCGGCCAAGCGGGGTGGGGAATGATGAAAAGAAACCCGACTTTCCGAACTCCGCCTGTTCTGCCAATCTTCAGATTCACTAGACAGGGTGTCGATAATGACGCTGCCACGGACTCCACGGAACTCCAAACTTGACGAAACTGATGCCAAAAGTTTCCCAACTGACATACGATGATGTCTGAATTTTTTTAGAAGCTCTGAAACTCGGGACTGACCGGACCGGCGACTGGAGCAGGACAGCAACGTTCTGCCTCTGACTGGTGCAGAACTAGTGCAGCAAATTTCAGAAGGCACTGCGGGCGCTCCCGAACTCCAATTGGAACGAAACTGGCGGTGATGCGATCATGGTCAGAGTAGCTTCGAGCAGAAGTTGACGGGGCCACAATCTGAAGTTGGAGAAGAGAGTGGCTGCCGGAGAAGTGGGGACTGGTCGAACCTGGAACCACAGGGAGCAGTCTGCACACTCCGGCGAAGAAAATCAGAACTGATAGCTCCGGTGGCCGATTGAGGTCCTTCTTCTTGGAGATGAAATCTAACTAGACGTAGTTCCTACCCTCCAAAAATAGTGCTCAGACCGTTCCCGTATAGACCGTGGTGGCTTCTGCTTTCAGCTTCAGGTCTTCAGACAGGGGCAGAACGCGCAGTCGGACGAGATCAGCTCCCCTGGACAGCTCCAACCTTGGATGCCAGCAAGACCACCACCGTTGGAAAGTAGACTCAAAGAAGATTCCAGAAATGTAAGGTTTGCCACCTGATTCCTTAAGATGAGGTCGTGGCTGCTTCTGTAAGTTACTGCAACTCTGCTGCCTGCAACTGAAATAGAAGAAGATGAGGTAGAGGGTGTGGGGAAGGGGATGGCCAAGAGAGTAAGTGGTGGGAGGTGTGTCTAATGGCTATGGGAGGGAGATGTGGGGTGTTTAGGGGTTGTGAAGGCTAGGGAGAAGATGGTGGTGAGGGCGAATTGGGGCTGGAGGGGGAGCTGTAGCTGCTAGAGGTGGTGGTGGGAAGGTGGGTGGCACAAGAGAGAAGGTGAGTGAGAGAGGAGGTGGGGGGCGAACTTGGTTGTTGGGGAGGGAAGGGGAATTCGACCTTGGGTGGTTAGGGAGGTGGGGAGATGGAGGGACACTGCCCTAGGGAGAGGCAAATTCAAAATTGGGCTTAGCGAAGAGCCCCTTCAACCTTGGGGAGAGGAAGGGTTGCTTAGGAAGTGGTGTTGGGTAGGTGGTAGTTGGGTGGTGGGGCTTGGGTTGGTGGAACTCCCTTGGGACAAGGTGAGGAGTAAAGAGGGGTTATGGGAAGTTGTGGGGAGTTAATGGAGGTAGGTGGGGGTTGGAAGTGGTTGGGAGGGGGAGGAGAGAGAGAGGGGTTCGCCCCCTTCTTGAGGAAAGAGAGAGAGAGAGATGATGAGAGAGATATTGAGAGGGAGATGGCAAATGCTATTTCAATATTCATCAAAAGTGATTACATGGAGAGAGATGGGGCTTATTTATAGGCAACCATTCTTTACATGATCAAAATGACCCTGACATTAAGACAAAAGACCCAACAAGTGCTAGACTCAACCAATTAGGCCCACACTAAGGTACTAAGGCCCAATTACACAAAATAAGAGAAATAGACTAGACACCATGACTCAATAAAAGAAAGTACATAAGATAAGACTCAATAAAATGAAAATACATAAGATGGGATCATGGAAAAGGAAGATAACATGTAGAGATCATAGCCATCCCATATCAAAAGTGTGTAGGCAACCCGAGCTAGAGGAAGTGTCGTGAGATGCCTTCATCAAATCTCCCGGGGTGGGGAGAACTCGACCCTGTCGAGTATGGGTCCGCCTGGCTGTCGTAATGCTCCAGCATGTCGGGGTCCAAGCGCAGCAGATCCTCCCGACTCACCCACGTATCCTCTATCGGGGGACGGTTCTTCCACCTAACCAGGTAGCGCTGATACACCTTGTGCCTAGTAATGATACTCTGCTCATCCAGTATTGCCTCTACCTGCTCTCGTCGGTCTCTCAAGCTAGAAAGTGGAGTCCCTCCGAGAGTGTCTCTCTCAAGGAGGGGTAAAGGCTCGAGCTCCTCACTAGGTTCCACCGCGGGGCCCTTGTAGGGTACCAGGTCCGCCACATTGAAAGTAGGGTGCACCCCAAAACCCACAGGTAGGTCCAGCTCATAAGCATTACTGTCAAGTCATCTCAGAACTCGAAAGGGTCCCGAACCCCGTGCCCTCAACTTGGAGGCAGGCCCTGGAAGGAGCCACTCCGTCCTCACCATCATCGAATCTCCCACTTGGAACTCGCAGTGGCACCGATGAGCATCTGCCCGCCTTTTGTAAGCCTCATTGCACTTTCCTATATGCTTGCGGATGTCATCATGCAACTTTTTGATATGCTGTGCAAAGGACTCAGCTGAGACTGACACTCTAGCATGTGGGGGAAGGGGAATAAGATCGGAAGGTTTTCTAGGCCTATAACCATGTATAACCTCAAATGGACTTTTGCCTATGGACCTATTGACAGAATCATTGTAGGCAAACTCGGCCTGAGATAAGAGGAGATCCCAATTCCCAGGGTGGTCCCCTATAAGGCAACGGAGCAAGTTCCCAAGGCTACGGTTGACGACCTCAGTCTGGCCATCGGTTTGAGGATGGTAAGCAATGGAGAATTTGAGGAGGGTTCCCATTAGGTGCCAAAGAGTCTTCCAAAAATAACTGGTGAATTTCACATCCCGATCAGACACAATAGTCTTAGGTAATCCATGGAGTCGGACCACCTCATCAAAGAATAATCGGGCGACCCTAGAAGCATCGGAGGTCTTGGAGCAGGGGATAATGTGGGCCATTTTAGAGAACCTGTCAACCACTACAAAGATGGAATCATGTTTGCGCAAGGTCTTAGGTAGGCCAAGGATGAAGTCCATGCTCAAATCCTCCCAAGGTCGATCTGGTATGGGTAGGGGTGTATAAAGCCCAGTATTTTGCTTCACTTTTTTGGCTAAGGCACAAATGCGACATTGTCCCACAATGTGGGCCACATCCTTCTTGAGAGTAGGCCAATGAAATTGCCTCTCAACTAGCTCTATGGTCTTTTGGACCCCAAAGTGACCAGCTAGGCCACCACTGTGTAACTCCCAAACTAAGAAGTCCCCAAGTGAAGTCCGGGGTATGCAAAGCCTAGCTCCCGTGAATAGATACCCTTCTTGAAGTATGAACCCCTCATGTTCCTTGTGGGGCTGAGTGGAAAGGGTGTTGTAGTGAGTCCCAAAGTCGGGACAATTTGGATATTCCCCTTTGATTCTCTCAAACCCGGTTACTTCCACCTGGATGGTGGAGAGTAAGGCTACCCGCCTACTTAGCGCATCGGCGGCGCGGTTCTCACTACCCATCTTGTACTTGAGGACAAAGGTGTAAGCTTGAATGTATTCTACCCATCGGGCATGGCGGGCATTGAGCTTTTGTTGGGTGTTGAGGTACTTCAAAGCCTCATGGTCCGAGAAGATCACAAACTCCTTGGGTAGGAGATAGTGCCTCCAATGCCGAAGGGATTGAACCACGGCATAAAGCTCTTTGTCATATGTGGAGTACCTAGTCCTAGCCTCACAAAGTTTCTCACTATCTTGGCTAAGAATGCCCCCAATCCCTACCCCGGATGCATCACAAGTGACTTCGAAGACTTCCGAGAAGTCGGGTAGGCAAAGGACCGGGGCTTGGGTCATCTTTTCCTTGAGCTCTAGGAATGCTTTGGAGGCTGCCCTAGTCCACACAAAGGTGCCTTTCTTCAGGCAATCCATGATAGGAACGGTGATTGTGCTAAATCCTCGGATGAATCTCCTATAGAAAGTGGCTAGCCCGTGAAAGCTTCGGGCCTCATGAAGGGTCTTGGGTTCGGGCCACTCAAGAATAGCTTGGACCTTTTTGGGGTCCATGGATACCCCTTGAGATGAGACAATAAATCCTAGAAAGGCTAGTTGATTGGTTAAGAAATGACACTTCCCGGGGTTAGCAAAGAGACTCTCCTTCCTAAGAATGGTGCACACTTGTTTGAGGTGATCGAGGTGGGCTTCCTTGGATTGGCTATATATGAGGATGTCGTCAAAGTAGACGACTAGAAAGATGCCAATGAAGGGCCGGAGGACCTCGGTCATGAGGCGCATGAAGGTGCTTGGCACATTAGAAAGGCCAAAAGGCATGACAAGCCATTCATAGAGACCATCCTTAGTCTTAAAGGCGGTTTTCCACTCGTCCCCGGGCCTAATGCGAACTTGATGGTAGCCACTCTTGAGGTCAATTTTGGAGAAGATGGTGGCTCCAGCTAGCATATCTAGCATATCATCTAACCGAGGGATGGGGAACCTATACTTGACCGTTATTTTATTGATGGCTCGGCTATCCACACACATGCGCCAAGTTCCGTCCTTTTTGGGTGTAAGAAGAGCCGGGACGGCACAAGGGCTTTTGCTAATTCGGAGGAAGCCCTTCCTGATGAGTTCCTCAATTTGCCTCCTGAGCTCGGCATGCTCGGTGGGGTTGAGGCGGTAGTGTGGGAGGTTGGGTAAGGTAGCTCCGGGCACAAAGTCGATGGCATGTTGCACATCGCGCATGGGTGGTAGCTTGTCCGGAAGCTCCTCGGGAAACACATCATGGAAGTCCTTAAAGAGTTGTTAAATTTCTATCGAGTGTGGGTCAGTTGGGGTGGACTCCCCGAGGCAAATAACAATGGCACACACATGTTCTCCTTGGTTGACTTCTTCCTCAAGCTCTTTCCTAGTGATGAGGTGTAGGCTCCTAGGAGGCTCATTAATGATACTAGGATTAAGGCTTGATGGGGTGGGGTTTGGTGGGTTTGGAATAGTGGGAGGAGTAGGGGATCCCTCAAGGGAGGGAGATGCCTTCTTGGGAAGGGTGCGGGGTGGAGAAGGGTTGAGTTGGATTTTCTTTCCCTCATGAGTGAAGATGCAAGTGTTTGTCCTTCCAAGGAAGGTGGCATCTACATCGTAGATCCAAGGCCGCCCTAGGAGTATACTTCCAACTTCCATAGGTAGGATGTCACACCACACTTGGCCTTGATAGGATTGGAATGTAATGGGGACAAGGCAACGAGCACTAACGGGTATGGAGGTGGCATCAATCCATGCTACCCGATATGGGTGTGGATGTAGGAAGGTGGTAAGGCCCAAAAGTTTGACGGTGTCGGGTGACACCACATTCACACTACTTCCATTGTCCAAGATGACCTTTCTAACATGGCTCCCTATCCGGATGTAGGTATGGAATATGGTGTTTCTTTTCCAATCATGCTCTTCGGTTTGAGTGAGGGTGCACCTAACCACTCCGAGGTGGGAGTCGGTGGATGGAGGGAGTTGTTCTTGGTTGGTCTCTATGTAGTGGCTCTCATACTCCTCCTCCCATTCAAGAGAGGGTTCATATAGCTCACCTTCCCCTTCAAATTCAGCTTGGGGTTGGGGGTTGGTCTCTTCTATGAGCAAGTTAGATGCTCCCTTGGTGGGGCATTGATTGGCAAAGTGTCCATACCCATAGCAATTAAAGCATTGCTGCCCATTTTGATGGTTTGGGGCCATCTTAGTGTGAGGGGAAGTGGGTGTCGGATTGGGCCTATTGGGAGTTGTGTTTAGGGGCCCACTTGTGGGGCGGGGTGGTGGAGTGCCACTAGGAGGGGTGACTCGGGTGGGAGGAGCTCTCATGGGTGTGGGAAGGAGACCTCTTTAGGGAGGTGGAGGGTTGACCCGAGATGCCATGGCTTTGGGGTCCATCCCCCGAGGGGGAATCATTCGTGTATACCGAGAGAATTTCTCGGCATCCCGAGCTACTTGGTAGGCTTTCTCTAAAGTGGCTACTTGACGCATGAATAACTCATTTTTTATATGGAATTGAAGTCCATTCCTAAAGCGGGAGAGTGTGACGGCGGGGTCCTCTTGGACTCCACACTTGAGAAGGTAGTAGTCAAACTTCTCAATGTATTCCATAACGGTCTTTCCCTCTTGCGTCAAGGCTTGCCACTCATCTAGGAGGTTTTGATGGTAGGAGGGTGGGACATATTTGAGTTTGAGTTGGTCTTTCATGGCCCCCCATGTGGTGATGGGAGCTTCCCTCCTAACTATCCTTAATGCCTCAACATTCATCCAATGAGTCTTGGCTAGTTTGGTTAATTGCATCTTTGCAAGCCGGACTCTCCTATCCTTGGTCATTGGGTACCAATCAAAATATTGGTCCATGGCTGCCTCCCAATCTAAGTAGATGCTCGGAGATGAGACCCATCAAAGGTGGGTGCATCGACTTTCACAAGTCTCATAAGTTGGTCATCCAGATTGTCCCGGGGGAGTCTCTCATTCCTTCTAGGAGGTGGGTCCCTTTCCGGTTCGGGAGGGTGGTCAAGGTTGAGCTCTCCTATGGCTGGCTCCACATGTGGAGGTGGTTTCCTCCTATCTCCTACCCTTAGGGCAGGCCTATTTTCCTCAATTTGTTCAAGCTGGGCCGTAACATCATCAAGCCTTCCCATAATATTGGTCATGCCTTCTAAAAGAAACCTCATGTGGTCGGGAAGCTCATGCTCATTGTGAGCGGGATTTCCTTGGGGATTGGGATTCATGGTGGTATTAGAAGAGGATGTATTGACTTGATAATGGACTCTACTACGAGTGGTCATGCAAAGTTGGGTGGGCTATGCAAGGGTGTGCGGATGCACCCATGAAAGACTTAGTGTGACCCAAGACTAGACTTGTAAGGACAAGCCTATGACCGCTCTGATACCACTTGATGTGGCACAACCCAAGGATGGCTAAGTATGAAATGAACAACCTAGGACCTAGACCCGCAAGCATACAAGCACTCCAATGATTCTCACAATAGCGTCTTACTCACACGGCACACGCGATCACCCGGCGGGGCCGGGGGATGATGGTAAGGGTCCGAGGCGAGACCCAATGATTCTAGGGGACTTAGTTGGCTTGGGCTGACCCCAAAGGGCCTAGGATTCCCAACTTCGTGGGTGGCTGGCCCGCAGCGCGGGGTTTGGGTGGCACTCTCTCCCGGTCCGCAGTGGACACTTACAAAGTAGCATACAAGGTCGGGCTCTCTTCTCACCATCCGACGGGCATGCAAAGCAATACTAAACTCACAGAAATAAGGCAATCAAGGGTAGTATCATAGGCTCACCTGATCGGTGTGAAGACACCGATCCCGCTCGGAGACGAGGGCACGCCGGGAAGCGAGGGTATACACCCGATCGCCGCGGCGGTGTCGCTTGACCTGAAAGTGAAAGAAGTACAACACTACGTCTCTCGCAGGAGGGTTGATCTTGGGGTGGGGATTAAGCTTATTACATCCAAAACTACCTCCACGCAGGGAGGGGCCTTCAGCCGGCCAAGCGGGGTGGGGAATGATGCAAAGAAACCCGACTTTCCGAACTCCGCCGGTTCTGCCAATCTTCAGATATGCTGGACAGGGTGTCGATGATGACGCTGCCACGGACTCCACGAAACTTCAAACTTGACGAAACTGGTGCCAAAAGTTTACCAACTGACAGACGATGATGTCTGAATTTTTGTAGAAGCTCTGAAACTCAGGGCTGACCGGACCGGTGACTGGAGCAGGACAGGAACGTTCTGCCTCTGACTTGTGCAGAACTGGTGCAGCAAATTGTAGAAGGCATTGCGGGCGCTCCCGAACTCCAATTGGAACGAAACTGGCGGTGATGCGATCGTGGTCGGAGTAGCTTCGAGCAGAAGTTGACGGAGCCACAATCCAAGGTCGGAGAAGAGAGTGGTGGCCGGAGAAGTGGGGACTGGTCGAACCTGGAACCACAGGGAGCAGTCTGCACACTCCGGCGAAGAAAATCAGAACTGATAGCTCCGTGGCCGATTGAGGTCCTTCTTGTTGGAGATGAAAGCTAACTGGACGTAGTTCCTTGCCTCCAAAAATGGCGCTCAGAACGTTCCCGTACGGACCGTGGTGGCTTCTGCTTTTAGCTTCAGGTCTTCAGACAGGGGCAGAACGCGCAGTCGGACGAGATCAGCTCCCCTGGACAGCTCCGACCTTGCATGCCAGAGAGACCACCACCGTTGGAAAGTATACTCGAAGACGATTCCATAAATGTAAGGCTTGCCACCTGATTCCTTAATATGAGGTCGTGGCTGCTTCTGCAAGTTACTGCAACTTTGCTGCCTGCAACTGAAATAGAAGAAAGTGAGGTAGAGGGTGTGGGGAAGGGGATGGCCAAGAGAGTAAGTGGTGGGAGGTGTGTCTAATGGCTATGGGAGGAAGATGTGGGGTGTTTAGGGGTTGTGAAGGCTAGGGAGACGATGGTGGTGAGGGCGAATTGGGGCTGGAGGGGGAGCTGTAGCTGCTAGCGGTGGTGGTGGGAAGGTGGGTGGCACAAGAGAGAAGGTGAGTGAGAGAGGAGGTGGGGGGTGAACTTGGTTGTTGGGGAGGGAAGGGGAATTCGACCTTGGGTGGTTAGGGAGGTGGGGAGATGGAGGGACACTACCCTAGGGAGAGGGAAATTTGAAATTGGGCTTAGGGAAGAGCCCCTTCAACCTTGGGGAGAGGAAGGGTTGCTTAGGAAGTGGTGTTGGGTAGGTGGTAGTTGGGTGGTGGGGCTTGGGTTGGTGGTACTCCCTTGGGACAAGGTGAGGAGTAAAGAGGGGTTATGGGAAGTTGTGGGGAGTTAATGGAGGTAGGTGGGGGTTGGAAGTGGTTGGGAGGGGGAGGAGAGAGAGAGGGGTTCGCCCCCTTCTTGAGGAAAGAGAGAGAGAGAGATGATGAGAGAGATATTGAGAGGGAGATGGCAAATGCTATTTCAATATTCATCAAAAAGTGATTACATGGAGAGAGATGGGGCCTATTTATAGGCAACCATTCTTTACATGACCAAAATGACCCTGACATTAAGACAAAAGACCCAACAAGTCCTAGACTCAACCCATTAGGCCCACACTAAGGTACTAAGGCCCAATTACACAAAATAAGAGAAATAGACTAGACACCATGACTCAATAAAAGAAAGTACATAAGATAAGACTCAATAAAATGAAAATACATAAGATGAGATCATGGAAAAGGAAGATAACATGTAGAGATCATAGCCATCCCATATCAAAAGTGTGCAGGCAACCCGAGCTAGAGGGAGTGTCGTGAGATGCCCTCATCAAAAGGGAAGAGCAATCTCTGCAAAATAAATTTGTGCTTCTGATCATCACAGAGCAATGGTGACAAGGTGGTGAGTAACTGGGGACTCTGGCCTCTGATCAAGGTGTTTCCTCACGTAAAAAGCCACAATTACTAACTCTGTTCTCTAAAAAGGAGAAGTAATGAGGTACTCACATTGTGTAACTGGAGATTCAGGCCACTGATCAAGGTGTCTCCCTAATGTCAAAAGTGTGATTTACCAACTTACTCATTGGTCTCATTGAAAAACTCTATAATATCCCTTGTCTCTGTGCAAATTACTGGAATGCTTATCCTTAATACCATGAGAACACCTTCTCTACCTTTGTCTCTTGTCGTCTACTGAGTATTGTTGTTTGTTCAGCAATGTCTTGCCTTACTTGTTCATCCCTGCTCTACATCATATACCCTGTATGTGGATACACTTCCCTCTCATTCTACTTCTCTATTGATTACCAGAGTTCAAGAATCTTCTCTTGTGATTAGCACCTCACTTATTCTCTTAAGATATGCTCTTGAGTCCTTCTACACTAAGAAGCCACTGTACTTCTCCCTCATGTCTCCAGCAATTTCATATATCCTTCATTTCCATTTGATGATGTCAAAGGGGGAGAGAGGTCCCTCTGTCAACTGGAAAGAGGTCATCTGAGAGGTTCAGGGCATCTATTGCATCTGAGAGTGAAGCGCATTTTTGGAGAGAGAAGAGATTTAGAAGTTGGTGTTTCAGGGAGAAGTCTCCTGGTTTATCAGTATGCTCTTTTTGGTTTGCTCTTGATTGTTTTTGATCTCCTTCTTAATGCCCTGACATTACTTGATTCATAGTGTTGCCATCATCAAAAAGGGGGAGATTGTTGCATCCCTACGGTTTTGATGATGTCTCACACTATAAATCAATTTATTTTAACTATAAAACAACTTGTTTTTATACGGTGCATTTCTTTGTTTCTAAGCATGAAGGAGGTCTGTGCTTATAGCATGATTCAGGTACGTGCATTACATGTTATTCGTCCTTTTGCTTAATGCATATTAAGTCAGTGCAAGTTCTATATCTCTCACATAAAGTGCTTGCCTCGGTGCAAGTCCCTGTTCATCCACAGGGTTCGTTGTTCATACTCTGTCTCTGTGCATTTCTCTAGGTCTGTGCAATTCTTGACCAGAATGCATTAATTAGTCTGGTCATTCCTCATCTCAGTGCAACTCCAACTCGGTGCAAGCTTTATCTTGTACTTCTATCTACCATCTCAGTGCAGCTCCTGTTTGGACTGCATATCCCGACTTGGTGCATTCTTTCACCTTATTGATAACATGAAGTCGGTGCATCTTCTATTGCATTACCATTCTCAGTGCAAGGTTTGATCTGCACCTTGTCGGTGCAACCTTTGGATAGACGAAGGTATTGGAACTCAACTTGGTGCATATTTCGCTTAAGACAAAAATCATGTTCGGTGCATAGCCAAGCATTTACAAATCCCTGTAGCAACGAGGTCGATGCTGCTCCTGTTTCAGGCTTTTTAGACTCGGTGCAAGTCCTGTAGATAGCTAACGTAGTTTGGTGCATCTTCTGCTTCATTTCACATCGGTGTTTCTCTTGCCCACCTTAGTCAATGCTTATTCCTTTAACTCGGTGCAAACTTCTCTCTCTGGCAAAATAAACTCAGTACAACCTTGTGTTTTGTTGTTTCTTGTCTGAGCATATCTGTTGCACGATGCCACGATCAGAGTCTATGGTCTATGCTAATGACGTCATACATTTTTCTCAAGTCAGTGCACCTCTTGCACCTGCTCACTTCAACTCGGTGCAACCACTTGTTCACCTTGTTGCAAGTCAGTGGAATGGTTGATTTGGGAACTCCTACTCAGTGCAGTTTCTGGCTTCTTACTCCTTACATTGATACGAATTGTGCTAAGTGTGTGAAAAATTATTTATTTTTTCTCTAATAGTTTATCTGTGCGTTCACCAGGAGAATGGCATGTGATCCGAGGAAGATAGAGGTCCAGAACATTCTGACACGTGCCCCAACCTTTCAGGCAGGAAACGTGGTATCCACACGCCTAAGGTTCTGGATCAGACATATATATATATATATATATATATATGCTGAGGAAAAGGGTTCGAGAAGCGGATGGAACAGTTGAAAAGAAGAGCAGCGTGAGAGCAGTGGATCAAGAGAGAAAACCGGAGACTACCCACTCCATCCAAAGCTGAGAGAAAAATTTCTGGGAGAGAGAAGTGATTGTGAATGTGAAGATCTGCTTCTACGGAAGCTATATTGCTTTTGCTTTTAGAGAAAATTATCGTTCATCGATCGTGTTGTTTTCGAGTTTCCTTTATTTTCATTTCATTCTATTTCCCTCCATTGTCCTTGGAGGAAGAGAGGTTTGATCCTCTGGTTGTGTGAGTTACTTGGGAGTAACTGCACAAGGTTCCCTTTGCGATGTGCAAAGGAAGGGAGATTGGTTCTCCAGTGTTTTTCTTCTGGTTGATCAGAAGACTGAGGAGGGTGTTCCTCAAGGCAAGCTGTATGGCAGCGGTTGTTGCAGACTGAGTCTGCTGTGTGCGATTGAATATTGCAAGGAAACCTTACTCTCCTGAGTAAGGGGTGGACGTAGATTACGGATAGCAATCGAACCACCTAAAAAATTCCCTGTCTCTCTGTGGGTTTGCTTGTTCACATTTGTGCTGCTCTCCATCTACTTGACACATTACTTCTTTGTGGGTTGCTTTCTCGATCTCATTCCTTGTTTTAGTCATCTCTGTTGCCTGTCTTCGAAGTCTTCTTCACTGCAATTTTAGGGGTTGAGAAATTGTGTCTGAGTTTATCGAATTTTGGGAGTGAGCTATTCATCCCCCCCTTCTATCTCACTTTCCGCTGTGCGTATTATAGTTGCCCGAAGCTACTTCTACAAGTAAATTGGGACTGATTTCTATCAAATGAAGAATTTTATATAAGGTATCGTTCTCCCTTATCTTTAACTATAGTTAAAATTCTTTTACATTCCATTAGTTGTATGATTACCATGTTATTTTGTAAATAGTTAATGGCGATTGACGAATTTGAAGATCAAATTCCTTAAAGTGGGGGAGGATGTAACACCCCGATTAAATAATAAAAAATAAAAGTAAAAATTTGAAATATGTATTGAAATTAAAGTTATTTTTTTGCTATTTTTATCATTTTATTAATTAAAGAATATTGTTTATTTTTGAAAGCGGTCAAATTATGTCAACCAAAAGAAATAATTATTTTCCTACAATGACCATAAAAAGAATTTCATATTTCACAATGCAATTGAATTTTCCATAATAATCTGAATTTAATATATATATATATATTAAATTAATGCGATTTCACCCGTAGGCTAAAGTTTCGACTAATTTGTAAAAATATGAAAAAATTATATTCTTATAGAAAATGAAGTGTTTAACAATATTGTCAACTGGGCCGACCCCTAATAAAAATTTAATGAGGTCAAATTAAAGAGGTTTTTAGTCCAAAATCGTTGTTCTTAATAGCCAAACCTTAATCGATCAAATTCGAGCCCATTTCTCAACCAATAGAGCCCAAACCAGGCCCATTTGATAGGTTTACCCTAGAAGCCCATCTTCCTTTCGAAAACCATAACTCTAGAGCTTCTATTGGAGGTGGCAGCATGGATTAGGTGGAAGAACCGAGTTTTTCACCGATTTTAATCCCTTGGACTCTTGAGACTAATTCGATCTGTAGGAACCTTCTTAGACCCTATAAATAGAGGGCTTTTGACCCCCTGGAACCCTATTTATCTCCCCAGTCGGCGGCGTGACCTAGGGTGGCCGATCGAGAGCGAATTTGGGTAAGGATCAGAGGCGTGTTCGCGGATTATGGTTTCGGGCGTCTTCCTCCTTCTTCTGCGATTAAGGTAGGTTTCTCTCAGGCCCAACCTAATTAACTAACATGATTGTATAGAGCTCATTCGTAGCTTTCATTTGAATCTATTTTGCCTAATTTGTGCTTTCTATATCATGCGTATTTCTAGTTTTATGAAAGGCATGTGATTAGGGTTTGTATCGTTCTTTCCGCTTGATTTAGGTAGGCTTATCGTAGTTAAATCTCTGAATTGGTCATGCTATCTTGTGTATTTTTAAGTCTTCTTTCCAGTGATAGCTTATTGCCCAATTTTTATGCGTCGTACGATGAGTATTTAGTCGTCTTATGGAACCCTAGCCGAGCTCGCTGGAGTTCGGGCGTGGCATCATTAGCGCGGTACAACATAAACCACTCTGTTTTGAACGGCCCCTCGATAGACTGTGTGGTCGATATTGACGGCCAGTTTTGACCGCCTAATTGCTTTTGCGTTAAAATTCTTCTTGAGCAGGACAGGCATGTCTAGATCGTTCACGAACCCCCGCGGCCCTAGATAAACCGTTCAGGCCCTGTCTGACCTTCGGGCCAGCTTGACCTGCACGGCCTATCGACCGACCGCTGAGGCCCATTGAGCGGTTCTTGGCAGACCATTCTGTCACGCAAAATTGTTTTGAATCTTGTTTTAAGCATGACTAGTTCTGATTAAATAATGCTAACAATAGAGTAGCAACCCACAATAAAAATGGAATATATGGAAGATAAATTAATATCAGATCTTGCTCTATTATCTTGTTCCTTTCTTCCAATTATATTCTTTCGTTCTTGAAGAGGGGCGATCTCGCGCTGATCCTGAGCTAGAGAAGATGATCACTGAACAGTGAACTGCAAGGAAGGGAAACAGATAGGGGGCCCAGGGGTGATTCACTGGGGAAAACCCTCCGATGCCTAAGTCAGTAGAGCAGTGGTGGAAACTATGAAGGGAGGAGGAAGGAGATGCACGAGATCCCTCTCCACCAAGGTGGTGAAGTGGTTCCTGCTCAGGGAGTGTAGGCGTGAGTTGGCCTTACCTTTCACTGGAGGGAGTCCTAGGTTTAAATAGTGCGCCGACCTCATGAGTCCCGTAAGCTCAGGAGTTTCAGGCGGGAGTTACGTCCTCAACGTGGGCTCTTTACGTCCTCATCGTGGAATCTTTATAGCCTTGAGGGGTCGTGGGTCCCTTATCCTTGTAAACTCCTGCACATAAAGGGCTCTCAACAACAGCGTGGATAAGCAATCGTCGGTCGATCAAAGCATGAAGAGTGCCAACCCTGTCCGGGCAATAGGCATTGCTCGGATGAGGCTCGATCGAAGTGGGAGCTGAGCGCTAGCCTTTATCTGGGCGAGGGGATAGATCAGGTGTGGGTCTTCCTCCGACCTGACCGATGCTCGGGCCTTTCGAGCCTGATGGCCGCCGAGGAAGTATTTGATCCCGAGTGATCTTATTGGGCTTTTATGCTAAGTGGGCCCTTGAAATCCCCCTCTCCACTTGTCCCCCTCCTACTCCCGAGCCTTGGCAGGCTCGGAAGTGTAGTTGTTAGGGTTTTGGACTAGCGTGGCTCGGGTGGGTGGAGATCTGGCGGTGTTAAGAAGCCACGTGTCGTGGTCACCTGGGCCCGTAATAATGATAATCCTGACGGATTTGAAATGAAGGGGCCCCCCTTTCTCGGAGGTCGGAACGACGTGCCGCTTTCTGCGTGGGAATATAGGCATTGTGCTCTTGTTGTCGTTCCAGACTCCCTCTATTTTAGGGTTTTGCTCTCCTTGGTGCTTGCTTTTGGGGCTCTTTGATGCGTCGTGAGGACACGACGGAAGAGCAGAGACTTGCAGCGGCGTTCACAGAGTTGGCGGAGACAACCACGGAGGCGGTTCGGAAGCTTCCTCTTCCTCCAGAGTCTTCGGAGTCTCGGGAGCATTTCTCTTCAAGTTCCTCTTCAGATTCCATGGCGGATCAACATTTGGAGGTCGAAGAGTGGGAGGGTGATTCTGAGGCGAGGACGACGGTGATACCACCGGCTCCAAACCGCAGCGAGCTGGGGGAGGCGGAGGTGAAATGGCTGGAGCACCAGTTTCGCCTACCCTATCAGTTTTACTTCGCTGTGGCTGCCCCACACGAGACGAGTTTGGATTCTCGTACGGGCCATTTCTGCTCCTTCCTTCTATCGTCGAAGGGAGGGTTCCGTCTTCCCTTCGAGCCTTTTGTTCTTAAGCTTCTCGACTTTTTCCGGTTGGCTCCCATACAACTGGTAGCCAACTCTTATCTTCTTCTCTCCGCCTTCCGCATCCTCTGTCGTCAATGCGGGGTTCCTCCTTCCTTGGATCTCTTCCATTATTTTTTTGAGTTGAAGGCGCATTCCTCAGCCGGGAAGGGCTTCTATTTCATCTAGGTGAGGCGGAACATGAGCTGTGTCTCCTTGGCCGCGAAGGACTCCTCTTACAAGGGACGGAAAACTCAGTTCTTCTGGGTGGGGATTTTTTCGGTGGAGGAGACTTGGAGGTGTCCCGTAATCCCCAATTTTCACCCGAACATTCCTCCGAGGCAGGACGAGTTCTCTTTGGATGTGGAGGAGTACACGGTCATTCTAATGAGACATCGCCAATCCACGGAGGAGCTGGTGACTCCAGAGAACATCGAGCGATGTCTTCTCACGCGGCTACGGCCAACAGGTACGGGTGCCATGAATCAGCTTCTTCGTCGGATGATGAGACCATTTTCTTTTCCTGACAATATCTTCTTCTGCGCAGACGCCAGGCGGCCGGCTGAGGTGGAGGAACCTACGACCGAGCGGGAGGTGATCGACCTAGGCGGTGACTTGGCTGTAGATGAGTCGCGAGCTCCCGAGGGTCGTTCCCGAGCCCGCGTTAAGGGCAAGGGGGTGACCCAGGAGGCGTCTTCCAGGCCGTGGGGACCCAAGCGCAAAGATCCCGTGGAGGGCATGATACGGGATGCCGTGAAGGCCAAGAAGCGGGCCAAGAAGGCTGGGTCTGACCCCACTGTCGAAGGTGACTCTGGCTCGGTGGCTCTCCCCTCTTCCGAGCGAGATAGGGCTGACCCTGTCAGGCCGGCTCTCCCATCCATCGAGCAAGAGGGGGCCGAGGAGGCCAGGGCCACTTCTGGTGGCGGCGGCGCTGGATCGGCTCTCCCCTCAGCAGGAGCCGAGGGGGCTGGGGCCGCTTATGCTGGTGGCGGCGGCGCTGGATCGGCTCTCCCCTCAGCAGGAGCTGAGGGGGTCGGGGCCGCTTCTGCTGGTGGAGGCGGCGCTGGATCGGCTCTCCCCTCAGTAGGAGCCGAGGGGGCCAGGGCCGAAGCGGGCGACTCCAGTACTGCGGCCGAGGCTGGAGCGTCGAGTGAGGTAGGCGGCGCTCCGGGTGGCGATGCAGAGGCTGAGTCGGTCGAGGCCGGGGGGTCGCGAGGAGCGGCGACGCAGCCCAATCGACCTAGGCAAGAGGGGTGGATGAAGCAGCGGCTCGATCAGGGCCATCTCTTATGCGGAGGAGCAGGCGTCCGAGACTATCAATTTCCCGTCCGGGCAACGTTGTGACTCAGATTTGTCGACCTCCGATTCCTCTGGTTCGATGTCGGGGGGCGAAGGAGACGAGGGGGACTTGTCTATGTCCAAGGGGTCACCAACTCCGGATGCCTCGGGAGGGCGCGCAACCGAGGTAGTTCCCACACCGGTGGGGTCAGTGCCAGGGTCGACCGTCGCCGAGGGTGCCGGGGGCAGACCGCCCGAGCCTTCCGCTTCCGAGCCTCATGATGGGCCAGAGGCCTAATGTATCTATTTTACTTTTTCTCCTTGTATGTTTTTTCCCTTTTTTTTTGAAGAAGAAACTTCTCTTTTGTGTAAAGGAAGGTCGAAAACGTAAGGCAGTAGCGTTATGATAAAGACTTAACTCTTTTGTACCGCCGTTGCCGTAGTTTGACCAGTGTATCCACAGTAGTTGGAAAGTGCCGATACTTTCTACGTGGATCTCGCATGATGGTTGGGCGGGTGTCTGACAGGGTGTCTTTCCATTTTCTCATGCTTTAAATGCCCGGCCGCTTCGTGTGTCCCGCTGGGATGGAACTGAGGAGTTTAAGGTGACTGTTCGCAGGGAGAGGTCCCTTTAGCGTGATTTCGAGGGGAGAATCATTTAAGGCAAGTAGCCTCCCTTCGCCTATAAAAGGTCTGAAGGGCGTCCCTTCCTCTTCATCGCTTAGGGTTTCCCTAACGGTCTTTCCTCCCCCCTTCTTCACGAAGTGTTGTGCCGTCAGATTTGAAGCATGGAAGACGCTCTGGAAGATGAAGCTGCCGACGATGGAGGGCAGAGAGTAACTTGCTGCTTCGGGTCTGAAGGGGGTTCGACGGCTGGTGGGCAGGTTAGAAGGGGGTTCGACGTGCGAAAGCACGTCGCCTTCTTTTATCAGTTCCGGCGGCGCTTGCGAGGAGGTTGCTCGGGTAGAAGGTCCGACATGCTGGGGCATGTCGAACTCTTATCCATGATCCGTCGATTCCATCCCGAGGGGAGGAGGAAGTCAATTAAGCTCCCTCCTTTTCGGGCTTTCCCCTACCTCCTCGTCCAGCTTTGCTGGTTTATTTTCTCCCTCCCCTTTCACTCTTTGGAGGGTGCCTGCACTCTCTACCTTCCAAAGAGTTGGCAGAGAGAAGGTCGTCTCTTGTATCCCTTCCTCTTCTTCTTGTTGTTTCACCTTAATCTTCCCTGTGCAACTTGGAAGATAGCCTTCCTCTGTCACCTTTGTTCTGAGTTGGCCGAGCCAACAAGGTCGACTATCCTTTATCCGAGCCAGTTTTCGCACGAGGCAGAGTCAGTGGCTGGACGCAGGAAAGTAAACCAGGTCGGCCGAGCGATGGGCTCATATGGTGGCGCCAGATGGATTTTTGCTTTTTTGATATGTACTGTATTGGCTTTGGCCTTTCTGATGTACAAACAATTGTTTGAATAAAAGAGGAATGAAATTTTTGCTTTATCTCATATTGCTTACACAACTGGGGTGTTCAGAAATAGAACTTGCGTAGTGTAGTCACGTTCCACGTCCGAGGGATGGGTTCTCCTTCCATAGTAGATAACCGACACGCTCCTTTCCCGAGCGTCTCGACCACTTGGTAGGGGCCTTCCCAATTAGGGGATAACTTGCCTGCCGCCTCAAGTGGTCGAGAGGCTTCGACTTTCCTGAGAATGAAGTCTCCCGGCTGGAAGTGTCTGTCCCGGACTTTGACGTTGCAGTGTTGAGTGAGGCGGCGTTGATATTCCGTTCCTTGGATACTGGTAATCTCTCGGAGTTCATCCGCTAGGTCGAGGTTTTCGAGTAGTTTCTGGTCGTTTGCCTCGGGCGAGAAGCAGATGACTCGGAGGGAGGGATTGCCGATCTCCAACAAGATCACGGCATCGATGCCGTACACCAACTGAAAGAGACTCTCACCGGTTGTTGCTCTGGGAGTTGTTCTATGCGACCAAAGTACGTTCGACAATTCCTCGAGCTAGCTGCCCTTGGCTTTGCTGAGCCTAGTCTTAATGCCTTTTAAGATAGTCTTATTGGCATTTTTGACCAGCCCGTTAGCCTGAGGGTGGGCGACCGAAGTGAAGTGATTGCGAATGTTCAGGTCGGTACATCTGTCTCGGAAATAACGAGAGTCAAACTGCTGACCATTATCGCTCACTATCACTCGGGGGATGCCGTAGCGACAAATGATCGACTTCCAGACGAAGCTCCACACGACTATCTCAGTGATCCTAGCTGTAGCTTCGGCCTCGATCCACTTGGTGAAATAGTCGATGGCGACGATGATGAACTTCTTCTGGGCTTGAGCCGTAGGGAATGGCCCGAGGATGTCGATCCCCCACCGAGTGAAAGGATAAGGCTCGGCTAGGGTGATAAGCTCCGTTGCCGGCTGATGGACCAAATGGTCAAATCGTTGGCATCGGTCACACTGTCGTACGTAGGTCGAGCAATCGCGCTGCAGAGTGGGCCACCAGTAACCCTACCGAAGCAAGATCCTGGCGAGCGACCTTCCTCCTTGATGCACTCTGCATAGGCCTTCGTGAACTTCTTGAATCGCTCGGTTGGCTTCGTTAGTACTGATGCACTTCAGGAGGGGATCGGAGAAGGATCTACAGTATAAAGTGTCATCTAGAATGACGAAACGCCAAGCTTGGTACTTCAATCTCCGGGCTTCTCGAGGGTCGGGAGGCTCCTGGGAGTCTTGGAGCCACGACTGATAGGGGGTACGCCAGTCGCTTGAGGAGGCCGAGTCAACAGCCATGAGCTCTGAATCAATGCTCGGTCGCTCTAGCTCTTCGAGAAGGACTGATTGAGTACTCTCTGGTTCAAGAGAGGAGGCCAGCCAAGAGAGGGTGTCCGCTCGGGAGTTTTTCTCCCGAGCTATTCGGACTACCTCAAAACTCTCGAACTGTTGTGCCACGGTCTTGACCAACTGGAGGTATTTGACCATCGGTGCTTCTCGAGCTTCGTAATCACCGTTGACCTGGCTAGCGACCAGTTGGGAGTTAGTGTGGATTCTGACTCGCTCAGCCCCCAACCGCCGGGCCATGCGGGCTCCCGAGATAAGGGCTTCATACTCGGAGGCATTGTTAGATGCCTAGAAGTTCAACTTCAAGGCGTATTGCAGCTCTGCTCCTTCGGGGGACTTCAAGAGGATACCAGCACCGCTCCCAGCCGAGTTGGAGGATCCGTCGACGAATAATTCCTAGGTTGGCCCGGGTGCGGATGGATATTTTTCTTCAGTCAGGATGGTGCTCTCGGCGATGAAGTCAGCGAGCGCCTATCCTTTGATAGTCGAGCGAGGCCGGCATGATATATCGTTGGCCCCGAGCATAATGGCCCAATTGACGAGGCGTCCCGAGGCTTCAGGGTGAGTGAGGATCCTCTTCAGTGGTTCGCCGATCAGCATGATGATGGAGTGCCCTTGGAAGTTGGGTCGAAGGCGCTTGGCTGAGGTAACCAACGCTAGCACGAGTTTCTCAGTTGCGGAGTACCTTCTTTCAGCCTCGTTGAGCACCTTGTTGGTGTAGTAGATCGGTCTCTCGACTCCCAAGTCATTTCTGATCAGGACCGAGCTAACTGTGGATGGAGTTGCCGAGAGGTAGAGATGTAGGGCTTCACCTGGAACGGGCTTGGACAGCACCGGGGGCGAAGCCATGAACTCCTTAAGCTTGGTGAATGCCTTTTGGCATTCCTCGTCCCATGCGAACGTAGCAGATGCCATTTGGGGCCCCCTCAACAGTTTGAAGAAGGGTAGGCATCGTTCGACCGCACGGGATAGGAATCGGTTGAGCGTTGCAATGCGCCCGGTAAGGCGTTGAACGTCCTTGGTGCAGGTGGGGGGCCGCATGTCCAGGATGGCCTGGACCTTGTCGGGGTTGGCCTTGATCCCACGCTGAGTCACCAAAAAACCCAGGAATTTCCCAGATCTTACTCCGAAGGCACACTTGGTGGGGCTGAGCTTCATATTGTACCTCAGGAGAGTGTCGAAGGTCTCAGCTAGGTCGGCGAAGTGGTCTTCGTCCTTGGGGGTCTTAACGAGCATGTCGTCGATATAGGCCTCGACGTTCCGGCCGAGCTATCCCTTGAACATATGTTTGACCAGCCGCTGGTACGTTGCTCCGGCGTTCTTCAGCCCGAAGGGCATCCAGGTGTAGCAGTGCACTCCGAAGTCGATGATGAAGGCGGTCTTCTCGATATCTTCTGGATCCATTCTGATCTCGTGGTAACCTGAATAGGCATCCAGGAAGCTGAGTATCTCGTTGCCCGAGGTTGAGTCAACCAGTTGGTCGATGCTCAGAAACGGATAGCAATCTTTTGGTGTGAGCTTTGTTCAAGTCGGTGAAGTCCACGCACATTCGCCACTTTCCAGAAGCTTTTGGCACCAGGACGACGTTGGCCAGCCACGTCGGGTATAGGACCGATCTAAAAAGACAAGTCTTTTGCCCCTTGGTGACTCGCTCCTTGATGACCATCTGCTTCTATGGCGCATGCTTCCTTCTGCGTTGTTGTACGGGCTTCACGGTCGGGTCGAGGTTGAGCTTATGTATCACTGTCTCTTCCGGTATCTCTGGGAGTTGATCATCAGACCATGCAAAGACTCGAATATACCCGGAAAGGAATTCTTTGTATTGCTGCTGAACCTCAGATGGTAGGTCGGCTCCAATCTTTACTCTTAGGGTCGGGTCATTGTTTAGGAAAACCGTTAGCAACTCACCTCCGGGCTCAGATGTTGCGGATTTTTCCTCGACTTCCCGGGGGCCCTTATTCTTCCCGTCCGGCCTTGTGGCTTCAACCGAGATATTATAGCACCTTCTGGCCATCGCCTGGTTTCCCTGGACTTTTCCCACTCCATGTTTAGTGGGGAACTTCATCTTTTGGTGATAGGTAGAGGGCACCGCTTTCATTCGGCTGAGGATCCCCCGGCCGAAGATTGCATTGTATGCTATCATACCTTTGATAACTATGAAGTCCACCATAGCCGTAATGGTTTTGGGTGGGGTGCCGAGAGTAACTGGCAGGCTTAGGGCTCCCTTGGGATAAGTGGCCTGGCCATTGGACCCGCAAAGGGGGGTTCGGATCGGGCGGAGTTTAGACAGATGCTCCCCCATCTTAAGAAAACACTCATAAGATAATACATCAGGGGCACTTCCATTGTCAACTAGAATTCTATCTACGCTACAATGGTTTATCGTGGCCGATATAACTAGGGCATCATCATGCGGGGTGGTCAGCCCTTTCAGGTCTTGGTCGGAGAAGACTATGACCTGGGGCTCACTTGGCGGGGCCTTGGGAGGCTCGATGGCTCGGCTCGCCCGCTCAGCATGACGCTTCCTTCCTCAGCCACTGTCTCCTCCTGATGCAGCTCCTCCAATGATGACATTGATGTGGACCCCGCGAGGGGCGTTGTCGATCTCCTCTGGGGCACCTCGGTCTTCCTTATGCCCGGCCACAAACCGGGATAGGTGTCCCTGGAGGACGAGGCACTCGATCTCATCCTGGAGCTGGTGGCAATCGCCGGTATGATGCCCGTGATCGCTGTGAAACAGGCAGTGCTTGCTGCGATTGCGGCTCTTCGACCTCATTGGCTCGGGTTGGCGGAGGATGCCCGACCCTTTGATGTCTTCATAGATCTCGTACACCGGAGCGGTTAAGGGAGTGTACCGCTCATACTTCCGGGATGGTTCTTTGTGCTCCCCGTCTCGGTTCCGCCTTTTTTCTTAGCCCGAGCTTGACTCGGGTGCTCGCTTCTTGTCCCCCTCACGACCTGAGCCGGTTGCACCTCGGCATGCGCTGAGAACTTTTTCGCACTCAGCATGGCGTAAAGCCAGTGTCACTAGCTCGGCAATGGTCAAGGGAGGGTGGAGGACAAGTTCGCGGCGGAGGTTCTCGTCCCGGGTGCCTGCGATCAGCGCGGTTATGGTCAAGGCTACATCCAGGCGGGGGATTCTTAGGGCTCCTGACTTAAATCGGTTGATATTGGCCCAGAGTTTCTCCCCTTGCGCCTATTTGATAGCCAATAGCCCCGCTACCGACCTTGGGGGGCCGCTGCCTGTAAAACTCTCATTAAATACTCGCCCAAACTGCTTGAAGTCTCGGATGGATCTGGGGGCGAGGGCCGGGAACCATGCTTGGGTGCCTTGGACCAGGGTGGTCACGAAGGCTCGGCATTTGATGGCGTCGGACGCTCCGTGAAGAGTCATTAGGGAGTTGAAGCTGTCGAAGTGGTCGGTCGAGTCGCCCTGGCTGTCGTAAGGCTTGAAGGTCGGAATGGAGATTCTGGGAGATACCTCTGCCTTCAAGATATAGTTGGAGAACGGGGATTTTTCCTCATCCTCAGTTGGGGAGGTCTTCTGCAAGGCGCGTAAGGTGCGCTCCTACTCTGCGAAGTGCCTCTCGAACTCTCACAGACGGAGGGATAACTCCGGCTGCCGTTGCGCCGTGGGGCTAGGGGGACGCGATGGCAGGCTATCCTGGCGTTCCTTGGGGACTTCGGTCTCTGGATGCAGACGGCGTACCCCAGGTTTTCCCCTTTTCAGCGTGGAGGAGTCCTCTTGCTCCGGAGGAGGGACTTGTGAAGGTCCTCCTGACTGTAGACACCCAATTTTGACCGATAAGTTGAGCAATTTCTTTGTTCTCCTAGTTAATGCCCCAATTGATCCATAATTGGTTGATTTCTGGGATATCTCCCTTTTCTTGGCCCTACAATTCAATTTCTGTACCTTGGATCTCGTCTCGAATTTGGCATTCTCGCGCAATTCACTCACATCACTTTATGGACCTAGTTGAATGATCATTTGAACAGTCGTTATTTCTTGACATTTGATCTTTATGGCATCCACTTTGGATGTTATTCTTACTTAATACTTGATTGAATGGCCGTCCAATGGGTATTTATTCTTTTTATAATCATTTAGTGAGCCAATTATTGTCGCGCTATATCGTCATAGCGCGTTCATGAAGAACGCGCTATACGATTGTAGCGCGTTCTCAGTCAGAAACCCAGTCCGACCCGGACTCCCCTTTTTCGACTTGGGTCCTTATTTTGGTAAGTTTGCAATCATATTTCGTCAAAAGGAAGGTTCCTAATCCTAATAGGAGTCTTTCCCCCTCATTTATCGGCAAGATTGCCTTGATTTGAGCCACCAAGTTATTAGTTTGGATCAAACTCTGACCTAGGGTTCGTTCTTGATCCTTCGCCTATAAATTGGACCCCTAGCCGTCGTTCTGAAGGGATGCAACTCGAGATCTTGACGAGGAGGAGGCTGCGCTTCGTTCCAAATCAACAACTCCTCGCTCCTCACACATCCAAGGGAGTATTTAGGGGCATATTGTGTTCTTCCTCGTTCTTAGTTTTTCTCCCCAATTCGTTTATTTCAATCCTCGCATAACATTGCATATTGATCTCAAAAACACTTCTTTTACAAAACACACGCATTCGCACACACACCAAACCTATTTTTGGCCCTTCCATAGGGGTTTAAAAACCACCAAACCCCCAAGTAATCGAGCCCTTCTTTTACATGCTTTTGATTAAGAATAGGGGCAGATTCTACTAAAATCTCGATCTAATGGGCCTTCTGTTTGTTATTTATGATTGTTTGCAGGCACTAGAAGATTGATACGTGGAGCCCTTACACCTTGGCCGGCCTTGGAGCAAGGAAGAAACGAATCCAATTCATCTCACTTTCTGTCTGATATCGCGCTATACGAACATAGCGCGATCTTGAGAAGGCGCTAGGACGATATAGCGCGTTCATCCCCAGGCCAGCTCTTGGCCTCTTGAATTTCTGAGGTATGTAACGTGCCCTTATTTTGATCTTCATATTATTTTAATTATTACATGTGACCCCCCTTTTATCATTGATTTTGGTTCTATATCTTGTCAAATCATCACTTATTCAAATCATCAATCGGGGGTGGTCTAATTCCATAATCTACAAATTGGCGATCACGGTGGGACCCTTTGTGCCACCACGTTCGTTCTTTTGGTTGCCTGCTTGTCAATCCATCAAAGTGTGTGTGATTATTTATCTTTTGGGGTCTTCCCCCCTCTGTCAATGGTCGCGCTATACATCCATAGCGTATTCTATTAGATCGCGCTATGGACATATAGCGCGTTAATCACCCGAGGGTATTTCACCCACACCTTCTGTCGGGGTTCTGATTGTCATCTTCTCTGGTTGCATCTTGTACATTTCCTGTTGTGTATTCATTTTTTTTTATATATTTTCATTTTATTTGCTAGTTCTAGTTTAGATATTCTTGCATAACATAGCATTCATCTTTGCATTTGGTTTGGGAGACCCCCTCTCCCCACACTTTTAGGAGTCACACCCCCTCTTGGTGAAGGAAGGACCCTCCATTGAGCACTCCGTCTCATTGGACCGGAAATTCCTAAACCAAGCCTCCGTAAGTCCCCGCACCCGTGGATTCCCTCACAGACGCTGGGCAGGTTGTACCTTTGAAGTCCCGGGTTTAGTTGACCTATGCATGGTGAGAGAGTGTTCCTAGTTGGCATCGAAGTGAACTTACATTGAAACTAGGTTCCCCCTTGTGTGAATCACTCCGAAAGTTTGTTAAAAGTCATTAATTCACCAAGGTTCAAATAAAAAATCAACGGTAACCATTCCAACTTGTGTGCTTCTTTGCAAACTATTTTGCTTGAACTTTGATTGCATAATGGCTTACCTTGATAGACAAAATAACATGTTTAATCTTAATTATGTTCACAAGGATGCACAACCTAGCATAGCATATAATCCTCAATTCCATAATTCTCACCATAATCATTCTAGGGGACCCCGCCCTCATTCCTATGGTATTGCCCAGCCCATGGGCAATGTCCAATCCCATGGTCCCTCACCTCGATTACGCGCCACTATTCCTTCGGGACCGTCTCCTCCCAACGACGAGAAGTTCTCTCAAACCATTCGTGCATTAGATCATTTCACCCCTCAAGAAATCCAAGCCCTTCAGGCTATTGTTGAGGGCACATCCTCTCCTCATCCTCCTCCTTCATCCACACATACTCCTATTCGGGTGACCCATCACCCGCCTCCTTCTATTTCTCATCCTTCATGACCCCAAGGCCCATTTATTCCTTGCAACCCGACCCATCAGGGTCCTTCTATGGGTCGGCCCATTAATCCCCCTTCACGACCGTCATATCAAGCCACCCCTCCAAGGCAATCATGCCAACCTTCCAATGTTCATGCTACACCCCTCCAGCAAAGTATCTTTGATAGAATTGCTTCCATGGAGGAACAACTTAAGAGGCTCACTAGCCCGCAGCCCGCTCCTCCTCCATCTCAAGTCAATCCTCTTCATGATTTCATGAATAACATCGCTAAGTTAGAAAAAAATTGGAAGGAGATAAGTGAGAATGGCATCAATAACACGTGTGAGCCAGATATCGAAAATCAAGTTGACGTCGTCCACCCTCCACTCATCCGCACTACGCATTTACATGGCTCTCCGCCTCCATATACATATTTGCCTCCTCAAAATCCCCCACAACACCATACTCCACCACTTATCATTTCGCCTCCACCACGGCGTTTGTTGGATTTATTTAATGATGAAGATTTGGAGACGGTACAAGAATTTGAAGCTCCTCGAGATGCACCCCTTCCGAGTTTCCTTCGCCGTCCTCTTCCTCCACTGCCAGAAGACCCCTATGCACAGGACTATGCCACAGTCCCCGATCCAACCCCCATTTATGAGACCTCTTGGTGTTACGATGATGGGTCGATACTCCAATCACCCATACCACTGCACCATGAGCCTCCTCCTCTCCCCAATACTTGGTGTTACGATGACGGGTCGATATTTCAACCACCCATACCGCCACACCATGAGTCTTATCCTATCCCTAACACCTCTCGCCCCATTCGGCATTTTCAACGCACTAAACCTTCTCCGTCCGCACCTCCCGTAACCACACCAGTAGCCTCCATTCCATCGATCTCCGCCGAGCCTCCATCACCCTCCACTACGTCGATCTTCGCCGAGCCTTCTATTACTCCTCCTCTTTGTTCGCCACCTCAACCCTCCGTTATCCCTGTAACGCCAAAACCAGCTTTGCCAGGCCTTTCCCCTATTCCACCACTTAACCTATCACCCTTACCCGTGGCTAATCCTGAGCAAGGTCCACCCCTTTTTGCACTCGAGCCAACCCCGACTGCTTCCGAGCAAAGGGAGAAGCTCAACGTGTTTGAACCTTCGCTTCCACTCACCCTTTCTCCAACACCTTCCATTATACCTCCACCATCCATGGAACCTTCCGCCTTCGCTTCACCCCCCTTTACTACTCGGAACGGGAGTCCTTCTGCAAGTACTTGTACCGAAGATGATCAAGAGCCGGGCAAGAAAGATTTGGCCACGGCTGAGCTATTCAAGATGCAAGAGTTTATATGCCGGATGCCAATCCGTGTTGTCGTGCCGAGCATGGTTGAAGAGGCCAAGTCCCCGCCACTGCTCACTAAGAGAGAATGTCAAACGTTGATGCCGTGTAAGTTTGTGCCCAAGGGCCGGGCAGGACACCCCTTGTTCCAACTTTCAAATCTCGAACCTTTTCTTCCATACAAGGGGCGAATGACCATTTTGTTCAACCCTCCCTATACGCCACAACCCCTGGGCAACACAATGCTTCCTATCCCAACTTTCCAACTCTCTCACACTATTACTTTTCACTTTTCAAGGGAGTTGTCATTTACCATTGAAGCTTCGTCACGGGCTCTTGCTTTATCCATTGGGCCAATTGGCTATGCACTTTCACTGCCATGGAGGGGCGGTTATCTTGGTGCTAAGGGGCCTTCTACTATTTTATCCACCTTCTATTCAATGCCATCCACATTCTTGTCTATCACATTTTTTTCATGGGCCACTCCGGGGCTAAGAAGGAGGATCTCATCTTCTCACCCTTCATATTCTTTGCATCTCATGCATTCTGTTGCATCCATGTCTTTATCGCATCCATTTTGTTGCATTTGCATGCATTTGCATTCCTTTTCTCCGGGGTTTCCAGACCCATATTTTCCCCATCTTTCAGAACCTCCGGATCTTCCGCATTCCCCATCTTGTTCATCTTCATCCTTGGGATCTTCAGGTCTCCTTACACTTCCTAGGCATTGCACACCCTCCGATCTTCCCTCAGGGCATCGCGCCCTTTTCCAACTATTACATCCGCACTCCCCGAATTTCTCTCTTGTCCTCTTGGGGCATCACGCCCCATGGTGTCTCATTCCTCCGGAACCTCCGAATCCTTCATCGTCTTCTAATCCACTCCCCTCAGGGCATCGCGTCCTTCCAAGTTTTTCCTCCCTAATTCTCCCAGGGCATCGCGCCCCCTTTCCTGCTATTTCCCTGGAATCTCCAGGTGTTTTATCCCTCCTTTTAGGGCATCGTGCCCTTTTCTATCTTCTTCCCCCGGAACCTCCGGATCTTTCTCTTCTCCTTGGGCATCGCGTCCCTCGGTATTTGCTTCCTCCGGAACCTCCGGATCTTGCTCTTTGGGCATCGTGCCCCTACACACCCTCACATCTGGATCTTCTGGGTTTCTTACTGATTCTCCCAGGGCATCGCGCCCTTTTCTATCTTCTTTCCCTGGAACCTCCGGATCTTTCTCTTCTCCTTGGGCATCGCGTCCCTCGATATTTGCTTCCTCCGGAACCTCAGGATCTTGCTCTTTGGGCATCGCGCCCCTACACACCCTCACGTCTGGATTTTCTGGGCTTCTTACTGATTCTCCCTGGGCATCGCGTCCCTCGGTATCTTATCCCTCCGGAACCTCCGGACCTCCCTTTTAGGGCATCGCGCCCCTCTACACCTCCATATCCGGATCCTCCAGATTCCTCTCCCGTCCTCCCTGGGCATCACGCCCCATGGTGTCTTCCTCCCCCGGATCCTCTGGATTTCTTATCCCCTCTCCTAGAGCATCACATCCCTCCGGAACCTTCGGACCCTCCTGACCCTTTTCATCCACTCTTCCCGGGGCACCATGTCCCTCGACATTTTCCTCCTCCGGACCCTCCGGACCCTCCATCTTTCTTCCGATTCATCTTTCTGCTCCTCTGGGACATCACATCCTTCATTTTCTTCTTCCTCTTCCATCATCTTTTTCCCTATTTCTTCCCTGGGCACCGCGTCCCTCGATATCTTATCCCTCCAGATCCTCCGGATTCTTCTTCCCCTCATGATTCTCCTCCTCTGCCTCCAGACCCTCCGGATCTGCCTCTTTCCATCTATCAATTTCTTCTTCTAATTCCTCCTGATCCTGGGTCCGACCCAACTTCTTCCATGTCCACTGCCTTGGGCATCTGCCCTTTCTCCCACTGCTTCCGAGGCTTTATTCCTCACTCCTCCTTCTAATTCTCCTCTCCTTCTGTAGACTGTTCCATGTGATCAGGGTCTCCGCGCCTTAGTGAGGGAGTTCTAGCCCTCGCCTCACTTCCTTTTCTCCTTATTCGTCTGAGTCTGGTCTGAGCACCACTCCTTCTTGTTAAGCCACTTCCAAATCCTTTGCTTCCAATCCTTTTATCTGTCTAAGAGGACTATCCCACGATGATCAACCCCGCCTCTCGCGGCAGCTACTTCAACAAAGATCGCAAGGTAATATGTTGACGTAAGTAAGCATTTTTATGATATCATTATCTCATTGCTTCACACATTATTTTCAAAGTGAAGTGCTTCTTAACATGATTAAGAGTGATATTTTAAGCCTTTATCCTAGGAATTTATCTTTATTGAATTTCATCTTTAAAAAAAAATTGAAAAGAGTCTTTAGGCTTGCTATGTAGCACTTTGGTTATAAGAACCCCGCGCTGGGAATTCAACATTCTCTCCCCGCTTGTTAAGAGCAACCCTTAGCTGGGCATTCCACACACTTCACGGCATCCTTAGCCGGCTCCTTTGATAAAACACCGTTGCTACTTTGGCCCTGCCATGAGTATACATAAAAGCCTTTTCTCTTCTCTACTCGGCCAAGCAGCAGTAAGCAAAGGTTAGCAGAGAGGTTAACAGCAGAGAGATCACACACGGAGACACACGGATTTTCACACACAGACGAACATACACACGAAAGAAAGATAGTTTGCTACTGTTCGTTGCTTCTTTCTTCTTCCTGTTGCAGCAGCCCAAAGCCACCCTATTTGGTTCTCTCCCTTTACTGTTGTCAAGAACAGCTGGGAGTTGTTTCATTAGCTTGTTAACTCATCTCACCACCTTCATTCATCATATAGTGTTTCTTTTATACGTTTGTCTTAGTCTTTGCATCATACCTCCACTCCCTAATTCTCTTAGGGGTTTTAAAAAAGACCAAAAGGTGCATCCTTTATGCTCATATTTCATTATCTTATTCTAATTGTGGATTGATACTACACTTGGCTAATCCTCCTCTACTTTGGTTGTTTGTGTTTTGTTTAAGGGTAATCAAGAAAGAGAAACCCCCTTCATCGGCCGGCCGGTAGAAAGAGGAAGAGTAAAACCACAATCCATCCCCCATCACTTTTCTTACCAGGTATTCGCGATCATTCTCCCTCCCTTTTGAGGTAATCCCTCTGGCGATCACACTCCATTAGCAATCTCTTGCTCCTTTTCTTTTACTTAATTTCTTTTAATTTTTTGATGTCGGTGTGACACGGTTCACACTGACCTGTTGCGAATAAGCTACCATCCTCGGAGGGTGAAGCGACCTCCGATAGTGTGTTGGGACGCGTCTCCACGGGGAGGTCTTTCCGGAGGGATGCGTGACCTCCCTTCCCTGGCCGCCTGGGTCCTCATGAGTTCCACGAGGACATCCAGTTTTACGTTGAGGGATTGGAAAGCGTCAGCGCCCTCGTTGGGTGGCTGCCCTACCGTCGCGGGCGGAGGTGGTTCATCGGCTGGGGCGCAGGCGTTGGAGGGGGGGTCTTGTGCGGCCTGAGAATGGCCTTCTCCCCCCACTACCATGGCCTTCCCTCTATCGCCAGTAGATCTCCTTCTTGTACTTCTTCGCACCATGCTGACTCTTTGATCGTTTCCCATAGACGGCGCCAGATGAAGAGGGGCGATCTCGCGCTGATCCTGAGCTGGAGAAGATGATCACCGAACAGTGAACTGCAAGGAAGGAAAACGGATCAGGGGGCCTAGGGGTGATTCCCTAGGGAAAACCCTCCGATGCCTAAGTCAGTAGAGCAGTGGTGGAAACTATGAAGGGAGGAGGAAGGAGATGCACGAGATCCCTCTCCACCAGGGTGGTGAAGAGGTTCCTGCTCAGGGAGTGTAGGCGTAAGTTGGCCTTATCTTTCGCTGGAGGGAGTCCCAGGTTTAAATACTGCGTCGGCCTCATGAGTCCCGTAAGCTGAGGAGTTTCAGTTAGGAGTTACATCCTCAACATGGGCTCTTTACGTCCTCATCGAGGGATCTTTATAGCCTTGAGGGGTGATGGGTCCCTTATCCTTGTGAACTCCTGCTCATAAAGGGCTCTCAACGGCAGCGTGGATAAGCAATCATCGGTCGATCCAAGCATGAAGAGTGCCAACCCTGTCCGGGCTATTGGCATAGCTCGGATGAGGCTCGATCGGAGTGGGCGCTGAGTGCTAGCCTTTATCCCCGCGAGGGGATAGATCGGGCGTGGGTCTTCCTCCGACCTGACCGACGCTCGGGCCTTCCGAGCCTGATGGCCACCGAGTAAGTGTTTGATCCCGAGTGATCTTATTGGGCTTTTATGCTAAGTGGGCCCTGCGGGCGGTCACTTAGATGAGCTGGGCCTCGTTTGGTATTGATGGACCTAGTTCGGCCTGCTCTTAAATGGGCTACAGAAATCCCCCTCTCCAGTTCTTATCAATTTAAATAAAGTATAAAACTCAATTATGTTATATTAGAAATGAGAAATTGATATTAGGACTGTTTTGACAGTCATTTCACTCCAATGGAAATTTAACTGACCGTCTATATTCATTTTCCAATGATTTATAAACTTCAATTCTTGTAATGGTTGGAACTCTCTGCCGGATACTCCTTCCATCGGACTAGGACCCCCATTATGAGACCTCCGTAAATCCTCGCGAGCCTGGGATTACCACTAGGACGCCGGACAGGTTGTACCTCAAGTCTTGCACATGTGAACTCGACCAGATCGCTTGCTTGTCTCTGCTCAGATTCATGGCCCATATGGAATCGTTCGAGTCCCTACGCGGCCTGGATCTGACCGTTGATTTATAAGCATCTTATATCGGACCGTTGTATGCCATTTGAGCGGCCCGATTAAGACTGCGTATCACTGGCTAAATGCCATGTCTTGATGGTCAATTATCCTTGATTGTTCTTCGACCAGGCCCTGTTAAATCGACCTAGAAACCCTCTAGGCTGACCTAAGAATCGTGGGCTGAACCCTGGTTCAGTTCCACCATCCCTATGGTGGCCTAGGAGCCCTTTTTGGGTAGCTTTCTCTATCCTGCTTGGCCCAGTTACTGAACGGCCAAGACTGGACCGTTTAGTTACTGGAGCGGACTATCGTCCGACCGCTCAATTGTTACACGGCCCAATCTAGCCAGTGTAGCTTTCATTATGGGCTCCTTTTCTTCTTGCATTGGACGGCTCTTTGTGGACCGCCTAGTTCGGTTCAGCGGCCCAATTTTGGACCGTTCTTTTATAGTGCGGCCCATTTTAGATCGTGTACCCACTTAGCTTCGACTGGGTTGTTCTTCGGCCCAGTCAACTTTGCACGGCCCAGTGTGTGACCGTTCTGTCTTAAGCGGCCCAATATTGACCGCGTACCTTCCATCCGAAAGTTGATGTTTTCATGGTTTTGATTGTGTGAGCTGCTCTAGCCTATCCAGGCTATGGTACCTCTAGTTGGGACCTAGTGTTAGGTCTATTGATGACATTATCAATTCTAAGTCATTTCCTTGAATGAATTTTCCTCTCGATTAAGGAGCTTATTGTTTGGAATCTCAAGAAAATCAATATTCTTATGCGCTTTACCTTGATTACATGAACTTGATCTTGGAACTCTTGGCCATTAAACATTGTGGATGTCTAGATTTCGTGGGATCTATGATCCAAGCAAATCAATGCCAAGGCAAACACATTAAAGGGCCCAGTCTGGTCCTGAGAGGTGCACCCAAAAAGTACTTGATCCCCGGGGAGGTGATTGACTAGGTGTGGTATTTGGCATCGGTACTATCTAGGGTGTTGGGTCTACGACATTCCACACTCTTGTGATACTTGCTATACTTGCTTGAAAGCAGGAAGTGCTTGCTTGCATGACTTGACTTGACTTGACTTGATATATGGCCATTCACTTGAAGTTCTGATTACTTGCTCTTGCTATTGTGACTTGCAATCTTTATCGTGCTAGTTATCTTGTTATCATGCTTAATTGTTTTCTCGCGTTATCCATGCATTTATGAAGTGGTTAATTACGTAAACCATGCCTGATGATAGAGTGTAATTCCTACAGAGCTTCTTGCTCACCCCTACTTTCCAACCCTTTTCAGGTAACGTGGTAGTTGGAACGCTTACGATTGGGATCGGGACAGCGTGATCGAGTGAACCTGGAGCTTTAGAGACCGGAGTCTGTCCTTTTTATTTTCTTGAGTTTTGACATTATAGTGAGTCTTGTCATTTTCTCTTCTTTATGTCTTTTATTGAGTCCAAATTGTAAATTTAAAATTTCAATCATCAATAAAAATATATTTTTATCAAATTAGTATGGCCTCCATGTATCTAATTGTGTTTATTTATTCTGCTCCTACTATCATGACTGTTTCGCTATACGTTCCGAACACTGCTTTCCGCTATTGTCGGTTCGGGGCATGACATAAGCTGTTGGGTTTTAGCGGCTGATCTCGACGTAAAGTCGAGCACCAACCTTGATGAAATCATTGGCTTTAGGTATATGCCAACGCAAGGATAGCTTTTAGCCGGTCTTAGACAGATGGTCTAAGCTGTTGGGTTTCAGCGGTTGATCTCGACGGAAGTCGAGCATCAACCTTGGAAGGGAATTGTTTAAACCAGCTCTAGACGTAAGGTCTAGACCATTGGGTTTTAGCGGCTGATCCCGACGTAAAGTCGAGCACAAAGCTTGATGAAATCATTGGCATTGGGTATATGCCAATGCAAGGATAGCTTTAAGCCAGTCTTTGATGTAAGGTCTAGACCGTTAGGTTTCAGCGACTGATCTCGACGGGAAGTTGAGCATCAACCTCAGAAAGAAATTGTTTAAGCCAGTCCTAGACGTAAGGTCTAGACCGTTGGGTTTTAGCGGCTGATCCCGACATAAAGTCAAGCATCGACCTTGGAAAGAATTTATTTTAAGCTGGCCCTAGACGTAAGGTCTAGACCGTTGGGTTTTTTTTGGCTGATCCCGAGGAAAAGTCGAGCGCCAACCTTGATGAAATCGTTGGCATTAGGTATATGCCAATGCAAGTATAGCTTTAAGCCGGTCTTAGACATAAGGTCTAGACCGTTGGGTTTCAGCGGATGATCGCAACGGGAAGTCGAGCATCAACCTTGGAAGGAAATTATTTAAGTCGATCCTAGACGTAAGGTCTAGACCGTTGGGTTTTAGCGGCTGATCCCAACGTAAAGTCGAGCACCAACCTTGATGAAATCATTAGCATTGGGTATATGCCAACGGAAGGATAGCTTTAAGCTGGTCTTAGATGAAAGGTTTAAGCTGTTGGGTTTTAGCGGTTGGCCCCGACGGGAAGTCAAGCACCAGCCTTGAGGTGAAATCATTGGCATTGGGTATATGCCAACGCAAGGATAACATTTAAGCCGGTCTTAGACGGAAGGTCTAAGCTGTTGGGTTTTAGTGGTTGGCCCTGACGGGAAGTCAAGCCCCAGCCTTGAGGTGAAATCGTTGGCATTGGGTATATGCCAATGCAAGGATAGCTTTAAGCCGGTCTTAGATGTAAGGTCTAAGCCATTGGGTTTTAGCGGCTGATCTCGACGTAAAGTCGAGTACCAACCTTGATGAAATCATTGGCATTGGGTATATGCCAACGCAAGGATAGCTTTTAGCTGCTCTTAGACAGAAGGTCCAAGTAATTGGGTTTCAGCGGATGATCTCGACGGGAAGTGGAGCATCAACCTTGGAAGGGAATTTTTTATGCCAGCTCTAGACGTAAGGTCTAGACCGTTGGGTTTTAGCAACTGATCCCGACATAAAGTTGAGCACCAACCTTGATGAAATCATTGGCATTAGATATATGCTAATGCCAGGATAGCTTTAAGCCGATCTTAGACGGAAGGTCTAAGCCGTTGGATTTTAGCGGTTGGCCCCGATGGGAAGTCAAGCACTAGCCTTGAGGTGAAATCATTGGCATTGGGTATATGCCAATGCAAGGATAGCATTTAAGCCAGTCTTAGACAGAAGGTCTAAGCAGTTGGGTTTTAGTAGTTTTAACAGTTGGCCCCGACGGGAAGTCAAGCACCAGCCTTGAGGTGAAATCATTGGCATTGGATATATGCCAACGTAATGATAGCTTTAAGCCGGTCTTAAACGTTGGATTTTAACGGTTGATCTTGCTGCAAAATAGAGCATCAACCTTGATGACATCATCGACATTGGGAAGTGTTAGTCAAACCAGAGGATAATTTTTTCTCTCTCAGTTTCTAGTGTGAGAAACTCTGCGATTTCTCGTCGATCGTCTTCCTCGTCCTTCCCGGCGATCCCCCTTGCCACCCATGGCAGGAGTGGCGGGGGAGGTCATAACCCCTCCAGAAAGCAACGCCGACAGCTGTCCTGATGCGGTGGTGAGAGCTCCACGAAGAACATATGCTCAAACTTTGATGGAATCTCAATTCCGGCCGCGCATCTCATTTCCGGTGAAGGCTCCTTCCTTCACAGATAAAGGAGAACTGGTGGTTTTCTTCTCTCAAGATGAAATTCAAGCTTCATGTTCGCACCTTCAGAATTCTATCATTGCCAAATGTTCCTATGGTCGTCCATCAATTCTGGAGATCAAAGTTTGTTTGTCACAGCGTCTTCAGTTAAGCTCTGAACTCGTTATTAGTCGGATGAATGCTAGACATCTCCTAATTCGTCTGGGTGGAGAAGCTGATTTTATTAAAGTTCTCCTTCAAAGAAATCTGTATATCAAAGGTTTTCTATTCAAATTTTTTAGATGGTCGTATGATTTTGATTTTAATTCGGATCCTCCGGCTGCGCCTGTGTGGATAGGCTTCCCTTCTCTCCCAATTAATTTTTATCTTGAGGACTTGCTTCGTTCAATAGCAGGGAATGTTGGGACATTTCTGCGGATTCATGATGCTACACTAGCTCTGACAGATACATCAGAGGCCTTAGTCTGTGTTGAACTTGATCTCTCTGCACAGAGAAAAGAGCGGATCTGGATTGGCATGGAAGGTAAAGGTTTTTGGCAGCGAATACATTACCACAGAGTGCCGCATTTATGCACTCTCTGTCATAAGATTGGGCATTTGGAAGCTGATTGCAAAAAGAAACAAAGTAAAAAGATGCTGCGAAACCAAACTCCAACAGAAGCTGCTCCAAGAATGAATAAGCAAATAGTTCGTCAGGAGTTTAGACCTAAATCAATTGGTCCAAATATTTTAGCTCATAATTCAAATAGATTCTCTATTTTGAGTAATACTACTGATATTTCTGATCCTGAAGACACTATGGTTCATGATAAACTTGTTGCTGGAAACAATGTTTGTTTTGAAGATATTAAGTGTGATCAATCATTAAATCACACTTCAGAGCCTCCGGATACAATCAGTCATGATCCCCCTTCAGGTGTTTGTAAAAATGGCTCTAATACAGTAACAACAACATTTCTTCCTCGAATAGATGAGTATATAGAGGAATCTGAGCCTCCTTCAATCCATCATGATAATGTGGTCTATCACAGAGATCCATAATGCTCTTATGCAAATGATAATACACACATAAGACCAGATACTGTTTCAAAACTTTCAGCCTTGGAAAATTCCAGGATGCAATGTCAAGCTAATACAAGAAATAACCAACATCAGGAATTTCAACCGAAAGAGGTTTCAATACTTCCTGGTGTGCTTTTTAGTGATGCCCGCCTAACCAGAGCCAAAGCTAAGGTTCTGGCTACTAATACATCTCTTTTTGATCATGTTTAACTCAGCACTGATATGGAATGTTCGAGGTATAGGCAATAAAGCCACTGTTAGAAGCTTGGATCAGTACATAAAAGCTCATGATATTTGCATTGCTGCAATTTTAGAGCCAAAAGTAGATTTCAGTCGTGCTCAAAAAGTTGCCCAGCGCATCAACCTTCAGTCTTTTATTGGCAACAACGGTGATTCCTCAAAATTTTGGTTATTTTATAAGTCTAGTTTATCTCTAGACATTATAGAGAGTCAATTTCAATATCTGACAGTTGCCATTTTAGAAAACAATTCTGCTATTCTGTATTTTACTGTTATATATGCTGCATGCAATGTGAATAAACGCAGAGAAATGTTCAGTTCCTTAATGGACTTCAGCCAAGGTGTTTCTATCCCTTGGATCATTGGGGGAGATTTTAATTGCATTATTTCTCCTGAAGAGAAGATAGGCGGTTCTCTTACATCTTTGACAGCCATGACAGATTTTCAAGGATTTTTATCTGCTATTGGATTGATTGATGCTGGTTATTCTGGCTCCTCCTTTACTTGGTCAAATAATCAGACTGGTCTTTCCCACATAAGAGCTAGATTGGATAGAGTTCTATATAATCCTCAATGGCTTTAAGCAGTTCATAATTTGTCTGTCAGACATTTAATTAGAGGACCTTCTGATCATGCCCCTTTATTATTACAAACAAATTCTGCCTCATCTCTTCCTGGGAGATTCATATATCAGCATATGTGGCATACTCATGAGGACTTCCTTGATTTTATTAAAACTCAGTGGTCAAAATTTCAGCAAATAGAATGTCATCCTTTTCAGGCTCTTCAGGGGATATTAAAAAAACTGAAGGCAATGTTAAGGACATGGAACAAGGAGACTTCTGGCAATATAAACCAGGCTAAAGAAAATGCAGAGTTTCAGGTAAAGCTAGCACAGTCTTCTTATGATGCAAATCCTTCTATAGAAAATCGAATTCAACTTCAAAAAGCCAATGTTGAGCTTCGTCTTATTCTCTCAAGGGAAGAAATTTTTTGGTTTCAAAAGTCTCGGGTTCAATGGATGTCTTATGGTGACCGGAATTCTAAGTTTTTTCAGCAATACACCAAAGTTAAAAAGCAAAGGAATTATGTCCACAAAATAAAAATCAATGATCAATGGGTGGAAGATTAGAATCTTATTTCGTATGGTGCAGTTGAGTACTTTAAATCTCTCCTTTCAACTGAAGAGCATAAGACTGATGAAGACCTTCTATCTGTTATTCCCCAGCTTATCAATGAAGATCAGAATAATACTCTGTGTTTCATTCCTCAAGCTGAAGAAATAAAGATAGCAGTTTTCTCACTATCTGGGAACAGCTCTCAGGGGCCGGATGGATTCACTGGAGATTTTTTCACCCATTGTTGGGACATTGTTGAAAAGGATGTCATTAGTGCAATTCAAAGTTTCTTCCAGGGCTGGGGACTGCCACAGGGAATAACTTCAACTATTCTCTGTTTGATTCCGAAGGTAAAAAATCCCAGCTCTTATGCAGATTTCAGACCTATAAGTCTATGCAATTTCACATATAAGATCCTTGCCAAAATTATCAGTGATCGGCTGCGGCCTATCCTACCCAGTATTATTTCTAAAGAACAAAGTGGCTTCACTAGTGGAAGACAAATTTCTGACAGTTTTTTATTGGCTAATGAAATGTTCATGGAAATTGATAGACCAGTTAGGGGTCATAATATGTTACTTAAACTTGATATGGCTAAAGCCTATGATTTTAATAGAGTGGGATTTTCTCTTTATGGTATTGAGAAGGTTTGGATTTTCAAACAGATTCATTTCCCTTATAGCCCAAATGTTAGTGAATTGTTGGTTTTCTATATCATTAAATGGGTAGATTAGTGGTTTTTTTAAATCTTCTAGAGGGGCAAGGCAGGGAGACCCTTTAGCTCCTGCTTTGTTCATCATAGCAGAAGAAGTGTTGAGTAGGGGTCTGCAGCTTCTGTTCTCCTCTGGACAGTGCAGATTCTTTCATCTCCCGCGGGGTGTGCAGCCAATTTCCCACATTCTCTACGCTGATGATACTATAATTTTCACTAATGGTGAGGTTTCTTCATTTAAACATCTTTTGCTATTTTTGGAAAAGTATGAACTGGCTTCTGGACAACGAATTAATAAACAAAAAAGTTGTTTCATGGTGGCTAAGAAAATGCCCCGTAGTACAATTGAAAGAATATGCCAATTATCTGGTTATCAACATAAAATTGGTTGTATTAAATATTTGGGGGTTCCCCTTTTCAAAGGCAGAGTAAAAGTTCCTCATTTTAAATATTTATTGGACAAAGTCAATGCAAAGCTAGTGGGTTGGCAGAGCAAACTACTCTCGCAGGCAGGAAGACTAATCCTTATTCAGTCTGTTCTCTCTTCTATCCCTGTGTACATAGCTAATGCAGTGTCCATCCCACATACAATACTCACACAAATTGGGAGAATTTGCTCTAATTTCTTCTGGCAGGGTTTTGAAACTGCTCACAGGAAGCATTGGGTATCTTGGGAGAAAATATGCTATCCTATTTCAAATGGTGGCCTTGGCATTCGAAGCATTTCAGACACACAACTATGTTTTAATGTAAAGCAATTATGGTCTGCTATACACAGTGACTCTCTCTGGGCAAAATTTGTTCGAAGCAAATATATTCAAGGCAATCACATAAAAGATTGCAAAAAATCATTCCCTGCTGGAATCAAAGCTACAGATTTTAAAAAAGCCCAGCATATTCTGATGGCAGGTTCTCGGATGATAGTGCAAGATGGTCCCTCCACCAATTTTTTCAAAGATAATTGGCACAAAGGGAAAGCACTAGCTGAAAATTTGCCCATACAGACTCTTCCTCTTATAGAAGATTGCACCGTCCAAATGGCCATGGCAAACCATCAGCATTCTGTTTGGAAATATTTGAATGATCAGCAGCTACAACATGAAATTCAGAATTTTGTTCTCCAAGAAGGAAATGATATACCTGTATGGTCTTATACTAACTCAGGTAAATTCAGTATCAAATCTGCATATAGCATCATTAAAGAACAAGCTCAGCCAAATGACATTGGAATCAAGATGAGCAAACTTTTGAATCAAAAATTTCCCCCAAGGGCATCTTTATTTTGCTGGAAATTGCTGAAACATGCTGTCCCTATTGATAGACAAGTTCAAACTAGTGGAGTCAACTTAGCCTCCTGCTATGCCTGCTGCTTCTCTTCTTATGAAATAGAAGATGCTGATCATCTATTTGTCAACAGTGATCTGGCCAAGCTTCTTTGGAGTCATTTTACACCTTTGCTAATCACTTCTTGCCTTGAAGCATTTTCTATTAGTGGCAGATTGAAGGCAGTGGTAAATGAGTCAAATATTAAAACTCCTAGAGGTTTCATTTCACTTTTGGGAGCTATCTTAATTACCTGGGAAATTTGGAAATTCAGGTGCCGTGCAAGGTATGAAAACAAACGTCCAAATGCTATGATGATTTTGGATCTGGTTCTTACAGAAATCATTCAAACTTTGAACCAAACTAGATTTATCCATGGAACCAGTCCTGAATACCTGAATTTAGCACAAAAATTTGGTATTACTATTATTTGCAGTCATACTGAATACCTGATTGTTCGATGGATAGCCCCTACTTCAAACTTTTCACTTAATGTGGATGGGGCAAGCAAAGGAAACCCCGGTCCTGTAGGAGGTGGTGGTTGTTTCAGAAACATTCATGGTCAGCTTAAACTGGGATTCTCTTACTATTATGGAATTGGTTCCAACATGGTGGCTGAAGGTCGGGCCCTTTTAGATGGCCTCCGACTAGCTCAATTACATGGCATTCAGATTTCAATTATTTTCACTGACTCAATGGCACTAATTGAGTTGTTGCAGAATAAAAGAGAACCCCCATGGTCCCTTCTCCCATGGTGGAATAGTCTGAAACATCACTTTTTAATCTGTACATGCTTCATCACTCATTCTTACAGAGAAGCAAACCAGTGTGCAAATGCCTTAGCTAATTATGCGGTCTACACGGGCTGCAATTCGGAGTTTTCATCTATTGGAGAGCTACCACTATTAGCTAAAGGATATGCCTTGGCTGATGCTAATAGCATCCCCAATTTTCAAAGGAGATTTAATTGAATTTCAGATTTATTAATATTTAATTCCTTAGAATTAGAATAGTGATAATTTCGGCTACCTTATAAAAATCCAGAAAAATGGTAAACAGATTAAGGTCGAGGTAGATAACAACTTTTTCTTCTGGCATTAGGCCATTGTAAATCCGTGGGAAGATCTATTTAGAGTTTAAACCCAAAAGTGCACACTTTTGACCCATACCTAACCCTTGGATTAAAACACGAAATTCAACCTCAATACTCAACCAAATGATCTGAAATCAGTGGCAAATGAAAGGCCACAATGTAAGGAACATTTACCCTCAATCAATTTGAGGTAAACCTAGCCCCAACACGTGCTGCCGACATAGTTTGGTTAAGTCAAAGATTTCGGCGCCGTTTCTAAACACGTAGCTTGCAGCAGCGAATACTCCCAACTCCGAAGGCTCCAGAAGCTCTATGAGCTATCAAAATGAAGCCCTACGAGTCTTCTTTCATTTGGCTGCTGTGGGGTTCACTGAAGTTTCAGATCTGGGGAGATCTAGCTCGAATTGTGGAGGTGGGTCAGCAGGCCGTTGGCTTCCCTTCATCCTTCTTTGATCCATCGATTGAGGTAGGAATTCTCAACCAAATTTTGATCATGAGTATAGCAAATTGTTCCTCTCATCGAGCTCTATCCATTGGTGGCAAAAGCCCCAATTTTTATTAGGTATCCGTGGAGAAATCGAGCTTTTTGTGAGGTGTTGTCCAAGTGTTCTTCATCCTAGGGTTTGAGTTTTCTCTCTCCGATTTGAGGTAGGTGTAACAGACCAAACTCTAATTAATTTATATGATGTAATAAGCATGATATTAGCTTTCATTTCACGTAGAAAGCCCTAAGTTTCATGAAGCATACTTATAGAATTTCTGTTTATAGTAACAGCATGTTTTAGACCTAGTTCGATGTGTTCATCCGAAGTGATTTATGATTTCGAAGTATTAATCTTAATCCTCATGAACCATATCTTATATGGTTGGATTCACCATCGAAGTAGCTTTCATTTGAGCCAAGAAGCCCCAAATTCTATTCTGTATGTAGAGAGAATTTAACGTTTTAGTCACAGCATGTCAGAATTAGGGTTTCATGTGTTCTTGACTTAATAGATCTCGATTCCAGCAATTGATCATGCAATTGACCTTGTAGACAGGTAGAGTTTTGTATTAGCTTTCCATTGTTACCAAAATCCCCTTATTTGGAGCTCAATCCTAGTAGTTATTAACGTTTTAGTGCAACCCTAGCAATCACCTTGTTCCCGGCGTTCACCGGATGCGGCAGGGATGACCGGAGACGACCCAGAGATGGGCGGTCTTACGATAGACCATCCAACTCCAGCCCATCTTTTGACCAATTTTGACCCTAGCATGCCCTTATACAAACGGTTTTTCAAGAACCACTCATCCCAGGATGAACGGTTCCACAGGAACCACATATCTGGATGAAAGGTCCCTGACAGACCACATATCATTGAACGGCCCTGCACTGGCCGCACATCCCAGGGGATGGGCGGTTGGTACAGAGCCGCCCAACCCCTTGGGTGGCCCAGGAGGAACCGCCCAAACCCTTGGGCGGCCCAGGGAGAACCGCCCATCTCCCTGTGTCACAGGGTGACCCCTGTTCGGCCCCTGAATGCCCAGTTATATGTGCGGTCCATATAGAACCGTTTATCCTTTCAGAGAGGGACTTAATACTTGTTCTAAGGCATTCATTTGCATGTCATTAATGATAATTAGTGAAATAGAAACTCATTTAATAACTAATTAAATATGCAACTAAATTTATGATTATTGCTTGTTATTCGTGCTTACGCGACTTACGCGAACTCGTTATCATCTTAAATTACTTTTCTTGGCATCTTGGGTTAATATATAACCAAATCCCTATTAAATTGGCTTGGAATTAGGATTAATATGACTGTTTAGCTTGCTGATTAGCTGCTGTAGTACAGTGGAACAGCATGTTTAACTTTCCGACTTTGCACGAGCCGTTTGGCCGATTAGCGTACTAGTCTCGGTTCTACCCTGGAAACTCTATCCGGCGGTCTTACCGTCATCTTGGAACATCATTATAATCATGATTAGAATCTGTTTAACACCAGCATACCTTGTTTTATGAGTTTAAACCGCTAGGTTAAGTCTTGGATCAAATCGGACGACCCGAGACATGTGCGGTTAGTATTTGACCGCATAACCTCTTCGGCGGCCCGATCGTGACCGCATATCTTTATACGGCCCAGTATGGACCGTATATCTTGTTCTTGGGCCTCACTGTCTTTTAGACATGAGCGGCGCATATTGCACCGTTCTTACCTTAGGGCGGCCCACTGTCAGCCGTTCTTTTCTTGACTTCACGGGCTGAGTTTCAGTCCAGTTCCTGTACGTACGGTCCTGTATGAACCGTATATACCCATCGAGCGGCTCCGTTACGACCGCACATCTCTTGAAGATGAGTTTGACCGTGTTTTGTACTCTTGAATCCAAGGACGAGGTTAGTCCTTTAAATCTGAACTTATGGCAGAAATTCCTCTGATTAATTGGCCATTAAAATTGACTGAATGTCTGGACAGATGGGACGTTGGGCCCAGTAAAGCAATGCCGTCGCATCATAAGGGCCCGGTCTGGTCCTGGGGAGAGCGCCCAAAAGTTAGTGAGCCCATGGGATGTTAATGACAAGGTGGGGCACTGCACCGAAGTACTTGCTTGAGTGTTGGCGTCTATGATAAAAGTATCTTGTTACTTGTTACTTGATCATACTTGGTTAAATGTTTAAAATACTTGCTTGTTGGCCAATTCCTTACTACTATCTCTTATTATATCTCCTGTTGTAAATTCTTGTATTTGTTATTCCTGTTAATCATTATCAATTATATATTTCTTGACCTTGCAAGATCTTGTTATTACCGTTGTTTCATTATATCATCATTACCTTTTTATTGCATTATCGTTTGTAGCATGACATTTTGAAAATGTAATTAAACTGTTAATCACTTATACATGTCTGTTATTTCCTACTGAGCGTTAGCTCATAGTTGTGTTTCCCCCCTTTCCAGGCTCTTCAGGTGACACGCTTACCGACGGGGAAGGGCAGGAGTGATGTCTTAAGTGTTTCAGTTCTAGTGTGTTAGTAGTGTGTTTATTGTTAGTTGTGATTGGAGAGCATATAGTTTCAGTTATGTTGTTGAGTCTTAGTGATTGTTATTCCACGTTGTATTAAGTTGCCTTTGAGATTATTGTATCAGTTTGGTTGTTAAATGATCATTTAGTATTTCCTTTCCATAGCACTTGTGTATATTTAGATTAGTTCTCTCTCTTTCCTGCTTGCCTCTGACTGTACGTCCCGATATTTCCGCCTTGTTCGGGGCGTGACAGCAATGCTGGCACAGATAAATGAAGAAGGCAAAGAACAAGCCTTATACTATCTGAGTAGGAAGCTGATTAGAACTGAAGAAGGTTACAGCTACATAGAAAAGACCTGCTTGGCACTGGTCTTTGCTGTCAAAAAGCTCCGACACTATATGTTGTCACATGAAGTCAGATTGATATCTGCAGCAGATCGGCTCAAATATATATTGACTCAGCCAGTACTGAAGGGCCGATTGGGCAAATGGGCAGTGATCCTGATGGAATTTGATATTACCTATACACCCCAGCGGGCGATAAAAGGACAGGCCGTGGCTGATTTCTTCGCAGAGCATCCTGTGCCGGAAAATGATATGCTAGGGACTGAGTTACCCGATGATGAGACACTCGAGGCCTTCCAAACCTAGTCAGTTATGTGGCAACTATTCTTTGATGGAGCATCTAGAACAGAGACAGACTCCGATGGAAAGACCAGAATACGGGCCGGGGCCGGTATTGTGCTGAAGTCACCAGAAGGGGAGGTCGTGCATACTTCCTGTTCTATAAACAAGCCCTGCACCAATAATGAGGCCGAGTATGAAGCTCTGATAATCGGGCTATATGTCAGCCTCAACATGGGTATCCAAATGCTTCAAGTATTCGGGGATTCGATGCTGATAATAAAAAAGATCCAAGGGGAGTTTGAAGTGCGGAAGCCAGAACTGAGTCCCTACCACCAAGAAGCTGTGCGCCTCATGGCGAAGTTCTACCATATTGAGCTCAAGCATGTGGGCCGTGGACACAATGCCCAGGCTGATGCACTGGCAAAGCTGGCCAGCTCACTAGCAGTTCCGCCAAATAAGACACTGAACATTGTCGTCATGAACCGGTGGCAAGTCCCCAGTATGCTAGAAGGGTGCCCCGAAGAAGACGAAGTTGTCACCATCAGCACAGAACAAGCGCCTGATTGGAGACAGCACCTGCTGCAGTGGTTTCTACACCAACAACTGCCGTAGATAAGAGAAGAAAAGATGAAACTCCTAAGAATCAAAGATTCTTATGAACTCAGGAATGGAATTCTGTTCCGAATAATGGTAGATGCACGCAAGAAGATTCTGCTCCGCTGTCTGTCCACTGAGGAAGCCTGGCAAGCGATGAAAGAAACACATGCTGGGACAGCAGGTGCCCACCAGGCTGGTCCCAAGATGAAGATAGAAATCAAGAAGCTGGGCTACTATTGGCCCACCATGTTTGAACACTGCTGTAAATTTGCAAAATCATGCCAGAAATGCCAGGAGCATGCTACTGTGCCTAGAAGGCCTCCTACGACTCTGCACCCTACAGTTCCCAGCTGGCCATTTGCACAATGGGGAACTGATGTAGTCGGGCCACTGCCGACTTCCTCGACCGGACATAAGTACATACTGGCCATAACAGATTACTTCTCCAGATGGGCGGAGGCTATAGCATTAAGAGAAGTGACTGGTGAACTGGTCGCCAGATTCATCAAGCAGAACATTATCTTCCGGTTCGGGATCCCTAGCCGAATAATATCTGACAATGGAAGTCATTTCAGAAATCAGAAGGTCTATCGGCTTGCTGAGAAGTATAAGATCGAATGGAGGACCTCCACTCCTTACAATCCACAGGCAAACGGATTGGCAGAAGCTTTTAACAAGACTCTCTGCACCTTGCTGGCCAAGGTCGTCAGTTCTAATAAGAAGAACTGGGAAGAGAAAATGTATGAAGCTCTGTGGGCATATCGCACCGTCTTCAAGACACCTACAGGGTGCTCACCATACTCGCTGGTATACGGCTCAGAGGCAGTGGTTCCGCTAGAGCTGGAAGTCCCGTCACTCAGAGTGGCAGTCCAATATGGCCTGGCCCGTGGCGAACAGACCAATGCAGAAAGAAGACTAGAAGAACTGGCTGAATTGGAAGGGAAGCGCTGCCGAGCCCAGAAGAGTATCCAAATGTATCAGGCCCGCATGGCCACTGCATTCAACAAACTCGTAAGAGGACGAGAATTCAAGAAAGGTGACCTTGTCATGGTCAAGAAAAAAGAAGTCATGGCGTCCAACCCAAAAGGGAAGCTGAATGCTAATTGGGAAGGTCCTTATGTGATACAGAGGGTCTACGAAGGAGGGGCCTACGTGGTTGTTAACCATCGAGGGAAATCCAATTCTCCCCACTCAATGGAAGACATCTAAAGCTGTATCATGCGGCACAACTGGCATTTCCCGAGTGATCAGGTAAAGCTACCCCTTTCCCGGTCTAGTGGCACTCCGCCCTAACCAAGCTACCCTTTTCTTGGTCTAGCGGCACTCCGCCCTAGCCAAGATACACCCTTTTCTCGGTCTAGCGGTAGTCCGCCCTAACCGAGCTACCATTCCCTTGGTCTAGTGGCACTCCGCCCTAGCCAAGCTACCCTTCCTTGGTCTAGTGGCACTCCGCCCTAACCAAGCTACCCCTTCCTTGGTCTAGTGGTACTCCGCCCTAGCCAAGCTACCCTTTCCTTGGTCTAGCGGCACTCTGCCCTAGCCAAGCTACCCTTTCTTCGTCTAGCGGCACTCCGCCCTAGCCGAGCTACCCATTTCATGGTCTAGCGGCACTCCACCCTAGCCAAGCAACCCTTTCTTGGTCTAGCGGCACTCTGCCCTAGCCAAGCTACCCTTTCTTCGTCTAGCGGCACTCCGCCCTAGCCGAGCTACCCCTTTCCTTGGTCTAGCGGCACTCCGCCCTAGCCGAACTAGCCTTTCCTTGGCTTAGCGGCACTCCGCCCTAGCCAAGCTACACCCTTTTCTTGGTATAGCGGCACTCCGCCCTAGCCAAGCTACACCCATTTCCCGGTCTAGTGGCACTCCGCCCTAGCCAAGCTACCCCTTTCTTTGTCTAGTGGCACTCCGCCCTAACCAAGTTACCCTCATCTTGAGCTGGTGGCATTCCGACCTGTCACCCTCTAAAAAAACAAGAGGAAGAAAGAGGAAAGAACAAAAAAAATGGGGTTAAAAATAGAGATACCCCGTCAGACTTGCTCCTATATTAGGGACAAGTGCAAAAATGGCCCAAAACCTAGCTGTGGTGAAAACCCGAAAGGGCACTGCAGGTAAAATCGGGTACCCCGCCACGTGAAAACCCGAAAGGGTGCGTGGGCAAAAGCAAGAGGGGGGCTGGCTCCGGCGAAAACCCAAAAGGGCGCTTGGGTCGGTAATGTGGTGATTCCAAAGAAAGCCTCACCTCCCACCATAAAGCTCCTTGTCGATCGACCGGCGCCTTGCCCGATCAACGATTAAACCCATCCGGAATGGACCTTACGTCTATTCTGTTGAAGCCGTCATGCATTGCTCGAGAAAAATTCCCTCGATAATAAGCCCACCTCGGGATAGACCTTTCGTCTGTTCTGATAAAACACTTCCACTTGTTTCTGTCTAAGACCCACAACAATGAAACCCTGTCCGGTTTAGACCTTACGTCTATCCCGATGACACCTATGAAATCCTCGCATTGGCATAAACCCAGTACTGAAACCTGATACTGATCGACCGGCACATTGCCCGATCAGCAATAAAACCTTGTTCGGTTTAGACCTTACGTCTATTCCGACTAGATCTACAGTCTCTTTACGTCCCGCCGTGATGAAACCTGCTGTTGATCGATTGGCACACTGCCTGATCTATGTTGAAACCTATCCAGTTTAGACCTTCCGTCTATCCTGATGAAATCCATGAACTCCTTGCATTTGTATAAATCCAATACCGATGATGAAACCCGCCATTGATCGATTGGCACCTCGCCTAATATCAATGATGAAAACCCTATCCAGTTTGAACTCTACGTCTATCCTGATGAAGCATATGAAGTCCTTGCATTGGTATGAGCCAATACCAATGATGAAACCTGCTATCGATCAGTTGGCACGCTGCCCGATCGACGCTAAGACCCATCCAGGGTAGACCTTCCGTCCGCTCTGACATAGCACAACACTGCTCTTTGAATCTATTCAGACCCTCCGTCTGGATAGATCATGAAACTCTATTCCTTTGCGTTAATGTTAAACCCCACATTAACGATGAAACTCATATTCTCAGCAAACGGCCTCGTGCCTGAGCTGCTACTTATATCCTAAATCAATTCGGACCTTTCGTCTGGATAGATCATGAAACCCTACTTCCCTTTGCATTGATGTTGACACCCACATCAATGATCGTGTGTCCACAATAAACATATGGCGCCATGGTCCATAGGATGAAAGTTCTGGTCCCAGAAAAGACAATGAAAAAGAAAAGAGAAAGAAAATGACAAAAAGTACATATATAGAAATGTGGTTGAAAATAGAGATACCCCGCCAGACTTGTTCAGGCATTCTGGACAAGGGCAAAAATGGCTAAAACCTAGCTGTGGTGAAAACCCGAAAGGGCACTGCAGGCAAAATCGGGTACCCCGCCACGTGAAAATCCGCAAGGACGCGTGGGCAAAAGCAAGAGGGGGCTGGCTCCGGCGAAAACCCGAAAGGGCGCTTGGGTCGGTAATGTGGTAAGTCAGAAGTTCCATGCCAACCGGCACGTTGCCTTCACCTACCCTTCACTAACGAGGCCTTCCGTCGGTCATCTGGCTCTATGCCCCACCGATGATAAAGCCTTTCTGGGGTAGATCTTATGTCTACCCTGATGAAATCTACATACCCTCCTTTCACATATCCCACCAACAATAAAACCGGTCATCATTCCGATAAAGCCTGGCCAGTTCAGACCTTACGTCTGTCCTGATCTAACTCCTAAACTTTCCCTTGATCGATCGGCTCCTTGCCCGGTCAACGATGAAACCCTACCAGGATAGACCCTACGCCTAGCCTGATGAAACCTACGTATTTCTTGGCAAAGTCTCACCCGCCATAAAACCTGCTGGAATAGACCTTACGTCTGTCCTGATGAGACCTACACCTTTACATATGCCCCACCGTTGATCGACCGGCACTTCGCCCGATCAATGATGAAATCCTCTGTCCGGTTTAGACCTTACGTCTATACTGATGAAACCTATGAGACTCTTTGCGTCGATATAAACCCAATATCGATGATGAAACCAACCTCTGATCGACTGGCATCTCGCCCGATCAGTGATGAAACCATGTCCAATTGAAACACTGCCAGTGTAGACCTTTCGTCTATTCTGATGAAACTTATAACTCTTTCTTTACATCGATATAAACCCAATATCGATAATGAAACCAACTGTTGATCGACCGGCACCTCGCCCGATCAACGATGAAACCCTGTCAGTGTAGACCTTTCGTCTATTCTGATGAAACTTATAACACTTTCTTTGCATCGATATAAACCCGATATCGATGATGAAACCAACTGTTGATCGACCGACATCTCGCCCGATCAGTGATGCAACACTGCCAGTGTAGACCTTTCGTCTATTCTGATGAAACTTATAACTCTTTCTTTACATCGATATAAACCCAATATCGATGATGAAACTAGCTATTGATCGACCGGCACCTCGCCCGATCAATGATGAAATCCTATCCAGTTCGGACCCTACGTCTGTCCTGATGAAAACCACGCACCCTTCAATGTCCCACCTGCGATAACCTCTACCCAGTCTAGACCTTACGTCTACTCTGATGAAACTTGTAAAACTCCTTTGCATCGATATAAACCCAATGTCGATGATGAAATCATGTGTTGGTCGATTGGCACATCGCCCCGACTAGCTTTGAAACCTGCCCGGGACGGACCATTCGCCCGTTTCGGATTGTGCTCTGAGCCTCTTCGCTCACATTCCTGTAGGCCATCTCCCTTGCGGCACGTATGGCCAAGAAGGACGTGTGCTACCACCAACAAAATTCGGTTTAAAGCGCCCCCGGAGGCCGTCACGCGGTGGAGCAAGTTCCCCATCCTTTCTCTGAAGGGGTGGACGCTCTCCTGCTAGGTACGGGCTATTCCCATAGGGACCGCTGAAACCGCTGCCAAATCGCCGTGAAATATTGACGGTGCGATAAGTTAAGAGCAAACCACATATGAGACGGGTATAAAGAGTCCTTTCCATTGAATAAAAAGGGAATACAAGAAGGGCCCCTGAGGGGAAATTGTATTACAAAAAAGAGGGGGGGGGGGAAACAGATATTCACGGGCGTCAGAATATGTCTTCAAAGGCCAGAAGCCCTACATGCAGGGCAGCCCCCAGCTCATGAAGTCGAGCCTCCTCCTCCTGTAGCCGAGCAGACTCGTCCCGAAAGGATGCCATCTGCCCCTCCAACAGAGCTACTTCCTCCACAAGCTGCGGTCGAGAAGTTGTTATCTGCGGCAGTTCAGCCCGGAGGTCAAACAGTTCAGCCTCCATGATGGTTATCCGGCTGCGCACGAACTGCTCCCGCTGCGCTAGAGACTGCAGTTGGCATTGGCGCTCCTGAAGAACAGAGTCCGTCTTCTCCAGCTCAAATTTGCACTCCTTCCTTTGCAACTTCAAAGCTGTCAATCTGTCAGACATAATATGCGCCAAGAAGTCCCGGCGATGTATAAACTTTAACAACAATAAAACCCGCTGGGCCCATATTTCATGGGACAGCCCATCGCCTGCAGACCAGCGGTGAAACGCTCGGCTATCTCCTTCAGCCGCAGATAAGTCAGTCCGGGCTGGGACTCCACCAACTGGCGCAGCATGTCCAGATTTTGCCAGACGAAACTCTCGGATGAAGCGAAGCCAGGAGAAGGGGTTGGAGCTACTTCGAAAGTCACCTCGCCATCAATGTCTGCCCACAGTGCAACATCCGGCTGAGAGGATGAAGACGGCAAATCCGTTGGAAGAATTGGCCGGTCCCTCTCTGTGCTCTCTGGCTGAGCTGAAGATTCCTCCTCCACCGCTGTCTCGGGTGCTATGGCTTGAACATCTGCGGAGGGAGGACCAATGAATGATGGAGCTATCTCTTCATGAGTCTCCTGAATAAGGGCTTCATCTTCAGCTACTCTTTCTGATAATGGGGGCGAAAGGTCCCTAGTCTGTAGAGGCAGAGATCCAGTCTCTATAGCCACTGTGGCAGGGACTGCTGATTCGGGCGCAATCGACATTACGGTGGCCGGTATAAAGGCGGAGCTTCTGGCTGGGTCTACTTCGGCTCTGAACTCTGAGGCCCTGACAGGGATGGAAATCTCTCCTGATGATCCCAAGTCCAGTGATGTTAAGTCAGTTGAGGATTGTATTCTCACTGGCACGGGGCGAATAACCTCAGAAATTTCCATGCAAGTTGAAGGTAAAGCAGGGATGATGATCAAATCTACAGATGAGACATCCATGGAGACTGCGGCCGCATCTGAGCTGGTAGTGACAGGGTCCTGAGGACAAAGCAGAATGATCCTCATCAATGGATGGAAGAAAATAAATAGAACAGCAAACAAAAAAGGAAGCTTACCTTTAAAGTGGGGTCTATATCCTCAAGATGAGACAAAAGGGGAGAAAGCTCCGTAGTTGAAGCAACAAATGGAGGGGTTATGTCGACCTCAGTGTCGAGCTCGGCAAACTCCTCTTGCAATTCCTCCTCAGAAGATAGCATCAACAGTTTAGGAGGCTGAAAGGGCAGGAGACCTTTTGCAAATACAGGCAGGGCTTCTGATTTTTGGATTTCCTCCTCGCTGCCGCCGAAGGTAACTTCCTCCTCATTATCAGGGACGGTCTCGGAGCTGCCCGAGGATATCTCCACTCTAGCTATGTGCTGCGAGGTCGCCTCTAGAGCATGCCGGGATGCAGACCGGGTGATTATGCGTCTGGCCGGAATAGGGCTCTGTTTTGTTTGAGTCCTTTCACTTTCCTGTGGTTGAGACGACTCTCCCGCTGCTATCGTAGCCCCAGTCGGCTCCCTGACTGTCACCTCAACAAAAGGGGAACTCTGAGGGATATAATGAAAAAGAATAACAACAAAAGTATAAAGAGAAAAGATGAGAGAGCACATTTACCCTCCTCCTCGCCAGCCGGGGTAGGAGAAGGCAGCCTCGTGTCCCCCTCCACAGGCACTGCAACCTGCTCCAGGGCTGTATCAGATAAAGAGAAGCTCAGTCTCGAAGGACGCCTTAAAAGAACAGTCAAGAAAACAATGAAGATTGCATCTGCAAGATATTTACCGCTACTCTCGGCAGGTTCCTGAGCAGCCTCCCTCTGAGACCTGAACTCGTCAAAAGAGGGGATGTCTGGAAGAGGGGTCCCGGCGTCCGTCGCAACTGGAGCTGACTGCTGGACCCGAACAACTTTGGCCCTCTTGGCCTTGACAACTGCAGCTTTCACCACAGAAGGCTTCCTCTTCTTGCCCGGAGGCAGGGGAGTGGTCGTAGGTGCCGCTGCAGGGATTTCAAAGTAAGCAGGCTTCTCAGCTTGAGCGATAATCTTCCTGTAAAGTCCCTGCCGTTTTATGTCCGGACTATCTGTGCAAAACATAAGAAGGACAGTCATAGTCGACAGATGCAGAACACAACAATAAAAGAAAGACGCCATGAGCACACAGGAAGGGTCATACCTGCTGAGCCGTCATAGATGGTGGAAAGCGGCCAATACAGATAAGCCACCTCCTTCGAGCAGGAAGCAGCCTCCTTCACGAGCCAGCATACGTCACCTATGGTCTGGCATTTCTCCGTCAAGGTAGCTAAATCTTTGTGTCCGTGGAAGTCAAGGCAATGAAACAGGCCGAGGTAATCCATGCACCAGCCGTCGACATAATGAAAAGAAATAAAAAGTGGCTTATTCAGAATGCCAGCTATCGGGTTCTCTACTGACAGCCCGTGAACATTCAGCAGCACGAAAAGCCAAGAAGTGTGCTGATAATATGTGTTGGTGCGGTCTTCCCTCCGCACAAATGTCTGATAAGGGTGAAATCTGTCTACCGGGCCCCTCCAGGGGGCTGCTGTCGGGAGAGGCTCCTCCGGGGGAAATGGATACTGCACCTCCACATGAATACTCCCTATGTGGCCCAGCTGCCTCAGGTCCATTGTAAAAGCATCTTCATTGATCTCAGAAAATACAGGAGTGGGTATTTCAGAGCCTTCCTCTTTTAAGGACCGACACCTGGCGATATATGTGTCCGCCTCCCTCGGATGCTGTGAATAGAGCCTTTTCAGATGAACCTCATCAATTTCAAATACAGGCCCTGATTGCCGCTTTAAGAAAGAGCGCTCGGCCACATCCCAGAAGGTGCCTCTGCCATCCTTATAAAAATTGGTGCGGGTATTCCACCACTTGATGTATTCTGATGTGACCCGGGGAATACGATTAAAAATGGTCGGGACCCTGAAAGTTACGCCCTCTCGGCGATGAAAGAAATCCCACCATATCCGACCGTCGCTGGCAATGGAGGACCCATGCTTGGCACGGCTGTCCAAAGGGAATTGAGTAGCTGATGAAGGAATATGCTGATCGTAGCCGAAGTTTCTGCTGAAACGGAAGGGATAATAGGGCTCCAAGATGAGCAAGCCTCCCTTCCTGAAGACCAATACACTGGGTCGGATAGCCATAGCCCACCTTACCAGTTCTGGTTCTAATATGGGCCGGGTGGCATTGGCCCCCGAGACAGGATGGACATAAACTTCTACCTCCTCCATTCTGCATTCCCTCTGAGGGTCTACTAAAGGAGCCGAACCTGCTGCCAAGCTCCAGAAATGAATGCTACCAGGAGCATCTACAGGCACTTTTGTCAACCGGCCCCTGATCTTAAACAGCTGCTCTGAGAAAAGACCAGGTTCGGTGCTAGCAAACTCAATCATCCAAGGGAGCAGTGTGTCTGACTGCAAGGTTCTCGGGGCCAGCTCGGGGAAAATGCTGCAAACCCAAGCATTGAAGAAATGAAATGGACCTACAGTCCGTAAGGAACGGGGAACCCGATGTCTATGCAAATCTCCCAGCGATTTGTAAATTAAACACAAAGCCGCCGGGCACAGAGACAGTCTCATCCCCCAGGCCATCTGACAGGCCGGATATATAGCCTCCGGTCTGATAGTCGTCTCGTCCCGTTGGGGGAGAGCGAAAGTGCACAGCCAGAAGGTCAGATAAGCTGCACAATGAGTAATGGGGTCAACCCCTGCTGGGTTCAGGGCATCTACACCTGCTCGGCGCAGTGAAGCCGGCAATGCTGATTTATAACGAGGGGCCCTGATCTGCTTACTGGGAGTCGGTCCCACGGAAGGGAAGTCTGTATACTTCAAGGGACCCCCGAAGAAGTACTGTATCCACTGTCCTACACGGACTCTCAACCTGCTGCTCTTTTCCCGGGGTTGATATCCTTTGGAAGATCCCCTGCTATAGGCCAGACAAATGGTCCAATAAGCCTTCATCAAGTACCGGTATGCGTAGCTGAAGGAATATCTGCCCTCTCCATCAGAGGCGTCCTTTACAGAGTCGTCTAGACAGACCTCCTCATATGGCTCCCCATCTATAGGCAGGCCTGAAAGCTGCGCAAGACTCCAAAGATCGAGAGAAGTCTCACCTTCTGCTGTATAGAACGTATTAAACTATGGGCAGAACACTTCAAGCATGCCGCAACATAATCCCCGAGAGATGGGATAGCGGAACCTGGAGGCAAATACACTATGATATACCCCAGCTCTAATCAGTAAAGGGGCGTATTCCTTCAAGACAAATTCTGTAAACTTCACTGCTCCTACCCTGAAGAGATGGGCGTCTGTCACTTTAGCATCTTCAAACTAGCCGGCAGCTAGCTGATATTTAAATTGAACGGCCAGACAGTTCAGAATGAATGGCTCGTCCCTGTAACCCCACTTCACAGGAGCTAGAAAAAGTCCAAAGTTGGGCTTCTCCAGATGGACACGACCGGTTGCATGGTCCCACCTTGCCGGGGTAAACTCTGGAGCCCGGGTCAGCATCTTCTTCTCCGGCTCTAATTCGGAAATGCCCAGCACGGCATTCCAGTCCCTCTGCTCGCCTGGGAGATATATAGCTCAGGCTCGATAAACAGAACCCTTCATGCTATCTCTGTCAGCCAGTATTGCCGCTTCCACAGATCGAGCAAGCAGGAAATCCCTCATTCCGCCTATGGTGAAGGTCCGAATAAATGGCAGCAGACGATCCTTCGGCAGGTCCGGACGGTAGTCGGCAGCCCTTCAGAAATCAATCCCTTCTGTGGAAGAATAGACTCCGGAAGACGGCACTATGTCAGTCTCGGAATCAGAGGACTCATCAACAGTGGCGATATGGTTATAGCCGAAGCTCAGACTATTCACATTCAGCCAGTTGACTGAAGCCCGAGATATGTCCGGCTGAGCCGATGAACTCGCTCCCACAGTCATGGAAGCCGCAGCAGAAGAGTCGGAAGCCATGTCAGTGACTGCAATCAAGAAAAGATGAAAATAAGCATCGGAAAGATGAAGGAGCATGTGAGGATTAAATAAATAGTTCCAATTAAAAATTTCGGCAGCATCTCCTCTTGTCGGGGTCTGCCCAAGAAAAAATAGGGAGTCACCCACCAAGAGGGAGTGATCCCGAGCATAAAATGGGACTCAATCCCACATAATGAACTTACCCGAGAATGAACGGGTCAAAAAGGGGGAAGGCGACAAGGCTCTCGGAGGGGGGAGCTCACCACCGTCGCCGAGATGAAGAGAGAGAAGGGATAGGTAAGAAATGAGGTAAAAACCCCTCTCGGGGGGGTTAAAAAGAAATAAAAGGAGAGGCTTCTCGGCGCGAAGGAAAGCGCGTCGAGAACCCCCCGTCGGCCGGAAGAAGGGAGGCGCGCCGAGATGCCGGCGCCGAGAAGCCCGCTGAAGACCCCCCGCGCCGAGAAGGGTCATACCTCGCACCGAGAAGCCCAAGGCAAGGCCAAGAAGGCTCCAAAGTGCTGACAATAAAATCAGAAGATATGGAGATGAAAAACATGAAAATGAAAGATACATGTGGATAATATTGCTGCAGCAACATGATTAAGCCGAAGAACAACGTCAAAGAGAAATGGAGGAAGATACCCTCGAATGATGAAAGGCACCTGCAGACCCCGTGCCGCTTATTCTGCGCTTATGCCACCCGCAGGTGGGGGGCATTTGTTGACACCTTGAAAATAAGCAAGGGTAGAAACAGAATTGAAAGGAAGATCAGACCAATGGTGAAAGATCAATGATGAAGTTTGTCAACCATCTACCCGGCTGAAGTCCTTTCCGGGCCAAGCTGATGTCCGATGCCATTGTCAGTCAGACGACGGCACTGATGAAATAGCAGTCACCTGGCTGAAGTCTTTCCAGGCTAAAGCTGATGTCCGATCTTGTCACCGTTCCGGTGACGATGCCAATGAAATGATGTCCGGTTTTGTCATCATTCAGATGGCAACGCCGATGAAACCCCGGTCTACCGACTGATGAAAAAACCTATGAATGATCTCAATAGAAACTATGTCACCAATGGAGGGCCCTTTTGGGTGCTGATGCACTTGAAGGACCAATAAGAGGCCTAGTCTAAAAGGCCTAAGTGGGCCTATAAAGTGGCGCCGGGATCCTCTTGTCGAAGCCCAAAAGCCGCGCCGAGAAGCGAAAGTCCTGCGCGCCGGGAAGCCCCTCAGTGAGGTGCGCCATGACAGGCCTACCGAGAAGATACAAAATACAGTTATAAAACCCCCTTCCCCTCGAGCAAGAAAGGAGAGGACCATCACCACCGCCAGAGAGACAATAGAAGAGAGAAAAACGATAGAGAAAAGAGAGAAGAGACCAACAAAGCAAGAGAAAAAAAAAAGAGAAGAAGAGGAAGAAGGAGAAGAAGCTCCAGGTGGGCAGTAGGGGAGGGAGAGGAGTCAATGCTCCACCCTCCCCTCCCCCCATGTTTTCTCTTCTTCTCCATGAAGTCTTACGAGTTTTACCTTGATTTATCAAATGTAACCGGGATATCCCGGCCTTCGTTCTATTTCCCTTTCCCTCATTCCCCCTTTTTGATTGGTGTGAGTTTGGGATGATGCAATGGAATGAAATGCTTTGATGGCCCGTTTGGGCGTTTCCCCGTTTTCTTTCTTCTTTCTTACATGTATCTATGTTTCTGGTTCAACTGAAGGTGGAATGATGAAGCCTTCCCATCTCTGGTTTCTCTCGAATGAGTGCTGCTCAATGTCTTGAATGATCGTTCTGATGCTTCAGGTTTCTCTGCTCCGATTGTTCTTCCTGGAGGAACGTCGAAGGAAGAGTCCCAATCTTCACACCCATGGATTATTGGACTCTATCCTCTCACCCCTTCAGTGATGCCTACACTGGGTAGTCTCCCCATCTTTCATTCCGTTTGTTTCCTTTTCTTAAGCCATTAAGGTCGCCCCAGGAATCAGGGACAGTTATCCCTTGGTTTCCCTGGACGGCCGGCGACAGAAAAACATATCTCCATGGATTTTAAATGGGTGATGATCTCGAGCCCTCCATAAACTTCACCTTCCAGTGATCCCCTGGCACTGCCCAGCAAAGCCCTTGGCTTCCCCCCTCATTTGCATCCTAAATTCCCAGCCATTACCTGAATCCCAGAAAGAAATCTCAAAAACAGGGTGCCGTAAAACCCATAAACCCTCTCGACACCATCTCCCTTCTCGGTCCCATGCACAGTAAAAGGGCTGAACAGTTCTCGGCGCGGTCTTTCTGGTGCCAAGAACCCTAACCCCTTTGCCTCCTCGTCCGCGCCGGGAACCTAGCCCTCACCGAGAGCCAGTCTCCTGGCTTTCTTGCCTACGCCGAAAGCCTCTTCTCCGTCGCGCCGGAAACCCCTCACATTGAGCTACGCCGATAAGCTCCCCGGCCCTTTTGTCTTCGCACCGAGAAGCTCGCACCGGGGGCTCCTCTTTGGCTTCTCTTCATCGTGCCGGGAACCCAGGCCCTCTCACCTTGGCGCCGGGAACCCCCGGCCTTCTTGCCATTGGCGCCGGGAGCCCCTTGTCCTCCTCTTCATCACGCCGGGAACCCCGGCCCTCTCACCTTGGCACCGGGAACCCATGGCCTTCTTGCCATTGGCGCCGGGAGCCCTGGCCTTCCCATTTTTTAGGTCATGCCGAGAGCCCGTGCCCATTCAGAGTGCGTCGAGAGCCTAATCTGCCACCCAACGAACCCCAACACCCAGAGCAAACCCACACAGGGATATCCGTGGATCACCAGATATGTCCCGGGGATAAATTTAAAGGGAGTCAGACTCCCTTATGTTCCATCAGTTCGTGTCGGGATTATGACAACCCACCCCCTTTTTAGCTCCGGTGAGCTCTGCCAATGCATGAATGCCACCAGCTCTTATAAGGGAAGAGTCAAATATTGCCCCAAGGCACACATGTGTAATGCGAGAGGTTCGGCCTCTCTATCTCTCGGCTTTCATCCCGGCACTCCGTGGGTGATAGCCTATTCTCCCCTGGGCATAATCTAGACTATGGGGAGATGCTGTCGAAATGTTGATCGATGCTTTAAAACCCCATCATGGTTACAGCTCAGTCTGCCTGTGATTTAAATCCGCTTTCTCCCCTTGCCCCTATACCCAATTTTGAACCGCTGATTCAATGATATCGTCTGTTTCCGTGGTTGATGTTATTATCTTACCCGCCTTCCTGGCACTGGTATGAAGTTTAAAATGGTGCACATGAATATCTGTTTGCCTTATGAGGCCTCCTATTTCGGCGTTTAATCAAGGGTTGTCCTTCTTAGGAAGGGCGTAATTAACGTCATAGCCTTTATGGTATGGCGGACTTTTGGTCCCGACTCGGACTTCACAATCGACTGACCAAGTCAGATCGAGCGCATAATAAAAATTGTCACCATGGTGACTGGCACGCCAATAAATCAATAAATAAACAAATAAAAATCAAACAAGATAGATGGAAGAAAAATCCCCGCGTCCACAGACGGTTCAAAACTAACCACACATCCACTCCCAGCAGGATAAACGGTCCAAACAGGACCACATAACTTGAACGGCCCTGCAGGTGGTCGCACAAGTACTTGGGCGGCCCTGCCTTGGGCCGCACAACCCAGGGATGGGCGGCCCTGGCCTAGACCGCCCAAACACTTGGGCGGCCATGCCCCTGGCATGGCCGCCCAACCCTCTGGTCAGCTTTTTAGCCCCGTTTCAGCCCCTGTTAAGCCCGATAGTTATACGGTCCAATCCTAACCATTTATCTAGATAGAAAACCACTTAATACTAGTTCTAATGCATTCATTTTAGTGTTCTAAATGGTAATTAGTAAATTAGAAACTCATATGATTACTGGTTAATTATGTAACTAAATTTTTTGTTAATTACTTGTTATTCGTGCATACGCGACTTACGCGATCTTGTTCATTAGCTTATCATCTTGAATCATTCTTTTTGGCATCTTGACTTAATGTATAACTTAATCCTTGTTAATTTGACATGAAATTAGGATTAATATGGTCATTAGCTTGTTGTTTAGCTGCTGTACTACAGTAGAACATCGTGTTTAACTTTCTAACTTTTAACAAGTCGTTAGCCGATTCGCGTGCTAGTATTGGTTTTACCCCCGGAAACTCTATCCGGCGGTCTTACCATCATTTTGGAACCTTGTTATACCCCTGTTAAGAACCTGTTTAACCTCCAGCATACATCGTTTTATGTGTTTAAACCGCTGGTTAACTCTTGGATCAAATCGGACGACGAGAGGCATGCGCGGTTAGTAGGTGACCGCATATCCTCTTAGGCGGCCCGATTATGACCGCATATCCTTATACGGCCCAGTAAGGACCGTATATCTTGTTCTTGGGCCTTAATGTCTTCTGGACATGAGCGGCCTAGATTGCACCGTTCATACCTTAGAGCGGCCCACTGTCAGCCGTTCTTTCTTGACCTCGCGGGCTGAGTTTCAGTCCAATTCCTGTATGTACGGCCCTGTGTTAACCGTATATACCCTTGAGCGGCTCTCTTATGACCGCACATCTCTTGGAGATGAGTTTGACCGTGTTTTGTACTCTTGAATCCAAGGACAAGGTTAGTCCTTTAAATCTGAACTTATGACAGTAATTCCTCTGATTAATTGGCCATTAAAAATTGATTGAATGTCTAGACGGATGGGGCTTTGGACCCACTAAATCATTGCCAACGCACCGTAGGGGCCCGGTCTGGTCCTGGGGAGAGCGCCCGAAAAATTATTGAGCCCATGGGATGTTAATGACATGGTGAGGCATTGCACCAAAATACTTGCTTGGTTGTTGCGTCTATGACAAAAATATCTTGTTACTTGTTACTTGTTACTTGATCATGATTGAATTGATATTACTTGCTTGTTGGCCAATTCTTTATTACTATATCATGTTGTAAATTCTTGTACTTGTTATCTTGTTAATTCTTGGCATCTTATATTTCTTGACCTTGCAAGATCTTTTTATTACGTCGTTTCATTATATTGTTATCGTCATTTATTTATTTTTAGCATGGCATGTGAAAATGTAATTAACTTGTTAATCATGTAAACTTGCATGTTACTTCCTACTGAGCGTCAGCTCATAGTTGTTGTTTCCCCCCCTTTCCAGGCTATTCAGGTGACGAGCTTACCATCGGGGATGGGCAGGAGTGATGTCTTGAGCGCACCAGTTCTAGAGTGGTGTTGGCAGTGTTATCCTATTAGTTGTGCTTTAGAGAATATTTAGCTTCAGTTATGTTGTTAATGTTTAGTGTTTAATGTCTCAGTTGTATTAAGTTGGTTAGAGGATTATTGTATCGCTTATGGTTTGTTTATTTGATCAATAAGTTATTTCCATTTCATAACACTTGTGTTATATTTAGATTAGCTCTCTCTCTTTCCTGCTAGCTAGTTTCTAACTGTACGTCCCGAGTTTCCGCATCGGGGCGTGACATGCTTGATAGCTATTGTTATATGCAAATTCGGCTAGTGGTAAGTGGTCATGCAAGTTTCCGCCGAAATCTACAATACATGCTCTTAACATATCTTCAACAACCTGATTTGTCCTTTCAGTCTGACCATCTGTCTGTGGATGGAAAGCAGTGCTGAAATTAAGTTTCGTCCCCAGAGAGTGTTGTAGACCCTTCCAAAAATGAGAGGTGAAGCGTGGGTCTCGGTCAGATACGATCAAGACGAGAACTCCGTGCAATCTAACCATCTCCTTAATATACAGGGCAGCAAGTATGTCGACCGACCATCGACTTTTGATGGGTAAGAAATGGGCCGATTTAGTTAACCGGTCGATAATTACCCAAATTCCATCATATCCGCCCCTAGACTTGGGCAAACCCATGATAAAGTCCATGCCAATGTCTTCCCACTTCCACTTGGGAATATCCAGCAGATGTAGCTTTCCGGCGGGTTTTTGATGTTCCGCCTTCACTTGTTGGCATGTGAGGCAACGAGACACAAAGTTTGCTACCTCCCTTTTCATGTTAGGACACCAGAAAGTTCTTTTCAAGTCTTGGTACATCTTAGTGGCTCCAGGGTGGATTGTGTACCTCAATCTATGAGCTTCTTCAAGAATCTTCTTCTTCAATTCGGGACAGTCGGGCACACATGTCCGTTCATGAAATAGTAATCTGCCATCAGGTGCCAGCTTGAAATCCAGTATCTCGTCCAGCTTGCTCTTTATCTCCACTAGCGAGGGATCCTCTTCTTGTAACTTCTTGATTTCAGGTAGCAAATCTAGATGTAGGCTCATATGAGATAGAATAATACACATGTTCTTCTCATCTGTGCTAATATCAAGCTCAGAGAATTTCTCCAGCAGTTTCCATTCTTGTATCATGCAGTTGGCCAATATTGTTCTCGGCTTTCGACTAAGGACATCAGCTACGGAATTACCCTTACCAGGATGGTACTGTATAGTGAAGTCGAAATCCTTGAGATACTCGAGCCAACGCCTTTGCCGCATGTTCAGCTCCTTTTGGGAGAATAAGTACTTGAGGCTTTTACGATCGGAGTACACAGTGAATTGTTCTCCGTAGAGATAGTGCCTCCAGATCTTTAAAGCGAATACTACTGCGGCCAGTTCTAAGTCGTGAACTGGGTAGTTCTCTTCATGTTTCTTCAATTGTCGGGAAGAGTATGCAATGACTCTCCCATTCTGCATCAATACACATCCGAGGCCAATACCAGAAGCATCGGTATATACCTCATATTTTTCTCCTTCCATTGGTAATGATAAGACTGGAGCAGTGGTCAAGAGATCCTTCAAAGTTTGGAAACTTTTTTCACAGTCTTCCTTCCACTCATAAGGCACTTCCTTATGGGTTAACCTGGTCAAGGGAACAGTAATTTTGGAGAAGTCCTTTATAAAACGCCGGTAGTAAGCAGCTAGACCCAAGAAGCTCCGAATCTTAGTTACATTTGTGGGTCGTTCCCAGTTCTTCATGGCTTCGGCCTTTGATGGGTCAACAGCAATTCCGTTCTTCGAAATGATATGACCTAAGAAGGATACTTCCTCGAGCCAAAACTCGCATTTGCTGAATTTGGCATATAGTTTGTTTCCCCTTAATATCTGTAATGCCTTCTTGAGGTGTTCTTCATGATTCTCTTCGGTCTTTGAATAGATCAGAATATCATCAATAAAGACCACAATAAATCGGTCTAAATAGGGCCTAAATATGCTGTTCATTAACTGCATAAAAGCTGCGGGGGCATTTGTTAGTCCAAAAGGCATAACAGTAAATTCGTAATGCCCATACCTGCTTCGGAATGCAGTTTTATGAATGTCTTCTTCTTTGATCTTCAATTGGTGGTAACCAGAACGAAAATCAATCTTGGAGAAATATAAAGCTCCAGATAGTTGATCGAACAGCTCATCAATCCTTGACAGTGGATACTTGTTCTTGATTGTAAGGTGATTTAGTTGCCGATAATCTATGCATAATCTCATCGATCCGTCCTTCTTTTTGACGAATGGCACGGGTGCTCCCCATGGGAAAGTACTCGGCCTGATGAAACCCTTGTTCAATAACTCCATTAGCTGCTCTTTTAGTTCCTTCAGCTCAGCAGGGGACATTCTGTATGGTGCCCTAGAAATAGGATCAGCACCAGGGACAAGGTTGATTGTGAACGACACTTCCCTTTCCGGGGGTAAGCTAGTTAAATCTTCTGGAAAAACATCGAGAAAATCTCGAATTACACGGATGTCTTCAAGTTTAACCTTCTCGACTTCCGTGGCAGTCACGAATGCTATGAAAGCCATGCATCCCTTATTCATAAGTTTACTAGCTCGGAGTGCTGATATAAGAAGTGATTTACTCCGAGGGCTATTGTAAACTAGCTCTGGGAAATCTACGAAAGTTACCTTGCCATGCCGGCAATCTACAGTTGCTTGGTATGTGGATAGCCAGTCGGCACCTAGTATGACATCATAACCCTTTATATCTAGGCATATCAGGTCAGCAGGTAAATTATTTCCCTTAATCATCACTTCACAGTTTGGATAGTGATAAGTGATATCAGACTCATTTTCAAGAGGTGTAGATATGACCAAATCTAACAGTTCATGTTTCTTAGAAAATGAAGCAGCAAAGTTCTTGGAAACGAATGAATGAGTTGCTCCGGTATCGAATAAAACTTGAGCAGTTTTTGAACAAATAGTGAGAGTACCTTCCACAATTCCACCTTTAGTGGGTTCCATCTCTTGGAGAGCTTGCAGACGGCCTTGTTTCTTTACCGGACGCTTCTCATCTTTGGTGTCTTGTTCCTTCATCAGTGGGCAGTCTGGGATTCGATGCTCTCGGCTCCCACATCGAAGACAAGCTCCTAACTTTCTCCAGCATTCCTCGGTCTTATGACCAGCTTTATCACAATACTTGCAAATCTCCTTTGATGGTGTGGTGGTGGAGAATGGCCTGTCATTCTTCTGGAATTTCTTCGCCTTAGAGGGCTCCCCTCCCATGAAGAATCGCTTCTTGTTGAAGGATTGTTTGAATTTTCCCGGGCTTGTGACGGGTTCCTTCTTATCTCTTCCTCGAATTCTCTCAGATAATTCGGTGGCGTCTTCCAGTAGTTGAGCACGCCGAACCATCTCCGAATAGACTTGGATGTCCATCGGGGCAAGTTGTGTGATAAAATGGGGCCGAAGCCCGTTGAGGAATCTTCTCGCCTTCATCTTTTCCGTACACACCAAGTGGGGTGCATACCTAGATAATCTGGAGAATTGGGCCTTATACTCGGCCACTTTCAAGCCCCGTTGTTTTAGAATGGCGAATTCCGCGGCTTTCTTTTCCTGGATATGATCGGAGAAGTACTTGTTGTTGAAATGCTCCGTGAATTCGTCCCATGTGACATGGTATTCTGGCAATGTTGCTTCTATGGATTCCCACCAGCATCGAGCGTCCCGCTCTAGTTGGAATACGGCAAGTAAAACCTTCTCTTCATCCGTGCATTGCATCACACGGAAGATTCGTTCCATCTCCTTTAGCCAATTCTCGACATCCTTGGGGTCGGACGAACCCGTGAACCTCGGTGGGTTCATGTTACGGAAACTTCGGTGGAGATCTCCCGCTCCACGATTTGCTCCGCCTTGGGCCACTTGTTGTAGTGCCTGTGTGAGGCCTTGCACGGTGCGCTGCATCTCGCGCCATTGTGCTCTTTCCGTAGCCATGATCCTATAAAAGAGTTAAGTATGATAAAGATTGGATTTACTTGTAAGGTCGAAAGTCATTGTAGAACTTAACCCATGGCTCTATCCATCTCACCGGGTAAGGTATATCTATCCTTGAACTTGGGTTTTACCTATCCTTGGACTCAAGTTTTTACTTAGATTTCAATTTCTAACCATTTATTTTTTCTAGTTCCCTAGGTTTGAAAACCTGGCTCTGATACCACGAAGACTCTCACGTCCCGAGCGCGGAAGATTACCCGGAGGCTTGACACGTCTATATAGATCGTGTCAATCATGTAAATATCAGAGTGCGCAAATAACTAAGATTTAACTTGAAATTAATACAAATAGTACGAGCTGATAATTGTCACAACTAATCAAAGGATAAATACATATGTTCCCAGAGTCCAACGACTAGGCTTCAAATCTTAAGCAGTTCTAATCAAGTTGACTAATACAAATGACATAGATGAATTGATACAACTGACATAAGTGAACTAATACAATAACACAAAGGACATGACAATTTGATAACTTCACTCTAACACTCATCACTCAGTCTCATTCCCTTCCGAGTGTTGGTTGACATCCAAATTACCTGAAAATATTAGAAAATGACTAGATGAGCGAATCGCTCAGTAGGAATTATATCTCAAGATTTAACATGCTTTAAGTGGTTTACAAGTTCAATTAATGCCAGTAAAGCTATGCATGTAGATGAGTAGATATCAATGATTGTAAAAATCAACAAGAGCAGTGAAGGAATAACAAGTGAGAGTATAAGGATTCCAACTTCAATGCAGCAATAGCAAGAGATTCAAGCAAGTAATAACTAGAATTTACAAAATCTTTCCAAGAGAGTAAGAACTCATGTCAAGCAAGTAATAGAAAGTAATATAAATTCAAGCATGAAAAATTAGAATTGGCTATTTATCAATTTCATTCAAGCAAAAACTTTACCCTTCTGCGGGTCTCAAGTCAAATCAATCAAGTAATATCACGAGAATGAGTGGAATGTCTAAAGCCTGGCAAGCAAGTACTCAGGTGCAATGCCAAACACCGTGGTCAATAAACTCCCATGGGCACAAGTACCTTCGGGTGCTCCTCCCAGGACCAGACCGGGCCCTATATGCACAGCATTAATCATGTTTGTTGACATCCACTCTCATTTATAGCCAATATGGAATTTCAAGGTTTGACCACTATGATATATAAGGTGGAATTATGAAATGGAATCCAAGGGCGCATTGATGTGTAGGGATGAAACATGAGTGGAAACCAGTAACGTTTGATACACGGAAAAAAACTAGATAAGAGAGGTGCCTTATGGGCCACCTGACAATTTTAGAAACGACACCCTCACTGTGGGATGCCCTTCCTGGGAACTATACAGGGTTTAGAGGACCCTGTCAGGAGTTAAATGTCACCTCTCAGGCTGCCATCTATCAGTGGAGATGGCAAAAGTGAAAGCCTAACGATCACGTTAACGCAATGAGCCAGCTATGTTGACTCTGCAGTTCATCGCGTCAACGCGGTGAACAGGCTGGGTCGACCCTGTGAACAGGCTGGGTCGACTCTGCAGTTCATTGCGTCAACGCGGTGAACAGGCTGGGTCGACGCGGTGAACAGGCTGGGTCGACTCTGCCGTTCATCGCGTCAACGCGGTGAACAGGCTGGGTCGACCCTGTGAACAGGCTGGGTCGACTCTGCAGTTCATCGCGTCAACGCGGTGAACAGGCTGGGTCGACCCTCCAGATCATATCTGCTCAAAATGGCTTAAGGTATTAATCTTTGATTAAGCTAGGGTTAACTGGACGATTAGTTTAACATCATACCGTTAGAAGGTGCCCATGGGGCTGCCATCTCTTAGAAGAAGGCGCCCTTGGGTCTGCCACCTTCTATTAGAAGGCACCCTAGGGGCTGCCATGAAATTTTTTTTTATATAGGTGCCCAAGGGGGGCCCTTCACAGAGGGGCAGTTTGCCTATTTCCTATTTAAAATGAGCGTCTGTTCTACAGCCGATGTTCAGTGAATAGCGTCCGGGTCAGGGACACCCTTTGATTTAAGTTGATTTAGGTAAAACTGATGACATGGATAGATAGAGAAAACTGTAAGGATTATAGATCTTCATTCATGCACTCGTTTCATGCTTTAGTTGCTTAAATATCAGATTTTTAACATGACGTATCATACTAGTTTTCATTTTTAAAGGAACTAAATGGAGACAAGGTTTCTGGATAAGGTACCTAATAGATTAATTAGGTATGCTAATTAGTTAGTAGATCAACTAACATGTTAATTAGGTATGTTAATAGGTTAGTTAATAGCTAAACTAATAGGTTACGTAAAAACACGATAAAACTTGCGTTACACGGAAATATCGTATGGATATGAAGCTAATACATGCCAACTACCCTAGATTAAAGCTAATACATGCTAATCAATGCTAATCATCTTGGGTATAAGGCTAGTACATGCTAATTATCTTAGGTACGACGCTAATACATGCTAATCATCCCAGATTTAAGCTAACACATGCTAGTTATTCTAGGTATGAGACTAATACTTGCTAATTATCTTGGGTATGAAGCTAATACACGCTAATCATCCTAGATTTAAGCCAACACATGCTAATTATTCTAGGTGTGAGACTAATACTTGCTAATACTTGTTAATACTTGCTAATTATTCTGGGTATAAGGCTAATACATGTTAATTATCTTAGGTATGAAGCTAATACATGCTAATCGTCCTAGATTTAAGCTAACACATGCTTTATAAACACTAAATATCGCATGGAAATGAGCCTAAGACTAAATGCCTAGACTAATCATCCTAGATTAGCTACTAGTTTAGTTAAAAGTTGAGAACACCTACCTTGTTGGAAGATCTCTAGCAGTAGTAGAACCCTTCTAGGTGACTATGTAATCCCTGCAGAGCTTTGCCCCAACCTTAGCTAACCTAGAATGGGGGTAGCAAAGGGTATGTTATAGGGTCTGGTATGACCGGATAGGGGGGCAAGATCTGGAATAATGGGGCTTTACAGCTTGTACAGGCTGGAGAGATAAGGGATAATGTTTGGACAGCCAATCCATGGCCAAGATCGTAAAGTCTGTCTCCCACATTCATACACGATCCCTCTTCAATGTGCACACTTTCAAAGTCTGTACATCCTCAAAGTCTATACATTGGCCTCCTCAAAGTCTATACATTGGCTTCACAAAGTTTGTACATCCCCTCCCTCTCAAAGTCTATCTGTACATCCTCTCCCTCTCAAAGTCTATATATTGGCTTCCATCACAAAGTCTGTACATCATCACAAAGTCTGTACCCTCTCAAAGTCTATACATTGGCTTCACAAGTCTGTACATCCTCTCCCTCTCAAAGTCTATACATTGGCTTCCATCACAAAGTCTGTACATCCTCTCAAAGTCTATACATTGCAGCTCAAGTCTATACATTGGCCATTTGCGCAAAGTCTATACATTGCTGCAACTCCAAGTCTATACATTGCAGCTCAAGTCTATACATTGGCCATTTGTGCAATTCAAAGTCTATACATTGTTGCGGTTACTGCGGTGGCTCAAAGTCCAACAAAGTCTCTACATTGCTATTGCTAGCCTATTTACCAAGTCTGTACGTTGCTAGCCTATAATGTATAATTAATTAGCACAAAAGGTAAATGGTGGATGCTAAGATTTGAACCCTGGTCATTAGGTTGAAAGGCAAGTTACTTCACCAACTACACTAGGAAGCCACTTGTTAAGTGAATAATCTTTACATGTGATAACTTCGTGTTCCAACTTCTTACTTAAGCTTCCTCTAGAGTTTATCTAATATTTTTTTATATTTGGGAAATATTATTAATATATATATATATATATATATATATATATATATTTATACGGGGTGCTACAGTGGAGGTCTCCGGCGACAGGTCCGAGAGCTCCAGGATGACTTGGACACTCTACCGTACACCTCAGTACGTTTCTAAACTTAAACCCTTCAATTAAATGTAATTCAATATGATTATGATGCTGATGTGACTATTTATCTTGACAGGTACGGTGGACTCCTTACACAGAGGAGGGACATGAGGGCCAGCCCTGGGTGGCAGGGGCCCTCGCCTTCTTAGGACATGATGTGTGGCTGCAATGCATGAACGTAGTGGAGCCACTACACTAAAGACTGGTGATGAGGACGACCGGCGTCCCATAGCCAACGGTGGACTTCCCAGCACAGGAGTGCGCGTCAGTCAGCACCCGCGGGGAGCGGCGACGGTGGTAGATTGGAGAGAGAAAGCTATGGAACAGATTTCTAACTGGGCAGCACATGGGCGGGTGGTGACCGCTCATGCCGTGAGCGACGCGGCGTACTACACAGCGTACGCCAGGCACTACCGGGACCAGGTGTTCCGTGGTGCCCGCCGACCGGTAAATGCTCTTCCTATTATGCTTCCTATATGTTCGTGCACTGATGTTTGAACTTTCTAAATGTAGATCGTGAGGGATGGATCACGGAGCTACAGGGGTTCCTCCATGTGATGATCCGTGAGCGTGACGAGGCCCGCTAGGCCTTGACTCTACTAGTGAGTTTCTAGACCCTAAACTCTTTAAATTATGCTAATGTTTATGATTATGCATGTGACTGACCTGGAGTTTTGGATGCAGCGCGTCGAGGGGACCCAGCGTCAGAGGATAGACGCTCCTTCTTCTTCCTCCGCCCAGACTCCCGCAGACCGAGCTGAGCGGGATGCCGACTTCTCATGGATGGTGGCGTGGGCCAAGGTGGCCGAGGTGGCGCTCACCGAGAGGGCACGCAACTATTGCACTTTCCCAGTTGTTTATGATTATAAAATGTATGAAATGCTATTGACTAACCATGACGATGCATATGCAGACGACCGAGCTGACCCGCCTTAGGACCGAGCTTGAGCAGAGCCGGGCAGCGGCTCGGGAGGAGGTGGCCCATGTGCGGGAGGAGGCAGCACAGAGCCGACCAGCGGACACGCTGGAGACGGCACTCCTACGGGCTGAGCTAGAGCGACTCCGAGCTGGAGTGGAGGAGCTGGTGTGGGTTCGGGCCGAGCGGGATCGGGCTCTGATCGAGGTGTCCGAGCTGAGTGGAGAGCTGCAGGGCTATAAGGAGATGAGTCGGTGATCACGCAGCGGGACTCCGAGCACCAGCCGCGGCACTCATGGCTCTATGAAGAGTTACTTTACCAGTTCCTCTGGCCACCGGAGGAATGAGGATGAGGAGCAGCGCCGGTGGCGTCGCGATGAGGTGACCTCAGCGATGCCTCCCCCGAAGAGGCATGAGGGTGGCGGAGACAGCGAGGGGGCTTAGGGAGAGGGACAGGCCTGACTTGTACTTGGGGCCCGACCTTTTGTACATGATATGATATGATAGTGATATGCCTTTTTGCTTTGATTTTGTAGATGTATGAATGTATGAATGAATGCAAATGACTGACACTGACTTACTGACTACGACTACGACATGAGTGAGACGGACACGCGCGAGAGAGAGAGAGATGACATGAGTGAGTGAGTGAGGAGAGAGACACGACAGAGTGAGAGAGAGACGCCGACTCGGAGTAAGGGAGAGATGCCAACTGAGTGAGGGAGAGACGCCAAATTGAGTGAGAGAGAGACGCCAAACTGAGAGACGCCAAACTGAGAGACGTCAAACTGAGAGAGAGAGAGACGTCAAACTGAGAGATGCCAAATTGAGTGAGAGAGAGACGACCACAGCTTGAGTGATACAGGTAAGAACATGTTTAAAATTGGGCCTCAGCTCACTAAATGGTCGAAATGAGACCGCTCAAACCTCCACACGGCCTTGTCTTAGACCGTTCAAAGTCCCCCAGGCAGGGTGATCAAACGGTTTAATGTTAGCCGCTCAAACAATAGGACAGTTTCTTTGTGACCATGTGACAAATGGAGCGGTTGATTGCGGACCGCTCTACCTTCAGGATTCGAACGGTGTAGAAGCTTCTAAATGGTTGGAATCTGACCGTCCAACTGATAGGGCGGTCTATCGACAGACCGCTCAATGCCCCGACCTGAAAGTTCGAATGGGACTCTCTTGGAGAGTCCCAACCCGAAGATAGACGTCCTAAACCGACCCCAACTCTATCCCAACTCGATCTAGGCCTATCCTAACTCACTTGTAGTGGGTTTAGGCCTCTATCTAAGCCTTATAAGTAGGAGGGGGTTCTAAAATTCACAACTCAGACCATACCTTTCTTTCTAGGCCTCAAACCTTTGCTAATCTTCATCAAATCACCATGAAAAGGTCCTTTGAGGGAAGCTCCATGGAGAGGGTAACCTATGAAGGGCCAAAGCCGGCCAGGAAGGAGCGTGAAGTGCTCCAACGACTGACTACAATCCCTCATAACCTGAGCTCGAGCCCTTTGAGAGAGGTATGTTAACATGATTTCATTCATGCCAAATTATTCCTTTACATACACCTTCTTCCTCTCTTTCTCCCTCTCTTTTCCCAGCTTCTTCCTGGCTCCAGGCGCTATTCCACTCTAAAGTGGCTGGGTCCCATGGTCCGTGCGTTGCCCCTAGGAGTGACATCCATCCTGAGATCCTGGCACCTACACCCACTCTTAGTACTAGGTCAAAACTTCTCAAAGCTTTCTCTCGACTGGCATAGCATCTCAGCTTTGGTAGAAATCTGGCATCCTCAGACCCATACATTCATTTTCCCATCATTCGAGGCCACTATCCTATTAGAGGAGGTAGAGTCCTACTTCTCTTTACCTAGGTCCCAGGTGGGAGAGGAGGACTCAGTGTGTCACACCGTTGCCCCTACATGCCCTAGACTCATCTTGGGAGGGTTCATACCAGACAACAGGGACGTCCATACATTCATAGGTCCACGTCAGATCCATATCATTCCTCTTAGCCAGTGGGTAGTTGAATATTGAAGAAATCGGTGTGGATGGGATAAGGCCATAGCCAAGGCCGTGTCCATTTGCTTGTGCGGGGCCATCTTGTTCCCCTCAGTTGACCATGTGCTAGAGACTCACCTTCTTAGTACGATCAGTGGCCTGTGGCAGGGTCTTTCCATCTCCTAGGCCGTCCTTGCCTACTTGTACAGGGTCTTACCTCAGCCGCTCTAGGAGGTCCTCTCTTTGGTTCTATGATGCTCTTAGAGTGCTGGATGGGTGTCAGGATGAAATTCATTTAGAAGGAGGATGTCACTTCAACTAGCAGGATCTTTGGGAGCCACCCCCTCTTCTTCATAGGCGACGCATTCAGGTTCTCTCCATAGGTAGAGTGTAGGACAGCAGAGAAGAAGACCAGGGACGAGTATCGACTGCACATCAATAGGCTGCCCCTGGATTGGTTCGTGATGCGCCCAGACTTCCTCCATGACACCACTGTCAGAGTTCCTAGGAGGCCAGGCCTGAATCTGAGGCTCGTGAGTGACACTACACTGGCACAGTACAACCCGCACCGGTGCTACCTACAGGTTGGACTACCCCGTACTGTTCTACAAGCACTACCCCACCTTCCCACACTACATACGAGGAGGATCGGTACGGAGGAGGACGAGCAGGCAGTCAGGAGTGCCCTGATCATGTGGGAGGTGAGCAGGGTGCTTACCCTGCCAGCCATGGTTGCAGGGATTCCGGCGACACGCCAGTCTTATGTTAGAGAGCTGAGAGAGATACGCCCCCGCGGGGATGTCCAGCGGAGGACTGAGTGATTTTCCCTTTCTTTCCATGGTGATATTGATGTAGAGACATATGCTTAGAGATGTTTGATATATGAATGGACAAAATTTGATGACTTGTTTTGTGTTGAGTTTGGGCTTTGCTTTGAGTGATTGAGTGAGTTGGGATATGAATGCAGAGTTCACACAGTCACACACAAACCGCTCAACCTCATAAACGGTTATAATCCGACCGCTCAGAGGATTAAACGACTCCACTGAAGCCGTGCGATAGATCCATAGCAAGGTTAAGGGGAGGGAATTGAACGGCCTAAAGATAAACCGTGAGCCTGATTAAGCGGTCATAAATCCACCGTTGATATATTTGAACGGTCTAACTGAAACCGTGGATATTTGGAGGAGTTTGAGACTGGAACGGTCCACATTAAACCGTGTGAATGATTGAACGGTCAAACTATGGCCGTTTAAAGGAATAGGATGGCCGTCAAGGGACCGTTTAAAGACTGAAGTGCCGAACCTTTGAGCTTTAACCTGACCATGTACACACACACACACAAAGAAGACAGATTAAATCTGTTTTAGGCTTAACCCCTTGCCTGTAGCAAGTTAGGACATGACCAGTTCTTGATTTTTGGTCAAGGGGGTAAGCCTTATTAAACATGCATATGACAAAATGGAAATGAATGCAATGCATGCTATGAATGCAAATCATGAAAACCCTTTTTATAATTTTGAAAATATTTACTTTTTTGATTTTGGAATGTTCGATTTTCTTGAGTTTTGAAATATTTAATTTTTTTGAGTTTTTGAAATATTTGATTTTTTTGGATTTTGAAATAATTTATTTTTTAGATTTTGAAATATTTGATTTTTTTTAGTTCAGAAATCAGCTTAAACCTAACAACGGGGAACCTCCCATCTCACTAGGGGTCTCCCGGGTCCAACGTGTGCTAAAGGGACCGCCCGTGGCCGGGGCAAATTTCGCTTAGCGGTGCCTCTACCGAGGCCATACCCGGGGTGTGATCCATTCCTTGGAAGATAAAACCGGATTTAGCAGAAAAGTTGGCGATAGGTATACGGGTTTTTAGGGCTTGAGTTCTTCTCACGACACCCCTTTTCAAAGTATTTGGTCTGTTGCGCCGGGGCTTTGTGTCCGTCATCGAACCAACGTCCGCTCTAGGCACGCATGCAACCGGGCTCATAACGTCCTATGGGGAAACTATACTGCCACTCTGGCCATGCCTAGTTTCATCATTTTTGGGGTCTTTTAAGCTTTTAAGAGCTTTGAGCTTGCGAGCTTTTAGCTTTGATTTTTTCCCCTTTTTTCTCTCTTTCTTTTCTTTTCTTTTTCTTGCTCTTTTAACATGCGGAATAAGGTCATAACGGACTGCCCCTATTTGAGACCTCTTTTATCCGGGGGTCTAAATAATTTCTCGCCCCCCTTATTCACCACTTGCTCCTATTTTTAGCCGAGAGAGAAGAAAAACAAGGATTTTCACTTCTCCAAAGCATGGCCAAGGGAGAAACGTTGTTGCGCACAAGAAGAAAACCGAACCACAGGCGGTCGTGTAGTGTTTGAAATGTTGGACCGGGGATCCCCCTTTGCGATCAAGTGAAGGCACACCACGCCGCCGAGCCGTTGCTGGCTTGACTCTATGGATAAAAGCGTTTTAAATACAGCCCAATCCACGGATTCGGCAATTCTTCACCCTCTGCGTTAACTAAATAATATGTGTTACCAGGATAGACTTCCTTAACTACAAATTGCCCTTCCCAGTTGGGTTGCAGCTTAGACCTGGGACCTGCTGATCTGATAAATTTACGTTTCAAAATCATATTACCCACGTGGAATTTTCTTTCAATAACCTTCTTTTGAAAATATCGCGAGACACGTTTTTGATAAACCGAGACGTGATTGGCCGCATTAAGCCTCTTCTCGTTTAAGAGTTCCAGTTGGACTAGCAACACCTCTCGACGTTCGTCGAGATTAAGTTCTTTGTCTAGCTGCACTCTTAGGGAAGGGATCAATATCTCGTACGGGAGTACCGCCTCCATCCCATAGGTGAGAGCAAAAGGAGTTTGCCCCGTGGGAGTACGGACGGAGGTACGATAAGCCCATAGAGCTTCTACCAGTTTATCGGCCCAATCAGCAAATTTGTATGACTCGCATGTTTTCTTAATGATTTTTAGAAGGGTTTTGTTCGTGGCCTCAGTTTGGCCATTACCTTGGGGGTAGTATGGTGATGAATGATGTAATGAAATATTAAATCTCTTACAGAGGTCCCGAAGTTCCTACGAAACAAATTGAGGCCCATTGTCGGTGATCATATCACTTGGCACTCCGAACCGCGAGATAATATTCTTGAGAATGAAGCGGCATACGGTGGTGGCTTTGATTTCTGCATAAGCTTCAGCTTCCGCCCACTTGGTGAAGTATTATGTAGCTGTCAGAATGAAGGATTTCTATTTAACTTGAGTATTAGGGTCACCAAGGGGTCCAACGATATCAAAGGCCCACATCAAAAATGGCCACGGAGCAGAGAGAGGATGGAAAGAAGAAGCCGGAGCGTGGATTTTATCTGCATGAAGCTGGCATTGAAGAGACCTACGGACATAGGTGGAATAGTCTTCTCCTAGGGTTGGCCAGTAATAGCCCTGCCTAAGAATCTTCTTCGCCAACGCTTGCCCATTAACATGCCCTCCACACTCACTGGAATGAGCGGGTTCTACTACCTTCCAAGTCTCATCGTCATCCAAACACCTCATTAGAACCCCATTAAGAGCCCACCTATATAACTCTCCAGCAACAATCGTATATCTGGAGGCGGCTCTTCTAATGGCCTTGCGCTGCTCGGCGTTCGCCTACTCAGGGAAAGAACCATCCCTGCAATACTGCTCAATCTCATAATACCACGGTAATTCTTCTCCTTCTATGATCTCCTCGAGCTCAGTTAATGAAACTTCTTTCATATCTTCCCTCTACGCCTTCCTTTCTACAGACTTTCTAAGGTTGTCGAACTAGGGATCCTGAAGGGAAGGAGCGTCTAACCGCTGGACCACAATGGTCTCAGTGGCGCGACTGTAGGGGAATGAAAGAGAAGAAGCGAGGGATGCAAGCGCATAGGCCAGAATGTTCTGAGAACGAGGAGTATGAATATAGATAAGCTTCCGGAATTGCTTGGCCAAGAGCGTGACCAAATCTTGATAAGGTTTAAGTTTAGGGTCACAGGTGCGGTAAGTTGAAGAACTTGACGCATCACCAATTGAGAGTCTCCTATGATGTTAAGGTATCGCGCGCCCATGAGGTAGGCGTGCTTCAGACCGGCATGGAGAGCCTCATACTCGGCTATATTATTTGTGACAGGAAAAGAGAGTTGATAAGCAATAGGGATGGTCACTCCTTCCGAAGTGAGGAGAACGGTGCCGATCCCACGAGCCTGAGAATTAAGAGCACCATCGAAATGAAGAGACCAAAAAGGAAGATGAGTGATTACTGCCAAGTGTTCATCAAAAATTCATCCTGAATCGAATCAGTGCGGGGGATAGGAGAATGAGCGAGATGTTCAGCAATCACATATCCCTTGATCACTTTTTGAACAACGAAGGTGATATCAAATTGGGAAAGAAAGCTCTACCAACGAGCTAATCAAATAGAAAGGACATGTTTTTCTAACAGGTAACAAATGGGGTCCATTCTAAAGATCAGCTTAACCTCATGGGCAAGAAAATAGTGCTTGAGTTTCTGAGCTACCCACACTAGCGCTGCATAGGTCTTCTCCATGGCAGTATATTTGGATTCAGCGGGATTAAACAACCTCGAAAGGTAGTATGCTGCCCTTTCCCTTCCTTCATCATCCCCCTGAGCCAGAACAGCTCCTAGGGAGTCCTCAATGACAGAAATGCATAGGATCAGGGGTTTCCCAGGGACATGTGGTTGCAGAACCGGGGGATTAGAAAGATAAACCTTAAGATCCTCGTAGGCCTTTTGGCATTGTTCATTCCATTCAAATTTAGCTCCCGCCTTTAACAATTCATAGAATGGGCGGCACCTTTGCGAATGTTGAGATATAAATCTCCTAATGAATTGCAGTTGCCTAATCAAACCTCTGAGCTCAGTGATGTTCTTAGGCGGCGGCATTTCCATAACGGCCTTAGCTTTATTCAGATCATTCTGGATCCCCCGTTTGCTAAATATAAACCCCAGCAATTTCCCTGATGCGGCTCTGAACACACATTTCTTTAGATTCATTTTCTATTTGTACTCCCTAGCTCTTTGCAACACCTTGGCTAAAATGGCGGGACGCTCTTCCTTGGACCTCGACTTGACCATGATATCATCCACGTAAGCTTCTAAGTGCACATGCATCATGTCGTGGAAGATAGCCATCATTGCCCTTTGATATGTGGCACCTGCATTCTTTAATCCAAACGGCATAACGACATAGCAGTACGTGCCCCAGGGCGTGGTGAAAGAGGTCTTCTCTTGATCTTCAGGAGCAAGACGGATTTGGTTATAACCAGAATATCCATCCATGAACGAGAGGGCCTCATACCCAGCCGTGTTATCTACCAACACGTTGATGTGAGGAAGCGGGAAATCATCTTTCGGACATGCCTTGTTTAAGTCCCTGAAATCGATACAAATCTGAATCTTTCCATCTTTCTTCATGACCGAGACTATGTTCGCCTCCCATTGTGGATATAAAACAACTCTAATAAACCTGTCCTTATGTAATTTGTCAACTTCTCCCTTTATCCTTAAGGCCATTTACGGGTGGAATCTTCTTGCTTTTTATTTAACGGGTGTTGCCCCTGGTTTAAGGATTAGTCGATGTTCAACCAGCGCGGGGTTAAGACCCGACATGTCCTCATAGGACTAGGCAAAAGAATCGCTGTACTCCCTCAATACTTTGATTAGCTCCTCTTCAACCGGAGTTGGGAGGTTAGCAGAATTGAGTATGGGTCTGGGATCCTCTTCTGTTCCAAGATTAATTTCTTTAGTGGGTTCATCCATTGCCGAGGACGGTTCATCAAACCTCTTCAGACCTTGTGCGTACAAATCGGCAGTGTCATCCACCTCGCTTTCCTCATCATCGGCTGGGTCCTTCTCATCAATGATTTCATATACTCCTAATCCATCATTGCTCCACACCCCTTCTAATTTCTCATCATCTTCTAAAACAATTGCGGTCTCTACAAACTCCGGGCACTTAAGAAGGGCATGGCATCTCTGGTCCAAATCTTGCAAAAACCTATCCGGAATGGATTTAGAATGACGCATCACGGGGTGCGTTGTAGACGTGGATGGGCTGACTAAACTCAAACTAGACTCTACCCCAACTGACTCAACCAACCTAGGAGATTCTGCACACTGTACATCTAACCTAGGAGATAAGAAATATACTGGGAAAGAAGCAGGGGTCTCGTGCCCCTAGGAAGAGGATGAACTAAAAATAGCATAATCTTCCATTGAAACCTCCGTTTTAAAATTGGCATTTTTTTTGGAAGTCGGAGGAGATCACACAATCGGAAGAAGAAGATGGTGGAGGAGGGAGTTGCATGGGAAATAGATCGGGGAAGATGCAATCAAAGAATGGATCAGAGGATGAAAACCACATTTCGTGGAGTTGGGCAGTGGGGGAGGGAGGAGCAATTTCCCTTCTTGTTCGAATAAGGTATAATTCTCTCAGTTCTCTCCTTGTTCTTCCTTTTAAATTTTGAGGATGAAATTTTTATTAGGAGGGAGGGACTATGAGACCCATCCTTTAATGGATCTTTACCGGTAATGGAATAGGATTAATTCCATGAATTTTGGCTATTTTTAGGGTTTTATTGGGCCTAGTTATATGGGCTTTGTGTATATATATAAGCTTTTTCGAAATTAAAAGGGGCATATGTATTATTCACTTAATTGAGGGTTTAAAGTGTAAAAGAGGGTTACAAATCAAAATATATATTATTTTTAATCTCTTTTTACCCATTCGATGGCCCCCCTCTCTCTCACTTTACCAATTCCTCTCCCCCCTTATTTCACCCGAGACCCGCGGGCGCTCAGGGAACCCGCGGGCGGACCGACGTGGATGCCGCGAAGGGCGACCTCCCCTCTCTCTCGAGCGTCTCCTTGGCACGCGACAGCCCAAGGCGGCGGAGGTCCGGCGACTGGCCGGCCACGGCGGAGGAGCGCCAGCGGCGAGCTAGCACAAGGAGGAAGACAGCGACCGGCCTCCCCCTCTCTCGCCCCCTTTCTCCTTCGTGGTGCGCCGACGACCCGAAGGCCACAGTGGAGGTGCCGGAGCCTCCCCGGCGAGCCTACAGGAGTGTAGAACGCGGCCTCACCCTCGTCGGCTTCGACCCCGGCGCGATGGTGCGAACCCTACGGCGACATCGGCGGCTCCTTCCCTTCCTCCTCGCGGCAAAATCGGCTTCCTTGGCTTAGATCCGGTGGGGGGGAGGCCTTCTAGCCTTGCTCGGAGCGAAGAGGAACGTCGTGGCATCACCTCGGGATGACCCGTGGAGTGGAGAGACGGCCGGGAACGAGCGAACCGCGGTGACCTTTGGCTTGCATGCGATCGGATCGGGCGTTTTCATCACATTTGAGGTTGGGGGATCAATGCCCTAGCCCGTTAAATTGTTCCAAAAGCATGCCCATCGTCGCTGAGTTCATAGATTAATAAAAGCATGCCCATCGTCGCTGAGTTCATAGATTAATAAAAGCATGCCCATTGTCGCTGAGTTCATAGATGATAAACTATTATATTGAGATGATGGATTGGCAGGGAACAGGTTAAAAATAATAATTCCCGTCGATTTGAGTCGACTGGGAAGGGATCCGATTGTGATTCCGGTGGATCCAGTTCTCCGGTAAGGACTATGTTTAATTTATTTTAGATTTTATAACGGTTCACCATAAACCTTTTATTGAACCGAGCGGCTAATGATTAAACCGCGTAAATAAATTAAATTTGAATGGTGGAAGAAATTTCACGGTTAGTCTATTGAGTAGCACGAGCGGTTCGTCGTTCGACCGCCTAAAACCATAGCGGCCCTAGTTCGACCGCTTGATCTATAATGATGCGTGTTCATTTAAATTATGCATTTAATTATGGAATGATTTCCATTTTAACATATTCAATTATTTATGCATTGAATTATTGAATAATGGCCATCTTAGCATATTCAGTTAATTATGCCTTGAATCTTGCATATTTGCCATATTTAATTGTTATCATAAATTATGGCATGTTTTTAGATCCCAATAGAGCTTTATTCTCTTTCCTAGTGATGGAACCACTAGTACTAGCCCAATGACCTTTAGTGTTGATCCCACCCGAGAGAGGTGGCGGGGTATCCCAGTTTCACGGTTTTTAAGCTAGTTCCGTGGGCCCCAGTCCAACAGTAACGTCCTACGGAGGGGAATACTAGCTAGAGGCCTGGATCTAGGCACGAGTCGGTGTGTACACACATGGTCAGAGACTTAGACTGACACTGACGAGTGTTGCTCTGACTAGTTACTTGTTCTAGTACTGTTACGCGTCTCGCTTGCTATGATCAGGCTTGCGTAGATGTTGGAGCCGCAGTGTAAGCCGTCAGTGGATGCATCTGGTTTCTTCTTCTTGTGGATCTCCTCTTCTTTTCACTCTTATCACTTGGAAATGATTGAGTTATTATCTATTGGTAGATTTTGAGTACTCGCATTTAAATTAAATTGGCATGCTAGTTAGTTGTTTATAAACTGTTTAGTTAGTTGTACAGTTTTATTACATTGTTATTTATTTATGCCAATGTATGCTTTACTGCTTTTCTTTTAGTTAGTTGCGAGTTAGGGATTTCTATGAACCCTACTGAGTCTTTACTGTGAGACTCACCCCTTCCTTTAATAGGTGAGGCAGAGCAACCGGCTGTAGGATTCTCTCGTGCTTTTGGCGAAAAACCTTAGAGCCAGCAGTGGTCTGTCAGTGGTCGGTCAGTGGTCAGTCTGTCCTTTTTCTTCTTTTGGCCGGGCTATGTCCTGTGTAGTTATTTATTTTTGGACCATTGTACAGTGTGGGACTTGTGATATACGGATGTAGACTACTTGTATAAATTTACCACTCTGATATATGTAATTGCTTCCATTTAAAGTTCAAATGAATGCTTTAATTATTATTGCGCGTGTAATTTCTACTCATTATGCATCCCCTCGACAAACACTCACTAACCCTTACGGGGCCTCATCAGCCTCTTGGGTGGCTTCCCCGAGCTCTTGGTATCGGTAAATCGATGGTATCGGGTTATCGGTATCCGGATCTCCTGGGTCGTCACACTGCAGGCCTGGCCCCTCCAGCCTTCTTATTTCTGCTCTTCCTCCAGCGCGCACTGACTTGGGCGACCCCGCAACATTCTTTTCCCTAGAGGAGGTTGCAGTTTCGTGCAGGCCCCTGTGCATGTGATCATCGCCTATATTCCTCAAGGCCGGCCATCGTTCTCTGAGATCCGGACATTTTTTACGATGCGGCTTCATCTCCAGAATTTTTTTGCGATTAGTGTTCTGGAGAATCGTCATCTCTTTATTCATTCTTCTTGTCTTGAAGATTTATTCAGGTGTTATTGAAGGGTTCCCCGCTTATCCATGGGTGAATGTTTAAGTTGTTGGCTCTATTGTTGCTCATGACACCATCTTCCTATCCAGATCGGTTGCAGCCCGGGTTTATGTTCCCCTGGTTGTGTCTCTTACCATCCCGGATCGTGTTTGGTTCCGGAATGGTTCTGCAGGGTTTTGGCAGCCGCTTGTCTGCCCCATTTTACCTTAATTTTGTTCATCCTGTTGTTGACATGTTTTTCCTTCTCTTCCCCTTTTGATTACTCTTCCAACCCCTTCTTTACTATGCTAATGTAAAGAATTAAACGATGTGTAAATAACAGGGGGAAGGATGTGGAATGTGTGTGATCGCCACTAAGGTGCTGAATGTAAGCAAGTACACCTTACAATGGAAAGAAAGGGGAGACACTCGCCTAGAATAGCACTGCAGTAATGTGCGGTTCCTGATGAACCGCCCTTATGATGCGCGATCACTCGATAGACTGCCCAGTAGCGCTGGGACGAACGCGGGATGAAGAACAGCCGGATGACAGAACGGTTCGGTATCCGCCGTTGAATAGAATGGGACGGTCAATTGATGGCCGCCCTGTCTCTCGAACGGACAATTGAAGACCGCGCTGTACCACCAACTTCCAAGATGTGGGATCTCGACCTCCACCCTTCCCGGCCGGCCAGGAGGAGTGGGCCTCGTGTTAGGACGCTGCTGACCTGTAAAACAAAGTGTAGATCACAAAAAAGAGACCCAATATTAGAACTAAAATGCGTAGTAAATGCCGAAAGAGAAAGAAACGAACATGACCGAATGAAGCGGGGGATACCTGGAGGTTTTTAAACCCCTAGGGGCACCAAAACATAGGAGGATGTATGTAATGTGACGAGAGAATAAAAAAAGCTGATGGAAGAAAAGAGAACGATGCATGCAATGAGAGAACAAACGGGGGCTAGTGAGCTAATGACTCAAACGAATGGTGTACTCCCTGAACCGGAGACCTATGCGGACGTAGAAGGCCTCCCTCCCTGTCCTGGGTCACTCAACAATCTGGCAGAGCTTTGCCGTGACCTTGAAATCTCCCCCCCTTTTCAAAGCTTGCCCTTAGGGTCTATTTATAGAGCCTAAGAAGCCAGCCCCGAAATTATGCTTTCCAATGAATATTCGCTCGAGATATCAAAGAAAATCCATAAATAATGTAATTATCTTCCAACCAGTCGAAACGGCACCTCATTTGGTTGAGAAACCACAGAGAAATGGTTGGAACAAGTTAGGGATAAAACCACGGATAGAGAGAGAAAGCCATTAGATTTTCAGCAATCGGACCATTGCGCGGCCATGCGATAGACCGCCCAGTCCATTGAACGGCCGTTCACCAGACCGTCCAATCTGTCGGTGGAAATTAAATAAATGAGAAATATTATCCAAATATCCATCGAACTGACCGAAGTTTTCTTCATTGGACTCGCATGCATTGGGCGGTTCCCAATGGACCACTCAACTCATTGAACAGTCCGAAACCAGCTCCTAACACCTGTCGGTGGTAAATCAGATAAAACCAAATAATTAGATAATTATCCGAATAACCAACGACTCTGGGATTCTGAGAACTGAACGGTCACAAGAATACCGTTCCATGTATCTGGACGGCCATCTATGATCCGTGCAAAAGCTTCGTCGGTGGAAAATTCAAAAAAATCACCTTAATATCCAAAAATAGCCAAACGGTCGATTGTCAACCGCTCATTGACGGAACGGTCACGCGACAGGCCGCGCAATGGCTGGATGTTTTGAAAATTAATAAAACGTGATAAATCAAGCAAAATCAAGGCCCATTAAGCCCTGAATTGAAGCAGACCGAGTCAGGGAGGGTGTGCCCATAAAATAGGCCCAATAAACTGCCTGAAAATAGCCCACTGAGCCATGGACAACTTGAGGCATCAACAAACGGTGGTAAGAGGAATGACTCAACTCATCGGCAAAAAACGGGTGTCAACATATGCTCCTTATTAACGTCCTCTTTACAGGGGAGCGAACGGAGGCAAAGCGAAAGTGAAATGAAACATGGAGATGAAGCGGAAAATGAAGCGGAGTGAACTGAAAAGTGGGCGTTAAGGTAAAATGACACCCGTTTTGCCAACGAGCGACGGGAATCTTCCGAAAAACCCTGAACCATTCACAAGGAACGATTAGACCAAAAGCGACACCAGTCTGGAGGAACTAACGAACTAAAAGGAAACACACGATCAACCTCATGGGGGACACAATCCCTCGGACCAATGAGGAGACCAAAATAAGCAGAAATAAAGAAACCGACTAAAACTCTAGACGAGGACCTCTTAATCAACCAAACCAAATGAACAAACCAGAGAGAACCTTCCAACTTAGAGTGGAATTGTTCCTCTTACTCAAACACGGAACACACAGTTATCAATCACTGGTGGGACATTAGCGGGAAAACCATGGGTCATGAATGCTCAAAAAGATGTGTATGATGGATGCTTGGCTAAAATAGAAGAAATCATTAAAACAAATGCAAAGAAAGAATCAAAATAGAAAATACCCGAGAATAATATTGCTAAGTTGGGAGAATCAGAGTCAAGACACTATCCGCAACCACAGCATGCAGGATAGAACCATCCTCCCCGGGCTTTCCCAACCTAATGGCCTATCCGGAGATTAAACACATGATCCTAAATCATCATCATTTTTGTTAAAGGGGAACATCAGATCCTGGAACACATAGATAACTAAGTGGTTCTCGAGATAATATACCATAATACCATATAGTAATGCAATAAGAGATGTAGGGATAGAAAGCTATACCTGACATACCTGTGCAGGCGTAACGGCAAGATGACTAATCCTGTAAAGAAGGTTACAATATGTAATATATATCATTAAATTCATCCGTGAATCACATCATGCAGCACTAAAGGGGTCAAATGACATTCAAGCACATGAACGGCCCAAAATAGACCGCTCAGACACAGAACGGCTCATCCAAGACCGTGCAAGCAAAAGCAATTTAAACCTGAACGCGAGGCCACGCGGCCCCAATGTAGACTGTTCAATAAAATAAACGGCCAGATCCTAGCCGCTCAATTCAAAGTACCGTTAGTGGTGGAGCGGTTACATCTGGACTGTCCAGAAGTGAGGCGGTCTGGTGACAGACCGCGTAATTCTGGCGTCGTTTAAACAAAAAAAACATTCATCTCCCTCTTTCTCCTACCTCTCACCCCTTCTCAACCGTAACCGATGCCAACCCTACGTCTCCCTTTCTACCCTCTCATCCCCACCTTAACCCCTTCTCTCACTCTCCATCTCACACTGTCCCATACCTATCCGACAGAAGCATCAGGCGAGGTGACCCAAAATGGCGGGAGAGAAGCCCGTATCGTCGCCGACGACGTCCACCACTGCGGCGGAGGTACCACTGGTGGAGGAGAGGTCGGTGACATCGTCGGCCGAAGGAGACACCATGTAGCTGGCGGTCACGGGAGGGCCACCGAAGAGCGCTACCCAAGGAGGGGACGACGCCGGGGAGCTGGACGTGGTGCCCACGATGGTGGCTAAGCCACCGCGGCCGAATGAGGTAGGTTGCCTAAACCTCCCCCCGTTCCCTATTTTCACTCCATGCATGTTAGTTTTAGGGGTTGATAGGGGCACACGACCCCTCAGGGATACCATGTAAGGCCATTTAGGCCATGAACGGAGGTGGGGAGGGGATCTCCCGTCGTTGGAGACGACGGTAAAAGGGCGGTTTAACAGTAACCACCCAACAGAACAACGCGGTTCACATAGAACCGCTCAAAAAACACACGGCCCGTGGGTGGCCGTCCAAGTAATACCAACCGATATCACAGAACAGTTCCATGTAAACCGTCTAACATTAGGGCGGTCCATGATGGTCCACGTAGAATGTGAAACGTTGCAAACAAAGCGGTCTCCATCAGACCGTGGAATGTGGGACGGACCTACCTGGTCCACTCAAAACCATGGATCATTTAGGAAAAGAACGGCTACACCCTAACCGCTGAAACCCAGACGGCCAGTCGACAGACCGCAAAAACCCAATAATTAACCACTTAAAAGGGAAGGGCCACGGTCAGGTGGGGACCGTGTAATTATTGAACGGCCAAGCGTGGTCCGTTCCAAGGCAAACATCAGATAGCAAGACGGCCCAAGGAGAGCCGTGGGATTTATTGAAGCGGTTAGAGCTCAACCGTTGGATGGGAAAACGGTTCACAAGGGACCGTTCAGTGAGCTGAGAGTGAATTATTGAATTAAATGCCAGAAATTCTAAACTAAAATGTAATTAATCTAAATGTATGCAGGGGAAGCGTAGGACCCGGATCTCATGGCTGCAGGTTCGGGCAGTGTACCTCGCGTTGCCCGACTTCCTGCGTGTGAGGTTGAGAGTCATGGGATTTTCAGAGTTCCTGAGCGTGGAGGTCAGCCGGTTTGACACACCGCTACTCTACGCTCTGCACGATCGCTGGGACCCAGTGAGTCGCACGTTCCTTTTCCCGTGGGGGCACATGGTCCCCACGCTCGAGGACGTGGCCCGGCTCACTGGCCTACGTGTGCATGGGTCACCGGTTAGCGGGATCACTTACCTCGACTACCGGGAGATGGCCCAGGAGCTTCTGGGACTGGACTTGCTGCACCCAGAGCGGCAGTCCATGACACTGACGCTGGCGAGGCTTTAGGATAGCCTCGGGCTGAGGAGAGCGAGGATCACGACCGGAGAGCTGCCCGAGCAGCAACTCGAGAGACTGATAGATCTGGCACGACCGAGAGTAGCAGCTGCAGCGGGACCAGATGCAGATAGAGTACTGCGGCGGTTCCTGACTTTGCTGTTCGGCCGGCTGTTGTTTGCGATGTGAGAGAACGTCATCAGCTGTCGTTTCTTGCTGCTACTTCAGGACCTCGACCGTGCGGGTGACTATGCATGGGGAGCTGCCGTCCTCGCGTTCCTTTTTGGCACGTTGAGCTCGATTTCCCGGCGGACGATGCTTGGGGGCTTCTCCCCTCTACTCTAGGTATGATTCTGACTCTTACAATGCATTTAGGTATAGGACCCCTGCGACTGCTACATGCTGACTCTTGGTGGAATGCAATGCAGGTGTGGGCCTACGTGTACCTACGTGGGCTCAGACGAGGTGAGGAGACCCACCCAGACTGGGTACCCATTGCTAGGAGGTGGACCACACCTCGGGAGAGTGGAGGTCTCCGGCGACAGGTTCGAGAGCTCCAAGACGACTTGGACACTCTACCGTACACCTCGGTACATTTCTAAACTTAAACCCTTCAATTAAATGCAAATCTATATGATTATGATGCTGATGTGACTCTTTATCTTGACAGGTACGGTGGACTCCTTACACGGAGGAGGGACACGGGGGCCAGCCCTGGGTGGCAGGGGCCCTCACCTTCTCAGGACGTGATGTGTGGCTGCACTGCATGAACGTAGTGGAGCCACTACACTACAGACTGGTGATGAGGACGACCGGCGTCCCATAGCCAGCGGTGGACTTCCCAGCGCCGGGAGTGCGCATCAGTCGTCACCCGCAGGGAGCGGCGACGGTGGTAGATTGGAGAGAGAAAGCTGCGGAGCAGATTTCTGACTTGGCAGCACACGGGCGGGTGGTGACCGCTCGTGCCGTGAGCGACGCGGCGTACTACACAGCGTACGCCAGGCACTACCAAGACCAGGTGTTCCGTGGTGCCTGCCGATCGGTAAATGCTCTTCCTATTATGCTTCCTATATGTCCGTGCACTGATGTTTGAACTTTCTAAATGCAGATAGACCCTGAGGGACGGATCGCGGAGCTACAAGGGCTCCTCCATGAGACGATCCGTGAGCGTGACGAGGCCCGCCAGGCCTTGACTCTATTGGTGAGTTTCTAGACCCTAAACTCTTTAAATTATGCAAATGTTTATGATTATGCATGTGACTGACATGGAGTTTTGGATGCAGCGCATCGAGGGGACCCAGCGTTAGGGTATAGACGCTCCTTCTTCTTCCTCTGCCCAGACTCCCGCAGACCAAGTTGAGCAGGATGCCGACTACTCATGGATGGTGGCGCGGGCCAAGGCGGCCGAGGTGGCGCTCACCGAGAGGGTACGCAACTACTGCACTTTCCCTGTTGTTTATCATTATAAAATGTATGAAATGCTATTGACTAACCATGATGATGCATATGCAGACGACCGAGCTGACCCGCCTTAGGATCGAGCTTGAGCAGAGCCGGGCAGCGGCTCGGGAGGAGGTGGCCCTTGTGCGGGAGGAGGCAGCACAGAGCCGACCGGTGGACACGCTGGAGACGGCACTCCTACGGGCTGAGCTAGAGTGACTCTGAGCTAGAGCGGAGGAGCTGGTGCAGGTTCGGGCCGAGCGGGATCGGGCTCTGATTGAGGCGTCCGGGCTGAGTGGAGAGCTGTAGGCCTATAAGGAGATGAGCCGGCGATCACGTAGCGGGATTACGAGCGGTAGCCACGACACTCATGGCTCCGTGAGAAGTTACTTTACCAGTTCCTCCGGCCACCGGAGGAATGAGGATGAGGAGCAGTGCCGGTGGCGTCACGACGAGGCGACCTCAGCGATGCCTCACCCGAAGAGGCATAAGGGCAGCGGAGACAGCGAGGGGGGTCAGGGAGAGGGATAGGCCTCACTTTTTCTAGGGGCCCGACCTTTTGTAAATGATATGATATGATAGTGATATGCCTTTTTTGTTTTGATTTTGTGGATGTATGAATGTATGAATGAATGCAAATGACTGACACTGACTTACTGACTACGACTACGACACGAGTGAGACGGACACGCGCGAGAGAGAGAGAGACGACACGAGTGAGTGAGTGAGGAGAGGGACATGATAGAGTGAGAGAGAGACGCCGACTCGGAGTAAGGGAGAGACGCCAACTGAGTGAGGGAGAGATGCCAAACTGAGTGAGAGCGAGACGCCAAACTGAGAGACGTCAAACTGAGAGAGAGAGAGACGTCAAACAGAGAGAGAGAGAGACGCCAAACTGAGTGAGAGAGAGAGAGACGACCACAGCTTGAGTGATACAGGTGAGAACAGGTTTAAAATAGGGCCTCAACATACTAAATAGTCGAAACGAGACCATTCAAACCTCCACACGGCCTTGTCTTAGACCGTTCAAAGTCCCCCAGGCAGGGTGATCAAATGGTTTAATGTTAGCCGCTCAAACAATAGGACAGTTTCTTTGTGACCGTGTGACAAATAGAGCGGTTGATTGCAGACCGCTCTACCTTCAGGATTCGAACGGTGTAGAAGCTTCTAAATGGTTGGAATCTGACCGTCCAACTGATAGGGCGGTCTATCGACAGACCGCTCAATGCCACGACCTGAAAGTTCAAACGGGACTCTTTTGGAGAGTCCCAACCCGAAGATAGACGTCCTAAACCGACCCCAACTCTATCCCAACTCGATCTAGGCCTATCCTAACTCACTTGTAGTGGGTTTAGGCCTCTATCTAAGCCCTATAAGTAGGAGGGGGTTCTAAAATTCGTAACTCACACCAAACCCCTCTTTCTAGGCCTCAAACCTTTGCTAATCTTCATCAAATCACCATGAAAAGGTCCTTTGAGGGGAGCTCCATGGAGAGGGTAACCTATGAAGGGCCAAAGCCGGCCAGGAAGGAGCGTGAAGTGCTCTAACGGCTGACTACAATCCCTCATCACCTGAGCTCGAGCCCTTTGAGAGAGGTATGTTAACATGATTTCATTCAAGCCAAATTATTCCTTTACTTACACCTTCTTCCTCTCTTTGTTCCTCTCTTTTCCCAGCTTCTTCCTGGCTCCCGACGCTATTCCACTCTAAAGTGGCTGGCTCCCATGGTCCGTGCGTTGCCCCTAGGAGTGACATCCATCCTGAGATCCTGGCACCTACACCCACTCTTAGTACTAGGTCAAAACTTCCCAAAGCTTTCTCTCGACTGGCATAGCATCTCAGCTTTGGTAGAAATATGGCATCCTCAGACCCATACATTCATTTTCCCATCATTCGAGGCCACTATCCTATTAGAGGAGGAAGAGACCTACTTCTCTTTACCTAGGTCCCAGGTGGGAGAGGAGGACTCAGTGTGTCACACCGTTGCCCCTATAGACCCTAGACTCATCTTGGGAGGGTTCATACCAGACAGCAGGGACGTCCATACCTTCATAGGCCCACGTCAGGTCCATCTCATTCCTCTTAGCCAGTGGGTAGTTGAACATTGTAGAAATCGGTGTGGATGGGATGAGGCCATAGCCAAGGCCGCGTCCATTTGCTTGTGTGGGGCCATCTTGTTCCCCTCAGTTGACCATGTGCTAGAGACTCACCTTCTTAGTACCATCAGTGGCCTGTGCCAGGGTCTTTCCATCTCCCAGGCCGTCCTTGCCTACTTGTACGAGGGTCTTACCTCAGCCGCTCTAGGAGGTCCTCTCTTTGGTTCTATGATGCTCTTAGAGTGCTAGATGGGTGTGAGAATGAAATTCATTGAAAAGGAGGATGTCACTTCAGCTAGCAGGATCTTTGGGAGCCACCCCCTCTTCTTCATAGGCGACGCATTCAAGTTCTCTCCACTGGTAGAGTGCAGGACAGCAGAGAAGAAGACCAGGGACGAGTGGCGACTGCACATCAACAAGCTGCCCCTGGATTGGTTCGTGATGCGCCCGGACTTCCTCCATGACACCGCTGTCAGAGTTCCTAGGAGGCAAGGCTTGAATCTGAGGCTCGTGAGCGACACTACACTGGCAATGTACAGCCCACACCGGTGCTACCTACAGGTTGGACTACCCCGGACTGTTCTACAAGTACTACCCCACCTTCCCGCACTACAGATGAGAAGGATCGGTACGGAGGAGGACGAGTAGGCGGTCAGGAGTGCCCTGATCATGTGGGAGGTGAGCAAGGTGCTTACCCTACCAGCCGAGGTTGCAGAGATTCCGGCGACACGCCAGGCTTATATTAGAGAGCTAAGAGAGATACGTCCCCGTGGGGATGCCCAACGGAGGACTGAGTGATTTTCCCTTTCTTTCCATGACGATATTGATGTAGAGACATATGCTTAGAGATGTTTGATATATGAATGAACAAAGGTTCATGACTTGTTTTGAGTTGAGTTTGGGCTTTGCTTTGAGTGATTGAGTGAGTTGGGATATGAATGCAGAGTTCACACGGTCACACACAGACCGCTCAACCTCATAAACGGTTATAATCCGACCGCTCAGAGGATTGAACGTCTCCACTGAAGTAGTGCGATAGATCTGTAGCAAGGTTAAGGGGAGGGAATTGAACGGCCTAGAGATAAACCGTGAGCCTGATTAAGCGGTCAGGAATCCACCATTCATATATTTGAACGGTCTAACTGAAACCATGGATATTTGGCAGAGTTTGAGACTGGAACGGTCCACAGTAAACCGTGTGAATGATTGAACGGTCAAACTATGGCCGTTTAAAGGATTAGGATGGCCGTCAAGGGACCGTTTAAAGACTGAAGTGCCGAACCTTTGAGCATCAACCTGCCCCTGTACACACACACACAAAGAAGACAGATTAAATCTGTTTTAGGCTTAACCCCTTGCCTGTAGCAAGTTAGGACATGACCAGTTCTTGATTTTTGGTCAAGGGGGTAAGCCTTATTAAACAGGCAAATGACAAAATGGAAATGAATGCAATGCATGCTATGAATGCAAGTCATGAAAACCCTTTTTGTAATTTTGAAAATATTTAATTTTTTTGGATTTTGGAATGTTCGATTTTCTTGAGTTTTGAAATATTTGATTTTTTTTTGAGTTTTTGAAATATTTGATTTTTTTGGATTTTGAAATATTTGACTTTTTTTGAGTTTTGAAATATTTGATTTTTTTTAGTTTTGATTTTTTTGATTTTGAAATATTTGATCTTTTTGGATTTTGAAATAATTGACTTTTTTGGAGTTTTTAAAATATTTGGTTTTTTTTAGATTTTGAAATATTTGATTTTTTTAGATTTTGAAATATTTGATTTTTTTTAAGTTTTGAAATCAGCTTAAACCTAACGACGGGGAACCTCCCATCTCACTAGGGGTCTCCCGAGTCCAACATGTGCTAAAAGGGACCGCCCGTGGCCGGGGCCAAATTCGCTTAGCGGTGCTTCTACCGAGGCCATACCCGGGGTGGGATCCATTCCTTGGAAAATAAAACAGGATTTAGCAGAAAAGCTGACGATAGGTATAGGGGTTTTTAGGGCTTGAGTTCATCTCACGACACCCCTTTTCAAAGGATTTGGTCTGTTGCGCCGGGGCTTTGTGTCCATCATCAAACCTAGGCTTTGCGACTAGGCTCATAACGTCCCGCGGGGAAACTGTACTGCCACTCTTGCCATGCCTAGTTTCATCATTTTTGGGGTCTTTTAAGCTTTTGAGAGCTTTGAGCTTGCGAGCTTTTAGCTTTGATTTTTGCCCCTTGTTTCTCTATTTCTTTTATTTTCTTTTTCTTGCTCTTTTAACCTGCGGAATAAGGTCATAACGGACTGCCCCTATTTGAGACCTCTTTTATCGGGAGGTCTAGATCAGTTCTCGCCCCCGTTATTCACCACTTGCCCCTATTTTCAGCCGAGAGAGAAGAAAAACAAGGATTTTCACTTCCCCAAAGCATGGCCATGTTACGTTAGATGGACGCAGTCTATCTCCACGAAGTGTGGATCTAGAGGGGGGTGAATAGATCTACTGCCTAATTTAAAACTAGTATAAGGCTCTAAAGCGGAATATAGGCAAATCTACTGAATCACTATCTCGAGTGCTAGATTTGAACAGAGGCGAATCAAACTGTGAAGATGAATAGGAAATCCAATCGCACACAGTTCATAGATAGACAAGCAAACACAAGGCACACAAGATTTTTAGGTGGTTCGGTCAGGAGAGCTACGTCCACCCCACACTCAATCGAGTATGGCTTACTGCTACGCAGTACAGCTTGCATCCGCTGGGCAATACAGCTTAGCCTACAAACCACTGAGCAACACAGCTTGCTGTCCGAGATAAGTCTCGCCTGCTGAGGATTACAGCTTCACCTGTCCAGTGGAAACCTCCACTGCAATCGCTGGGGTTTACAGCTTACCCGTCCAGAGGCAGCACCTCTGCTAACAGCTGACTCACAGCTTGAAGAAACAATTTCGAAAACAAAAGACAGAAGCAAACGAAAATAAGAAAACCCAACTGGGAATGTAGCTCGGAATGAGCAAAGCTCAGCTCTGGTATCTGAACCAAGAGTCTGAGGAACAATCTGACAAGCTCTCGAACAAACTCTCTCAACACATCTCTCTCACTCTTCTCTTCTCTCTTTTTCTTCTTCTCTGCTTTTCTTCTCTGTGGATCTCGGTGGCTCTCTGCTGCTTCAGACTTTCAGTCTCACTATATAGACTTTACCACACTTCGATCAACCTCCTTCTGATGAAGAAAGCTCATATATATACCAGCAGCAGATTGGATAAGGGCGTGTGGCTTCCACATTTCCTGCCCAATGCTTTTGCCAGATTACAGGAACTTCGACCACCTGGCAGCATCCTGAATGGGCTGCATCCACGTGTCACCATCTGGGCACATCGTCTTTCCTTGGATCATGAGCCAAGTCATCAATCTCAACCAGGAGTCCCTGTCAGACAGAGGATCGAATTATCAGTTTAAGTATAAACCCTGTACAGACTTTGTAGAGTGTAATGCATTGTATAGACTTCACTGTATAGACTTTGTGAACTCGAATGCAGTGTATAGACTTTGTGAATGCGTGGCTATGGCATTGTATAGACTTGGTGAATGCAGAACAATGCCATGTACAGACTACATATATGCAGTGCTTTGGCCTTGTACATACTTCACGCATGTAGGACTGCGGCATTGTAAGGCGTGTACAGACTTCGTGTAAGCGAGACTGAAGCGTGTACAGACTTAGTGAATGTGACACTGAAGTATGTACAGACTTCACGTATGCAATGCTAAGAACATAGCAGATGGTTGTATAGACATGCCATATGAATATGCAGACTCATCGTGCAATGTTGTCTAGACTTAGAATGCAATGCATGAAGCAGTGTATAGAGTTAGAGTGCAATGCATGTTCAACTGCAGATAGCAGAGTATATACATTACAACTGAATGCACTGTAATGCCGAATGAATGTACAGACTTAGTGTTATGAACCCAACCGATGCCTAGACTTTGTTAAGACGCTGAATGAGACGCTAACCCAATGCATGCAATCAGTGATGTACAGACTTCATGTTATGCATGAGACTCTAAGGAAGACGGATGATGTATAGACTTAGCCAGCCTTCAGCTCGATGTACAGACTTCATGAATGATGCATGCAATGCACTGGACGATGTATGGACTTAGCCGATGCAGACTAGTCCGATGTACAGACTTGCTCGTTGTTCAGACTTCATGAATGATGTATAGACTTGCCAAGGAAAAGGCTGTACAGACTTGAGCAAAGCAAAGCAATTGAATGTATAGACTTCACGATGTGAAGACTTGCCAAAGACAACTGGACGATGTACAGACTTGAGCGAAGCAAAGTCTGTACAGACTTGAAGGTTCACAATGTAAAGACTTTGGCAAAGTAGCAATGTACAGACTTACACAGTTCTGGGATGTATAGACTTTATCTGAAAGCCCAATGTACAGACTTGCAAAACTAAACGTAGGTAAAGATCCCAATGTATAGACTTCGAAGTTCAACTGGTGAATGTACAGACTTCACCAATGTATAGACTTGGAAGTTCACTGATGGATGTACAGACTTCACCTCGAGCAAGCTACAGTGCAGTGTATGGACTTTGAAGAATGATGCATGACGCTGTACAGACTTCACTAATGTATGGACTTAGCTTCGTGCATGCTACAGTCCAATGTATGGACTTTGAATGATGATGCATGATGCTGTACAGACTTCACTAATGTATGGACTTAGCTTCGTGCATGCTACAGTCCAATGTATGGACTTTGAATGACAGTGCAAGCACTGTATAGACTTTGAGCACAAACACCACAATGCAATGTATAGACTTGCTAGTTATGTGAGCTGCAGTGTATGGACTTTGCCCAATGCATAAGACGCTAAGTGAGACGGACAGTGTATAGACTTAGCCAATGCAATGTATAGACTTACTGGGCTGACGCTGCATGAGACACTAAATAAGACGGACAGTGTATAGACAATGCTGAGTGTGAAGACTTGTGTGGGTGTGCAGTGTGTAGACTTGTGAAATGCATAGAACACACAGACAATCTGATAAGAGTAATTTCAACAAAACGTAAACAGTTGCCAATCAATCAAAACAAGGTGTTGCCAATGAAGTAAAGCATATTGTCAACATCATCAACACAGAGGAGTCACAACAATCTCCCCTTTTTTGATGATGGCAACCCCCTATCATATAGAAGAGCAACAACCTGTCATTCAGATGAATTTTTGATGAAAGACATGATTTCTTATTCAGATTGTCATGTAGATGCTATGAATGCATGTTACGAAATAAAAACTAACTCCATGTTCACAAGATCTCCCCCTTTGCCATAACATGATTCATACACTCCCCCTGGAATGAATTCAGAATTCATCAAACAGACAATATTCTCCCCCTTTGCCATCAACAAAGAGGAGGGAAAGTGATTACAAGGGAAGGAACAAGAGAGATCATCTGACTGGCATTCTGAACAAGTAGTTCAGGAATAAGCATTCTAAATCATAGAGTCTTCAGTCATATGAATTTAGAAACTACTTTCAGATAGAATTCTGGTTTAAAGACTATAAAATTTTGAGTTCATGCACTACAATCAATGGATACGTTTTCTGTGCATGATAAAATAATAAACCAGAATCACATTTGCATGAGAGATTCAGTTTTAAAATATCTTACTTTCATAGACACAGAAAAAAAATGTTAAGAGTTACCAGGTCATGTATTGAAATTAAACAAATTGACATCCATGAAATTTCTTTTGAAGGAACAGCATTTTTAATATTAGTTCATTAAGGGCATTCAGGTATCATTTGTCTTTTTGCGTAAGGGTATACGTTTATCAGACGCCACTACCCCTAGATACTTAACATGATGGACCATTCTGCCATGATCAAATTCAATAGAACTGATTTACACCTTTTTGTGTGAGGGTACACATTTATCAGATGCTAGTTACCCCCAGGTACTCAGTGAAACCACCCTACTGTTTTGATCATTTTATACAGAGATAACTGATACACCTCATGACTTAAGTATTGTCCATTTTTTTGATGGATCACTTAGTTTCTTAGTATTTTACCAGTCATTGCTCTGCCAATGTTATTTTCAATTAATTTTCAATGTTTTTCAATATCTTTCTTAGCTCTCCTTTATTTGTTTCAGAATGACTTGTTTAAGAACAATACACATACTTAGCTTCTCTAACATGATTTCAGATGAGTTTTCAGATTTCAGATATGATTAGCTTTGTCTGACATGAAATAAGATAAGGGTTGAGAGCTTTATCAATTTTCAGCTTTCTTATTTACTGATTGCAATCTTCAACCTTTAAAGTTTATAAAATTTAAACCATCAAAGTCAGTCTTTAAGCAATTAAAATTCTTCTAAGAGAAGAAGTCTATTTTCTATTGCTTAGGAATCAGAACTGACTAACAGATTGCCATATTGTCAGACTCAACTCATTCAGGGTCAAAGAATTTGGATTTCAATAAGGTTGATGACCACTCTGAATTTCTAACAATACTCCCCCTGTCTATATGCATGCAATTTTACAAATGAATGGCAAGAATTAAATACCACTGTTATGATATGCAGTGATGATCATGAGTGTGATGCCAAAAAAAAAATATGAATGTCATGCATGATCATGAGTCTGTTGCAACATTGAACATTCACAAGGTTTATTCAAGCCATCATAGAGTTTATTCATTATGCTGAAATTTACACAAGCCAAGTTCTCTTCTAAGAAATATAAACCTTTCATTCCCAAGAGGCTTAGTAAAAAAATATCAGCAATTTGTTTACAGTTTCAATGAAGTTCATTTCAATTTCATTTTTATTTATAATATCTCTCAGAAAATGGTGTTTTATCTCTATATGCTTAGTCCTAGAATGATGAACATGATTTTTAGCAAGGTATATAGCACTAGTATTATCACATAACATTGGAATACATCCCAATTTTATCTGATAATCATCCAGTTGGTGCTTGATCCACTGTACTTGGGCAGCACAATTGTCAGCTGCAACATATTCAGCTTCAGCTGTAGACAAAGTTACAGTGTGTTGCTTCTTAGATGTCCAAGATACTAGACAGCCACCTAGGAATTGACAATATCCACTAGTACTTTTTCTCTCTACTCGACACCCAGCATAATCTGCATCAGTGTAAGCTAGAAGTTCTAACTCACACTTGGCAGGATACCAAAGACCTAGCTCTTGGGTGCCTAGTAAATACCTAAAAATCCTTTTCACTAATTTAAGATGTGATTCTTTGGGACTAGCCTGAAATCTAGAGCATAAACACACTGAAAATTGAATGTCAGGCCTAGATGCTGTAAGATATAGAAGGGATCCGATCATACCTCTATATAGTCTTTGGTCCACTGGTTTACCTTGAGGATCTTCATCCAAACTGGTTGAGGTACCCATTGGAGCAGCTATTTCCTTGAGGTTGTCCATTTTGTACTTCTTCAATAGATCCCTTATGTACTTGGACTGAGAGATGAAGGTACCATCCTTTGATTGTGTAACCTGCAGTCCAAGAAATAGTTTGAGCTCACCCATTGAGCTCATTTCAAACTCATTAGTCATAATTTGAGAGAATTCCTCACACAATTTGGGGTTAGTTGACCCAAACACAATGTCATCCACATAAATTTGAATGATAAGAATATCTGAATGACTCACCTTGGTGAACAATGTTTGATCAACTACACCTCTTGTGAAGTTCTTGTTAGTGAGGAAATTGCTCAACCTGTCATACCAAGCTCTAGGAGGTTGCTTTAAACCATAGAGAGCTTTTCTGAGTTTATAGACATGATTAGGGAAGTCTAAGCATTCAAATCCAGGAGGCTGCCTCACATAGACATCCTCACTGATTTCCCCATTTAGAAAAGCAGATTTTACATCCATCTGCTGAATATTTATTCCTAGGGAACATGCAAAAGCCAATAATATTCTGATTGCTTCTAACCTAGCTACAGGGGCAAAAGACTCTTCAAAGTCTATTCCAAATTTCTGATTATACCCATGAGCTACAAGTCTGGCCTTATTTTTAATGACATTCCCTGATTCATCAGTTTTATTTCTGAATACCCATTTAGTCCCTATGACTGTTTCATGATCAGGAGGTGGAACCAAATGCCACACCTTATTCCGGTCAAATTGATTGAGCTCCTCATGCATGGCATTAATCCAATGCACATCTTTGAGAGCACAGTCAATGGACTTGGGTTCTACATTTGAAACAAACGCATATGCATTCAATTCATTTTGAATCCTTAAGTGGCCTCTGGTCCTAGGGGGGTCATGTAGATTTCCAATTACATTATCTACATGATGATCTTTAAGATATCTAATGTTAACAATTGGATTATCATGAAGTTCATTTACCTCCCCCTGAACTGTAGGCTCTTCTTCATGAAGCTCTTTATTTCCTTCCTCATCTTCGGATTGGTCTGTAGAATTTCCTTCTTTTAGAATATCACCACTGTCTTCATTCCTGCATTGACCAATATTAGTCTTTAATAAGGATTCATCAAAAACTATATGTGGAGATTCTTGAACAGTTTTGGAATTCAGATTATACACTCTATATGCTCGGGTGCTTTCAGAATAACCAAGAAAAATTCCTGGTTCACCTTTAGGTTCAAATTTGTCAAGGTCTCTTTTATCATTTATATGTATAAAGCATTTACACCCAAAAACCTTGAAGTGAGCAATAGAAGGTTTCTTACCCTTTATGATCTCATAGGGTGTTTTCTGGGTAGAAGGTCTTACCATGGCTCTGTTAATTACATAACAAGCAGTATTTACTGCTTCAACCCAAAACCTTCTTGGTAGACCACCTTCAACCAAGAGTGTACGACCCATCTCCACTAGGGTTCTGTTCCTTCTCTCCACAACTCCATTCTACTCAGGTGTCCTTGGTAAGGAAAACCTATGGTTAATTCTTTTTGACCTGCAGAATTCATGAAACTGTGAGTTTTCAAACTCACCTCCATGATCAGTCAAAATATTTTCAATTTTCTGGTTTTTCTTAAGACAGAACTCCTGAAATTATGAGAATGCATCACTTTTATGTGATAAGAAATATACCCAAGTATACCTAGAGAAGTCATCTACCATGACAAACCCATACTTCCTCCCTGATAAGCTGACAGACCTGGTTGGCCCAAAAAGGTCCATGTGTATCAGCTCATAGGGTTTAGAAGACAGATTTTCTGTTCTAGATTTAAATGACTTTCTAGTTAACTTTGATTGAGTGCATGCATCACAGATTTTATTTTCTTTCTTAAAGGAAACTTTAGGAAGCCCTCTAACCATGCTATGCTTATTTAGTTTATGCAAAACAGTGTAACTAGCATGACCTAACCTACGATGCCATAAAAATGCTAAGTCTTCTCTACTAGCAGTAAGGCATAGGTTAGAATGTTGAATATCATCTAGATGTATCATGTAAGTGTTATTTATCCTCTTACCAGAAAATTTAATAGTTTCATAATCAGGTTCAAAAACTTTACAACATTGAGAGTCAAAAAGCACTTTGCATCCTTTATCACATAGCTAGCTGATGCTAAGTAAGTTATAAGCTAATCCTTCAACCAGCATGACATCCTCAATGCAACAAGTAGTACACTTACCTACCTTACATGTTCCAACAATCTTACCCTTTGTGTTGCTACCAAAGGTTACAAGGCCTCCTTATTTCTCTGTCAGCATGCAGAACTTGGCCTTATCCCCTATCATATGCCTAAAGTAGCCACTATCCAAGTACCACAAATTGTTCTTGGCTGCCAGGCATACCTGCACACATAATCAGGTAGAGAAGTTTGGAACCCAAGACTGATTGGGCTCCAGAGAAGATGAAAAGCAATTAAAACAAGAAAGCAGACTTTTAGGAATCCACATTTGTTTGAAATAGTTCTGTTCAGTGGATTTTCCAGATTTCTTTTTGTTTTGCTTTTTCTTGTTGACACTAGCATGATTATTTACAGATTGATTATTTCTGTGCCAGTGCCTTGACCAGGATGTATTCACGAAATTTTGGCCATAGTAATCATTGGGCTGGCTGTAGAAATGTTGGTTCCTTGGTGTCCAATTTCCATACCCACTAACCCAATTTCTGGTGTCAGGTCTATAAGACTGTGTAGCCTGATGTCCATGACCTGTAAAACTTCCTTGAGTCCTAGTCCATCCTGACCTATTTGGATAGGTTGACTGTGCAAAGAAATGGGACGGGGCTCTAGGTTGGTAGAAATGTTTAGGTTGAGCTCTAAAGGCATTCTGCCTCCCCTGCACCTTGGACCCTGCTGACCTATTCATAGGTGTGTATTGGTTCTTTTTCAGAGGTGGTGGTGATGGTGGAGACTTGGTGACCTTAACATAGGGTTTATAAGGCTGTGTAGGTTGACCCCTAACCTGAAACTGAACTTTGGGATTTTTCTTGGATGTGCTAGCTCTACTAGGTTCACTCAGCTTTTGTTTGCCCTTCTCCTCAGCACCGGGCTTTTTCAGATTAGCAGTTTTGTTCAATGAAATGTTTGAATTCATGCTAATTAGAGGTCCTTTCTCTTTTTGTGCAACAAATGAAATAGTTTTCATTCCAAAGGTTTTTGTTGCACTAGAATTAAATCCAAGGCCCTCTTTTCTGAAGTTGACCTTTGACCCTAACAAAGCATTTAGGTTATCTGTACCTTGGGTCATTTTCTCAATAGTCTTAAGCTTGTCCTCATTATCCTTTTGAATATATTCAATAGATTTCTTAAGTTCTGTATTCACACTTAGGACAGCTTGATATTTTTCATTCACTATTTTTATCTCACTCTCACATTTCTGAAATTTTAATTTCAGTTCATCAGTTTCTTTTTCTAACCTCTCATTTTCTTCTTTAGAGGCTTTTGACCCATTCTTTATTTCTTGTAATTCAGAACATGTGAGTTTCAATTTTTCATTCTCAGATTCTAGACATGCAATTTTATCAGTTAGAGTTGTATCATTTTGCATGGAGTTAATCTTTCTTCTTAGATGCCTGTTTTCCTTTCTAATATCATCAGCTCTATCAGCTATGTGATGGTAGGCATCTACCCAATCAGCAATAGTGAAATTTTCGAATCTAGTGATTACCTCATCTGAGTCCTCCTCTCTGTCTTCAGAGCTTGTTGCCATAAGGCAAATGGGCTGTTCAGATTCGGCTTCACTGTCAGAGGTATTGCTCAAGGAGCCTTCATCTTCATCACTCCAGGTGCTAACCATAGCTCTCCCTTTCATGTTCTTCTTCTTTGACTTGTCCTTGTATTTCTGATTCTCTGGACAGTCAGCTTTCATATGGCCTGCCTTCCTGCATTGATAACAAGTATTAGATTCAATTTTCTTTACAGGGTTATGTTTATACCTTTTATCCCTTCGGCCGCCACCATACTTCTTTTGGCTGAATCGTCCTGCTCCTTTCCTGAGGAACCGCCTGAACTTTCTGGTCATCATTGCCATCTCAGTACGAGTTATATCTTCTTCATTCAGGCTCTCCTCGGATGATGAACTGCTAGAGCTGGATATGCTAGATTTGTTGGCACCAGCTTTCAGAGCGATTGTGTCACGCCCCGAGCGCGGAAGATTACCCGGAGGCATAACGCGTCTATATAGATCGTGTCAATCATGTAAATATCAGAGTGTGTAAATAACTAAGATTTAACTCGAAATTAATACAAATAGTATGAGCTGACAATTGTTACAACTAACCCAACGACAACCACATACATTTCCAGGTCCAACTACTAGGCTTCAAGCCCTTATTACAGTTCTTGGACTAACACAAATGACGTCTGACATAACGTGATATGACTGACATAAGCGGGATTACAATAACACCATTTACACAAGCACAATTTACAAGATAACATGATAACTCCATTTCTACACTCATCACTCAGACTCATTCCCTTCCGAGTTCTGGCTAATATCCGAACTACCTGAAAAGGTTAGAAAACAACTAGAAGAGCGAATCGCTCAGTAGGATTTACATCTCAAATTCTAACATGCTTTAAGTGAATTACACATTCATTTAATGTAGGTAACCTATGCATGCAGACAGATAGATATCAAAGAATCGTAAAATCGACAGGAGTAGAAAGTGAGAGTATATAGATTTCACAATTTCAAGCAGCAGTAGCAAGTGATAGTAAATGATGTCAAGCCAGCGATAACTGAGAAGTAATAACTAGAATAGAAACATGTTAATCAAGCTAACAATAGTAAGCAAAGTAGTTTCAAGTATGTATAACTGGAATTGGCTATTTATAATGCATTCAAGTAAACACTTTTACCCTTCTGCGGGTCTCAAGTCAATCAATCAGGTAATATCACGAGAATGAGTGGAATGTCTAAAGTCTAGCAAGCAAGTACTTCGGTGCAATGCCAAACACCGTGGTCAATAAACTCCCATGGGCACAAGTACCTTCGGGTGCTCCCCCCAGGACCAGACCGGGCCCTATATGCACAGCATTAATCATGTATGTTGACATCCACTCTCATTTATAGCCAATATGGAATTTCAAGGTTTGACCAGTATGATATATAAGGTGGAATTATGGAATGGAATCCAAGGGCGCATTGATGTATAGGGATCAACTAGGAGTGGAAACCAGTAACGTTTGAAACATGAAAAAAAAACTAGATAAGAGAGGTGCCTTATGGGCCACCTGACAATTTTAGGAACAACACCCTCACTGTGGGATGCCCTTCCTAGGAACTATACAGGGTTTAGAGGACCCTGTCAGGAGTTAAACGTCACCTCTCAGGCTGCCATCTATTAGTGGAGATGGCAAAAGTGAAAGCCTAATGATCACCAATTCACAGGGTCGACTCATCAGTTCATCGCGTCAACCCTGCAAACAGGCTGGGTCGACTCATCAGTTCACAGGGTCGACTGATTAGTTCACAGGGTCGACTGATTAGTTCACAGGGTTGACTCATCAGTTCACTAGGTCACAGGGTCGACTCATCAGTTCACAGGGTCGACTCATCAGTTCATCGCGTCAACGCGATGAACAGGCAGGGTCGACCCTATCAACAGGCAGGGTCGACTCTACCATTCATCGCGTCAACGCGGTGAACTGGCAGGGTCAGGGTGACCTGCCGTTCACGCGTCAACGCAGTGAACAGGCAGGGTCGACCCTGTCAAGAGGCAGGGTCGACTCTGCCGTTCACTGCGTCAACGCAGTGAACAGGCAGGGTCGACCCTGTCAATAGGCAGGGTCGACTCTGCCAACAGGCAGGGTCGATACTTTCTTTTGTTCCCCAGTTTTCACGCCCTTCCAATCCTCCTTTCACTCTGAGTTCTTCACAAAAGTTCTTCTTCTCTTGTAGATATAGATTTTCTTCTTCTACCACATCCTCCAATTCTTCTTAGTTTTTAGGTTATAATTAATTTTCTACGGTTCTATTTTTTACTCAGTAACTGTTCACCTGCGCCTATAGATCTCGTTTTTTCCACATTTTCACCTTCTTCCTCTCATTTTCTCTCTCTGCACTCTTCATAAAACTTCTTCCTAACCTTCCAATCTATGACTTTCTCTTCTTTCACATATTCTCATTCTCTCTAGATTTTTCATTATTCTCCTTCTTAGAACCCCCTATTTTCAATATCATTTCATTGTGCTTTCAACTTGGTCTTTTTCCACTTGGCCTCTTTCAACTTGGTCTTTTTCCACATTTTTCATCCTCTTGACTACAATTTCTTCTTTCACTATTTTCAGGCTTTAGTTTCTCTCATATAACATCTTTAACATGGTGGTTTTAGTTTCACAGAAATTGACATATTGACAGGCCCTTTACTAAAGCATGAACTTTATCAAATATAGATATTAGCTAATACATGCTAATCGTCCTAGATTTAAGCTAACACATGCTAATTATTCTAGGTATGAGACTAATACTTGCTAATACTTGCTAATACTTGCTAATTATTCTGGGTATAAGGCTAATACATGCTAATTATCTTAGGTATAAAGCTAATACATGCTAATCATCTCAAGTATGAAGCTAATGCATGCTAATCGGCTTTGGTATGAAGCTAATACATGCTAATCATCTCAAGTATGAAGCTAATGCATGCTAATCGGCTTAGGTATGAAGCTAATACATGCTAATCATCCTAGATTTAAATTAACACATGCTAATTATTCTAGGTATGAGACTAATACTTACTAATACTTGTTAATACTTGCTAATACTTTCTAATTATTTTCGGTATAAGGCTAATACATGCTAATTATCTTAGGTATAAAGCTAATACATGCTAATCATCTCAAGTATGAAGCTAATGCATGCTAATCATCCTAGATTTAAGCCAACACATGTTAATCATTCTAGATATGAGACTAATACTTGCTAATTATTCTGGGTATAAAGTTAATACATGCTAATTATCTTAGGTATGAAGCTAAGGCATACTAATCATCCTAGATTTAAGCCAACACATGCTTTATAAACACTAAATATCGCATGGAAATGAGCCTAAGACTAAATGCCTAGACTAATCATCCTAGATTAGCTATTAGTTTGGTTAAAAGTTGAGAACACCTACCTGTTGGAAGATCGTAGTAGCAGAACCCTTCCCTGCAAAGCTTTGCCCCAACCTTAGCTAGCCTAGAATGGGGGTAGCAAAGGGGTATGTTTATAGGGTCTGTCATGAACGAATGGGAGGCAAGATCTGAAATAATGGGACTTTACAGCTTGTACAGGCTGTTGGGGATAAGGGAATCGAAAGGTTGTCTAGTGGATTGTAGCTCCTATGAGAGGGGATTTATTTATTTTAAACTTCCCACTTAACTTTCATGATTTTTATCTTTAAAATTTGATGGAGTTAGTTAATGAAATTTTATGGATAAGATCCTTATATTTTTCTCTATTTTTACATATAATTATTTTTAAAAAATTCTTTTTAAATAAAAAGTGATACTATTCATGACACTATTCACGTATGAAAAGGACAGATGCCAACGTAGGTTTGTCTAATTACTAGCCTATCGTATATAATTATTTGGCACAAAAAATAATTTGTGGATGCTAGGATTTGAACCCTGGTCATTGGGTTGAAAGGGAAGTTACTTAACCAACTACACTAGAAAGCTACACTTGTTAAGTGAATGATCTTTACATATGATAACTTCGTGTTCCCACTTCTTACATAAACTCTCTAATATTAATTTTTTTATTTGCAAAATATTAATAATAATAATTTTTTTATCATTTTTTTATACGGGGTGCTACACCCTCCCCTACTTAAAATAATTTGGTCCCCAAATTCAATTGTATAAGGGTAATTTCAACTACATAAGGATACTGTAGAAAGTATAAGATACTTGCCGACTAAAATAGTTCTGGGTATCTTCTCTTCATAGATTCCTCGGTCTGCCAAGTTGCTTCTTGCTCCGAGCATCGATTCCTTTGGATTTTTACCATAGGGATCGTCTTGCTCCTTAGAACTCGAACTTCGCGGTCGAGGATCTGCATCGGCCTTTGTTCATAAGTAAGATCCCTTTGAATCACCAATTCAGCATGATTGATGACGTGCGAAGGGTCGTGCACATATTTCTTCAGCATAGATATATGAAATACATTGTACACTTCCGAGAGTTGAGGAGGTAAGGCAATGCGGTAAGCCACCTCGCCCACTCTTTCCAATACTTCAAATGGACAGATAAACCTTGGTGTATGCTTGCCCTTAACACCGAATCTTCTAATACCTCGGCCGGGAGATACCTTGAGAAATACATGGTCACCCACTTGAAATTCCAAATCTCTCCTTCTGTTATCAGCATAAGATTTTTCCCTGCACTGAGCTACCTTAAGTCTCTCTCTGATAAGGTGTATCTTCTCAGTCGAATCTCTAACCATATATGGGCCTAGAATTTATCTTTCACCGACTTCTTCCTAGCATATTGGAGAACGACAACTCCTGCCATAAAGCGCCTCGAAAGGAGCCATTTTAATACTAGCTTGATAGCTGTTATTATATGCAAATTCGGGTAGTGGTAAGTGGTCATGCCAGCTTCCGCCGAAATCTATAATACATGCCCTTAACATATCTTCAACAACCTGATTTGTCCTTTCAGTCTGACCATCTGTCTGGGGATGGAAAGCAGTGCTGAAATTAAGTTTCGTCCCCAGAGAGTGTTGTAGACCCTTCCAAAAATGAGAGGTGAAGCGTGGGTCTCGGTCAGATACGATCGAGACGGGAACTCCATGCAATCTAACCATCTCCTTAATATACAGGGCAGCAAGTACGTCAACTGACCATCGACTTTTGATGGGTAAGAAATGGGCCGATTTAGTTAATCGATCGATAATTACCCAAATTCCATCATATCCGCCCCTAGACTTGGGCAAACCTATGATAAAGTCCATGCCAATGTCTTCCCACTTCCACTTGGGAATATCCAGCGGATGTAGCTTTCCGGCGGGTTTTTGATGTTCCGCCTTCACTTGTTGGCATGTGAGGCAACAAGACACAAAGTCTGCTACATCCCTTTTCATGTTAGACCACCAGAAAGTTCTTTTCAAGTCTTGGTACATCTTAGTGGCTCCAGGGTGGATTGTGTACCTTGATCTATGAGCTTCTTCAAGAATCTTCTTCTTCAATTCAGGACAGTCGGGCACACATGTCCGTTCATGAAATAGTAATCTGCCATCAGGCGCCAGCTTGAAATCCAGTCTCTCGTCCAGCTTGCTCTTTATCTCCACTAGCGAGGGATCCTCTTCTTGTAACTTCTTGATTTCAGGTAGCAAATCTGGATGTAGGCTCATATGAGATAGAATAATACACATGTTCTTCTCATCTGTGTTGATATCAAGCTCAGAGAATTTCTCTAACAGTTTCCATTCTTGTATCATGCAGTTGGCCAATACTGTTCTCGGCTTTCGACTAAGGGCATCAGCTACGGAATTACCCTTACCAGGATGGTACTGTATAGTGAAGTCGAAATCCTTGAGATACTCGAGCCAACGCCTTTGCCGCATGTTCAGCTCCTTTTGGGAGAATAAGTACTTGAGGCTTTTATGATCGGAGTACACAGTGAATTGTTCTCCGTAGAGATAGTGCCTCCAGATCTTTAAAGCGAATACTACTGCGGCCAGTTCTAAGTCATGAACTGGGTAGTTCTCTTCATGTTTCTTCAATTGTCGGGAAGAGTATGCAATGACTCTCCCATTCTGCATCAATACACATCCGAGGCCAATACCAGAAGCATCGGTATATACCTCGTATTTTTCTCCTTCCATTGGTAATGATAAGACTGGAGCAGTGGTCAAGAGATCCTTCAATGTTTGAAAACTCTTTTCACAGTCTTCCTTCCACTCATAAGGCACTTCCTTGCGGGTTAACCTGGTCAGGGGAACAGCAATTTTGGAGAAGTCCTTTATAAAATGCCGGCAGTAACCAGCTAGACCCAAGAAGCTCCGAATCTCAGTTACATTTGTGGGTCGTTCCCAGTTATTCACGGCTTCGACCTTTGATGGGTCAACAGCAATTCCGTTCTTCGAAATGATATGGCCTAAGAAGGATACTTCCTCGAGCCAAAACTCACATTTGCTGAATTTGGCATATAGCTTGTTTCCCCTTAATATCTGCAATGCCTTCTTGAGGTGTTCATCATGATCCTCTTCGGTCTTTGAATAGATCAGAATATCATCAATAAAGACCACAATAAATTGGGCTAAATAGGGCCTGAATATGCTGTTCATTAACTGCATAAAAGCTGCGGGGGCATTTGTTAGTCCGAAAGGCATAACAGTAAATTCGTAATGCCCAAACCTGCTTCGGAATGCAGTTTTATGAATATCTTCTTCTTTGATCTTCAATTGGTGGTAACCAGAACGAAGATCAATCTTGGAGAAATATAAAGCTCCAGATAGTTGATCGAACAGCTCATCAATCCTTGGCAGTGGATACTTGTTCTTGATTGTAAGGTGATTTAGCTGTCGATAATCTATGCATAATCTCATCGATCCGTCCTTCTTTTTGACGAATAGCACGGGTGCTCCCCATGGGGAAGTACTCGGCCTGATGAAACCCTTGTTCAATAACTCCATTAGCTGCTCTTTTAGTTCCTTCAGCTCAGCAGGGGACATTCTGTATGGTGCCCTGGAAATAGGACGAGCACCAGGGACAAGGTCGATTGTGAACGACACTTCCCTTTCCGGGGGTAAGCCGGTTAAATCTTCTGGAAAAACATCGGGAAAATCCCGAATTACACGGATGTCTTCAAGTTTAACCTTCTCGACTTCCGTGGCAGTCACGAATGCTATGAAAGTCATGCATCCCTTATTCATAAGTTTACTAGCTCGGAGTGCTGATATAAGAAGTGATTTACTCCGAGGGCTATTGTAAACTAGCTCTGGGAAATCTACGAAAGTTACCTTGCCATGCCGGCAGTCTACAGTTGCTTGGTATGTGGATAGCCAGTCGGCACCTAGTATGACATCATAACCCTTTATATCTAGGCATATCAGGTCAACAGGTAAATTATTTCCCTTAATCATCACTTCACAGTTTGGATAGTGATAAGTGCTATCAGACTCATTCCCAAGAGGTGTAGATATGACCAAATCTAACAGTTCATGTTTATTAGAAAATTAAGCAGCAAAGTTCTTGGAAACGAATGAATGAGTTGCTCCGGTATCGAATAAAACTTGAGCAGTTTTTGAACAAATAGTGAGAATACCTTCCACAATTCCACCTTTAGTGGGTTCCGTCTCTTGGAGAGCTTGCAGACGGCCTTGTTTCTTTACCGGACGCTTCTCATCTTTGGTGTCTTGTTCCTTCATCAGTGGGCAGTCTGGGATTCGATGCTCTCGGCTTCCACATCGAAGACAAGCTCCTAACTTTCTCCAGCATTCCTCGGTCTTATGACCAGCTTTATCACAATACTTGCAAATCTCCTTTGATGGTGTGGTGGTGGAGAATGGCATGTCATTCTTCTGGAACTTCTTCACCTTAGAGGGCTCCCCTCCCATGAAGAATCGCTTCTTGTTGAAGGATTGTTTGAATTTTCCCGAGCTTGTGACGGGTTCCTTCTTGTCTCTTCCTCGGATTCTCTCAGATAATTCGGTGGCGTCTTCCAGCAGTTGAGCACGTCGAACCATCTCCGAATAGACTTGGATGTCCATCGTGGCAAGTTGTGTGATATAATGGGCCTCATACTCGGCCACTTTCAAGCCCCGTTATTTTAGAACGGTGAATTCCGTGGCCTTCTTTTCCTGGATATGATCGGAGAAGTACTTGTTGTTGAAATGCTCCGTGAATTCATCCCATGTAACATGGTATTCTGGCAGTGTTGCTTCTATGGATTCCCACCAGCATCGAGCGTCCCGCTCAAGTTGGAATACAGCCAGTAAAACTTTCTCCTCGTCTGTGCATTGCATTACACGGAAGATTCGTTCCATCTCCTTTAGCCAATTCTCGACATCCTCGGGGTCGGACGAACCTATGAACCTTGGTGGGTTCATGTTACGGAAACTCCTGTGGAGGTCACCCGCTCTATGGTTAGCTCCGCCTTGGGCCACTTGCTGTAGTGCCTGTGTAAGGCCCTGCACGGTGCGCTGCATCTCTCGCGCCATTGTGCTCTTTCAGCAGCCATGATCCTACAAAATGTTTAGAGTGTTTAAGAAAGATAAGGGTCGGTTTTTACTTATAAGGGTAAAGTCATTAGAAATCTTAACCCATGGCTCTATCCATCTCACTTGGTAAGGTCTACTTATATCCTTAGACTTCTCTAACCCTGGACTTAGGTTTTTACCTATCCTTGGACTCAAGTTTTTACTTATATTTCAATTTCTAACCATTTATAATTTTTTTTTCTAGTTCCCTAGGTTTGAAAACCTAGGCTCTGATACCACGAAGACTGTCACGCCCCGAGCGCGGAAGATTACCCGGAGGCGTGACGCGTCTATATAGATCGTGTCAATCATGTAAATATCAGAGTGCGCAAATAACTAAGATTTAACTCGAAATTAATACAAATAGTACGAGCTGACAATTGTTACAACTAACCCAACGACAACCACATACATTTCCAAGTCCAACTACTAGGCTTCAAGCCCTTATTACAGTTCTTGGACTAACACAAATGACGTCTGACATAACGTGATATGACTGACATAAGCGGGATTACAATAACACCATTTACACAAGCACAATTTACAAGATAACATGATAACTCCATTTCTACACTCATCACTCAGACTCATTCCCTTCCGAGTTCTGGCTGATATCCAAACTACATGAAAAGGTTAGAAAACAACTAGATGAGCGAATCGCTCAGTAGGATTTACATCTCAAATTCTAACATGCTTTAAGTGAATTACACATTCATTTAATGTAGGTAACCTATGCATGCAGACAGATAGATATCAAAGAATCGTAAAATCGACAGGAGTAGAAAGTGAGAGTATATAGATTTCACAATTTCAAGCAGCAGTAGCAAGTGATAGTAAATGATGTCAAGCCAGCGATAACTGAGAAGTAATAACTAGAATAGAAACATGTTAATCAAGTTAACAATAGTAAGCAAAGTAGTTTCAAGTATGTATAACTGGAATTGGCTATTTATAATGCATTCAAGTAAACACTTTTACCCTTCTGCGGGTCTCAAGTCAATCAATCAGGTAATATCACGAGAATGAGTGGAATGTCTAAAGTCTAGCAAGCAAGTACTTCGGTGCAATGCCAAACACCGTGGTCAATAAACTCCCATGGGCACAAGTACCTTCGGGTGCTCCCCCCAGGACCAGACCGGGCCCTATATGCACAACATTAATCATGTATGTTGACATCCACTCTCATTTATAGCCAATATGGAATTTCAAGGTTTGACCAGTATGATATATAAGGTGGAATTATGGAATGGAATCCACGGGCGCATTGATGTGTAGGCATCAACTAGGAGTGGAAACCAGTAACGTTTGAAACATGAAAAAAAAACTAGATAAGAGAGGTGCCTTATGGGCCACCTGACAATTTTAGGAACAACACCCTCGCTGTGGGATGCCCTTCCTAGGAACTATATAGGGTTTAGAGGACCCTGTCAGGAGTTAAACGTCACCTCTCAGGCTGCCATCTGTTAGTGGAGATGGCAAAAGTGAAAGCCTAACGATCACCAATTCACAGGGTCGACTCATCAGTTCACAGGGTCGACTCATCAGTTCATCGCGTCAACTCTACAAACAGGCTGGGTCGACTCATCAGTTCACAGGGTCGACTCATCAGTTCACTAGGTCACATGGTCGACTCATCAGTTCACAGGGTCGACTCATCAGTTCATCGCGTCAACGCGATGAACAGGCAGGGTCGACCCTGTCAACAGGCAGGGTCGACTCTAACGTTCATTGCGTCAACGCGGTGAACTGGCAGGGTCGACCCTGTCAACAGGCAGGGTCGACTCTGCCGTTCACCGCGTCAATGCAGTGAACAGGCAGGGTCGACCCTGTCAATACGCAGGGTCGACTCTGCCAACAGGCAGGGTCGATACTTTCTTTTGTTCCCCAGTTTTCATGCCCTTCCAATCCTCCTTTCACTCTGAGTTTTTCACAAAAGTTCTTCTTCTCTTGTAGATATAGATTTTCTTCTTCTACCACATCCTCCTATTCTTCTTAGTTTTTAAGTTATAATTAATTTTCTACGGTTCTATTTTTTACTCAGTAATTGTTCACCTGCGCCTATAGATCTCGTTTTTTTCACATTTTCACCTTCTTCCTCTCATTTTCTCTCTCTGCACTCTTCATAAAACTTCTTCATAACCTTCCAATCTATGACTTTCTCTTCTTTCACATATTCTCATTCTCTCTAGATTTTTCATTATTCTCCTTCTTAGAACCCCCTATTTTCAATATCATTTCATTGTGCTTTCAACTTGGTCTTTTTCCACTTGGCCTCTTTCAACTTGGTCTTTTTCCACATTTTTCATCCTCTTGACTACAATTTCTTCTTTCACTATTTTCAGGCTTTAGTTTCTCTCATATAACATCTTTAACATGGTGGTTTTAGTTTCACAGAAATTGACATAATGATAGGCCCTTTACTAAAGCATGAACTATATCAAATATAGATATTAGCTAATACATGCTAATCGTCCTAGATTTAAGCTAACACATGCTAATTATTCTAGGTATGAGACTAATACTTGCTAATACTTGCTAATACTTGCTAATTATTCTGGGTATAAGGCTAATACATGCTAATTATCTTAGGTATAAAGCTAATACATGCTAATCAACTCAAGTATGAAGCTAATGCATGCTAATCGGCTTAGGTATGAAGCTAATACATGCTAATCATCTCAAGTATGAAGCTAATGCATGCTAATCGGCTTAGGTATGAAGCTAATACATGCTAATCATCCTAGATTTAAATTAACACATGTTAATTATTCTAGGTATGAGACTAATACTTACTAATACATGTTAATACTTGCTAATACTTTCTAATTATTTTCGGTATAAGGCTAATACATGCTAATTATCTTAGGTATAAAGCTAATACATGCTAATCATCTCAAGTATGAAGCTAATGCATGCTAATCATCCTAGATTTAAGCCAACACATGTTAATCATTCTAGATATGAGACTAATACTTGCTAATTATTCTGGGTATAAAGTTAATACATGGTAATTATCTTAGGTATGAAGCTAAGGCATACTAATTATCCTAGATTTAAGCCAACACATGCTTTATAAACACTAAATATCGCATGGAAATGAGCCTAAGACTAAATGCCTAGACTAATCATCCTAGATTAGCTATTAGTTTAGTTAAAAGTTGAGAACACCTACCTGTTGGAAGATCGTAGTAGCAGTACCCTTCCCTGCAAAGCTTTGCCCCAACCTTAGCTAGCCTAGAATGGGGGTAGCAAAGGGGTATGTTTATAGGGTCTGTCATGAACGAATGGGAGGCAAGATATGAAATAATGGGACTTTACAGCTTGTACAGGCTGTTGGGGATAAGGGAATCGAAAGGTTGTCTGGTGGATTGTAGCTCCTATGAGAGGGTGGTTTATTTATTTTAAACTTCCCACTTAACTTTCATGATTTTTATCTTTAAAATTTGATGGAGTTAGTTAATGAAATTTCATAGATAAGATCCTTATATTTTTCTCTATTTTTACATATAATTATTTTTAAAAAATTCTTTTTAAATAAAAAGTGATACTATTCATGGCACTATTCACGTATGAAAAGGACAGATGCCAACGTAGGTTTGTCTAATTGCTAGCCTATCGTATATAATTATTTGGCACAAAAAATAAATTGTGGAAGCTAGGATTTGAACCCTAGTCATTGGGTTGAAAGGGAAGTTACTTAACCAACTACACTAGAAAGCCACACTTGTTAAGTGAATAATCTTTACATATGATAACTTCGTGTTCTCACTTCTTACATAAACTCTCTAATATTAATTTTTTTTATTTACAAAATATTAATAATAATAATTTTTTTTATCATTTTTTTATACGGGGTGCTACAGATTGGCTTCTTCTTCCTCCCAACTTCTTCTATCTTTGGCATATTAATCCCATATGCCATCAGCGAGCCAATTAGCTCATCAGCCCTTGTCGTTCGCAAATCCCTTGACTCCTCCATCACTGTAGCCTTAGTATGCCAAGCATGAGTCATGGAGCACAGTATCTTCCTCACTACATCGTATTCTGTCTGAGGTTTCCCGAGACCTCTAAGACCATTTGTGATGATAGTTAATCGAGAGTACATCTCCTTGATGGTCTTGTTTGGCTTCATCTTGAATGCTTCATATTGAGACACAAGGAGATTAGCCTTCATTTCTCTAACCTGAGAAGTCCCTTCATGAATAACTTCCAGTGCATCCCACATCTCCTTAGCTGGATTATAAGCTGATACCCGAGAAAATTCTGTGGGGTGCAGAGAGCACGGAATGGCGTTTATGGCACTCCAATTTAGTGTAGACCTCCTGATCTCCTCCATGGTCCAAACTTCCTCATTAGGGGACAGCTCATAAGGTCCCTTGCTTACTACCTTCCAGATCTCGTAATCCTTCGCCCTCAGAAATACTTGTATACGGTTCTTCCAGTATGCATAGTTAGATCCATCGAAGAATGGGGGCTTTGTGGTTGAGTGTCCTTCAGCTATCATCCCTCGAGCATCCATCTTTGCCTTTCCTCTTTGGGCGGTAAGTCCCTGTAGAAGAGTATGGCTCTGATACCAACTGTTATGTTAGATGGACGCAGTCTATCTCCACGAAGTGTGGATCTAGAGGGGGGTGAATAGATCTACTACCTAATTTAAAACTAGTATAAGGCTCTAAAGCGAAATATAGGCAAATCTACTGAATCACTATCTCGAGTGCTAGATTTGAACAGAGGTGAATCAAACTGTGAAGATGAATAGGAAATCCAATCGCACATAGTTCATAGACAAACACAAGGCACACAAGATTTTTAGGTGGTTCGGTCAGGAGACCTACGTCCACCCCACACTCAACCGAGTATGGCTTACTGCAGCGCAGTACAGCTTGCGTCCGCTGGGTAATACAGCTTGGCCTACAAACCGCTGAGCAACACAACTTGCTGTCCGAGACAAGTCTCGCCTGCTAAGGATTACAGCTTCACCTGTCCAGTGGAAATCTCCACTGCAATCGCTAGGGTTTACAGCTTACCCGTCCAGAGGCAGCACCTCTGGTAACAGCTGACTCACAGCTTGAAGAAACAATTTCGGAAACAAAAGACAAAAGCAAACGAAAATAAGAAAACCCAACTGGGAATGTAGCTCGGAATGAGCAAAGCTTAGCTCTGGTATCTGAACCAAGAGTCTGAGGAACAATCTGACAAGCTCTCGACCAAACTCTCTCAACACATCTCTCTCACTCTTCTCTTCTCTCTTTTTCTTCTTCTCTGCTTTTCTTCTCTGTGGATCTCGGTGTCTATCTAGTGCTTCAGACTTTCAGTCTCACTGTATAGACTTTACCACACTTCGATCAGCCTCCTTCTGAAGAAGAAAGCTCATATATATACCAGCAGCAGAATGGATAAGGGCGTGTGGCTTCCACATTTCCCGCCCAATGCTTTTGCCAGATTCGAGGAACTTCGACCACCTGGCAGCATCCTGAATGGGCTGCTTCCACGTGTCACCATCTGGGCACCTCGTCGTTCCTTGGATCACGAGCCAAGTCATCAATCTCAGCCAGGAGTCCCTGTCAGACAGAGGATCAAATTATCAGTTTAAGTATAAACCATGTACAGACTTTGTAGAGTGTAATGCATTGTATAGACTTCATTGTATAGACTTTGTCAACTCGAATGCAGTGTATAGACTTTGTGAATGCGTGGCTATGGCATTGTATAGACTTGGTGAATGCAGAACAATGCCATGTATAGACTACATATATGTAGTGCTTTGGCCTTGTACATACTTCACGCATGCAGGACTGTGGCATTGTATGGCGTGTACAGACTTCGTGTATGTGAGACTGAAGCATGTACAGACTTAGTGAATGTGACACTGAAGCATGTACAGACTTCACGTATGCAATGCTAAGAACATAGCAGATGGTTGTATAGACATGCCATATGAATATGCAGACTGATCGTGCAATGTTGTCTAGACTTAGAATGCAATGCATGAAGCAGTGTATAGAGTTAGAGTGCAATGCATGTTCAACTGTAGATAGCAGAGTATATACATTACAACTAAATGCACTGTCATGCCGAATGAATGTACAGACTTAGCGTTATGAACCCAACCGATGTGTAGACTTTGTTAAGACGCTGAATGAGATGCTAACCCAATGCATGCAATCAGTGATGTACAGACTTCATGTTATGCATGAGACTCTAAGGAAGACAGATGATGTATAGACTTCGCCAGCCTTTGGCTCGATGTACAGACTTCATGAATGATGCATGCAATGCACTGGACGATGTATGGACTTAGCCGATGCAGACTAGTCCGATGTATAGACTTGCTCGTTGTTCAGACTTCATGAACGATGTATAGACTTGCCAAGGAAAAGGCTGTACAGACTTGAACAAAGCAAAGCAATTGAATGTATAGACTTCACGATGTGAAGACTTGCCAAAGACAACTGGACGATGTATAGACTTGAGCGAAGCAAAGTCTGTACAGACTTGAAGGTTCACAATGTAAAGACTTTGGCAAAGCAGCAATGTACAGACTTGCAAAACTGAACGTAGGTAAAGATCCCAATGTATAGACTTCGAAGTTCAACTGGTGAATGTACAGACTTCACCTCGAGCAAGCTACAGTGCAGTGTATGGACTTTGAAGAATGATGCATGACGCTGTACAGACTTCACTAATGTATGGACTTAGCTTCGTGCATGCTACAGTCCAATGTATGGACTTTGAATGATGATGCATGATACTGTACAGACTTCACTAATGTATGGACTTAGCTTCGTGCATGCTACAGTCCAATGTATGGACTTTGAATGACAGTGCAAGCACTGTATAGACTTTAAGCACAAACACCACAATGCAATGTATAGACTTGCTAGTTATGTGAGCTGCAGTGTATGGACTTTGCCCAATGCATAAGACGCTAAGTGAGGCGGACAGTGTATAGACTTAGCCAATGCATTGTATAGACTTACTGGGCTGACGCTGCATGAGACACTAAATAAGACGGACAGTGTATAGACTATGCTGAGTGTGAAGACTTGTGTGTGTGTGCAGTGTGTAGACTTGTGAAATGCATAGAACACACAGACAATCTGATAAAAGCAATTTCAACAAAACATAAACAGTTGCCAATCAATAAAAACAAGGTGTTGCCAATGAATTAAAGTATATTGTCAACATCATCAACATAGAGGAGTCACAATAATCTCCCCCTTTTTGATGATGTCAACCCCCTATCATGTAGAAGAGCAACAACCTGTCATTCAGATGAATTTTTGATGAAAGACATGATTTGTTATTCAGATTGTCATGCAGATGCTATGAATGCATGCTACGAAATAAAACTAACTCCCTGCACACAAGATCTCCCCCTTTGCCATAACATGATTCATACACTCCCCCTGGAATGAATTCAGAATTCATCAAATAGATAATATTCTCCCCCTTTGCCATCAACAAAGAGGAGAGAAAGTGATTACAAGGGAAGGAACAAGAGAGATCATCTGACTAGCATTCTGAACAAGTAGTTCAGGAATAAGCATTCTAAAGCACAGAGTCTTCAGTCTTATGAATTTAGAAACTACTTTCAGATAGAATTCTAGTTTAAAGACTATAAAATTTTGAGTTCATGCACTACAATCAATGGATAAGTTTTCTGTGCATGATAAAATAATAAACCAGAATCACATTTGCATGAGAGATTCAGTTTTAAAATATCTTACTTTCATAGACTCAGAAAAAAAATGTTAAGAGTTACCAGGTCATGTATTGAAATTAAACAAATTGACATCCATGAAATTTCTTTTGAAGGAACATCATTTTCAATATTAGTTCATTAAGGGCATTCAGGTACCATTTATCTTTTTGCGTAAGGGTATACGTTTATCAGACGCCACTACCCCTAGATACTCAACATGATGGACCATTCTGCCATGATCAAATTCAATAGAACTGATTTACACCTTTTTGTGTGAGGGTACACGTTTATCAGACGCCAGTTACCCCCAGGTACTCAGTGAAACCACCCTACTGTTTTGATCATTTTATACAGAGATAACTGATACACCTCATGACTTAAGTATTATCCATTTCTTTGATGGATCACTTAGTTTCTCAGTATTTTACCAGTCATTGCTCTGCCAATGTTATTTTCAATTAATTTTCAATGTTTTTCAATATCTTTCTTAGCTGTCCTTTATTTGTTTCAGAATGACTTGTTTAAGAACAATACACATACTTAGCTTCTCTAACATGATTTTAGATGAGTTTTCAGATTTCAGATATGATTTGTTTTGTCTGACATGAAATAAGATAAGGGTTGAGAGCTTTATCAATTTTCAGCTTTCTTATTTACTGATTGCAATCTTTAAACTTTAAAGTTTATAAAATTTAAACCATCAAAGTCAGTCTTTAAGCAATTAAAATTCTTATAAGAGAAAAAGTCTGTTTTCTATTGCTTAGGAATCAGAATTGACTAACAGATTGCCATATTGCCAGACTCAACTCATTCAGGGTCAAAGAATTTGGATTTCAATAAGGTTGATGACCACTCTGAATTTCTAACAATACTCCCCCTGTCTATATGCATGCAATTTTGTAAATGAATGGCAAGAATTAAATACCACTATTATGATATGCAATGATGATCATGAGTGTGATGCCAAAAAAAAATATATGAATGCCATGCATGATCATGAGTCTATTGCAACATTCAACATTCACAAGGTTTATTCAAGCCATCAGAGAGTTTATTCATTATGCTGAAATTTACACAAGCCAAGTTCTCTTCTAAGAAATTTAAACCTTTCATTCCCAAGAGGCTTAGTAAAAAAATATCAGTAATTTATTTTTCAGTTTCAATGAAGTTCATTTCAATTTCATTTTTATTTACAACATCTCTCAGAAAATGGTGTTTTATCTCTATATGCTTAGTCCTAGAATGATGAACAGGATTTTTAGCAAGGCATATAGCACTAGTATTATCACATAACATTGGAATACATCCCAATTTTATCTGATAATCATCCAGTGGGTGCTTGATCCATAGTACTTCGGCAGCACAATTACGAGCTGCAACATATTCAGCTTCAGCTGTAGACAAAGCTACAGTGTGTTACTTCTTAGATGCCCAAGATACTAGACAGCCACCTAGGAATTAACAATATCCACTAGTGCTTTTTCTCTCTACTCGACACCCAACTATAATCTACATCAGTGTAAGCTAGAAGTTCTAACTCACACTTGGCAGGATACCAAAGACCTAGCTCTTGGGTGCCTAGTAAATACCTAAAAATCCTTTTCACTGATTTAAGATGTGATTCTTTGGGACTAGCCTGAAATCTAGAGCATAAACACACTGAAAATTGAATGTCAGGCCTAGATGCTATAAGATATAGAAGGGATCCGATCATACCTCTATATAGCCTTTGGTCCACTGGTTTACCTTGAGGATCTTCATCCAAACTGGTTGAGGTACCCATTGGAGCAACTATTTCCTTGAGGTTGTCCATTTTGTACTTCTTCAATAGATCCCTTATGTACTTGGACTGAGAGATGATGGTACCATCCTTTGATTGTGTAACCTGCAGTCCAAGAAATAGTTTGAGCTCACCCATTGAGCTCATTTCAAACTCATTAGTCATAATTTGAGAGAATTCCTCACATAATTTGGGGTTTGGAGAGGGGGATTTCTGCAGCCCACTCCAAGAGCAGCCCAACAACACCCAACAGGGTCCAACGAGGCAAGCTCACCTGAGTGACAGCCCACAGGACCCACTTAGGAAAGAAAAGCCCAATGAACAAACACTCAAGGAACCAACTCTCCCCGGCGGCCCCTAGGCTCGGAGGGCCCGAGTAATGGTCAGGTCACAAGGAGGGTCCGGCCCAAGCCGTTTCTCGCCCGAGAGAGACAGGCATTCGCCTGACCTATCCAACCCCTCTTTCGCCGAGCTATGCTCATCGCCCGGACAGGGCTGGCGTTTCAGAAGCTCGGCCAGACCAGATATTATCTGTTCGTGCTGCCGTTAAGAGTCCCCAACGGACAAGGGAATCAAGGAGCCGCCGGACTTCGAGGCGATAATGTTCCCACGATAAGGCCATGAAAGCCCACGCTGAGGACGTAACTCCCGCCGGAAACCCCTCAGCTTGCAGGACTCCTGAAGGCGGCGTACTATTTAAACCAGGGATACCCTCCGGTGGAAGAAGAAGAAGAAGGGAAGGGCCATTAAGGCACTCATACACCCAAACTCCTGAGCACAATCCGCTTCACCCCTCTGGTGGAGAGGAATCTCGCGCACTAGTTTTTCTCCTCCCCATTATTGCTTCCACCACAGCTCTACTGACTTAACCATCGGAGGGTTTTTCCCCAGGGTAACCCCCTGGGCCCTCTGATACGTTTCCCTGTCTTGCAGTTTATCTTCTGGTGATCCACAGCCCGCTCAGGGACAGCGCGAGATTTCGCCTCTTCATCTGGCGCCGTCTGTGGGAAACGCACGAAGAGCCAAGATGGTGAGAAGAAGCTCAGGGAGGAAGTCCGCCGGCGAGAGGGGTAAGGCCGTGGTGATGGCAGGAGATGGCCCCTCTAGGGCCTCACAGAACCCTCCCTCCAACGCCAGCGTCCCCACCAACGGGCCGCCGCCCCCTCCGACGGTGATAGGGGTATCCCCCAACGGTGGCGACGAGGTCTTCCAGGCCCTCAATAAGAAGCTTGACGTCCTCGTGGAGCTCATGAGGGCCCAGGCGGCAAGGGATGCCAGGTCCCGCGCCCCGTCTGGGAGCCCCCCCGTCGAAGTGCGTCCCAGCATACCGTCGGGGGCCGCTTCACGCTCCGCGGTCAACAGCTCATCCGCAACAACGTTGGAGGACCCTCGCAAGCTCCGCCCCCAGAGCAAGAGGCTTCCTCCACGCCTAGAAAAGGGAAACAGGGGGCGAGGCCTCCGCGCCCGGGCGCTGACGTTCCTAAGGATCGCCACGACGCTCCCCCCAGTCCCACGGCACGACCGTAGTCGGAACTATCCCTCCGATTGAGGGATTTCGAAAGACGTTTTGCAGAGCAAGAGCGCGCCCTCCGCGCCCTGCAGAAAACCTCTTTCCCGGAGGACGAGGAGAAATCCCCTTTCTCCGAATACATCTTGAAGGCAGAGGTGTCTCCCAGAACCTCCATTCCGACCTTCAAGCTCTATGATGGCCAGGGCGACCCAGCCGACCACTACGACAGCTTCGACGCCCTGGTAACTCTGCATGGAACGCCGGATCCTATCAAATGTCGAGCCTTTGCGGCCACCCTGGTCCAAGGCGCTCAGGCATGGTTCCGGGCCCTCGCCCCTGGGTCCATCCGGGACTTCAGGCAATTCGGGCGAGTCTTCAAGGAGAGCTTCGCCGGGAGCGCCCCCCCAAGGTCAGTAGCGGGGCTCCTGGCCCTCAAACAGGCGCAAGGGGAAAGGCTCCGGGCTTATGTCCACCGATTTAAATCGGAAGCCCTCAGAATTCCCCGCCTGGATGTGGCCTCGGCCACGACCGCTCTGACCGGGGGCACCCGGGACGAGAATCTCCGCCGCGAACTGGTCCTCCACCCTCCCTCGACCCTTGCCGAGCTAGTGACTCTGGCACTGCGCCACGCCGAGTGTGAAGAAGTACTTAGCGCTTGCTGAGACACAATCGGCTCGGGTCGGGAGGGGGACAAGAAGCGGGCCTCCGAGCCAAATCCTGGCTCGGGCAAGAAGCGCGATCGGGAAGGAGAGCGCAAAAGGAAGTATGAGCGATACACCCCGTTGACCGCGCCAGTCTACGAGATCTATGAAGATATCAAAGACTCGGGACTCCTCCGCCAGCCCGAACCAATGAGATCGAAGAACCGCAAGCGCGACAGGCATTGCCTATTCCACGGCGACCACGGGCACCACACCGACGACTGTCACCAGCTCCAAGATGAGATCGAGCGTCTCATCCGTCAGGGGCACCTGGCCCGGTTTGCAGCCGGGCGCAAAGAAAACTGAGATGCCGCCAAGGAGATCGACAATGCCCCCCGAGGGGTCCACATCAACATCATCTCTGGAGGAACAACATCGAGCGATGACACCAGCCGAGGAAGGAAGCGTCATGCCGAGCGGGCCAGCCAGGTCTTAGAGCCCTAAGGGGGCCCGCCGAGGGAGCCCCAGGTCATAGTCTTCTCCGACCAAGACCTGGAAGGGCTGAACACCCCGCATGATGATGCCCTCGTTATCTCGGCCACAATAAACCATTGTAACGTAGATAGAATTCTAGTTGACAATGGGAGCGCCCCCGATGTATTATCTTATGACTGTTTCCTCAAGATGGGGGAAGACCCATCCAAGCTCCGCCCGATCCGAACACCCCTTTGCGGGTTTAACGGCCTGGCCACCTACCCCGAGGGAGCCCTAAGCCTGCCGGTCACCATCGGCACCCCACCCAAAACCGTTACGGTCATGGTGGACTTCATAGTGATCAAGGGTATGATAGCGTACAACGCCATTTTCGGCCGGAAAATGCTCAGCCGAATAACGGCCGTACCATCTACCTATCACCAGAAAATGAAGGTTCCCACCAAAAACGGGTTGGGGGAAGTCCGAGGTAACCAGGCCACGGCTAGAAGGTGCTACAACATCTCGGTGGAAGCCTCAAGGCCGGACGGGGAGGATAAGGGCCCCAAGGGAATCGAAGGAAAGACCGTAACCACCGAGCCCGGTGGCGAATTGCTAACGGTATTCCTAAACGATGACCCGGCCCTCGGAGTAAGGATCGGAGCCGACCTACCACCTAAGGAACAACAGCAATACAAGAAATTTCTTTCTGAGTACGTTCAGGTCTTTGCTTGGTCCGATGATCAACTCCCTGGCATACCAGAGAAGAGCGTGATGCACAAGCTCAACCTCGACCCCACCGTGAGGCCCGTGCAGCAACGGAGAAGGAAGCATGCGCCCAAGAAGCAGGCGATCATCAAGGCGCAGGTCACCAAGGGACAAGAGACTGGCCTCTTCAGACCAGTCCGGTACCCAACGTGGCTAGCCAACGTCGTCCTGGTGCCAAAAACCACAGGCAAATGGCGAATGTGCGTGGACTTCACCGATCTGAATAAGGCTACCCCCAAGGACTACTATCCGCTACCGAGCATCGACCAATTGGTTGATTCAACCTCGGGCAATGAGATACTCAGCTTCCTAGATGCCTATTCGGGTTATCACCAGATCAGAATGAATCCAGAAGACGTCGAGAAGACCGCCTTCATCACCGACTGCGGCGTGTATTGCTACACCCGGATGCCCTTCGGGTTGAAGAACGCTGGAGCCACATATCAGCGACTGGTAAATCACATGTTCGAGGGACAGCTAGGTCGGAATGTCGAGGCTTACATCGATGACATGCTCGTCAAGACCCCCAAGGCCCAAGACCACTTCACCGACCTTGCCGAAACCTTCGGCACCCTCCTGAAGTACAACATGAAGCTCAACCCCGCCAAGTGCGCCTTTGGAGTAAAATCCGGGAAGTTCCTGGGTTTCCTGGTCACTCAGCACGGGATCAAAGCCAACCCCGACAAAGTCCAGGCCATCCTGGACATGCGCCCGCCCACGTGCGTTAAAGACGTCCAGCGTATGATAGGGCGTGTCGCCGCTCTCAGCCGTTTCCTGTCCCGTGCGGCCGAACGATGCTTGCCCTTCTTCAAACTGATGAGGGGACCCAAGCTAGCATCTGCTACGTTCGCATGGGATGAGGAGTGCCAGACAGCATTCGCCGAGCTTAAGAAGTTCCTGGCTTCGCCACCGGTGCTCTCCAAGCCCGTCCCAGGGGAAGTCTTACTGCTCTACCTCTCGGCGACGCCATCCACGGTCAGCTCGGTCCTAGTCAGAAATGACTCGGGAATCGAAAGACCGGTCTACTACACCAGCAAGGTGCTCAATGAGGCCGAACAGAGGTGCCCCGCAACCGAGAAACTCGTGCTAGCGTTGGTTACCTCCGCAAGGCGCCTCCGACCCTACTTCCAGGGGCACCCCATCACCGTGCTAACCGGCGAGCCGTTGAAGAAGATTCTGGCCCACCCCGAGGCCTCAGGGCGACTCGTCAAATGGGCCATTATGCTCGGGGCCTACGACATCTCGTACCGGCCACGATCAGCAATCAAAGGCCAAGCGCTCGCCGACTTCATTGCCGAAAGCACCATCCCGGCCGAAGACAGGCCTCCAACCACGACCGGGCCAACCTGGGAACTGTTCGTCGATGGATCGTCCAATTCGGCAGGCAGCGGTGCGGGGATCCTCCTGAGGTCCCCCGTAGGGATAGAGCTACAGTACGCCTTGAAATTCAACTTTCAGGCATCCAACAATGCTTCCGAGTACGAGGCCCTTATCTCGGGAGCACGCATGGCCCGACGGTTGGGGGTCGAGTGAGTCAGGATCCACACCGACTCTCAGCTGGTCGCAGGTCAGGTCAATGGTGAGTATGAAGCTCGGGAGGCACCCATGATCAAATACCTTCAGTTGGTCCGGAGCCTGGCCCAACAGTTCGAGGAATTTGGGGTAGTCCGGATAGCTCAGGAGCAAAACTCTCGGGCGGACGCCCTCTCTCGATTGGCCTCCTCCCTAGACCCGGAAGGTACACGATCGGTCCTCCTAGAAGAGCTAGAGCGCCCGAGCATCGACACGGAGCTCCTCGCTGTTGACTCGGCCACTCCAAGTGACTGGCGCTCCCCCTACCTGTCCTGGCTACAGGACTCCCAAGAGCCCTCCGACCCTCGGGAAGCCCGCCGAATGAAGTATCAAGCTCAGCGCTTCGTCATCCTATACAACACTCTCTACCGAAGATCATTCTCCAGTCCCCTCCTGAAGTTCCTCGGGCCCGATGAAGCAAGCCGAGCCATCCAAGAGATTCACCAAGGCCTGTGCGGAGCGCATGCAGGAGGTCGTCCGCTAGCCAGGATCCTGCTACGGTAGGGGTACTGGTGGCCCACCCTGCAGCGCGACTGCACGGCTCACGCACGGCAGTGCGACCGTTGCCAGCGGTTCGACCATTTGGTCCATCAGCCGGCTACGGAACTTGTCACCCTAGCCGAGCCTTACCCTTTCACTCGGTGGGGAATCGATATCCTTGGGCCATTCCCAACGGCCCAGTCCCAGAAGAAGTTCATCATCGTCGCCATCGACTACTTCACCAAGTGGATCGAGACCGAGGTATGGCAAGGATCACCGAGACAGTCGTTTGGGGCTTTGTTTGGAAATCGATCATTTGTCACTTTGGCATCCCCCGAGTGATAGTAAGCGATAACGGTCGACAATTCGACTCTCGGTATTTCCGAGACAGATGCGCCGACCTAAATATCCGCAACCACTTCACTTCGGTCGCCCACCCTCAGGCCAACGGGCTGGTTGAAAATGCCAACAAGACTATCTTGGAAGGCATAAAAACCAGACTCGGCAAGGCTAAGGGTAGCTTGCTCGAGGAATTGCCTAGCGTACTATGGTCGCACCGAACGACCCCCAGGACGGCAACCGGTGAAAGCCCTTTTCTGTTGGTATATGGCACCGAAGCCGTCGTTCCATTAGAGATCGCCAATCCGTCTCTCCGAGTGATCAGCTTCTCACCAGAGGCAAACGGGCAAAAGTTGCATCAAGAACCTCGACCTGGCATGAACTCCGAGAGATCGCGAACGTCCGAGCAACGGAGTACCAGCGCTGCCTCACTCGATACTACAACGCCAAGGTCCGAGACAGACGTTTCCAACCAGGGGACTTCGTCCTCAGGAAGGTCGAAGCCTCTCGACCACTGGAGGCGGCGGGCAAGTTATCCCCCAACTGGGAAGGCCCCTACCGAGTGATCGAGATGCTCGGGAAAGGTGCGTACAGGCTAGCTACAATGGAAGGGGAACCCATTCCCCGGACATGGAATGCGACCACACTACGCAGGTTCTATTTCTAAAGTTGTATAGCAAGATTGAATGAAATAAAATTCCCTCTCCAATTCATTCAAACAATTGTCGGTACATCAGATAGGAAAATGCCAGTACATCACATAGCAAAAAGTAAAAATCCGTCCAACACCGCTTCAAGAGGCCATCGCTCGGTTGACTCGGTCTTGATCTCCTCGCGTCCAGCCACTGACTCTGCCTCGTGTGGAAACTGGCTCGGACAAGAGGTGGTCGAGCCAGTTGGCTCGGGTGGCCCGTGACAAAGGTGACAGAGGGACTGCAGAAGGGAGGCCACCTTTAAACGTTGAGGAAGGTTACCTCCCAAGTTGGCAACAACCAGGAAAAAGGAGCGCCGTGAAGGCCTCCCCTCTTCCAATCTGCCAACTCCTTGGAAGGAAGGAGAGAGCAAGCAGCCCCCGAAGAGTGAAAGAAATGAAGAGCAGAAGAGGGAAAAGAGGCTGCAGACGGAGGAAGGCTTCGGTGAGGAGGGAACTTGATGCGTCTCCCCCCCCCATGCAGAGGGGGAGTGGCGGCAGGCTTCCCTGATACCCCCATCCGTCCTCCGCCTCGGCGTCCACCCGGAAGCCTCGCAGGAGCTAAGAAGAGGCAAACGGCGTGCTTCCACAGGCCGAAGCCCTCCCCAGATCCGCGCGGCGACCGTCGGACCCGTCTCATGCACGCGCAGCGACCGTGGGATCCGTTCAACATTCCAGTACAGCGGGAGCCCGCCGCTCCCCGTCGTCGGCAGCGTCACCCTCCGCGGGACCCTCCATGCTTAGATTGCAGCGGCGTAACGCAGAGTGAAGAAGAAGGAGTAAGGACAGATCATCGGCGAGAATCCTTAGCGTTAAGGAGGAAGAAGCGCCCTTCGGTCAATCTTATTGGCCAAGGGAGGCCACACGCCTTAAATGACTCCCCCCTTTAAAACACGCCAAGGGATCCCCCTGAATGGTCACCTCCAACTCCTCGATCCCCGCCCTAGCGGGATTCACGAAGCGGCCTGGCATTCAAAGCGTGAAGGAACGAAAGGACGCCCCGTCAGAAGTCTACCAAATCAGCATGCGAAAACTGCGCAGAACATATCGGCACCTCCCAACTACTCCAGATACGCCAACCAAATCACGGCAAAGTTGGTACTCAAACAGAGCAAGTTGTTCATTATCACACAAAAAGGAAACTCTCCAAAAAGAGGAAAGAGAGACAAAAAGGGAAAGAGGCGAAACAAGACAAAATACATCAGGCCTCGGGTCCACTTTGACGCTCGAGAACGGCGGAAGGGGACGCGTCATCCCCGGCACCTTCGGTGACGGCCGGCTCAGACACTGACCTCGCCTGTGCGAGAATTGTCTCGGTCGTGAGCCCTCCCAAAACGCCCGGAGCCGGTGACCCCGATGGAGGCGACCCCTCCGAATCTTCCCCGACTGACGATGAGGAGCTAGAAACTGACTCATCCGAGTCATAACGCTGGCCAAAGGGGAACTCGATCGTGGAGTTTTGCTCGTCGGCGTAGTTTACCGCCCGGCGATAGCCCTGCTTGAACCCCTTTCGAGCGCCCCGGTGAAGTGCTACCTCGTAATAGGGTAAGGCGGCTTCCACCAGGTCGGCCGAGTAAGCATCCGAGCTCCTATAGCGCTCGATCGCCTCCGCCTCGATTTGCCCCGCCCTTCCGACGAGCTTGACCCGAGCCCGCTCCGCCTCGGCCGCACGCTCCTCTGCCCTCGCCAGACGCTCCTCTACCTCGACCATCCTCCGCTCGGCTTCGCTCGCACGCTCCTCCGCCCGGGCCCGGTCCACCTCAGCCTCAGCTCGGAGGCGCTCCACCACCTCCGCCCGATCTAGCAGCTCGGCGCATTCGAGCTCCCAGCGATTGTCTAGCTCGAGGCGACGCAGACGCTCCTCCTCCAAGGATCGGCTTGTCCTCTCAAGAGACTCTCGGGTCTTGGCGAGCTGTTCGGTCAGCACCCCGGCTTCCAGTCGACTCACCCGCGCCACCTCTCGGAACGCGGAAAACTCCTGCCGGAGCCCCTCATGCTCCCCCTTGAGTCGGGCCAGTTTCCTTTCGCATCCTCCAAGGGTCCAGGTGAGTTTTGACCGCTCCGCCTCCGTCCAGGCGTGCGCCTCCGACATCAAAGTCGCTGACCGAGCTATGACCAGGCCGCCCTCCATCAGAACACCAAGGATCCCGGGGGTGGTATTGTGTCTTTCTCCCCCCTTCGTCCTTGCGGCGATCGACCGGCAAACCCGATATAGGTCGCCCGTAATACTAAGCCTTTCCAAGGGCTCCGGCAGAGGGAACCGCTCCGCCCTGGGCACCCCGCCAGAAGGCTCTGCTCGAGCGACGGAGCCGACCGCCTCGCGCGCCATGATCAGTTGGGGTTGCGACACCTCCCCGGGCGAACCCCCAACCTCGACCGGCGCCGTGGGACCGACCGCACCGGGAGCTTCAAGCACCTGGGGCTGCAACGCCCTCGCGGGCGAACCCCCAGCCCTGCCTGTCTCGGCCCGCACCTCACCGACCGAGACATCACCGCCTCCGACCGATCCCCCGGTCTCAGCGTCAACTACCTCGACATCGGCCCCCTCTACCCCCGTGGGGGGGAGAGCCGACCCATCGCCACCCTCCGAAGGGCCCCCGGTCTCCTCGGCCCCCTCTCGCCTGGCAGGTGGGGGAGCTGGCCCCGAGGGGTCGGCCCCATCTTGCCCCCGAGAGGGGAGCGCCGCCGAGCCGGAGTCACCCCCGGTGGTAGAAGGAAGACCTGCGTTCTTGGCCCGTTTCCTGGCCTTCGCGGCCTCCCGCAACTTTCCCGCCGTGGGATCCTTGCGCTTCGTACCAGTTGGTCGTGAAGATCCCTCGGGGGCCACCCCCTTGCCCTTATCTCAGGCTTGGGCGCGACCCGCAGAAGCATCTGGTTCGTCGGCCGCCGAGTCATCTCCTAGATCAATGACCTCAGCAGCTTCCTCCAGAGGTTCTCGCCTCACGTCTGCGACAAAAGAAGAAGACCCGGTCAGGAGAAAGAAAGTAACTACCACCCCAGGAGAAGAACCTCGAGAGCGGTACCTGTCGACGTCAACCGCGTAAGAAAACACCGTTCGATGTTCTCCGGCCTCACCAGCTCCTCGGTCGACTGGCGGTTATCCAGTAGACGAGCGGCCTGCCGCTCCACGTGGGGAGGGAACTCCTCCTGGCGAGGGGGAAGATTCGGATGAAAATTGGGCGAAACCAGACATCTCCAAGACTCGTCCGTCGCCTCCGCCTTCACCGAGAAGAATTGGGTCTTCCACCCCTTGTGCGAGGAGTCCTTCGCTGCGAGTGAGATGCAACTCCTGTTCCTCCTCACATGGATAAAGTAGAAGCCCTTCCCCGCCGACGGGTGCGCTTTCAACTCGAAAAAATAGTGAAAGAGGTCCAAGGAAGGAAAAATGTCGTGCTGATGACAGAGAATCCGAAAGGCGGAGAGAAGGAGATACGAGTTGGCCACCAACTGAATAGGCACCAACCGGAAAAACTCGAGAAGCTTAAGTACAAAAGGCTCGAAGGGAAGGCGGAACCCACTCTTCCAAGCCAGAAGAAAAGTGCAAATGTGCCCCGTGCGGCTGTCCAGACTCGTCTCATACGGGGCGGCGGTAGCAAAGCTGTACCTAAGAGGCAAGCAAAAATGATGCTCCAGCTTCCTCACCTCGGCTTCCCCCAACTCACTGCAATTGGGGACGGGCTCCCGCCTCACCTGCTCGATTTCCAAAGGCAGATCCGCCATCGAGCTGGAAGATGATCCCTCGCGCGAGCTCGAAGACTCCGGGGGGGAAGGAAGTTGCCGGACCACCTCCGTGGTTACCCTCGCCAACTCCTCAAACGCCGCCGCAAGACTTTGCGTCTCCACTGTGCTCTCACGGCGCATCAAGGAGCCTCAGAAGCAAAGAAACTAAGGAAAGCCTAAAACCCTGAGAAGCCTAGAACGACGAACAGCACCCAACGCCTATAAAACCCTGGAGGAAGGCGGCGCGTCGTTCCGTGCTCTGAGAAAAGGGGGGGCCCCTTCGTTTCAAATCCGTCAGGATCATCATTACGGGCCCAGGCGACCACTACACGTGGCTCCATAACGCCAACAGAATTCCACCCACCTGAGCCACGCCGGTCCAAAGCCTCAAAAACTACTCGACCGAGCCTCCATGGCTCGGGAGTAGGAGGGGGACAAGTGGAGAGGGGGATTTCTGCAGCCCACTCCAAGAGCAGCCCACTCCAACAGGGTCCAACGAGGCAAGCTCACCTGAGTGACAGCCCACAGGGCCCACTTAGGAAAGAAAAGCCCAATGAACAAACATTCGAGGAACCAACTCTCCTCGGCGGCCCCTAGGCTCGGAGGGCCCGAGTAATGGTCAGGTCACAAGGAGGGTCCGGCCCAAGCCGTTTCCCGCCCGGGAGAGACAGGCATTCGCCGACCTATCCAACCCCTCTTTCGCCGAGCTATGCTCATCGCCCGGACAGGGCTGGCGTTTCAGAAGCTCGGCCAGACCGGATATTATCCGTTCGTGCTACCGTTAAGAGTCCCCAACGGACAGGGGAATCAAGGAGCCGCCGGACTTCGACGCAATAACGTTCCCACGATAAGGCCATGAAAACCCACGCTGAGGACATAACTCCCGCCGGAAACCCCTCAGCTTGCAGGACTCCTGAAGGCGGCGTACTATTTAAACCAGGGATACCCTCCGGTGGAAGAAGAAGAAGGGAAGGGCCATTAAGGCACTCATACACCCAAACTCCTGAGCACAATCCGCTTCACCCCTCTGGTGGAGAGGAATCTCGCGCACTAGTTTTTCTCCTTTCCATTATTGCTTCCACCACAGCTCTACTGACTTAACCATCGGAGGATTTTTCCCCAGGGTAACCCCCTGGGCCCTCTGATACATTTCCCTGTCTTGCAGTTTATCTTCTGGTGATCCACAGCCCGCTCAGGGACAACGCGAGATTTCGCCTCTTCACGGTTAGTTGACCCAAACACAATGTCATCCACATAAATTTGAATGATAAGAATATCTGAATGACTCACCTTGGTGAACAATGTTTGATCAACTACACCTCTTGTGAAGTTCTTATTAGTGAGGAAATTGCTCAACCTGTCATACCAAGCTCTAGGAGGTTGCTTTAAACCATAGAGAGCTTTTCTGAGTTTATAGACATGATTAGGGAAGTCTAAGCATTCAAATCCAAGAGGCTGTCTCACATAGACATCCTCACTGATTTCCCCATTTAGAAAAGTAGATTTTACATCCATCTGCTGAAGATTTATTCCTAGGGAACATGCATAAGCCAATAATATTCTGATTACTTCTAACCTGGCTACATGGGCAAAAGACTCTTCAAAGTCTATTCCAAATTTCTGATTATACCCCTGAGCTACAAGTCTGGCCTTATTTTTAATGACATTCCCTGATTCATCAGTTTTATTTCTGAATACCCATTTAGTCCCTCTGAATGTTTCATGATCAGGAGGTGGAACCAAATGTCACACCTTATTCCTGTCAAATTGATTGAGCTCCTCATGCATGGCATTAATCCAATGCACATCTTTGAGAGCACAGTCAATGGACTTGGGTTCTACATTTGAAACAAACGCATATGCATTCAATTCATTTTGAATCCTTAAGTGGCCTCTGGTCCTAGGGAGGTCATGTAGATTTCCAATTACATTATCTACAGGATGATCTTTAAGATATCTAATGTTAACAATTGGATTATCATTAAGTTCATTTACCTCCCCCTAAACTGTAGGCTCTTCTTCATTAAGCTCTTCATTTCCTTCCTCATCTTCGGATTGGTCTGCAGAATTTCCTTCTTTCAGAATATCACCACTGTCTTCATTCCTGCATTGACCAATATTAGTCTTTAATAAGGATTCATCAAAAACTATATGTGGAGATTCTTCAACAGTTTTGGAATTCAGATTATACACTCTATATGCTCGGGTGTTTTCAGAATAACCAAGAAAAATTCCTGGTTCACCTTTAGGTTCAAATTTGTCAAGGTCTCTTTTATCATTTATATGTATAAAGCATTTACACCCAAAAACCTTGAAGTGAGCAATAGAATATTTCTTACCCTTTATGATCTCATAGGGTGTTTTATGGGTAGAAGGTCTTACCATGGCTCTGTTAATTACATAACAAGCGGTTTTTACTGCTTCAGCCCAAAACCTTCTTGGTAGACCACCTTCGACCAAGAGTGTACGACCCATCTCCACTAGGGTTCTGTTCCTTCTCTCCACAACTCCATTCTACTCAGGTGTCCTTGGTGAGGAGAACCTATGGTTAATTCCATTTGACATGTAGAATTCATCAAACTGTGAGTTTTCAAACTCACCTCCATGATCAGTCAAAATATTTTCAATTTTCTGGTTTTTCTTAAGACAGAACTCCTAAAATTCTGAGAATGCATCACTTTTATGTGATAATAAATATACTCAAGTATACCTAGAGAAGTCATCTACCATGACAAACCCATACTTCCTCCCTGATAAGCTGACAGACCTGGTTGGCCCAAAAAAGGTCCATGTGTATCAGCTCATAAGGTTTAGAAGACAGATTTTCTGTTCTAGATTTAAATGACTTTCTAGTTAACTTTGATTGAGTGCATGCATTACAGATTTTATTTTCTTTCTTAAAGGAAACTTCAGGAAGCCCTCTAACCATGCTATGCTTATTTAGTTTATGCAAAATAGTCTAACTAGCATGACCTAACCTACGATGCCATAAAAATGCTAAGTCTTCTCTACTAGCAGTAAGGCATAGGTTAGAATGTTGAATATCATCTAGATCTATCATGTAAGTGTTATTTATCCTCTTACCAGAAAATTTAACAGTTTCAGAATCAGGTTCAAAAACTTTGTAACATTGAGAGTCAAAAAGCACTTTGCATCCTTTATCACATAGCTGGCTGATGTTAAGTAAGTTATAAGCTAATCCTTCAACCAGCATGACATCCTCAATGCAACAAGTAGTACACTTACCTACCTTACCTGTTCCAACAATCTTACCCTTTGTGTTGCTACCAAAGGTGACAAGGCCTCCTTGTTTCTCTGTCAGCATGCAAAACTTGGCCTTATCCCCTGTCATATGCCTGGAGCAGCCACTATCCAAGTACCACAAATTATTCTTGGCTACTAGGCATACCTGCACACACAATCAGGTAGAGAAGTTTGGAACCCAAGACTGATTGGGCTCCAGAGAAGATGAAAAGACATTAAAACAAGAAAGCAGACTTTTAAGAATCCACATTTGTTTGAAACAGTTCTGTTTAGTGGATTTTCCAGATTTCTTTTTGTTTTGCTTTTTCTTGTTGACACTAGCATGATTATTTACAGATTGATTATTTCTGTGGCAGTGCCTTGGCCAGGATGTATTCACGAAATTTTGGCCATAGTAATCATTGGGCTGGCTGTAGAAATGTTGGTTCCTTGGTGTCCAATTGCCATACCCACTAACCCAATTTCTGGTGTAAGGTCTATAAGACTATGTAGCCTGATGTCCATGACCTGTAAACCTTCCTTGAGTCCTAGTCCATCCTGACCTATTTGGATAGGTTGACTGTGCAAAGAAATGGGACTGGGCTCTAGGTTGGTAGAAATGTTTGGGTTGAGCTCTAAAGGCATTCTGCCTCCCCTGCACCTTGGACCCTGCTGACCTATTCATAGGTGTGTATTGGTTCTTTTTCAGAGGTGGTGGTGATGGTGGAGACTTGGTGACCTTAACATGGGGTTTATAAGACTGTGTAGGTTGACCCCTAACCTGAAACTTAGCTTTGGGATTTTTCTTGGATGTGCTAGCTCTACTAGGCTCACTCAGCTTTTGTTTGCCCTTCTCCTCAGCACTAGGCTTTTTCAGATTAGCAGTTTTGTTCAATGAAATGTTTGAATTCATGCTAATTAGAGGTCCTTTCTCTTTTTGTGCAACAAATGAAATAGTTTTCATTCCAAAGGTTTTTGTTGCACTAGAATTAAATCCAAGGCCCTCTTTTCTGAAGTTGACCTTTGACCCTAACAAAGCATTTAGGTTATCTGTACCTTGGGTCATTTTCTCAATAGTCTTAAGCTTGTCCTCATTATTCTTTTGAATATCTTCAATGGATTTCTTAAGTTCTGTATTCACACTTAGGACAGCTTGATATTTTTCATTCACTATTTTTATCTCACTCTCACATTTCTGAATTTTCAATTTCAGTTCATCAGTTTCTTTTTCTAACCTCTCATTTTCTTCTTTAGAGGCTTTTGACCCATTCTTTATTTCTTCTAATTCAGAACATGTGAGTTTCAATTTTTCATTCTCAGATTCTAGACATGCAATTTTATCAGTTAGAGTTGTATCATTTTGCATGAAGTTAATCTTTCTTCTTAGATGCCTATTTTCCTTTCTAATATCATCAGCTCTATCAGCTATGTCATGGTAGGCATCTACCCAATCAGCAATAGTGAAAATTTTGAATCTAGTGATTACCTCATTTGAGTCCTCCTCTATGTCTTCAGAGCTTGTTGCCATAAGGCAAATGGGCTGTTCAGATTCGGCTTCACTGTCAGAGGTATTGCTCAAGGAGCCTTCATCTTCATTACTCCAGGTGCTAACCATAGCTCTCCCTTTCGTGTTCTTCTTCTTTGACTTGTCCTTGTATTTCTGATTCTCTGGACTGTCAGCTTTCATATGGCCTGCCTTCCTGCATTGATAACAAGTATAAGATTCAATTTTCTTTGCAGGGTTATGTTTATACCTTTTATCCCTTCGGCCACCACCATACTTCTTTTGGCTGAATCGTCCTGCTCCTTTCCTGAGGAACCGCCTGAACTCTCTGGTCTTCATTGCCATCTCAGTACGAGTTATATCTTCTTCATCCAGGCTCTCCTCGGATGATGAACTGCTAGAGCTGGATTTGCTGGAACCAGCTTTCAGAGCGATTGGCTTCTTCTTCCCTTCAGCTTCTTCTATCTTTGGCATACTAATCTCATATGCCATCAGCGAGCCAATTAGCTCATCAGCCCTTGTGGTTCACAAATCCCTTGACTCCTCCATCACTGTAGCCTTAGTATGCCAAGCATGAGTCAGGGAGCGCAGTATCTTCCTCACTACATCGTATTCTGTCTGAGGTTTCCCGAGACCTCTAAGACCATTTATGATGATAGTTAATCGAGAGTACATCTCCTTGATGGTCTCGTTTGGCTTCATCTTGAATGCTTCATATTCAGACACAAGGATATTAGCCTTCGTTTCTCTAACCTGAGAAGTCCCTTCATGAATAACTTCCAGTGCATCCCACATCTCCTTAGCTGAATTGTAAGCTGATACCCGAGAAAATTCTGTGGGGTGCAGAGAGCACTGAATGGCGTTTATGGCACTCCAATTTAGTGTAGACCTCCTGATCTCCTCCTTGGTCCAAACCTCCTCATTAGGGGATAGCTCATAAGGTCCCTTGCTTACCACCTTCCAGATCCCGTAATCCTTCGCCCTCAGAAATACTTGCATACGGTTCTTCCAGTATGCATAGTTAGATCCATCGAAGAATGGGGGCTTTGTGGTTGAGTGTCCTTCAGCTATCATCCCTCGAGCATCCATCTTTGCCTTTCATCTTCGGGCGGTAAGTCCCTGTCGAAGAGTATGGCTCTGATACCAACTGTTATGTTAGATGGACGCAGTCTATCTCCACTAAGTGTGGATCTAGAGGGGGGTGAATAGATCTACTGCCTAATTTAAAATCAGTATAAGGCTCTAAAGCGGAATATAGGCAAATCTACTAAATCACTATCTCGAGTGCTAGATTTGAACAGAGGCGAATCAAACTGTGAAGATGAATAGGAAATCCAATCGCACACAGTTCATAGACAAACAAGCAAACACAAGGCATACAAGATTTTTAGGTGGTTCGGTCAGGAGACCTATGTCCACCCCACACTCAACCGAGTATGGCTTACTGCTGCGCTGTACAGCTTGCGTCCGCTGGGCAATACAGCTTGGCCTACAAACCGCTGAGCAACACAGCTTGCTGTCCGAGACAAGTCTCGCCTGCTAAGGATTATAGCTTCACCTGTCCAGTGGAAACCTCCACTACAATCGCTGGGGTTTACAACTTACTCGTCTAGAGGCAACACCTCTGCTAACAGCTGACTCACAGCTTGAAGAAACAATTTCAGAAACAAAAGACAGAAGCAAAAGAAAATAAGAAAACCCAACTGGGAATGTAGCTCGGAATGAGCAAAGCTCAGCTCTGGTATCTGAACCAAGAGTATGAGGAACAATCTGACAAGCTCTCGAACAAACTCTCTCAACACATCTCTCTCACTCTTCTCTTCTCTCTTTTTCTTCTTCTCTGCTTTTCTTCTCTGTGGATCTCGGTGGCTCTCTGCTGCTTCAGACTTTCAGTCTCACTGTATAGACTTTACCACACTTCGATCAGCCTCCTTCTGAAGAAGAAAGCTGATATATATACCAGCAGTAGATTTGATAAGGGCGTGTGGCTTCCACATTTCCCGCCTAATGCTTTTGCCAGATTCGAGGAACTTCGACCACCTAGCAGCATCCTGAATGGGCTACTTCCACGTGTCACCATCTGGGCACCTCGTCCTTCCTTGGATCAAGAGCCAAGTCATCAATCTCAGCCATGAGTCCCTGTCAGACAGAGGATCGAATTATCAGTTTAAGTATAAACCCTGTACAGACTTTGTAGAGTGTAATGCATTGTATAGACTTCACTGTATAGACTTTGTGAACTTGAATGCAGTGTATAGACTTTGTGAATGTGTGGCTATGGCATTGTATAGACTTGGTGAATGCAGAACAATGCCATGTACAGACTACATATCTGCAGTGCTTTGGCCTTGTACATACTTCACGCATGCAGGACTGTGGCATTGTAAGGCGTGTACAGACTTCGTGTATGCGAGACTGAAGCGTGTACAGACTTAGTGAATGTGACACTGAAGCGTGTACAGACTTCACGTATGCAATGCTAAGAACATAGCAGATGGTTGTATAGACATGCCATATGAATATGCAGACTCATCGTGCAATGTTGTCTAGACTTAGAATGCAATGCATGAAGCAGTGTATAGAGTTAGAGTGCAATGCATGTTCAACTGCAGATAGCAGAGTATATACATTACAACTGAATGCACTGTCATGCCGAATGAATGTACAGACTTAGCGTTATGAACCCAACCGATGTCTAGACTTTGTTAAGACACTGAATGAGACGCTAACCCAATGCATGCAATCAGTGATGTACAGACTTCATGTTATGCATGAGACTCTAAGGAAGATGGACGATGTATAGACTTAGCCAGCCTTCAGCTCGATGTACAGACTTCATGAATGATGCATGCAATCCACTGGACTATGTATGGACTTAGCCGATGCAGACTAGTCCGATGTACAGACTTGCTCGTTATTCAGACTTCATGAATGATGTATAGACTTGCCAAGGAAAAGGCTGTACAGACTTGAGCAAAGCAAAGTAATTGAATGCATAGACTTCACGATGTGAAGACTTGCCAAAGACAACTGGACGATGTACAGACTTGAGCAAAGCAAAGTCTGTACAGACTTGAAGGTTCACAATGTAAAGACTTTGGCAAAGCAGCAATGTACAGACTTGCACAGTTCTGGGATGTATATACTTTATCTAAAAGCCCAATGTACAGACTTGCAAAAATGAACGTAGGTAAAGATCCTAATGTATAGACTTCGAAGTTCAACTAGTGAATGTACAAACTTCACCAATGTATAGACTTGGAAGTTTACTGATGGATGTACAAACTTCACCTCGAGCAAGCTACAGTGCAGTGTATGGACTTTAAAGAATGATGCATGACGCTGTACAGACTTCACTAATGTATGGACTTAGCTTCGTGCATGCTACAGTCCAATGTATGGACTTTGAATGATAATGCATGACGCTGTACAGACTTCACTAATATATGGACTTAGCTTCGTGCATGCTACAGTCCAATGTATGGACTTTGAATGACAGTGCAAGCACTGTATAGACTTTGAGCACAAACACCACAATGCAATGTATAGACTTGCTAGTTATGTGAGCTGCAGTGTATGGACTTTGCCCAATGCATAAGACGCTAAGTGAGACGGACAGTGTATAGACTTAGCCAATGCAATGTATAGACTTACTGGGCTGACGCTGCATGAGACACTAAATAAGACGAACAGTGTATAGACTATGCTGAGTGTGAAGACTTGTGTGTGTGTGCAGTGTGTAGACTTGTGAAATGCATAGAACACATAGACAATCTGATAAAAGTAATTTCATCAAAACATAAACAGTTGCCAATCAATCAAAACAAGGTGTTGCCAATGAAGTAAAGCATATTGTCAACATCATCAACACAAAGGAGTCCCAACAGGCCAAGGGAGAAACGGTGTTGCCTAAAAGAAGAAAACCGAACCACAGGCTGTCGTGTAGTGTGTGAAATGTTGGACCGGGGATCCCCCTTTGCGATCAAGTGAAGGCACACCCCGCCGCCGAGCCATTGCTGGCTTGACTCTATGGATAAAAGTATTTTAAATACAGCCCATTCCAGGGATTTAGCAATTCTTCACCCTCCGCGTTAACTAAACGATATGCGTTACCAGGATAGACTTCCTTAACTACAAACGGCCCTTCTCAGTTGGGTTGCTGCTTGGACCTGGGACCTGCTGATCTGATAAATTTGCGTTTCAAAACCATATTACCCACTTAGAATTTTCTTTCAATAACCTTATTTTGAAAATATCGCAAGACACATTTTTGATAAACCGAGACGTGATTGGCCGCATTAAGCATCTTCTCGTCTATAAGTTCCAGTTGGACTAGCAACGCCTCTCGACGTTCGTCGAGATTAAGTTCTTTGTCTGGCTGCACTCTTAGGGAAGGGATCAAGATCTCGTACGGAAGTACCGCCTCCATCCCATAGGTGAGAGCAAAAGGAGTTTACCCCGTGGGAGTATGGACGGAGGTACGATAAGCCCATAGAGCTTCTACTAGTTTATCGGCCCAATCAGTAAATTTGTGTGACTTGCATGTTTTCTTAATGATTTTTAGAAGGGTTTTGTTCATTGCCTCAACTTGGCCATTACCTTGGGGGTAGTATGGTTATGAATGATGTAATGAAATATTAAATCTCTTATAGAGGTCCCGAAGTTCCTGCGAAACAAATTGAGGCCCATTGTCGGTGATGATATCACTTGGCACTCCGAACCGCGAGATAATATTCTTGAGAATGAAGCGGCATACGATGGTGGCTTTGATTTCTGCATAAGCTTCAGCTTCCGCCCACTTGGTGAAGTATTCTGTAGCCCTCAGAATGAAAGATTTCTATTTAACTTGAGCATTAGGGTCACCAAGGGGTCCAATGATATCAAAGGCCCACATCAAAAATGGCCACGGAGTAGAGAGAGGATGGAGAGAAGAAGCCGGAGCGTGGATTTTATCTACATGAAGCTAGCATTGAAGACACCTGCGGACATAGGTGAAATAGTCTTCTCCTAGGGTTGGCTAGTAATAGCCCTGCCTAAGAATCTTCTTCACCAACGCTTGCCCATTAACATGCCCTCCACACTCACTGGAGTGAGCGACTTCTACTACCTTCCAAGCCTCATCGTCATCCAAACACCTCATTAGAACTCCATTGAGAGCCCACCTATATAACTCTCCAGCAACAATCGTATATCTGGAGGCGGCTCTTCTAATGGCCTTGAGCTGCTCAACGTTCACCGTCTCGGGGAAGGAACCATCCCTACAATACTGCTCAATCTCATAATACTACGACAATTGTTCTCCTTCTATGATCTCCTCGAGCTCAGTTAATGAAACTTCTTTCACATCTTCCCTCTCCGCCTTCCTTTCTACAGACTTTCTAAGGTTGTCGAACCAGGGATCCTGAAGGGAAGGAGTGTCTAACCGCTGGACCACAATGGTCTCAGTGGCACGACTGAGGGGGAATGAAAGAGAAGAAGCGTGTGATGCAAGCGCATCGGCCAGAATGTTATGAGAATGAGGAGTATGAATATAGATAAGCTTCCGGAATTGCCTGGCCAAGAGTGTGACCAAATCTTGATAAGGTTTAAGTTTAGGGTCACAGGTGCGGTAAGTTGAAGAACTTGACGCAACACCAATTGAGAGTCTCCTATGATGTTAAGGTATCGCGTGCCCATGAGGTAGGCGTGCTTCAGACCGGTAAGGAGAGCCACGTACTTGGCTATATTATTTGTGGCAGGAAAAGAGAGTTGATAAGTAATAGGGATGGTCACTCCTTCCGGAGTGAGGAGAACGGCGCCGAGCCCACGGCCCTGAGAATTAAGAGCACCATCAAAATGAAGAGACCAAAAAGGAAGATGAGTGATTACAGCCAATTGTTCATCAGAAAATTCATCCTGAATCGAATCAGTGCGGGGGATAGGAGAATGAGCGAGATGTTCAGCAATCGCGTATCCCTTGATCACTTTCTGAACAACGAAGGTGATATCAAATTGGGAAAGAAAGCTCTGCCAGGGAGCTAATCGGCTAGAAAGGATAGGTTTTTCTAACAGGTAACGAATGGGGTCCATTCTAGAGATCAGCTTAACCTCATGGGCAAGAAAATAGTGCTTGAGTTTCTGAGCTACCCACACTAGCGCTGCACAGGTCTTCTCCATGTCAGTAAATTTAGATTCAGTGGGATTAAACAACCTCGAAAGGTAGTATGCTGCCCTTTCCCTTCCTTCATCATCCACCTGAGCCAGAACAGCTCCTAGGGAGTCCTCAATGACAGAAATGTATATGATCAGGGGTTTCCTAGGGACGGGTGGTTGCAGAACCGGGGGATTAGAAAGATAAACCTTAAGATCCTCGTAGGCCTTCTAGCATTGTTCATTCCATTCAAATTTAGCTCCCGCCTTTAACAATTCATAGAATGGGCGGCACCTTTGCGAATGTTGAGATATAAATCTCCTAATGAATTGCAGTTGCCCAATCAAACCTTTGAGCTCAGTGATGTTCTTTGGCGGCGGCATTTCCATAACGGCCTTAGCTTTATTCGGATCAATCTGGATCCCCCGTTTGCTAAATATAAACCCCAGCAATTTCCCTGATGCGACTCCGAACACACATTTCTTTGGATTCATTTTCAATTTGTACTCCCTAGACCTTTGCAACACCTTGGCTAAAATGGCGGGGTGCTCTTCCTTGGACCTCGACTTGACCAGGATATCATCCACGTAAGCTTCTAAGTACACATGCATCATGTCGTGGAAGATAGCCATCATTGCCCTTTGATATGTGGCACCTGCATTCTTTAATCTGAACGGCATAACGACATAGCAATACGTGCCCCAAGGCTTGGTGAAAGAGGTCTTCTCTTGATCTTCAGGAGTAAGACAGATTTGGTTATAACTAGAATATCCATCCATGAACGAGAGGGCCTCATACCCAGCCGTGTTATCTACCAACATGTCGATATGAGGAAGCGGGAAATCATCTTTTGGACATGCCTTGTTTAAGTCCCTGAAATCGATACAAATCTGAATCTTTCCGTCTTTCTTCATGACCGGGACTATGTTCGCCGCCCATTGTGGATATAAAACAACTCTAATAAACTTGGCCTTATGTAATTTGTCAACTTCTTCCTTTATCCTTAAGGCCATTTGTGGGTGGAATCTTCTTGCTTTTGTTTAACGGGTGTTGCCCCTAGTTTAAGGATCAGTCGATGTTCAACCAGCGTGGGGTCAAGACCCGGCATGTCCTCATAGGACCAGGCAAAAGAATCGTTGTACTCCCTCAATACTTTGATTAGCTCCTCTTCAACCGGAGGAGGGAGGTTAGTTGAAATGAGTATGGGCCTGGGATCCTCTTCTGTTCCAAGATTAATTTCTTTAGTGGGTTCATCCACTGCTGAGGACGGTTCATCAAATCTCTTCAAACCTTGTGCATACAAATCGGTAGTGTCATCCACCTCACTTTCCTCATCATCGGTTGGGTCCTTCTCATTAATGATTTCATAGACTCCTAATCCGTCATTGCTCCACACCCCTTCTAATTCCTCATCATCTTCTAAAACAATTACGGTCTCTACAAACTCCGGGCACTTAAGAAGGGCATGGCATCTCTGGGCAAAATCTTGCAAAAACCTATCCGGAATGGATTTAGAATGACGCATCATGGGGTGCGTCGCAGACGTGGATGGGCTGACTAGACTCGAACTAGACTCTACCCCAACTGACTCAACCAACCTAGGAGATTCTGCACACTGTACATCTAACCTAGGAGATAAGAATTCTACTGGGAAAGAAGTAGGGGTCTCGTGCCCCTAGGAAGAGGATGAACTAAAAACAGCGTAATCTTCCATTGAATCCTCCGTTTTAAAATTGGCATTTTTCTTGGAAGTCGGAGGAGATCACGCAACAGGAAGAAGAAGACGGGGGAGGAGAGAGTTGCATGGGAAATAGATCGGGGAAGATGCAATCAAAGAATGGATCAGAGGATGAAAACCACATTTCGTGGAGTTGGGCAGTGGGGGAGGGAGGACTAAACAGAGTTGATAGATCAATGGGTGGGCAGCGCCTACATGAACATGGCACAAACAGAATTTCAGGTGGTCTCTCCGTGAAGTACGGGTCGACCATAATCGGAGGGGAGCAGGGAACAAACCCCAATTGTTGAAACAAGGAGGTAAGATGGGATGGGGACAAAGAGAAGGTAGTGATGGAGCTCCCCACTTCCCGCGGCCTCCAGGATACTGTCTTCATCAGAGAATGCTTCACCAGCTGCATCTCCTTCTTCTTCGGGCGGTCTTCTTCTTCACTGAACAACTTCTTAAAACAGATACAAAAGTCTTCCATGTCACCCACTAGCCCCTTCAGTGGCGGCGGTGGGTCAGAAACATCACGAGCAGCATCAATCTTTACATCAGCACAGGGCGGCGGCTTCTTCAAAGTGCCGGGCTGCAATGGGCCTTTTACAAAATGTTGATAGTAATCCCACATCAGTGGCCCGGAGTCTCCCAAAATAGATAATGCTGAATCTTGGTAGCCAAGGCCTCTGCGGCCCATCTTTCTGCCTTTAGGGACGGGCTTAGTCCGCCCCTGCAATTGTGCACCAAGGCCCAGGCCTGGCTGATAGCCTAACTTTAGAATCATATGCCACCATTTCGAATATCTAATCTTGGACTTAATCTTCACGTTTACTGGCGTAGTGGCGGGCTTACGTGACGCATATGCCCATGAATAATTTAAGTCTATCACTGAAAGAACTGGCCTGTTACTCGGCCACAGAGTAGGGAGAATCTTGTCTGTGATTGCATTGACTGACTGGACCATGGAGATACTTTTCACCTTAACCACCCGACCTTGGAATGGGAACTTCAGGCATTGGTGGGTAGTTGAAGGTACAACATTTAGACTGTCTATCCATGGATGACCCAGAATAGCTTTGAACATCAGGTCTATGTCCAACACGTAGAACTCCACATCCATCACCAAAGGCCCTAGCTCGGCCTGGACTGTCACGACCCTGTGGCACGCTCGTCTGGAGTTGTCATATGCTACAATTATGGTCGGTGTTGGCCTAAGCATGTGTTCGGATATATTGCAGGCACGTAGTGTACTCAGCGGACACACATTTATCGATGCTCCCGTGTCCACTAGGGCAGACTCAACATCCACTTTGTTTAAAGAAATGGTAATGCAGAGTGGCATCTGCCGTGCCTCTGGGGGTGCCAACTCTGACTCGGAGAATGAAATGGAAGGCCCCCTGGCAATAGTCGCCAACACCGAGGGCAAGCTGTCTACTGCCACATCCTCGCTAACCATAACCTTATGTAGAAAAGCCCTGAGGGCGTCCTGGTGTAGCGTGGATCTTTTGATCAACTCCAAAACTGATATCTTGGCCGGCATCCGGTCCAAGTGTTATAGTAGGTCATATTTCGTGCCTGGCACGGGGTCTATTGCTTCCGCTTCAGCTGTAGAGAAGGGAACTTGGGGGTTGGGTGCAGACGCACCAGAGGAAGGGTAAACTCTATGAAATGGACGCCCGCTTCGAAGGGCGCATTGTCATGTTGGCACGGCTATAGGTGGGCCCCCGCTCGGCCCAGTGGGGTAGGTGGAAGGGATAGAAATGGGAGTGAGGATGACGGGGGTTGGCCTTACGGGCCTTGGTGGAGGGGTAACGGGTGAAGGGTTAAGTGGAGGGGTGATGATGGAGGGTATGGCGGGTTATGGCAGAAGGACTGGTGGAATGGTAGGGAATGTAGCGGGTGAAAAAGGTGGTCGGGAAGGGATAGTGGGTGGAACGGTGTGAAGGCGGTGGGTCGGAGAATGGATGGGACAAGAGGAGCGGGGGAATTGGTATGGTGGAAGGCCAGAAGGTGAGCGGGGGTCTCATCATCAAAGGACCACCCACCGTTAGGGGCTGGGCGGTGGACTGCGTTCACCTGAGCCGGTGCCAGCGGCTGTTGTTGTTGTTGCTACTGAGGAGCGGGCGGATGTACTGGCATGGGATTCTGATGAATCCCGAGGTCTTGCTATTGTTGTTGCTGCTGCAGTGGTTGTTGTTGTTGTTGGAGGGGTTACTGGAACTGCTGCTGCTGGGGTGCCGCCTGCTGCGGCCTGGCTTGTCTTCTTCTCTCTTTAATATCTTCAATGATTTTGTGTATTTGGGCCCAATCAATCCTCTGGCCCTCATGCAGATCATACACCAAATCTCTAAACTGGAAGCATCTCTCTATCGTGTGCTTGGGCTGCCGATGGTAGATGCAATACCTTGACTGATCGACGGCCGAATTCCAATTCTGACGTTCCGATGGCAGTTGGATGTCACCAATGTACATTAGAGCTGAAAAAATGTCGGGGAGGGTTTCTGGAAGGGGAGGATAGTTGACCCTCTTGGGTCCCGACCGAGCAGGCCCATAACTAGCGGGAGGAGGAACGTTGTGGTACTAGGGTGGCTGTTGAGGCTGTGGTGGCGGAGGTGGTTGTTGTGGGTGCTGTGGAGCTGGGAAAGTGGGTCGGGGATCTTGCGGAGCGGGGAACTTGGGGTTGTGTGGGGGTTGCTAGAAATGGGGTGAAGCGGGCTGGTTAGGGAATTGAACTGCCTGGACCTGCTCGTTGACTTTAACTCCCTCAGTAACTGGGCCCTGGGATTTGCGGGTGGTCTTGGATTTCTGGGCCTCGAGCAAGGAATGGATGTGGGAGTCTTTAAACTAGGTCTGGATAAACCGGGCCTGACTGTACAACTGGTGCATGTTAGAAATGTCATTCATTGCCAAAATATTACGGAACGTTGGAGTAGCATTAGAAATCAGCAACTTTACTTTTTCTTTCTCCAAGATCTGCCCGGGCACACGCAAGGCCATATGCCTCCATCTATCGGCATATGCCGCAAAGTCTTCATCCGACTTCATCTTTTCTGCAACCAGGTCGGTGAAAGAATATTCGGGACCGACCCGATCCTGGAATCTCTGAATGAACTTCTCATTGACGGTCTTAAAACTTTCGGTCTCCTCCAAAGGTAATGTATAGAACCACTCCAGGGTGACCCCGTCCAAGGATCGGCAGAACAAGTACGCCATCAGGCGGTCGTCATGCTGAAACTACGCCGATTCATAGAGAAACTCCCTGACACAAATAAACGGGTTGCCATTCCCGTCATACTTCCGATACATGGGGAGCTCAGAATGAGGAGGAAAATGAATGTCTTTGAAGTTAGGAATGGGGACATCAGCTAATGATTACCGGCCAACCCGCTTGTGGAGGAGGTCAATCTGCTGCTGCATGGCATCCCATTTGTCAAGAAGTTCCCGTTCCCGGGAAGGAGGAGATATAACAGGAAGGATGGAACCGGAGTACTAAGCCGAAGGGTACACTAACTGAGAGGGGAGCCCATAAGATGGATAATGGGCCAAGGAAGGGCCCATATCTGCGTGAGCCAACTGGGTGGCCTCTGATTGCAGACGGACGAAATCAGCCAGGGCCACGAGGGCCTACGATGTTGGAGGGAACGTGGTGTAAGGATCAGCATAAGAAACGGAGGGGATCTGGGTCTTCCCCTTATCAAGTGATTGGTGGGTCAAGGTAGAAGCCTGGCCCGCTTCCATGTTGAAGAATCGAAGAGCCTGAGGATGGATGGGAGTAAGATTGATGGGAGCTGCAGAGGTGGCCCCTAATCTAACAATCGGGGGTGTAGAAGTGACGGCAGCAGTCGTGCCAGAAGAGAGTACTGAAGGCGGGACATCTGCCCCTTGCAAGGCCTGTTTCAGCAGGTGGAGTTCAGTAAGATCCAGCTGGGCCATCATATGGAGAACCTGACTGGCCGAGCCGCGAGTGGATGGATCTGAGAGGGAGGGTTGAGCACCCTCAGCAACAATGGTCGGGAGAGAAGGGGCAGTCCCTTCTCTCCCTTGCACATGAGCGACCCTAGGTGGGTCCTCCAGAAGTCCCTGAGGGAGAGAATCCTCAGGGGGATGGGAGAAGTTGTAAGATGACATAATTGGCGGTGAATCGAACAAGGGGTTGAAATAAGAATGGGAAGGCGAACCACCCTGAGGAGACAACCCTGAGGGTGTGAGATAGCTCCACATACACTGATGACAATGGGGGAGGAGTAAGCAATCAACCCTAAGCAAAGAGCTAAAACAAACAACCCAAATGAGATGCACACATTGGAGGGGAGAGATGAGAAGAGAATCAACCAGTTAATGCAACCAAGTTTCAAATGGTGCGCGCAAGATTTTATAAAATATTCCCTTTTGGACCTTAGTGAATTAGTTAAGATTTAAGTTCACTTCACTAGAAGGTACCTAGCCAAGGTAGGGAGTGGGCAACTGGCTGACACTAGAGGGCTCTCTCTCTCTCTCTCTGATGCAAACCCTAGACTGGGGGTGGTGCGGTACAACCTGCCCGACATCCATGTGGGAATCCACGGCTCACGGGGGCTTACGGAGGTCCTTAGCAAGGTCCCCTAGTCGGCTCCAAGGAGTATGGAGACGAGAGGAAACCTTACCTCGTTAGGAATGCAACTACTAATGAGAGTGTGTATGAACCTATGTGCACCGGAGTGCATGCAAGAGTCTAGCCTAGAAACTAGCAAGCAATAATCAAGCAAATATGAGGAAATGAGATGAACACAATAATGGAATAGTATAATAATAATAGGGGGAGATCAAACAGCACCAAATGGGTATGTGATGATATAAATCAATGATCAGAATGTAGCATCGGGTGCACTGTAGCAGTAAAAGGACAGTCTGATGGAGACCGCCCAGTGTTTCACATGGTCTAGACTAGACCGTTCAGGGAGAAAAGAAACGGTCTGGGGTGGACCGTGCAGGAGCAGGGAGTAACACCGAAAATAATGAAAATACACGAAATGCTGAAATGACTGGAGAATGAGACTCCAAAGCGTACCTGGATGGGTCGGCCCTTCGACAGACTGCCCAAAGTCTGGGACGGACCTGAAACAACCGCCGAACAGCAACAGAAGTCACAGATGTAAAAACTGCAACGTACCTGGGCCAACAATGGTGAACGGTCTGTATCGGACCGCAGGAGGTTGTGAACGGTCGGAGAGCTGGCCCGACAGCAACTTTGTGATGATCACGGGACGGCCAATATCCAACCGTTCAAAACTAAGAGTGGCTAACAGAAGACCATGTAAACCCCAGAGGATAGAAACATGAGATGGGCCAACGAACAATCTGTAATACTCAAAGAAGGAGACTAACAAAATGCACAAATAGGTCAGTAAAACACTAACACGATGGGCACTAGGGGTCCCATCGTGATAGCCAAAAAAGAGGGTGTTGACATGTTTTTCCTTCTCTTCCCCTTTTGATTACTCTCCAACCCCTTCTTTACTATGCTAATGTAAAGACTAAATCGATGTGTAAATAACAGGGGGAAGGATGTGGAATGTGTGTGATCGCCACCAAGGTGCCGAATGTAAGCAAGTACACCATACCTTGGAAAGAAAGGGGAGACACTCGCCTAGAATAGCACTGCAGCAATGCGCGGTTCCTGATGAACTGCCCTTATGATGTGCGGTCGCTCGACAGACCGCCCGGCAGCGCTGGGACGAACGCGGGATGAAGAACAGTCGGATGATAGATCGGTTCGGTATCTGCCGCTGAATAGAACAGGATGGTCAATTGACGGTAGCCCTGTCTCTCGAACGGACAGTTGAAGACTGCGCTGTACCACCAACTTCCAAGAGGTGGGATCTCGACCTCCACCCTTCCCGGCCAGCCAGGAGGAGTGGGCCTCGTGTTAGGACGCTGCTGACCTGTAAAACAAAGTGTAGACCACAAAAAAGAGACCCAATATTAGAACTAGAACGTGTAGTAAATGCCGAAAGAGAAAGAAATGAACATGACCGAATAAAGTGGGGGATACTTGGAGGTTTTTAAACCCCTAGGGGCACCAAAACATAGAAGGATGTATGTAATGTGACGAGAGAATAAAGAAAAGCAGATGGAAGAAAAGAGAATGATGCATGCAATGAGAGAACAAATGGGGGCTAGTGAACTAATGACTCAAACGAATGGTGTACTCCCTGAACTGGAGGCCTATGCGGACGTAGAAGGCCTCCCTCCCTGTCCTGGGTCGCTCAACAATCTGGCAGAGCTTTGTCGTGACCTTGAAATCTCCCCCCCTTTTCAAAGATTGCGATTAGGGTCTATTTATAGAGCCTAAGAAGCCAGCCCCGAAACTAGGGTTTCCAATGAATATTCGCTCGAGATATCAAAAGAAAATCTATAGACAATGCAATTATCTTCCAGATCGACCATACGACCCACTAGTGTCATAAATTAAAACTCATTCAAATTTCAGTTCTGTCATGTGCAGTCTAGATCCGACCCACTAGTGTCATAAATTCCGTTTCCCCTATTAAACCTCCACTAGAAAATCTAGAAAAATACTCACGTCTTCCCTTCTTATCCCTCTCCAACTTTCATGAAGAGGTCAACCTCCAGATCTGAGGTTTAAGCCACGGTCAACGTCTGTTCTCAGGAAAATCCATTTCTATCCTGAGTTTTCTGAGTCTGTCAGTCAGTCTGTTTATAAATCCACCACGAAAAATCCAGAGCCGTGAAAATTCCTACCATAGTCCTTGGTTGAAGTATTTCAAATCAACTTTCCAACGGCGCCAGTCTCGCATCGATCCGACGTCGGGATTGATCGCAGCAGTAGTTCTCGCCGGGTCGCACGGTGTAAAAATAGAACTTCAGATCCGTGGGTAGCAAGGTCAACAAGTGAAGACCGGAGCCGACTCGCCTTCCCCAAGGTGAACCAGCGTGCCGCCGTCCCAGGGAGCGCCTCTCCAGGAGCCAACGTCACAGCGGTACACTCCGGGCCCACTCGCACCTGTCGACCAGCACATGGGCCCCACGTTAGTGAGTACGCGTGCCACCGAAGCTACATCAAAACGCAGCCCGTCAACCTAAGATCGGTCCTCCCGGGCCCACATTGTAGCCCTTTACCTCCCTACGTGGAGTTGGCAGCAAAATTAACTTCTATAATTATTGTAATATTTTGTTATCGGGAGTTACCGTACTTGGCCAGGGTCGTCTTCCCCACGCCTGGAGCATGGAGGTATCGTATTCGCTCCCCACTCGGAATTTTACTTTACTCATATATTTTCTTATGCCGCTGCTAGAAAGCATGTGATAGGTTAATTTAGCTCGATATCTATTTTATCACCGCTGCGAGAGACAGAGCGAGACCCATCCCGAGACTCGATCCGAGCACGGAAGAGCCGACTACCCGACTCATTACCGGTTTCTCAACCGCGCACGGTCCCACGCATCCCTCGCTAGGGACACCCGCGAGCTAGAGTCCTAGGGCGCGTGTCCGTCCCGCATCAAGGGGGAGGCTAAACAGAAAGGAGGGAGCTTAAAGAGCTCCCCCTCTTGATTAGGATGGCGAGATCAGGTCAGGGACAGGAAGGCGACATGCTCCCGCATGTCGAACCCTCTCCCAAACTGACCCCCAGCTGTCGAACCCTCTTCCAAACTGGAATAGCAGTAGCTCCCCTCCTACTGCCATCTACATCATCATCTTCTGAAGCGCTCTCCATGCTCCGCTGAGATCGACAGCACAACGCTTCACGGAAAAGGAAGAAGGAGAAACCGTCTGCGATGGCCTTAACCGATGGAAGAAGGAGGAGACGCCCCTCGGACCTTTTATAGGCTGAAGGGGGAGCTGATCGCCTTAAATGACTCTCCCCTTAAAAACACACTAAAGGAGTCTTCCCTAAACCAGTTACCTCATTTCCCAACATCCCCCCAGCGGGACGCACGAAGCGGCAAGTCATTTACGGCGGCATGGAAAAGTGGAAAGGTGCCAGTGCCATATCAACTATTTGACAGATTGGCACGGGCGATATCCACAGAGAAAATCGGCGCCTTCCCCAAACGACTATGGATACGGTAGTCAAATCACGCCAAAACCGGTAAGGAACAATCAAATCAATACTTAATATTGCCACCGCTATATTTTCCCAAAAAGTCTTACACATCTACAGGAAAAAAAAGGAAAGACAGAGCTTATACATCAGGCCTCGGGCCCATCTCCAAGCTCGGTAGACAAGGCCCCCTCAGCATCAGACGATCTGCCCCTAGTATTCTCGGTGACGGCCGACCCAGGTACTGACCCCACCTGTGTGGGAACTATCTCGGTCACGTGCCCTCCTGAGGCTGCTGGAGCCAGTGATTGCTCGGGTGAGGTCGAGGCCGATCGACCCTCCTCTTCGCTCGACGTATAATGGGAAGAGTCGGTCGAACCCCAATCCTAGTCATAGCGTTGCCCGGAAGGAAAAATGAGCCCGGACGCTTGGGCCTCCGCCTCTATGATGGCCCGATCAAGGCCCTGGGAGAAGCCCTTCCAAAGGCCCCGACGGAAGCCCGACTCATAGTAAGGGAAGGCAGCCTGAAGAAGAGTAGCGTGGTAAGCCTCTGAGCATCTATGTTGCTCGAGAGCTTCTAGCCCCGCCCGCTCCGCCTTCCTCTCGAGCTCGGCTATCCTCTGATCTGACTCAGACAGCCTTCTCTAGGCCTCGGTCCGCGCATCCTCGGCCCCCGGGCTTGGCCTTCGAGCCCCTCTCGCTCGGCCTTCCATTGATCATCGCGCTCAACTTGAATCCTACGTTCCGCATCCAGGAGCTCATTCTTCCGATCGACCATACGACGGCCCTGGGCCAGCTGCTCCGTCAACGACCGAGCCTCCGCCTGGCTCGACTGCACTTGTGCCCGGAGCGGGGCCACCTCCCGACGAAGCTCCTCGAGATCAAGGGCCAAACGCTCGACCTTTAGATCAAGCGCACCACGGGCCCATGAAAGAGTCTCCCGCTCCGACTCCACCTGAGCATACGCGCCCACTGCCTCAGCTCTAAGCTGGACCAAGACTAGGCCACCTTCCATAAGTTGCTCGAAAAGCGTGGAGGGGGGACCCCTCTGGACTTTCTCTCGCACGACTCCTGAAGCTATAGAGTGGCACCTTCGATACAGAGAGGCCCGGACGCTAAAGGCACTGGTCGAGGGAAGGGAAGTCCTCTCCGGAGCGACTGGGATCGGGGCACCTCCCCCGAGTGATCCAGTCTCGGGGGCCCCACCGGTTGGCTCGGGATGAGCGGCCCCGCCACATACCTCCCCGGCCTCGGTCGGATGTGATCGAGTCACTTCAGCATGCGACCCTCTAGCCTCGACCGGCTCAGACAGGGCTCCTCCGTATGGCACCCCCTCTGCTTCGCTCGGCGTCCTGACATCGGCCGTGACCGCTTCATTGTTGGCCCCTTCTTGCTCTGTAGAGGATAGAGCCGACAGGGAAACCTCTTCTGCCGGACGGGCGACCTCCGCCTTCCTTGCCCGTTTTCTCTCGATAGATTGAGCCTACATCGAAGACCTCAGTAGCTTTGCCATGGGATCCTTGCGCTTGACCCCCTGGCATTCAGAAGCGTCATCTCGGGCGACCCGCTTGCCCTTATCTCGGGCACGGGAGGAGCCCTCCGAAGCTTGGAGATCGCTCAGAGCCGGCGTATCATCCTCGTTGATGATCCCAAACTCGGTTGGCGGTGCCTCATCCTCAATCGCTCGCCTCTGGTCTGAAGAAGAGCAAATTAAAAGAAGAAAGTCACTTACTCGACAAGAAAGAGAACAAGTCCCTGAGATCCTTACCTGTCGGCAGCAGTGCTCGAGAAAGGTACTCCTCGATGTTCGACGAGGTCACCAGCTCAACAGTCGGCCGGCGACTCTGCAGAAGGATGGCATTATCTCTCTCCACCTCCAGGGAGACCTCTATTTGCTTCGGAGGAATGCTCGGGTAATAGTTGGGTGCCGTCGGGAAATTCCAGACCACACCGACCGTCGACGCACCCACCCAGAAATATTGGGTCTTCCACCCCTTATGAGATGAGTCCTTCACGGAAAGGGACACGCAACTCCTATTCCGCTTCACCTAGATGAAGAAGAAGCCCTTCCACGCATGAAGATTATCCTTCAGCTCGAAAAAATAATGGAAGAGGTCCAACGAGGTCCTCACCCCGCACTGGCCACAAAGGAAAATGAAGGAGAAGATAAAGGTATAAGAATTAGAGACCAGCTGGACGGAAGCCAGCCGATAGAACATAAGCAAGTCGGCGACAAAGGAATGGAGGGGATGGCGAAAGCCACACTTCCAGGCCAAGAGGAAGCAACAGAAGAGGCCAGAACGAGTGGCCAGGCTAGACTCATGAGGCTCAGGCGTGAAAAACTGGAATCACCATGGCAGCCCATACTGGTTCTCCAGTCGTTTCACCTCAACCTCCCCCAACTCGCTGCGGAGAGGCTCCGACTGTACCAAGAAAACCCTTGGGGTCTGTTCTTTCTGGCGCCCCTTGGCCTCAAGACTTTGGTCCACCATTAAACAAATGGAGGAATTGGAAGAAGAAGGGGAAAGCTCTAGGCCAGAGGACTCCAGAGGGGAAAGAAGCTAACGAATCGCCGCCGCGAAAAAATCTTCTTGCTCCGCAAAGGCCGCTACGATTCTCTGCTCCTCCGAACTACTCACACGACGCCTGAGCCCCCCTATATAAATGCAAAAGAAAGCAAAACCCTAAACCCCCGGAGATAAAGGGACACAAACAATGTGCAATGCCTAAAACACCTAGCCGGAGGCGGCACGGCGATCCGATCTCCCAAGGAGGGGCCTTCTTTTATTCATCATGACGGGCATATTTTCAAGGCAAGCCGCATCATATGGCCCCTTCCAGAGAGAGATCTCCACCCAACTAGAGCCACAAAAAGTCCAGCCCAAAATGCTACTTGACCGAGCCTAATCTTGGCTCGGGAGTAGGAGGGGGACAAGTGGAGAGGGGAAATCTAGCCGCCCATACGGAGAGGCCAAATGAGGTCTGACCCGACCCAACGAGGCCCAGCTCCTTGAAGTGGTAGCCCCTGGGCCCACTCAATATAAGCCCAATAACTCACTCGGAACAAGGGCTTCCTAGGCGGCCTTCGGGTTGGGAAGTCTGAGCATCAGTTGATCGGGAGAGCTCCTCCGGAGCCCCATATTCCTTGCCCAAACCGTTCACTTATCCCTCGGGAGGCACCTCATGGGTGAGCACCATATGCTTGGGCCAACTGATGGAAGCTTATCTGTGCAGCCGTTATGCGTCCCATAAAAAGCTGGGAGTTCAAGGGGATAGGGGAAACCAAGAGTCCGTATGCTATAAAGAGCCCGCAAGGAGGACGTAACCCCCCCGAATCTCCTCAGCTTATAGGGATCATGCACTCAACGAGTCATTATTTAAGCCTGAAGAGCCCTATTGTGCGGAGGTAAGCCAAAAAAATCCTTAGCATGAACCAGTTCACCTTTCAATGGTGAGGGATTTCGCGCTCCCATCTTCCTCCTAACTCCTCCCTTTGCACTTGTGCTCTACTACACTTGCTGACTTGAGCATCGGAGGGTTTTCCCCGGGGATCCATCCCTGGGCACCCCTGACCTATTTCCCCTCTTGCAATTCATACTTCAAGGCTATGTGGTTATCCTCTTCCCCACTCAGGAGTAAAGGTATATGCCAATGCAAGGATAGCTTTAAGCCGGTCTTAGACAGAAGGTCTAAGTCATTGGGTTTTAGCGGTTGATCTCGACGTAAAGTCGAGCACCAACCTTGATGAAATCATTGGCATTGGGTATATGCCAATGCAAGGATAGCTTTTAGCCGATCTTAGACGGATGGTCTAAGCCATTGGGTTTCAGTGGCTGATCTCAACGGGAAGTCAAGAATCAACCTCGGAAGGGAATTGTTTAAGCCAGCTCTAGACGTAAGGATTAGACCGTTGGGTTTTAGCGGCTGATCGTGGCGTAAAGTCGAGCACAAACCTTGATGAAATCATTGGCATTAGGTATATGTCAATGCAAGGATAGCTTTAAGCCAGTCTTAGACGTAAGGTCTAGACTGTTAGGTTTCAACGGCTGATCTCAACGGGAAGTCGAGCATCAACCATGGAAGGAAATTATTTAAGCCGGTCTGTGACGTAAGGTCTAGACCGTTGGGTTTTAGCGGCTGATCCCGACGTAAAGTCGAGCATCGACCTTGGAAAGAAATTATTTTAAGCCGGCCCTAGACATAAAGTCTATACCGTTGGGTTTTTTGTGAAAGATTTCGACGCAAAGTCAAGCATCAACCTTGATGAAATCATTGGCATTGGGTATATGCCAACATAAGGATAGCTTTAAGCTGGTCTTAGACGTAAGGTCTAGACTGTTGGGTTTCAGCGGCTGATCTCGACGGGAAGTCGAGCATCAACCTTGGAAGGAAATTGTTAAAGTTGGTCCTAGACATAAGGTCTAGACCGTTGGGTTTTAGTGGCTGATCCCAACGTAAAGTCGAGCACCAACCTTGATGAAATCATTGGCATTGGGTATATGCCAACGCAAGGATAGCTTTAAGCCGGTCTTAGACGGAAGGTCTAAGCCGTTGGGTTTTAGCGATTGGCCCCGACCGGAAGTCAAGCACCAGCCTTGAGGCGAAATCATTGGCATTGGGTATATGCCAACACAAGGATAGCGTTTAAGCCGGTCTTAGACGGAAGGTCTAAGCTGTTGGGTTTTAGCGGCTGATCTCAACGTAAAGTCGAGCACCAAACTTGAAGAAATCATTGGCATTGGGTATATGCCAACGCAAGGATAGCTTTAAGCCGGTCTTAGACGTAAGGTCTAGATCGTTGGGTTTTAGCGGTTGATCTTGCTGTAAAATCGAGCATCAACCTTGATGACATCATCGACATTGGGTTTATGCGAATGCAAGGATAGCTTTAAGCCGGTCTTAGACAGAAGGTCTAAGCCGTTGGGTTTTAGCGGCTAATCTCGACAGGAAGTCGAGCATCAACCTTGGAAGGAAATTTTTTAAGCCAGCCCTAGACATAAGGTCTAGACCGTTGGGTTTCAGCGACTGATCCCGATGGGAGATCGAGCATCAACCTTGGAAGGAAATTATTTAAGCTGGCCCTAGACGTAAGGTCTAGACCGTTGGGTTTCAGCGGCTGATCCCGACCGAAAATCGAGCATCAACCTTGAAAAGAAATTATTTTACGCCGACACTAGACGTAAGGTCTAGGACGTTGGGTTTTAGCGGCTAGCCCCGACAAGAAGTAGAGCGCCAACCTGGATGAAAATGATTGGCATTGGGTATAAGCCAACGCAAGGATAGCGTTTAAGCCAGCCTTAGACGGAAGGTCTAAGCCATTGGGTTTTAGCGGTTGGCTCTGACGGGAAGTCAAGCACTAGCCTTGAGGTGAAATCATTGGCATTGGGTATATGCCAACGCAAGGATAGCGTTTAAGCCGATCTTAGACGGAAGGTCTAAGCAGTTGAGTTTTAGCAGTTTTAGCGGTTGGCCCCGACGGGAAGTCAAGCACCAGCCTTGAGGTGAAATCATTGGCATTAGGTATATGCCAATGCAAGTATAGCTTTAAGCTGATCTTAAACGTAAGGTCTAGACCGTTGGGTTTTAGCGGCTGATCTCGACGGGAAGTCGAGCATCAACCTTGGAAAGGAATTTTTTAAGCCGGCTCTAGACGTAAGGTCTAGACTATTGAGTTTTAGCGGCTGATCCCGGCGTAAAGTCGAGCACCAACCTTGATGAAATCATTGGCATTGGGTATATCCCAATACAAGGATAGCTTTAAGGAAATCTTAGACGGAAGGTCTAAGCCATTGGGTTTCAGCAGTTGACCCCGACGGGAAGTCAAGCACCAGCCTTGAGGTGGAATCATTAGCATTGGGTATATGCCAATGCAAGGATAGCTTTAAGCCGGTCTTAGACGGAAAGACTAAGCTGTTGGGTTTTAGCGGCTGATCTCGACGTAAAGTTGGGCACCAACCTTGATGAAATCATTGGCATTGGGCATATACCTACGTAAGGATAGCTTTTAGCCGGTGTTAGACGGATGGTCTAAGCCGTTGGGTTTCAGCGGTTGATCTTGACGGGAAGTCAAGCATCAACCTTAGAAGGGAATTGTTTAAGCTGGCTCTGGACGTAAGGTCTAGACCGTTGGGTTTTAGTGGCTGATCCCGACGTAAAGTCTAGCATAAAGCTTGATGAAATCATTGGCATTGGGTATATGCCAATGCAAGGATAGCTTTAAGCCAGTCTTAGACGTAAGGTCTAGACCGTTAGGTTTCAATGGCTGATCTCGACGGGAAATCGTGCATCAACCTTGGAAGGAAATTGTTTAAGCCGGTCCTAGACGTAAGATCTAGACCATTGGGTTTTAGCAACTAATCCCAGCATAAAGTTGAGCATCGACCTTGGAAAGAAATTATTTTAAGCTGACCCTAGACGTAAGGTCTAGACCGTTGGGTATTTTGTGGCTGATCCCGACGCAAAGTCGAGCACCAACCTTGATGAAATCGTTGGCATTAGGTATATGCCAATGCAAGGATAGCTTTAAGCCAGTCTTAGATGTAAGGTCCAGACTGTTGGGTTTCAGCGACTGATCTCGACGGGAAGTCGAGCATCAACCTAGGAAGGAAATTGTTTAAGTCGGTCCTAGACGTAAGGTCTAGACCATTGGGTTTTAGCGACTGATCCCAACGTAAAGTCGAGCACCAACCTTGATGAAATCATTGGCATTGGGTATATGCCAACGAAAGGATAGCTTTAAGTCTATCTTAGACGGAAGGTTTAAGCCGTTGGGTTTTAGCGGTTGGCCCTGGCGGGAAGTCAAGCACCAGCCTTGAGGTGTAATCATTGGCATTGGGTATATGCCAACGCGAGGATAGCGTTTAAGCCGGTCTTAGACGGAAGGTCTAAGCTGTTGGGTTTTAGCGGTTGGCCTTGACGGGAAGTCAAGCACCAGCCTTGAGATGAAATCATTGGCATTGGGTATATGCCAATGTAAGGATAGCTTTAAGCCGATCTTAGACGTAAAGTCTAAGCCATGGGTTTTAGCGGCTGATCTCGACGTAAAGTCGAGCACCAACCTTGATGAAATCATTGGCATTGGATATATGCCAACGCAAGTGTAACGCCCAGAAATTTTGGAATAAGAAATAAAACTATACATAATGATAAATACATACTCTTATAAGTATATAATGTTTAATAAATAAAATTTATTCAAATAAATAAATGGTAAAGTGATATTCCTATAGGGTTGCTCAGATCGAAACTGCCTCTGATACCTAGGACAAGGACTAATAAAAGTTAAACAAATTATGAGGAATAAAATCCCTATATACATACAAATTATTAATGGGTATATGAGGATAGTAAATAACAAATATGTTTATATATATAATACAATATAAACAAATATAATACAACGTAAATAATCAAGGCCAGACTCGGTACACGACCCCCGACATCCTAATGACCTTACCCTTATATTATAATAAATTCAAGAATAACATGTTATTTTTAAGTAAGGCATTTAATGCATAATACCATTTTATTAAGAATCAATAAATCTCGAAGAAAACATCAATTTATATTTTTTAGTAATTTAGCAAATTTAATATTCCACATTTATTACATTATAAAGGGAGGATATATATATATATATATATATATATATATAAATACGTGTAGACATGGGAGGAACGTATAGACTTGGGAGGAATGTATAGACATGGGGGAATGTATAGACCTTGCATTGTGTAGACTTAGATGCTTAGGCTTGTGGAGTGTATAGACTTGGATTAGATGGATGTATAGACTTTGGACTGATGTACAGACTTTATGGATGAAGGAATGTGCAGACTTAGAACGTATGGACTTAGAATGTATGGACTTAGAGCTTGGATTTGTGAGTATATAGACTCTATGGAATGTGTGGACTTGTGAGTGTATAGACTCAGGGAATGTGTGGACTTGTGAGTGTATAGACTTCAGGAATGTATAGACTTTGGATGAGGGAATGAATGTATAGACTTGAATGAATGAATGTGTGAACTTGAGGAAGTAGAATGTATAGACTTCAGGAATGTATAGACTTCAGGAATGCAAAGACTTTGACAATGTATAGACTTGTGTAATGGAATGTATGGACTTGAATGGATGTATGGACTAAGGGAACGCAATGTACAGACTTAGAAAATATATAGACATGGGCTATGTATAGACTTGGAACGTGAGATGCTTGGAGAGTGTATAGACTTGTGTGATGGAATGTATAGACTTGGAGATGTATGGATTTGTGCATTATATAGTTATAGAAATAACAGGGATATATATACACTATTAATCTTTTGAAGGGCAAGTGAAAATGCAAAAAATGAAATGACGCCAACGTATGCATGCGTCAATTACATAAGAAACGACTTAAGCTAAATCGTTATTTTATTATAAAATGAATAGTGCCGATTTTCGACTAAAGAATTTTGGAAAAATAATTATATGGAAAAATAGAGAAAAATGGAAAATTAATACCCTTAAAATTTTCCATCTAGATCACATCTAGAAAAAAAGATAAAAATTCAGAAAAAAAAGACAAAAGTGAATAGCGTCCAACCATTTAGGCGTCATTTTAGAAAGAAACGACGTTTGGCATGTCGTTAATTCTTTTATGAATGAATAGTGTGAGTGAATAGTGCCACTTTTGATTTAAATGAATTTTTAAAAACTAATTACATGGAAAAATCAATAAAAATGGAAAACTATTACCTATAAAATTTCATAACTAAACCTAATCAAATAAAAAAGATAAAAATCCTCAAATATTGTAACCAGTACAAGTTAACGTGAAATCGTGACTAGCGCCCGACGGAAGGGCGTTATTTCTTTAAAAACGACGAGATGCAAGGCGTCAATTTAAAATTAACGACCTAGCCTAAGGCGTTAATTACATTTGAGTTCCGTTCGACCTGAGGGACTATCTAGGGTAAGTTTTAGGATTAGTATGGGTTGATAGATCATGGAAAGGACTCTATCAGGGAAATATTACTTTTAATCGAACTCCAACTCTATAAGGGATTCCTGAAACCCTATAAATACCCTTCTAATCGACCCCTGTTCGCTATTTTCGCGATCTAACCTTGCTGCTGTCGTGCGTGAAGAACCGGTTGTTCTTCCTCTTTTACTTTCAGTTGGGAAGCATGAAGAATGCTAATGCTTCTTCCTTTTTCTTCTTCTGAAGGTTGCCTGCATCGAACCAGCTGAAGAACGTGGGTTCTTCATCATATTTCCTCTTCTTTTCTGTTATATGAAGAATAATGTTCTTCCTTGCCTCGGGTTAAGAATATGAATAATATTGATGTCTTCATCTTCTTCTTCTTCCTTTTTCTGTAGGTTGTCAAACCCTCGTAGGGATTTCATCAACGTCCTCTTCTCCTGATTCACCGTGAAACTGTTAGATTATACATCACCCTATTTTTTTCAAGGGCTGTTGGTGCTCTCTCTTCAAGTCCTTCATCACCTCCACGTACCATCAACCAAGAACACAGTCAGGTAGGTTTTCTCAAGGATTGTAGCCCAAAGCAACTTATGAAATCATATTAATAACATATATTCATCCATGCATATAGTTTTATTGTGGTTTCAAATGTTTTCTATGAAATTTTAAAGAAACGCCCTTGACTAGGGCGCTAATTTAAAAGAAGCGACCCACACGAGGGCGCTAATTGTAGTTTTGACGCCCTGCCTAGGAGTCGTCAATTTCACCTAATTGTTAATTAACCGTGTTTAAAATTTAATATCTATGAAACTAGAATCTAATATGATGCATGATCATACTTGTTGAATCCTGCTATTTTTCTTGTCCTAACTCTGTAATTTGTTTTCCTAAAATTTTATTATCTAGAAACTCTACTGTTCATATGAAAATTTGATAAATCCTGAAATAATGACCTCCTGTAAGTCGTCTCTTATAAAAGTGACGCCCTGAACTAGGGCGCAAATTTGAAAGTAACGCTCCTGTCCAAGGCGCGTTTTTATTAAATTCCAGAATATATAAATTTCTGCAAAATAGAAATATATAATGGACGACCGCTGTATAAGTCGTCAAATCATAAATAAACGCCCCTGTAGAAGGCGTTAATTTGATAAGCAATGACTTAGATTAAGTCGCTATTTTCCTGTATTACTATTTTCCCTGTTCCTGTTAACCGAGGGTTTGATATATATATATATATATATATATATATATGTATGTATATATGTAAGTATAATATCGGCACTATATTTTCACTCCGTGAATATAGTCCCATGTTTCGTGATGTTTTATCGTTTACCCACTAACTCTCAGTGACATACAAGCTCTCCATTGGACATTCCGTTCCTTTGGACTAGCAAGTTAGTCATTGGGACCTCCGTAAGTCTCCTCGAGCCTTGGATTCCCTCAAGGCCGATTGAGCTGGTTGTACCATAAAAACCTATTACACTATTTTGCCATGTCACTCTATAGAAACATGGTATACCGGCCCTCATGTTATGCTAAGTGGATATCATGAGAATATTCTTAATGGGATGAGGACATCATGCCATTAATATGCTGTTCTTGTGGACCTCAATTCTATACAAAAAGAGTGACCATCTACATATGGGCACTTATTTGTTATGGTACCCGGTTAGGGAACCAATTCCACCCAGTTTATCGACATGTCATGGTTTATATGCTTTGCGTGAATTTTATCGCCAGTATGTCCTTACTCAAGGGCCTTGCCCTTGAACTCCATAAAAATCTTATCTTATCATCCTATTAAAGCTTGTTCTTGAAACTCCTTATTGGCTATAAATTATCGTGGATGTCTAGATCTATCTTTAATGCTGTGCATATAAGGGCCCGATCTGGTCCTGGGAGGAGCACCCAAAAGTACTAGTGCCCATGGGAGTTGTAATGATCACGGTTTCTAGCATTGCAACGAAGTACTTTCTCTCTTGATCTTTGACATTTCACACACTCTCTCTCTTTCTCGCGTGCGTGACTCGACTTGCGTGACTTTACTAGCGTGGCCCGACACGGGCAAAGTACTTGCATGAAATAGCCAATAATCTATAAAGTCTCTCATGAATACCTTTTGTTTAAGACTCACTTGAAAGTTTTGCACGACGTGTTATTCTATTGATTAGTTTTACTTGCTCAGTTATTTCTACATGCATAGCCATATTGCATTTACATGTGAAAAATTGTAATTACTTAAACCCATTGCTAGTTCTTGAGATATAATTCCTACTGAGCGTTCGCTCACCCAGTTCGTTCTAACATTTTTCAGGTAATCAGGCGGCTAGCGAGATCGAGACTCACATGGGCGGGACAAGTGTGCAAGCGAGCTCCGGAAACTAGTGAACCCGAGTCTTTTATCTTTCTTGAGTCTAGCGTGGTGTCTTTTATTTAGTTATCTTGGCTAAGTCTGTTAGAGTGTCATTTTCTTTTCTTCCATTGTGATGTAGCTGAGTCTTCAAGTTTTGAAGTTTGAATTTGTAAGAGACTTATATCTGAAATAAGATTTTTTTTTATTGTTACTCTAAATCATTTGGTCTCATGCCATTGCTCTTGATCATTCACGACTGTTTAACTGCCACGTTCCGAGCAAACGACACGTTCCGCTGCTATCGGTTCGGGGCGTGACAGCGGTGGTATCAGAGCTTCGGCTTTCAAACCCTTAGGGTATCATGTCCGAGAGATAGGTTGAGTATCCTTGTCAGTCATCCTATAGGAATTCCGTGAGAGATGGGTAGAACTTGGGGTTAAAGTTATAAAGAAAGATAAAAATACTTAGATTTCATTAACATTAATTCTTGAATCAATAAATTATCTCCCCACTCATCTTTGCAGGAACCTAGATAAAATGGAAGCATCTAAGCCAAGCTTTGTTCATGAGATGATCTTAGTGGATATCCAAGCTTACGCAGACCTTGTCAAGAGAGTTCAAGAGCTAGAGAAAATGGTGGAAGAAAAAGAAAGAGTTGAAGGGAAGGATCGAACAGATGACTTTGAAAAGTTCACCGTTACTAAGAAAAGGATAAACGAGGGTGATATTTCACAAAGGTGTAAGAAATGTCAGAAATGTAAGAAGTGTAATAAGGAAGCTTCGGCAGATCGCTCGCAAGATAAGTGTAAATCTTGTGGAAGATATGGTTACAAATCAAAGGAGTGTTGGTGGAGTTCGGGAGCATGTCTGCGTTGCGGAAGCTTAGATCATAAGATAGCCGAATGTTCTATTTTGACCCAAAAACTTCTAAGAGAAACTCAAGCTGTGGCCGAACTTGCCAAGAAAGAAGTTGTGGAAGGTACCCCTCACCCGTGATCCTAAACTAGCTCTTTTCCATACTTAAGATTTCTTCTGTATAAGCTCATAATAAGTTCTCTGTTAGGAATGGAAGATGATGTGAATTTGGGGACCAAATTCTTTTAAGTGGGGGAGGGTGTAACGCCCATAAATTTTGGAATAAGAAATAAAACTATACATAATGATAAATACATACTCTTATAAGTATATAATGTTTAATAAATAAAAGTTATTCAAATAAATAAATGGTCAAGTGATATTCCTATAGGGTTGCTCAGATCGAACCTGCCTCTGATACCTAGGACAAGGACTAATAAAAGTTAAACAAATTATGAGGAATAAAATCCATATATACATACAAATTATTAATGGGTATATGAGGGTTAGTAAATAACAAATATGTTTATATATATAATACAATATAAACAAATATAATATAATGTAAATAATCAAGGCCAGACTCGGTACACGACCCCCGACATCAGAATGACCTTACCCTTATATTATAATAAATTCAAGAATAACATGTTATTTTTAAGTAAGGCATTTAATGCATAATACCATTTTATTAAGAATCAATAAATCTCGAAGAAAACATCAATTTATATTTTTTAGTAATTTAGCAAATTTAATATTCCACATTTATTACATTATAAAGGGAGGATATATATATATATATATATATATATATACGTGTAGACATGGGAGGAACGTATAGACTTGGGAGGAATGTATAGACATGGGGGAATGTATAGACCTTGCATTGTGTAGACTTGCATTGTGTAGACTTAGATGCTTAGGCTTGTGGAGTGTATAGACTTGGATTAGATGGATGTATAGACTTTGGACTGATGTACAGACTTTATGGATGAAGGAATGTGCAGACTTAGAACGTATGGACTTAGAATGTATGGACTTAGAGCTTGGACTTGTGAGTATATAGACTCTATGGAATGTGTGGACTTGTGAGTGTATATAGACTTCAAGAATGTATAGACTTTGGATGAGGGAATGAATGTATAGACTTGAATGAAGGAATGTGTGAACTTGAGGGGGTAGAATGTATAGACTTCAGGAATGTATAGACTTCAGGAATGCAAAGACTTTGACAATGTATAGACTTGTGTAATGGAATGTATGGACTTGAATGGATGTATGGACTTAGGGAACGCAATGTACAGACTTAGAAAATATATAGACATGGGCTATGTATAGACTTGGAACCTGAGATGCTTGGAGAGTGTATAGACTTGTGTGATGGAATGTATAGACTTGGAGATGTATGGATTTGTGCCTTATATAGTTATAGAAATAACAGGGATATATATACACTATTAATCTTTTGAAGGGCAAGTGAAAATGTAAAAAATGAAATGACGCCAACGTATGCATGTGTCAATTACATAAGAAACGACTTAAGCTAAGTCGTTATTTTATTATAAAATGAATAGTGCCGATTTTTCGACTGAAGAATTTTGGAAAAATAATTATATGGAAAAATAGAGAAAAATGGAAAATTAATACCCTTAAAATTTTCCATTTAGATCACATCCAGAAAAAAGATAAAAATTCAGAAAAAAGAGACAAAAGAAACAACCATTTAGGCGTCATTTTAGAAAGAAACGACGTTTGGCATGTCGTTAATTCTTTTATGAATGAATAGTGTGAGTGAATAGTGCCACTTTTTGATTTAAATGAATTTTTAAAAACTAATTACATGAAAAAATCAAGAAAAATGGAAAACTATTACCCACAAAATTTCATAACTAAACCTAATCAAATAAAAAAGATAAAAATCGTCAAATATTGTAACCAGCACAAGTTAACGTGAAATCGTGACTAGCGCCCGACGGAAGGGCGTTATTTCTTTAAAAACAACGAGATGCAAGGCGTCAATTTAAAATTAACGACCTAGCCTAAGGCGTTAATTACATTTGAGTTCCGTTCGGCCTGGGGGACTATCCAGGGTAAGTTTTAGGATTAGTATGGGTTGATAGATCATGGAAAGGACTCTATCAGGGAAATATTACTTTTAATCGAACTCCAACTCTATAAGGGATTCCTGAAACCCTATAAATACCCTTCTAATCTACCCCTATTAGCTATTTTGGCGATCTAACCTTGCTGCTGTCGTGCGTGAAGAACCGGTTGTTCTTCCTCTTTTACTTTCAGTTGGGAAGCATGAAGAATGCTAATGCTTCTTCCTTTTTCTTCTTCTGAAGGTTGCCTGCATCGAACCAGCCGAAGAACGTGGGTTCTTCATCATATTTCCTCTTCTTTTCTGTTATATGAAGAATAATGTTCTTCCTTGCCTCCGGTTAAGAATATGAATAATATTGATGTCTTCATCTTCTTCCTTTTTCTGTAGGTTGTCAAACCCTCGTAGGGATTTCATCAACGTCCTCTTCTCCTGATTCACCGTGAAACTGTTAGATTATACATCACCCTATTTTTTTCAAGGGCAGTTGGTGCTCTCTCTTCAAGTCCTTCATCACCTCCACGTACCATCAACCAAGAACACAGTCAGGTAGGTTTTCTCAAGGATTGTAGCCCAAAGCAACTTATGAAATCATATTAATAACATATATTCATCCATGCATATAGTTTTATTGTGGTTTCGAATGTTTTCTATGAAATTTTAAAGAAACGCCCTTGACCAGGGCGCTAATTTAAAAGAAGCGACCCACACCAGGGCGCTAATTATAGTTTTGACGCCCTGCCCAGGAGTCGTCAATTTCACCTAATTGTTAATTAACCGTGTTTAAAATTTAATATCTATGAAACTAGAATCTAATATGATGCATGATCATACCTGTTGAATCTTGCTATTTTTCTTATCCTAACTCTGTAATTTGTTTTCCTGAAATTTTATTATCTAGAAACTCTACTGTTCATATGAAAATTTGACAAATCCTGAAATAACGACCTCCTGTAAGTCGTCTCTTATAAAAGTGACGCCCTGAACCAGGGCGCGAATTTGAAAGTAACGCCCCTGTCCAAGGCGCGTTTTTATTAAATTCCAGAATATAGAAATTTCTGCAAAATAGAAATATATAATGGACGACCGCTGTATAAGTCGTCAAATCATAAATAAACGCCCCTGTAGAAGGCGTTAATTTGATAAGCAATGACTTAGATTAAGTCGCTATTTTCCTGTATTACTATTTTCCCTGTTCCTGTTAACCGACGGTTTGATATATATATATATATGTATGTATATATGTAAGTATAATATCGGCACTATATTTCTACTCCGTGAATATAGTCCCATGTTTCGTGATGTTTTATCGTTTACCCACTAACTCTCAGTGACATACAAGCTCTCCATTGGACATTCCGTTCCTTTAGACTAGCAAGTTAGTCATTGGGACCTCCGTAAGTCTCCTCGAGCCTTGGATTCCCTCAAGGCCGATTGAGCTGGTTGTACCATAAAAACCTATTACACTATTTTGCCATGTCACTCTATAGAAACATGGTATACCGGCCCTCATGTTATGCTAAGTGGATATCATGAGAATATTCTTAATGGGATGAGGACATCATGCCATTAATATGCTGTTCTTGTGGACCTCAATTCTATATAAAAAGAGTGACCATCTACATATGGGCACTTATTTGTTATGGTACCCGGTTAGGGAACCAATTCCACCCAGTTTATCGACATGTCATGGTTTATATGCTTTGCGTGAATTTTATCACCAGTATGTCCTACTCAAGGGCCTTGCCCTTGAATTCCATAAAAATCTTATCTTATCATCCTATTAAAGCTTGTTCTTGAAACTCCTTATTGGCTATAAATTATCGTGGATGTCTAGATCTATCTTTAATGCTGTGCATATAAGGGCCCGATCTGGTCCTGGGAGGAGCACCCAAAAGTACTAGTGCCCATGGGAGTTGTAATGATCACGGTGTCTAGCATTGCACCGAAGTACTTTCTCTCTTGATCTTTGACATTCCACACACTCTCTCTCTTTCTCGCGTGCGTGACTCGACTTGCGTGACTTTACTAGCGTGGCCCGACACGGGCAAAGTACTTGCATGAAATAGCCAATAATCTATAAAGTCTCTCATGAATACCTTTTGTTTAAGACTCACTTGAAAGTTTTGCACGACGTGTTTTTCTATTGATTAGTTTTACTTGCTCAGTTATTTCTACATGCATAGCCATATTGCATTTACATGTGAAAAATTGTAATTACTTAAACCCATTGCTAGTTCTTGAGATATAATTCCTACTGAGCGTTCGCTCACCCAGTTTATTCCAACATTTTTCAGGTAATCAGGCGGCTAGCGAGACCGAGACTCACATGGGCGGGACAAGTGTGCAAGCGAGCTCCGGAAACTAGTGAACCCGAGTCTTTTGTCTTTCTTGAGTCTAGCGTGGTGTCTTTTATTTAGTTATCTTGGCTAAGTCTGTTAGAGTGTCATTTTCTTTTCTTCCATTGTGATGTAGCTAAGTCTTCAAGTTTTGAAGTTTGAATTTGTAAGAGACTTATATCTGAAATAAGATTTTTTTTATTGTTACTCTAAATCATTTGGTCTCATGCCATTGCTCTTGATCATTCACGACTGTTTAACTGCCACGTTCCGAGCAAACGACACGTTCCGCTGCTATCGGTTCGGGGCGTGACAGCAAGGATAGATTGAAGCCGGTCTTAGACGTAAGGTTTAGACCGTTGGGTTTTAGCAGTTGATCTTGTTGCAAATTCGAGCATCAACCTTGATGACATCATCGACATTGGGTTTATGCCAACGCAAGGATAGCTTTAAGCCGGTCTTAGACAGAAGGTCTAAGTCGTTGGGTTTCAGGGGATGATCTCGACGGGAAGTCGAGCATCAACCTTGGAAGGAAATTATTTAATCCGGCCCTAGACATAAGGTCTAGACCATTGGGTTTCAGCGGCTGATCCCGATGGGAGATCGAGCATTAACCTTGGAAGGAAATTGTTTAAGCTGGCCCTAGACGTAAGGTATGGACTGTTGAGTTTCAGTGGCTGATCCCGATGGTAAATCGAGCATCAACCATGGAAAGAAATTATTTTAAGTCGGCCCTAGACGTAAGGTCTAGGTTGTTGGGTTTTAGCGGCTAGCCCCGACAAGAAGTGGAGTGCCAACCTAGATGAAAATCATTGGCATTGGGTATATGCCAATGCAAGGATAGCGTTTAAGCCGGCCTTAGACGGAAGGTCTAAGCTGTTGGGTTTTAGCGGTTGGCCCCCACGGGAAGTCAGGCACTAGCCTTGAGGTGAAATCATTAGCATTGGGTATATGCCAATGCAAGGATAACGTTTAAGCCGATCTTAGACGGAAGGTCTAAGCCGTTGGATTTTAGCGGTTAGCCCCGACGGGAAGTCAAGCACCAGCCTTGAGGTGAAATCATTGGCATTGGGTATATGCCAATGCAAGGATAGATTTAAGCCAGTCTTAAACGTAAGGTTTAGACCATTGGGTTTTAGCGGCTGATCTCGACGGTAAGTCAAGCATCAACCTTGAAAGGAATTATTTAAGCCGGCTCTAGACGTAAGGTCTAGACCGTTGGGTTTTAGCGGCTGATCCCGGCATTAAGTCGGGCACTAACCTTGATGGAATCATTGGCATTGGGTATATGCCAACGGAAGGATAGCTTTAAGTCGGTCTTAGATGGAAGGTCAAAGCTGTTGGGTTTTAGCGGTTGGCCCCGATGGGAAGTCATGCACCAGGCTTGAGGTGAAATCATTGGCATTGGGTATATGCCAACGCAATGATAGCTTTAAGCCGATCTTAGACGGAAGGTCTACGCCGTTGGATTTTAGTGGTTTTAGCAGTTGGCCCCGACGGGAAGTCAAGCACCAGCCTTGAGGTGGAATCATTGGCATTGGGTATATGCCAATGCAAGGAGAGCTTTAAGCCGGTCTCAGACGAAAGGTCTAAGCCATTGGGTTTTAGCGGCTGATCTCGACGTAAAGTCGAGCACCAACCTTGATGAAATCATTGGCATTTGGTATATGCCAACGCAAGGATAGATTTTAGCCGGTCTTAGACGGATGGTCTAAGCCGTTGGGTTTCAGCGGCTGATCTCGACGGGAAGTCGAGCATCTACCTTGGAAGGGAATTGTTTAAGCTGGCTCTAGACGTATGGTCTAGACCGTTGGGTTTTAGCTGCTAATCCCGGCGTAAAGTTGAGCACCAACCTTGATGAAATCATTGGCGTTGGGTATATGCCAATGCAAGGATAGCTTTAAGCCGACCTTAGATGGAAGGTCTAAGCCGTTGGGTTTTAGCTATTTTAGCGGTTGGCCCTGATGGGAAGTCAAGCACCAGCCTTGAGGTGAAATCATTGGCATTGGGTATATGCCAACGCAAGGATAGCGTTTAAGCCGATCTTTGACGGAAGATCTAAGCCGTTGGGTTTTAGCGGTTGGCCCCGATGGGAGGTGAAGCACCAGCCTTGAGGTGAAATCATTGGCATTGGGTATATGCCAATGCAAGGATAGCATTTAAGCCGGTCTTAGACGGAAGGTCTAAGCCGTTGGGTTTTAGCAGTTTTAGCGGTTGGCCCAGACGGGAAGTCAAGCACCGGCCTTGAGGTGAAATCATTGGCATGTGGTATATGCCAACGCAAGGGAAGACCAGAAACTAGCAATGCTCGCAGCTTCATAGCTGAAGGGCATTCTATAAATCGACCCCCATTCTTTGATGTCGCTAATTACTTATATTGGAAAATTAGGATGGAGGCATTCTAGCGAGCGTAGACTCATGAGCTATGGAGAGTCATAACCACCGGACCATTCGAACTCCCTGAAGATGAAAGTACTTGTACCGGGGAGTAGATCTGATTGTCTACTATCAACTGGACAACGCTGAACATTATGTAGTGTGATGTGCACCCAGAGGAATACTCCAGGATTTTTACGTGTAAAATAGCCAAGAAGATGTGAGACGAACTTGAGCTGATCTATGAAGGAACGTCACCGGTGCGAGCCACAAAGGTAAAAATGCTCACCTCTAACTATGAATTGTTTAAGATGAAGCACGATAAAACCATCTCTGAGATGTATGCTAGACTCTCACTCATTACCAATAGTCTGAAGGCACTAGGGAAACAAGTTCAGGAGAGTGATCTCGTTAGGAAGATCCTTAGGTCCCTAACCCCTACGTGGCACACAAAAGCCACTGTAATAGAAGAACCTAGGGATCTGTCCACCATGACAGTCACTGAGTTGATGGGGTCATTAATGACGTACGTGATAAATCTCAGAAGAAGTGCTGAGGAAAACAAGAAGGGAAAGTCTATAGCCCTCAAGGTGTCTCGGAGTAGTGGTGAGAGTAGTGAGGAATATGAGAGTTTTTCAGACCTCGATGATGTCCAATAGGCTATCCTGACTCGACAATTTCAGAAATTCTTGAGAACCAGAGGTAAAACCTTCGGGAGAAGAAGGTCTCAGCAAACTGGTAAGAACTCCAACTTCAAATCTGATAAGAATAAAAACTCTGACAAAATTACCTATTTTCATTGCAAAATGCCAAGTCATATGAAAGGAGACTGCCCCGAGCTCATGAGGAAGAATGTTAAAGTGCATAAAAAGAAGCCTCAAGCCATGGTCTGCACATGGAGTGATGAAGAAGAAGGCACTGAAGATGGATCTTCAGAGGAAGAAGAACAAGGGCTATGTCTCATGGAAGATAGTGATAATATGAGGTAAGCAACCCTTTTGAGATGTATTCAATTGATGATTGGGAAGATGCTTACGCTAATTTGTTAGATAAATTTAATTGTCAAACCAAAGAGCACAAAGCAATGAAAAGAAAGTTGAATTGTGTTATTCATGATCAAGCCTCTGTGGTAAAAGAAAAAGAAAATCTTAAGAAATAAATTGAAGAAGCAAACTCACTGAAAATTGATAATGATAATTTGAAAACAGAAAATGAGGACACTAAGAAACATCTGGATGAGCTGAAGATGAAACTTCAGGAAATTCAGAAAGAAAAGGAATTAATAGCTGAACAATATGAAGCTATCAGGAATGCAAACTCTGAAATTCAAAAACATTGTGAAAAGCTTCAAAAGGACTTAAATGACAAACAATAAATGCCGAAAAAAATTGTTCAGGGGAAGACCAACCTAGACACCATGCTAGGTGTAAAAATGAATTTTAGCAAAGAAGGTCTAGGTTATGACCCGTCGAACAAAAAGCCTTTTGAATTTAAAACGATGACATTTTCCTTAGGTAAATGGAAAGAAAAACTGGACACTCCATCTCGTTCAAACAACAACAAGAATGTCCAACAACCAAAACTGATGAAATTTGTAAAAGCCAGCTCAACAAATTCCACTAGATAGCCAATCAAAATTCAGGGAAATTCAACTGTTAAAACAACCTGGCATCGATCTACTTCAATTGCTGCGTCAAGACACTCTATCTCAGACAGAGCTAAAGTTGGTATTCAAGCAGAGATGCGTCGACGCAACTCACCCTTCAGATCGAGGCAGGTCAACCAGAACAGATATCCAAAGAAAAATAGAAACATGAATCAAAACAAAACAAACTAGCCACACTCTGCTCACCTTCTAGAATCTTTCAATAACCATGTCTTTCCAAGGCAAGATGGGTTCATGAGATTTTTAAGAAACAAAATTCAAAGCAACTAGAATAAAATTTTCTCCAATAAAGCGCAAAGAAGATCAAATTTAATGTCTGCTGCCACCAAAACTGTCAATGCAGAACACATGAAACTGAATCAGAAGAAAATTGTTAAACAGTTTTGGATTTCTAAAAACCCGCTGAAGGATTTGAATGATGCCTTTGGACCCAACCTTTCTTGAGTTCCAAAATTTTCTGCTTGATTTACTTTCAGGTTAGTCTGGCAGCCCGGCACAACAGCTAGTACTTAGATAGTGGTTGTCCCAGACATATGACTGGAGACCGGACGAAGTTCAGTGAGCTGGAATTGAAGGTAGGAGGACTGGTCAAGTTTGGAGGGAAAAATAAAGGTAGAATAATTTGTTCAGGAACCATTGGTAAGTCTCCCTCAAACGTTGTTGAAAAAGTATTACTTGTTGAAGGTCTCGAGAATAATTTGTTAAGCATCAGTCAACTGTGTGACATGGGTCACAAAGTTGTCTTTGATAACCATGTATGCAAGATTTTCGAAATAAATTCTGATAATGTCAAATTTGTAGGGCATAGAGTCAATAATGTCTACATGGTAGACTTGAATGAAAATCCAACATCAAATTTGTGCTTGTCTGCCAACCTAGATAATAATGCTTTTAATTGGCATAGGAGGTTAGGACATGCTAGTTATATCACCCTCAATAAACTAGTTAAGGATGATCTAGTTAGAGGCTTACCCAAAATCAAATTCAAATAAAATTCAAAAATATGTGATGCATGTGCATTGGGCTAACAAACGAGAAAATCCTTTAAACTCAGATCTGAACCACTGTCTTCTAGGCCACTCTACCACGAAGATTTTGGGCAGAAGCTATCAACATTGCCTGTTATACAATTAATAGAGCTATGGTAAGACCCATTCACAAGAAAACCCCATATGAGCTTCTGAAAGGTAAGAAACCAAACTTGGCTTCCTTCAGAATTTTTGGTTCTAAGTGTTTCATTCATAATAACAATAAAAAGGGCCTAGACAAATTTGAAGCCAAGAGCAGCCCATGAATTTTTCTAGGATATTCTGAAGTATCTAGGGCTTATCGGGTCTTTAACATTACTGATCAAATACTAGAAGAGTCCTCTCTTGTCATATTTGATGAAACATTCAACTCTACTAACATGAATGATGATGATAGGAAATCAAAGGATGATGGAGAATTTTTGGAGGAAAAATTGAATGAGGAACCTCAGGAACCTACGGCTCAAAATGATCCTGTTTTGGGTGAGTCAACCGAGCAAGGTGAGTCATCCACCAACATCAGATTTCTGAAAGATCACCTTGCACAAAACATAATAGGAAATCTTCATGATCCCCCTAGGACCAGGTCCTTTCATAGAGAAGTTAATAATGAAGATCTAATAGCACTTGTGTCCCAAATTGAACCCAAGACTATATAAGAGGCTTTAAATGATAAATCTTGGATAAATGCCATGAATGAAGAATTGGGTCAATTTGAAATGAATAAAGTCTGGAATCTAGTTCTTAGACCTGAAAATGTGTCTGTCATAGGAACTAAGTGGGTCTTTAGGAATAAAAGAAATGAAGATGAAATAATCTCTAGAAATAAAGTCAGACTGGTAGCCAAATGCTATTGTCAGGAATTTGGGGTAGATTTTGATGAATCCTATGCACCAGCTGCTAGGATGAAGGCAATTAGAATATTGCTGGCATTTGCTTGCTCAAAGAACATTAAACTTCATCAAATGGATGTAAAAAGTGCTTTCTTAAATGGATTCATAAAAGAGGAAGTTTATGTTGAGCAACCCCCTGGATTTGAGTTATCTGTGTTGCCTAACCATGTCTTCAGGTTGAATAAAGCCCTATATGGATTAAAGCAGGCCCCTTGGGCCTGGTATGATAGTCTACTGAATTCTTGATCAGTAAGGGCTACAGCCGAGGTAAGGTGGACCAAACTCTTTTTACGAAAAATCTGAATAACCACCTCATCATAGTTCAGGTATATGTAGATGACATCATTTTTGGCTCAACATATACTGAACTATGTTGTACCCTTTGTGCTTTATTGATGATGTGGTGTTTTAATGATAGCAACATGAATGAGTCACCACATTGAATGACAGCAACATGATTGTTTATAACTGATATACTATGTGGATAATGCATATGACTGTGACTGGTATATTATCTGGAGAATGCATGTGTTCTGTCTGCACAGTCTCCACAGCAGTGCGTTAACTCAGTGTGCTGATGCGTCGACCCTTCAGTCATATTTGTCTCTGTCCACACAGTAGTGCGTCAACTCCTTGAGCTGATGTGTCGACGCTTCAGTTCAGGATCTTCAAGTCTATACATTAGACTGTGGCAAAGTCTATTCATTCGTTTTGGTAACAAAGTCTATACAGCCGTGTCATATGCTCCTGAAGTCCATACATTGGTCCTCCTTCAAAGTCTCTACAGCCACTGGTCTAGAATATGAGTCTATACATCGTCTTGTGCCTTCAACGTTCAAAGCCTCAAGTCTGTATAGCGTTACGTTCTCTTAACAAAGTCTGTACAGTGTCTTATACTGGCAAAGTTTATACAGTGTGAAGTCTACACATTGGCTTCGCTCCATAAAGCCTATACATTGGCCACTGCTCTCCAAAGTCTGCACAATGGTCTTCACACCTGAAGTCTGGACACTGGTTCAAATCCTTCTAAGTCTGTACATTGGCTTCGTATCTGCAAGTCTATACACTGGACCTTGTTTTACCAAGTCTGTACACTCGCTGCACTGTTCAAGTCCATACACTGGCAGCTCTGCTTAAGTATATACATTCATCTGACTAAGTTCATTTTCCTCTGTCTGTCTGCAGATGATTCAGGCCATCAAGACTTGGCACGTGATCCAAGAGGTTGAAATGTTGACACGTGGACACAGCAGTTCAAACAATCAAGAGCTTCTCTGGATTATTCTAGTGCGTCAACGCAGTGAGCAAGTAGCGTGGACGCAGCGGTTCAAGAATCCCTTATTGCAGCCTCTGGAGTACATTGGCAGCATCGACGCTGCAGCTCCATGCGTCAACGCAGCATGCTGAGAGCGTCGACGTAGCAGTTACAAAGGGAGAGCCAATGGGTTACTGGATTACTCTAGTGCGTCAACGCATTCATCAAGTGGCGTCGACGCAGCAGGTTGATGGATCGACAAGGTGACCAGAGGGTGGACGCAGTTGCACAATGCGTCAACGCACTCCACACGAAACGTGAGAGGGCTGAAGCCATCTAAGTTCAGACGCTGCAGCTCCATGCGTCAACGCAACATGATGATAGCGTCGACGCAGCACGCCCATCTGTTGAAGACTTGATCACTGGATCACAGATGCGTCAACGCAACAGGCTGATGGAGTCAACGCAGCAGACTTGAGTCCTGCTGGTCGAATGTCGTTGAATTGACGGGCACGTGATCCGAGGTGCCTGGCTCGTGAAGTAGGATGCTGCCACGTGGTCAGAATTTCTAGGGCAGGAACTATGGAAGCCACACGCGCCCTTGCTGCTGCTGGTATATAATGGAGCCTTCGTCTTCAGATGGAGGTCGATCGTGATCGAAGCCAGAGAGCAGAAGCCGAGAGAAGAAAAAGGAAAAAAGAAGAGAGAGCTTCCACGATCCAGCAGAAGAAAAAAAAAGGGAAAGAGAGAAAAGGAGAACTGATATCGAGAGAGGAAGAGAAGTGGAGCAGAGAAGAAAGAGAAAGAGAGAGAGTGAAGAAAGAGAGTGAGATCGAGGAAAGAAGAGAGAGAGAGAGAGAGAGAGAGAGAAGGAGTTCGTTCCTCAGATCTTTGGTTCAAAACCAGATCTGAGGTTGCTCATTGTTAGAGCTATATTTCATGCTTCATTGTTCAACTTTTAGTTGCTGTGTTTCTATCTTTTCTGTTTTCTATTTTACATCCTTGTTCAAGCTGTTAGTCAGCGGTTTGCAGAGGAGGACTCCTCTGGACAGCAAGCTGTGTTGCTCAGCGGGCAGTGGAGGTTTCCACTGGACGGGTAAGCTGTAATCCCCAACGGTTGCAGTGGTGGATTCCACTGGATGGTAAGCTGTGAGGCCCAGCGGTTGTAGGCTAAGCTGTATTGCCCAGCGGACGCAAGCTGTGTTGCGCAGCAGTAATCCACACTCGGGTTGAGTGTGGGGTGGGTGTAGGTCTGCTGGACCGAACCACCTAAAAACCCCTTGTGCATTGTGGTTTGTTTTGTTCTATTGTGCTTCCGCTAGATGAATGCATAGGGGCGCTCCATGTGTTTGGCTTCTGGTTGAGCAGAAGAGTTAATTAGTCCTCTTAGAGTGTTTTAATTTGTCAAGAGAGTGAAATTCTAGTTGAGCTACATTTTGTCTAAATCTGTCTTGTTAGAGTGCTCACTGCCTGCTTGTTTAATTCCGCATCTGCTAATTAGTCTTCCAGATTTGATAAATCTGTCTAGTTAGCATTCTAAATAGTTAGTGAGCCTAAATTGTTAATTGGGTGAAATTTTTTATAGCCCATATTCATTCACCCCCCCTCTGAATACTTGCACCGAACCTAACAAACTATGTGATGAATTTGCAAATTTGATGTCTAGTGAGTTTGAGATGAGCTTGGTAGGAGAACTAAAATATTTTCTTGGTTTGCAGGTTCAGCAGAGGAAGGATGGCTGCTTCGTTAGTCAGACAAAGTACACATTGGAGATCCTAAAGAGGTTTGGTATGGACAAGATGAAGCACATAGCTACTCCAATGGGTACAAATGCCTCCTTAGATGCTGATGAGTCAGGTAAAGAAGTAGATGTAAAATTATACCGAAGTATGATTGGCTCCTTACTATACTTGATTGCTTCAAGACCTGACATTGAATTTAGTGTATGTATGTGTGCTAGATTTCAATCTAGACCTAAAGAATCTCATCTTGCTGTTGTCAAGAGGATATTTAGATATATTGCAGGCACACATAATATAGGTCTATGGTTTCTTGCTGCACACACATTAGATTTAATTTCATACACTAATGCAGACTATGCTGGCTGCATGTTAGATAGGAAGAGCACAAGTGGGTTTTATCAATTCTTAGGTGGGTGTTTAGTTTCTTGGGCTTCCAAGAAACAACATTCTGTGGCCCTCTCCACTACAGAGGCTTAATATGTAGCTGCAGGGAGCTGTGGTACACAAGTCATCTGGATAAAATGCCAGCTCAAGGACTACAATGTAGATCTTGGTTGCACACCTATATATTGTGATAACACTAGTGCAATAAACCTGTCTAAAAATTATGTTATGCACTCACGATCTAAACACATTGATATCAGACACCACTTTATAAGAGATGAAGTCTCTAGGGGTAACTTTGAATTAATCCATGTAGGCACTGCACATCAAGTAGATTGTATATTCACTAAGCCTTTGGATAATGAAAAGTTCTCTACCTTGAGAAGAGAGTTGGGCATTTTCAGATTATCTTGAATTCTCTGTGGTGTTGTCAAATTTCATCACTTCAGTCTGTTAGTTCTATAAAACTGTTGCATGCCTCGACGATGTCTGTCCCTACCCCAACCTGTCAGTTTAAATTCTCTTAATTTGCAACTCTATGAATAGTCTCTGCGTCGATGCACCCTCATCCCAGGTCAACGCATCTGTGTTTTTCAATGTTCTCCATCCTTGACTGCTCTTGTTCAACCATCCTTGGTATATAAAATGGTGTTTCGAGAAAAGGCAGATTATGTCTGCATGAAAACCTGCACTATGCTTGAGGAGGTCTTTGACCTACGTACTCAGCCAAGTACCAAGGCCATTTGATTCATGTGGTCAGGGGGAGATATCTTCTTAGGTCTGGTTAAATTTCGTTTGGTCCATGAAGTCAAATTCATAGGGGGAGTCTGTCTACTCTTGAAGTCTGTCAGCGTTTATTGAGAACTTATACAGTTCTTTCAGAGATCTTGAGACTCAGAATTCTCTTAAAGAAATTAAGTCTGTTAACGAAAATCTCAGCTAAGAAGTTTAAACTTTATGATCTTGTATTGACAAAGATAAAGTCTTCTGAAGAATATCTTCCTACAAGACTAATGAATGAAGAACAATGTTGGAATATCTTGCACTGAATTCTTCTAAAAGCTTGTACATTAAAAACAAGGAGACACCTCTAGCTAAAACATCTGTACATTTAAGTATTGTTCTCAAACATTCTATGTCACTAAAATCAAAAGGGGTAAAATTGTTTCAGAGCAATGATTTGGTTTACCGAGACACCAACGTTTTCACCATGAAGAGAAGTTAAGTTGAGTCATGAAGTGCTAGATTATCTCTGGTTAAAAAGGCTATGTCTGTGAAACCATGGCAGAGCAATGGCATAGAATGTTGAGTAACTGGGTCACTTCACCTATGACGTGTTGTGCCTCACGTAAAAAGACATCTCTAGTGCTAACTCTGCTCTCAAAAGAGAGGCATTCAGGTTACCACATTGAGTAACTGGGGATTCCTGCATCTAACTAATGTGTCTCCTCATGTAAAAAAAGTGCAGGTTAACCCACATTGCTCAATGAGAAAAAGACACTCATTCAGAAACAATAATGAAATTATTCAAAGGCCCACTGCCAAATATGGTGTGGTCTGTTTGTTCTCAATACTATTGGAACTTTTTCACTTGAGAAGTCTCTGAAAATTACAACTAGTACATCATTGAGATAGCGCATTCAAGGCATCTATATGACAATTTGCTCGCATTCCTTATTCATGTATGGAGATAATTTTCACAAATTCCCATTCTTTGTCTCTCTGGATTATCAGTTTGAATCAGCTAAGCTAATTTTAGTTCCCTTACTTAAATCCTTAAAAGATGGTCCTAAAAATTTCTAAATTTGTGAACTTCCTGTATTTGGTCTCTCTTACACTTACATATTGTTCTTCTCTGCCCATTGTTTTTGATAATGTCAAAGGGGGAGAGAGTGAAAGGGGAGGAGAGTAAGCTGGGAGAAAGTTTTTTATTTTTGTCCTTTCATCATACAAAGTCTTATCTATCTGTCCTCATCTTGATTGGTATCATGTCTGTCGTTTTGGTAACTCAAATAAATCTTCCTTCTACAATTCAGTCTATTCCCTTCAAATTTATGAATGATCAACCATTTTTCTCAAGGAAGACGAATATTTCTTTTGGGCACCAATAAAGACGTAATAACTCATATTGTTGCCATAGTCAAAAAGGGGGAGAATGTTGAATTCTATGTTTTGATGATGTCAATACAATATGGTTCAATTGTTAATAACAAGAGTTTTTTTGATTGCAGGAGCTCTGGAACAGAGATACTTCATTTTGATCAAGAAGGAACTCTTAGAAGTATAGATAAAAGCATGAAGTGTCGAAGCTGCACGTTCACTACCTCGATGCAGTCACAACCACAAAAGTGTCTTTCAGAAGAGCTGCATCGACGCATCAAAGAAGTGCATCAATGCATCAAGAACAATTTCACCATTATGTCGCACTACGTCGAAGCATCAAAGTGATGCACCGATGCACCAAGTCAAGGTTTGGAATCTGAAATGTAACAACGTCGAAGCACCAGAATGATGCACTAATGCACCAAGTCAAAAACCAGAAATGAAGACAGATGTTCGAAGGACTTATCTTCACACTGCCTCGATGCATCAAAGAAATCCATCGATGCACTAAGCTTGAAACCTGCAGTAGAAAGACTACTAGGTCAAAGCATCAGAAGGAGAAGTATGAGTCGTCACCAGGATAGGTCGAAGCCACGAGCCACTAATCCGATGTATCAGTCATCAGCAGATGAACCACTACATTCTGCCTCGACCTGACAAAGGTTATGCCTCGACACTTATCATTCACTCTTCAGCACACTTATGGAAGCATCATTTTTTGGCACGTCAAGTGTGATTAGAGGATTCATAAGGATAATTTAAATCGCCTAAGTGTCAATGGAGGGTACTTAAGGAAGATCTGCATCGCCAATAAAAAAATGGTCCTAAGCTCGTGATGAATTCAGGCGAATCACGTGCCGGTACCTTTATGGAAACCTTGGCGGGAAAACTTTCATCACACGTGGCTGAAATCTGGATAGTTCAGATAATCATCATAATATTCCTTTCCACGTGGACCAGTAGATGATTGGCTGATTGAAATCTCAAATGGAAAGAGAGTGGAACACGATGCTCTACTCTCTGTTATAAGTATCAAGCCGCTCTGTTCAAGAGAAAAGCAGAAGCTGCTGCCATCGTAGAGAGTGAAATTCCAGAGAGAGCTCTTCCAGAAGAAAAAGAAAGAGAAAACCACCATGAGAGGAAGAGTAATCTGAGAGCAGCCATCCTATCTCATCTCAAAAATGCTTCAATTCGAAGCTACATTATTTTCGTTCTTTTTGATTGAAGTCTTATATTTCTTATATTTCTTTTTCTTTCTATTCTCTGTTGCAAACTTGTTTCGTGGTTCCCTCTAAGTGAAATCAGAGGAAGGGAGAGCATTCTCCAGAGTCCCCTCTGTAGGTTCAGAGGAAAAGAGGTCTTCGACCTCTAGTTGCGTGGGCTGCTGGGTGTAGCTCACGGGGTTCCCTCTGCGGTTGTAGAGGAAGGGAGGTTGATCCTCCAGATTCCTTTTGGTTTTCTAGAAGAAGTGAGGAGAGTGTTCCTCAGGGAGAAGCTATGTTCAGCCGTTGTCGCAGACTAACTCTTCTTGTGGGTATGCTTTTAGCAAGGAAGCCTCACTCTGGGTGAGTGAGGGGTAGATGTAGATTGCGGATTGCAAACGAACCACTTAGATATTCTTATTGTGCATTGCATGGTTTGAGTTGTTTAGCATTCAGTGTGCACTACGTTGACTAATCGGTATATCAAAAGAAGTAGCTGGAAGGATAGGTCAGGCCTATTTGGAATGCTGCTCCTTGCGTGAGGTGATCCTTGGATCAAACCTCCACCTCATATCAATGACAGTCGCTGTAAGCATGCAACACTGCTGAGTGTGGGTTCTATCTGTTGATTTCCTTGTTTGCATTCGCTGAGCTCACTACACTATTAACTGCACACTAGCTACCTGCCAGTTTGTCTGATCCGGTGCGTGAGTTCCATTCGATATTATTGCTTGAGTTTATTCTCGCATCTGTCTGTATTTGCTATTGGAATTTTAATTCGCTCATCTCTGGGGGCAAATACATTCATCCCGCCCTTCTATATCTACCTTCCTTGTTTATCAAGAGTTAGCAGACTAAACTAGAGATAGCAGGCTACAAGAGTCAGAGATAGCGGAATAGTAGGCTACGAGAGCAAGAGTTAGCAGACTAAGCCAGAGATAGCAGGCTATAAGAGCTAGAAATAGTTGAATAGCAGACTACGAGAGTCAAAGATAGTAGGCTAAGCCAGAGATAGCAGGCTACAAGAGTCAGAGATAGCAGAATAGTAGGCTACGAGAGCCAGAGTTAGCAGACTAAGCCAGAGATAGCAGGCTATAAGAGCCAAAAATTGTGGAATTGCAGACTACGAGAGCCAGAGATAGTAGGCTAAGCCAGAGATAGCAGGCTACAAGTGCTAGAGATCGCAGGCTACAAGAGCCAGAGATAGAGGAATAGCAGGCGACGAAAGCCAGAAACAACGGAATAGTAGGGTATGAGAGCTAGAGTTAGCAGGCTAAGCCAGAGATAGCAGGCTACAAGAGCCAGAGATAGTGGAATAGCAGGCTACGAGAGCCAGAGTTAGCAGACTAAGCCAAAGATAGCAGGCTACAAGAGCCTGAAATAGTAAAATAGCAGACTATGAGAGCCAGAGATAGCAAGCTATAAGAGCCAGAGATAGTGGAATAGCATGCTACAAGAGCCAGAAACAACGGAATAGCAGGCTACGGGAGCTAGAGTTAGCAGGCTAAGCGAGAGATAGCAGGCTACAAGAGCCAGAGATAGCAGAATAGTAGGCTACGAGAGCCAGAAATAGCAGAATAGCAGGATACGAGAGCCAGAGTTAGTAGGCTAAGCCAGAGATAGCACGATAGCAGGCTACAGGAGCCAAAATATAGCAAAGAAGCAGACTGTGAAAGCTAGTGAATAGCTGGGAAGTGGGCTATAAAGTCGAAAGATAGCCTGCTAAGCCAGAGATAGCAGGCTACAAGAGCCAGAGATAGCGGAATAGCAGGCTACGAGAGCCAGAAATAGCAGAATAGTAGGATACGAGAGCCAGAGTTAGCAGGCTAAGCTAGAGATAGCACGATAGCAGGCTACAGGAGCCAAAATATAGCAAAGAAGCAGACTGTGAAAGCTAGTGAATAGCTGGGAAGCGGGCTATAAAGTCGAAAGATAGCAGGGATAGCAGGCTACGAAAACCAGAAGGTAATAGGGAAGTGGGCCCTGAAAGCTGGAAAGTAGTTTATCCGAATTATATGATAGCATGCTTTTAGTTGCGAAGGCTGAGACATTATGTAAGATAGTTGAAATGCGTGATAGTGAGCTTTGGCCAAAGTGGCTAAGCCCAAAAGAGAGGATAACTAAAAATCCTGATAGTGGGCTTTGGCCGAAATTGCTAAACCGAGGGATAGAATAGCTGAAGAATTTTGATAGCGGACTTGAGCCAAAATGGCTAAACCGAAGGATAAGAAAACTGAGATATAAGGCAGGGGGCCTTGGCCGGCATGGCTAAGTCGAATGATGAAATAACTGAGATAAAAGGTACCGGGCCTTGGCCGGCATGGCCAAACCGAATGATGAGAAAGCCAAAGTATATTGTAGCGGGCTTTGGCCGGAATGGCTAAGTTGAAATATAGAATAGCTGAGAAATTACGATAGCGGGCTTTGGCCGAGATGGCTAAACAGGAAGATAGGATAGTAGCCATGTGCGATAGCAGGCTTTGCTGAGCTGATAGCAGGGGAAGTTGGCTTGTGAGCCGAAATCAAGGGGAGCGGGCTTCCGAGCTGACATCCAGGAAAGCGGGCGATGAGCCAAAATCAAGGAGAAAGGGCATGTAAGCCAAAATCTAGGGAAAGCAGGCTTCTAAGCCGAAATTAGGTGAAATGGGCTTATAGGCTGAAATCAGGGGAAGTGGGCTTTGACGAAAGGTCTAAGCCGTGGTGGGACGGATGGATTGATCTTGATAGTGGACTTTGGCCAGGACGGCTAAGCCGAGGGATAGAGTAGTTGAAAGTTGTGATAGCGGCCTCAACCGAAGTGACTAAGCCGAAGGATAGAATAGTTGAAAATTGTTATAGTGGCTTTGGCTGGAAGATGGAATAGTCAAATTATAAGGTCACAGGCCCTGACTGCAGGTCTAAGCCACAAGGTAAGATAGCTGAAAATTGTGATAGCGGTTTTGAGCTGGATGGGTAAGCCGAAAGGTATGATAGCTGAAAGGAATGGTAGCGGGCCTCGGCCGAGATGGCTAAGCCGAAAGATAGAGTAGCTAAAAACATATGGTAGCGGACTTTAGACGAAATGGCTAAGCAGGGAAAACAAGATAGCTAAAAATTGTAATAGTGGTTTCGGTCGAGGTGGCTAAGCTGAAAGATAGAATAGTTGGAAGGTATGGTAGTGGGCTTGGGCCGGAATGGCTAAGCTGAAATGTAGGATAGTTGAGAAATAAGGTAGTAGGCTTTGGCCGGAATGGTTGAGCCAAAGGATAGAATGGATGAAGGGTATAAGAGCGGCTTCGGCCGAAATGGCTAAACTGAAGAATAGAATAGTCAAAAGTAGTGATAGCGGCTTTGGCCGAGATGGCTTAGCCGGAGGATAAGATAGCTGGAAGGTATGGTAGGGGCTTGGGCCGAAATGGCAATGTTGAACCCCTGCGTGAATGTTCTATTTGTTGGATTTTGATGATGACCAAACACTATATTAGACTAGAACTATTGTTGTATGAATAACTTTGATCGAACTCATTTTGAACTGCTTTACTATGTAATTATCTTTTTCTTCTTCGATCATGATCTACTAATGATGTCAGAGGAGGTATTTTTGCAGGATCAAGATCATCTCTCTTTGAGTAAGTGCTTTGAGTTATGTTTGTCAAAGTTTCAATCTAACTCCAATTTTGTGTTTTTACAGTACTCAGGAATGAAGCTCACTTCCTAACTCATTCAAGGATGCTAGGTGAGATCCAAACAAAACCTTACCCTTTGATCCATGTTTATAACCAGCACATAGATATGTTTAACATGTTTGATTTCATGGGGTGGACTCCAAGGGTAGACCCCTTGGTGGCTGATAACTCTTTATTTTCTTTTTGTTGTGAAGTAGTTCATGGGTCGACCCCATGGGTCGGCCCCTAGGTGCTCCCGAGCCCTCGGGTGTTTGTTTTCAGCAATTCAGTGCGTGGGTCGACCCCATGGGTCCACCCTTTTTGGTACCCGAGCCCCTCGGGTTTCTCAGTTTTTGCAGGGTGTGCACAATGGGTCGACCCCATGGGTCGACCCCTGGAAATTCCCATTCTAGGGCACCCTTGTCCCGTGTTGTAGTGTCTTCGAGGGTCGATCCAATGGGCCGACCCCTGGAGTTTCGGACCGCCAGTCTGGTTCGAGATCCGTTTCGTGGCCACCATTTTTGATTCTATTTTGCCCTAAAGTTGGGAGATCCGAGGCTCCCATCTTGTCACACGTGTCCCCCCGTCCTTGGGACTATAAACCTAATGATTCGGGTGACCATATACGGTGAGGAAAGAGGCATATTCGAACTCAACCCCTTTTGTCTTGCAGGAGAAGAAAGTTCGTGGGGAGCCTTTCCATGTGCAAATAGAAGAAGTCTACTTCAAGAATAGGCCGATCCCCTTGCTGATTAGATGCATCTTGAGCAAGGATTGAAGCTTCTCCTCCTTATATGAAGCGGGGCAACATGGATCTCGAGCTGCACATCTTCATCCGGGCTTCCTCTTGAAGATCTATCTACATCCTGCATCACCGACCAAGAAATGAAGAACTTCAGCTGGGTCATCATTTGAAAGGGGGATTTCTGGCGACCTCAAGATCTTTATTGCATATATTCTGTTCATTCTATTTCATTTCTGAAGGATCATTGTATATCTGAATATTTTTCTTGAACGAAATACTGTGTGTGTGTGTGCGTTTGCCGGTCGCAACGCACGTGTGTGTGTGTGGCTATGCGCTTCACAACGTGTGTGTGTGTGTGGGTTTTCACTATATAGTGGAAGCAATCCTCACTCTGTGAGGGGTGGACGCAAGGGACACTGTTGTGAACCCGAACCACCTAAAATCCTCTTGTTCATTGTGGTTTGCTTCTACGTTCTTTCACGAGTGGGCTTCTTGTCTAGCAGAGTGTTGTTCAAATCTCGTCTGTTCAGATTTCTCTATATTTCCGCTGTTCGTGTGTTTGCTTCATCGGGTGAGAAGAGTGCGCTTCATTTATTGTCCTTCTAGTTAATCTTTTCAAAAAGTTCATTGTTGAATTTTTTATTGCCAATCAATTCACCCCTCCCCTCTTGATTGCCATCTACCGGGGACAACAATTGGTATGAGAGCTCGGTCTCTAATTTTTTACTGATCTCACGATCTAAGAGTAAGATCCAGTAAATGGCAAACAAGGGGCTGATGCCTGAAGGGCACTCTATACATAGACCTCCGTTCTTCGATGGGTCGAATTACTCATATTGGAAGAATCAGATGTATGTATTCCTGAGGGCTCAGGAATTTGAAATTTGGCATGTTATTAGTAATGGTTCATATCAATTGCCTCCTAAAGAGGAAAAGTGGGGAGAAGAACGTATCAAGAAGTGCATAGCTAATTTCAAAGCTATGAATATAATTCAATGTGCAATTCATCCAAACGAGTTCTCACGAATTTCGATGTGTGCTTCCGCACAAGAAATGTGGAACAAACTTCGTTTAATGTATGAAGGAACATCGGAAGTGAAGGAGACTAAATTGAATTTGCTCGTCCGGGACTACGAATTATTCATGATGAAGCCGGATGAAAACATTTCAGAGATGTTTGCTAGATTGTTGGAGATCACCAACGGGCTGAAGGCACTTGGGAGGAATACTCCAACCAAGATCTTGTGAGGAAGGTTTTAAGGTCCCTCTCACCACAGTGGCATACTAAGGCCACGGTCATTGAAGACTCAAAGGACCTCAGTACTCTGACGCTTGATGAGCTAATTGAGTCATTAATTACCTATGAGCTAAACATAAAAAGGAATGAGGAAGATGTCAAGAAAAAGAAGCCGATCTCAAGCATGGCTTTGAAGACCAACCTCCAAAGATCAGATGACAGTGAAGATGGATCTGGTTTAAACAGTGAGGATGAAGAGCTGGTGGCCATGATAACACAAAGGGCCAAAAAATTCATTAGAAGGTCCAGAAGAGCAGGAGCTCCATTCAGAAGAGCGCCAAGAAAGATGATTCCAAGGAAGGGAGAAAGCAGCAAGAAAGAAGAGATCATTTGTTACGAATGTAAAAAACCAGGGCACATGCGTGGAGAGTGTCCCAAACTTCAGAAAAAACTCAAGAAAGGGAAGTTCAAGAAGCCTAAGGCAATGGTGGCGACTTGGAGCGATAAGGATGACACCGAAGACAAATCGGAAGATGAATTGGACGAGCTTGTCCAAACATTGTGTCTAATGGCGAATGATGAAGACTCCAATGAGGTACATTCTGAAACTGAAGATCTCTCATGTGAACAATGGGAAATTGCTTATAAAGCTTTGTATGAAAAATGTAAAAAGTTGAAGACTGAAAAAAGAATGTTAAAGAAAAAGATTGACCAAAGTATATCAAATGAATCTCCATGTCTGAAATGTGCTGAATTATCATCCAAGCTTGAAACACTATCTTATGACAATGAAATGCTCAATTCCAAAGTCATTTTGTTTGAAGAAGAACTAACATGTTTAAAAGAAGAACAACAAAATGATGAAAAATCTATGAAAGCCATTGAAGAAGTGAATGCTAAAGTGCAAGCCTTGGAAAAGGATAAAATGGAACTTGAAGAAGCAAAAGGGGTTTTGATGGCTGAGGTGGAAGATCGGAAAGAATCACTAGCTAGATTTGTCAAAGGAAAGCAAAATCTAGACACCATGCTAGGAATGAGAGTGAATTTTAGAAAGGAAGGGCTAGGATATGAGCCATGCAACCAGAAAGCTTTTGAAAATAAAACTCAAACTTCCTTTGTGAATGCTTGTCACGCCCTGAGCGCGAAAGGAACCCGGAGTGCGTGAGAAGTTTATATCGATCATGTCAATCAGAGCGTTAGTGTATTCAACACAAAGACAGAGTGCGCAAAAGTAAAGATAACCCAATCCTTTATTCAATCACAACCTCAAAGTACTTCTATTACAAATGAAAATGCCAAGACTCAATAAAAGGAAAAAGTACAATGATTGACTCAAGAAATTAGAAAGATAAGATTAGTAAACGCTTGGATAGATGGAGAGCTCTAATCTCTTCACTCTTGACCTTCCCCATCGATTGAGTCTCATCATTGGACTTACTTGAAAAATAAGGGAAAACACTGGATGAGCGAACGCTCAGTAGGAATTATATCTCAAGAGCTAGCTTGCTTTAAGTAAATTACATGTTACATAAATGCAATAAAGCTATGCATGTTTGCGTAAAATGACAAGAGAGAGAGAGAGTATAACAAGAAATAATTGAGTGAACTAGCATGTCTTTCAAGAATTTATATCAATAAATGTCAAGATATTCAAGCAAGTATATTCATCATGTCATGTCGGGAATTGGCTATCATGTTTCAAGCAAGTATATAAATACCCTTTCCGGGTCACACAAGTCATGTCATGTCAAGTCGAGTATGAGATTATGGAATGTCTAATCAAGCTAGTCATGCACTTCGGTACAATGCCATACTGTGATCATTACAACTCCCATGGGCACTAGTACTTTCGGGTGCTCCTCCCAGGACCAGATCGGGCCCTATATGCGCAGTCATTGATCGTGTCTTTTTCGACATCCACTAAAGTTATAGCCAATATGGAGTTTCAAGGAATAAACTTGTATAACTTTAAGGTAGATCTAGTGGAATAGTATTTCAAGGATTTGAACATGTGGTATAATGACGATAATAACAGTATAATCACGATTAACGATAAAACTAGGTGGAATCGGCTCCCTAACTCGGGTGCCATGACAATAAGAGTAAGCGCCCACATGAACATGGTCGCTTGTTCTTGTACATGATAAGGTGGATAGAATTAGTGTCCATAAGTACAACACTTAATTCTGAAGGAGTAATAATGGTATGGTTTTCCCCATTCCATTAGTTCAAGAATATTCTCATGACATCCACATGGCACGTCATGAGGGCCGGTTTACCATGTTTCTATAGAGTGACATGGCAATTAAGTAGTGTCATAGGTTTTAATGGTACAACCAGCTCGGCTGCCTTGAGGGAATCCAAGGCTAGCGAAGACTTACGGAGGCCTCTACGATAAAGTCACCAGTCCGAAGGAACGGAATGTCCCGCGGAGGTTCATCTATCACCGAGAGATAGTGGGTAATCGATAAAATAACGTGAAGCATGAGACTATATTCACGGAATGGAAATATAGTGCCTTAGCAATTAACTCACTCACAGTGGGTTATAGGAATCCATGAAATCAGTAAATCAATAAATTGACGCCTGTGATTAAGTCTTCATTTCAGGAATTGACGCCTTTGGCTAGGTCATCAGTTCCAAATATGACGACTGCATTTTAAGTCGTTATATCCAGATACTATTATCATAAAAATCTTCAAAACATTCTAAATTTCAGACATTATATAAATGACGCCTTTCATTAAGGCTTCAATTCTGTAATTAGCGCCCTAATCAGGGGCGCCAAAATAAATTGACGGCACGGGGCATGTCGTTAATTCCAATGATCAGTAATTGACGCCAGTTTGCGAGGGCATCCATTCAATTGACGACTTGAATGGGGTCGTTATTTATTTGTGATATGATTTGCCCCGGGCAGGTACAATCATAGACACATGGATTTTGGAGTATGTCTAAATCAGAATCTAGAGATATGATCAGATACAGAAAAATAGCAAGAATTTTATGGTCAAGATCATGCATTAGGTTACATGGAAGAGTTCACAGTTATTAAATTTTAAACATTATGTGATTATCAATTAACAAGGCAATTGACGACTATTTGTGCGGGCGTTAAATCGATTAGTGCCCTAGACTAGGTCACTAATTTAGTTCATGCAGTAAACAACAAAAACTCAATCTAGATCGACATCTGCATTCTCTTACAGACCTATATGCATGTATACAACCTAAGATTATTTAAATTTTGCTTAACACTTGAGAAAACCTACCTGGGTGTTGATTTGGTTAACAGATCAAGATGAAGAATCGAAGAGGATTAATACAACCACCGATACACTGTAACGGCAGAAGCAGAGGATGAGGATGCAGCTTCGACAGGAATAGAAATAATAAGGCCTCAAAGAAGTAGATGTCTTTTCTTCCGTTTACAGCAACAGAAGAAGAAGCTTCGGGGTCAACAGGTTCGCCAGTAGTAGGAAGAAAGCAATCTTCCTTTACTCCTTGATAGCAACCTTTGTTCAGCAAGAGAAGAAGTAAAGAAGCATGGCTTCTTCTATGTTGAGGAAGACGATGGAGAAGGGCTTGTGAAGAAGGCAAAGATGCTCAAACTATAACGAACAGTAGGTCGGTGTCGAAGCAGAGAACCCAAAGGCAATCACCTTTGAAGGGTTCTGTAGGGACTTATTTATAGGGAAGAAAGATCCCACGTAGTTAGAGTTTAATTAGGAGTAATATTCCCATAGGAAGAATCCTATTAGAAATATAACTTCCCACGTATTGATCTCTTCCTTAATCAAAACTTACCCAATTAACTTCCTTGTTCGAATCAAACACCAACTATCCCTTTTGGAAATGACGCCATAGGTTGGGACGCTATTTCAATAAATGACGCTTGTATACTCAGTCGTCAATTCCTTAATTGACGACTTGCTCGGAGGCATCATTCACCGTTCCCTATTTGTTAATTTAAGGTGTAACGATCTTTCTGGATTTTTATCTTTTTTTCTAGATGTGATCTAGATGGGAAATTTTTGGGGTATGACTTTTCCATTTTTCTCTATTTTTTGATATAATTATTTTTCCAAAATTCTTTAGTCGAAAAAATCGGCACTATTCATTTTGTTTGAAATGACGACTTGTTCAAAGTCATTTTCTATGGAATTGACGCCCATTGACGTTGGCGTCAATTGAGTTTTAGTATTTTTAGTTAGCCTCCAAAAGACCGATATCATATATATACCCTATTCTTTTATAATATCCTTAACTATATACTTTATTTGACTTTTACTAATTTAGAAATAACGACTTATATTAAGTCATTTTTCACGTTATATACGCCTATACAAAGAGGCGTCATTTAAGTTTTGGTCATTTCTCATTACCCTTGAAAAGACCGAAATTATATATATGTCCATTCTTTTATCCTTTATATATCTTTAATATATTTAAATCTTATATATATATCCTTCTCCCTTCTAATAAAGTTATAATATAGTAAATGTGGAATATTAAAATTTCTAAATTAGTAATAAAATATAAATTGACATTTTCTTCAAGATTTAATGATTCTTAAATCAATTAAATTATTTTGTGCATCAAATGGCTACTTAAAATAACATGTTATTCTTAAATGTATTATAATATAATGGTAAGGTCTATGAGCCCATTTCGTAAGACTTTTCAGAATGTAAGAGGGTTATGTACAAGGTCCATGTCTCGTTTAAATATTATATATTTATATATTTTAATTTTATTTGGACTTTCTAGTCCTTTAATTTACCAGGGTTGCTACACCCTCCCCCACTTAAAAGAATTGGGTTCCCAAATTCAATCGCGTATAGACGTGGAGAGTGTAGAGTACATACCTTTTTAGAATAATTCTGGGAATCGTTTCCTCATAGACTCCTCGGTCTCCCATGTGGCTTCGTGTTCTGAGTTTTTACTCCATTGTACTTTGACCATGGGAATAACTTTGCTCCTTAATGTTCGTACTTCGCGATCGAGGATCTTCATGGGCTTTTGTTCATAGGTGAGATCCCTTTGAATCACCAGGTCTCAATGATCGATGATATGTGCCGGATCGTGCACCTACTTCTTCAACATGGATACGTGGAATACATTATGAACTTCGGACAATTGAGGAGGTAAAGCGACGCGGTAAGCAACCTCGCCAACTCTTTCTAGTATCTCAAAAGGTCCGATAAACCTTGGTGTAAGCTTGCCCTTAACACCAAATCTCCTTATTCCACGTCCAGGTGATATCTTGAGAAATACGTGATCTCTGACTTGAAATTCGAGATCTCTTCTTCTTGTGTCAGCATAAGCCTTCTGTCTAGACTGAGCAACTTGAAGTCTTTCTCTAATCAACTGAATCTTTTTAGTGGTATCCCTTACCATGTCTGGACCTAATAGTTATTTCTCGCCAACTTCGTCCCAGCACAAAGGCGATCGGCAACTCCTTCCGTATAAAGCTTCGAAAGGTGTCATTTGTACACTTGCCTGGTAGCTGTTATTGTATGCAAATTCAACCAAAGGCAAGTGATCATGCCAGCCTCCACCAAAATCAATGATGCAAGCTCTGAGCATATCTTCAACCACTGGATTGATTCTCTCGGTCTGACCATCCATTTGAGGATGAAAAGCTATACTAAAGTTAAGTCTCGTCCCTAGCGAATGTTGTAGACCCTTCCAAAAGTGAGAAGTAAAACGGGGGTCTCTATCAGACATGATTGAGACAGGTACTCCATGTAACTTGACTATCTCCTTAATGTATAATGCAGCAAGAACATCAACTGACCATCGACTCTTGATTGGCAAGAAGTGTGCCGATTTGGTCAATCGGTCGATGATAACACATATTCCATCATGTCCTCCTTTTGATTTAGACAGACCCATAATGAAGTCCATACCGATATCTTCCCACTTCCATTTCGGAATTTCTAGAGGGTGTAGCTTACCGGTAGGCTTTTGGTGTTCTGCCTTGACTTGTTGACACGTGAGACAGCGAGACACAAAGTCTGCTACTTCTCTTTTCATATTGGACCACCAGAAGGTCCTTTTCAAATCTTGGTACATTTTGGTAGACCCTGGATTAATCGTGTACCTTGATCTGTGAGCTTCATCTAAGATTTTCTTCTTTAGCTCTGGATAATCCGGTATACACGTTCTATTCCTGAACATCAATCTTCCATCTGATGCTAATTTGAACTCCGATTGTTCTTCAATTTTATCCTTGATTTCCACTAATAATGGATCCTTATCTTGTAGTCCTTGTATTTCTGAGAGTAGATCTGGCAGTATGCTTATATGGGATAGTGTAACACACTTGTTCTCCTTGTCTAGGCTTATATCAAGTTTAGAGATTGTTCTAGCAACTTCCACTCCTGAATCATACAATTGGCTAATAGTGCTCTCGACTTTCGACTGAGGGCATTAGCTACAGGATTACCCTTTCCAGGGTGATATTGTATTGTGAAGTCGAAGTCCTTGAGATATTCTAGCCAACGTCTGTGCCTCATATTCAATTCCTTCTAAGAGAAGAGATACTTAAGACTTTTATGGTCAGAGTATACAATAAACTGCACTCCATATAGATAATGTCTCCATATCTTCAGTGCAAACACTACCGCAGCCAATTCTAAGTCATGGACTGGGTAGTTCTCCTCGTGCTTCTTCAATTGGCGAGAAGAGTAGGCTATAACTTTCCCTTGTTGCATTAAAACACATCCGAGGCCAATGCCAGATGCATCAATGTATACCTCAAACTTCTCTCCTTCGACTGGTAGAGCTAAGACCGGGGCTGTAGTTAGGTGATCCTTGAGAGCTTGGAAGCTTCTTTCACATTCCTCACTCCATTCGTAACGGATCTCCTTGCGAGTTAGCCTAGTGAGTGGTACGGCGATCTTGGAGAAATCCTTTATGAATCGCCGGTAGTAGCCCGCAAGACCCAAGAAACTACGGATCTCGCTAGCATTGGTCGGTCTTTCCCACTCATTTACAGCTTCAACCTTCGATGGATCTACGGATAAACCGTATTTTGATATAACATGCCCCAAGAAAGATACTTCTTCTAACCAGAATTCACATTTACTGAGCTTTGCATATAACTGATTCATCCTCAATATCCGTAATACAATCCTCAAATGCTCCTCGTGTTCTTCCTTGGTCTTTGAATAGATCAGTATATCATCAATGAAAACCACTATGAATTGATCTAGATGAGACCTGAATATACTATTCATCAACTGCATAAAGGCAGCAGGGGCATTTGTTAGTCCAAAAGGCATAACAACAAATTCATAGTGCCCATACCTACTTCTGAACGCGGTCTTATAAATGTCCTCATCTTTGATCCTCAATTGGTGATATCCCGACCGGAGATCAATCTTGGAGAAATACTTGGATCCAGATATTTGATCAAATAATTCGTCGATTCTTGGCAGTGGATACTTGTTCTTGATAGTGAGATGATTCAACTATCGATAGTCGATGCATAATCTCATGGATCCATCTTTCTTCTTTATAAACAACACCGGTGCTCCCCACGGGGAAGTGCTTGGTCTAATAAATCCCTTCTTTAAAAGTTCCATCAATTGTTCCTTTAACTCCTTGAGTTCGGCGGGAGACATCCTATATGGCGCCTTAGAAACTGGACCAGCACCAGGGACCAAGTCGATGGTGAAGGCCACTTCTCTTTGTGGAGGTAATCCAGGCAAATCTTCCGGAAACACGTCTGGAAATTCTTGCACAACAGGGATGTCTTCTAGCTTAGTCTCCTTAATGGTGACAAACGCAAGGAAAGATACACATCCTTTCCTTATTAGCTTGCTAGCTCGAAGAGCTGAAATAAGAGGCGACTTGCTCCGACTCTTTGGACAAGTATACACTAGTTCCGGGAATTCCTTGAAAGTAACCTTGCTATTACGGCAATCCACAGTTGCCTGATACATGGATAACCAATCTGCTCCTAATATGACATCATATTCCTTTAAATCTAGGCATATTAGGTTGATAGGAAAATTTCTACCCTTTACCAAGACTTCACAGTTTTGATAATGATGAGTAATATCGGTTTCATTTCCGAGAGGAGTAGATAAAACTATTATTATCCATTCCGGTTCCATAGGTAATGGATCAGCAAACCTCTTGGAAATAAAAGAATGTGATGCACCAGTATCAAATAAGGCATGTGCAGACTTGGAACAAACTTTCAATGTACCTTCTACCAGTCCGCCTTCGTCTTGTTCCGCCTCATTTATAGCCTCGAGACGTGCATTCTTGGTCACCGGGCGCTTCACGTCACCGGTCTGATCATTGAGCAACGGGCAATCGGGAATCCAGTGATCACGGCTCCCACAACGGAGACAAGCTCCAAGTTTTCTCCAGCATTCATCGGCCTTGTGTCCAGCCTTATCACAATGCTTACATACCACCTTAGAAGGTATAGTGGTGATGGAGAAAGGTTTGGTCTTCTTGAACTTTTGCTCTTGGGAGGGAGTACCTCCATTACTCGGTCTCTTCTTGAAATTGGGTTTGAAGGAACCCAGACTAGTGACCTGTTCCTTTTTATCCTTCCCACGGATCCTATCAGATAGCTCTGTGGCATCTTGTAGTAACTGAGCTCGGTGTACCATCTCCGAATAGACCTGTATGTCCATCGGCGCCAACTATGTGATATATGGGGGTCTGAGCCCATTTAGGAATCTCCTAGCTTTCATCTTCTCGGTACTAACTAGATGTTTAGCATATCGAGACAACCTAGAAAATTGTGCCTGATACTCAGCCACCGACAAGGATCGTTGTTTAAGTGCGGCGAACTCGGCGGCCTTCTTCTCCTAGACTCGGTCCGAAAAATATTTATTGTTGAAATGTTCAACAAACTACTCCCAAGTAACTTGTCCTTGATCTAATGTGGCTTCTACCGACTCCCACCAGCAGCGGGCATCCCTTTCCAATTGAAACGTTGCTAACAAGACCTTCTCTTGGTCCGTGCATTGCATAACCCGAAAGATACGTTCGGTCTCCCGGATCCAAAGCTCGGCGTCATCCGGATCAGTGGATCCCATGAACTTAGGAGGGTTCATGTTCTTGAAGCTTTGGTGGAGATTTCCTGCTCCACGATGTGCACCTCCTTGTGCCACTTGTTGAAGTGCCTGGGTCATGCGTTGCATGTTGCGCCACTGGGCACGTTCGGCAGCCATTGTCCTACAATTACAATAACTGTATTAATATGTGATGAGGTTCAAAGGTTTTGATTCTAAGTTAACTTAACCCTTGGTTCTACCCAATCTCACCGTTAAAGGTTTAAACCTATCCTTGGCCTTGGGTTTTCCTAGGAATTGAATATCCTAGGCTCTGATACCACAAAAACTGTCATGCCCCGAGCGCGGAAGGAACCCAGAGTGCGTGACAAGTTTATATCGATCATGTCAATCAGAGCGTTAGTGTATTCAACACAAAGACAGAGTGCGCAAAAGTAAAGATAACCCAGTCCTTTATTCAATCACAACCTCAAAGTACTTCTATTACAAATGAAAATGCCAAGACTCAATAAAAGGAAAAAGTACAATGATTGACTCAAGAAATTAGAAAGATAAGATTAGTAAACGCTTGGATAGACGGAGAGCTCTAATCTCTTCACTCTTGACCTTCCCCATCCGATTGAGTCTCATCATTGGACTTACTTAAAAAATAAGGGAAAACACTGGATGAGCGAACGCTCAGTAGGAATTATATCTCAAGAGTTAGCTTGCTTTAAGTAAATTACATGTTACATAAATGCAATAAAGCTATGCATGTTTGCGTAAAACGACAAGAGAGAGAGAGTATAACAAGAGATAATTGAGTGAACTAGCATGTCTTTCAAGAACTTATATCAATAAATGTCAAGATATTCAAGCAAGTATATTCATCATGTCATGTCGGGAATTGGCTATCACGTTTCAAGCAAGTATATAAATACCCTTTCTGGGTCACGTAAGTCATGTCATGTCATGTCGAGTATGACATTGTGGAATGTCTAATCAAGCTAGTCATGCACTTCGGTACAATGCCATACCGTGATCATTACAACTCACATGGACACTAGTACTTTCGGGTGCTCCTCCCAGGACCAGATCGGGCCCTATATGCGCAGGCATTGATCGTGTATTTTTCGACATCCACTAAAGTTATAGCCAATATGGAGTTTCAAGGAATAAACTTGTATAACTTTAAGGTAGATCTAGTGGAATAGCATTTCAAGGATGTGAACATGTGGTATAATGACGATAATAACGGTATAATCACGATTAACGATAAAACTAGGTGGAATCGGCTCCCTAACTCGGGTGCCATGACAATAAGAGTAAGCGCCCACATGAACATGGTCGCTTGTTCTTGTACATGATAAGGTGGATAGAATTAGTGTCCACAAGTACAACACTTAATTCTGAAGGAGTAATAATTGTATGGTTTTCCCCATTCCATTAGTTCAAGAATATTCTCATGACATCCACATGGCACGTAACGAGGGCCGTTTACCATGTTTCTATAGAGTGACATGGCAATTAAGTAGTGTCATGGGTTTTAATGGTACAACCAGCTCGGCTGCCTTGAGGGAATCCAAGGCTAGCGGAGTCTTACGGAGGCCTCTATGATAAAGTCACCAGTCCGAAGGAACGGAATGTCCCGCGGAGGTTCATCTATCACTGAGAGATAGTGGGTAATCGATAAAACAACGTGAAGCATGAGACTATATTCATGGAATGGAAATATAGTGCCTTAGCAATTAACTCACTCACAGTGGGTTATAGGAATCCGTGAAATCAGTAAATCAATAAATTGACGCCTGTGATTAAGTCTTCATTTCAGGAATTGACGCCTTTGGCTAGGTCGTCAGTTCCAAATATGACGACTGCATTTTAAGTCGTTATATCCAGATACTATTATCATAAAAATCTTCAAAACATTCTAAATTTCAGACATTATATAAATGACGCCTTTCATTAAGGCTTCAATTCTGTAATTAGCGCCCTAATCAGGGGTGTCATATATAAATTGACGGCACGGGACATGTCGTTAATTCCAATGGTCAGTAATTGATGCCGGTTTGCGAGGGCGTCCATTCAATTGACGACTTGAATGGGATCATTATTTATTTGTCATATGATTTGCCCCGGGCAGGTACAATCATAGACACATGGGTTTTGGAGTATGTCTAAATCAGAATCTAGAGATATGATCAGATACAGAAAAATAGCAAGAATTTTATGGTCAGGATCATGCATTAGGTTACATGGAAGAGTTCACAGTTATTAAATTTTAAACATTATGTGATTATCAATTAACAAGGCAATTGACGACTGTTTGTGCGGGCGTTAAATCAATTAGCACCCTAGACTTGGTCGCTAATTTAGTTCATGCAGTAAACAACAAAAACTCAATCTAGATCGACATCTGCATTCACTTACAGACCTATATGCATGTATACAACCTAAGATTATTTAAATTTGGCTTAACACTTGAGAAAACCTACCTGGGTGTTGATTTGGTTAACAGATCAAGATGAAGAATCGAAGAGGATTAATACAACCACCGATACACTGTAACGGCAGAAGCAGAGGATGACGATGCAGCTTCGACAGGAATAGAAACAATAAGGCCTCGAAGAAGTAGATGTCTTTTCTTCCGTTTACAGCAGCAGAAGAAGAAGCTTCGGGGTCAACAGGTTCGCCAGTAGCAGGAAGAAAGCAATCTTCCTTTACTCCTTGATAGCAACCTTTGTTCAGCAAGAGAAGAAGTAAAGAAGCAGGGCTTCTTCTACGTTGAGGAAGACGATGGAGAAGGGCTCATGAAGGAGGCAAAGATGCTCAAACTATCACGAACAGTAGGTCGGTGTCGAAGTAGAGAACCCAAAGGCAATCACCTTTGAAGGGTTCTGTAGGGACTTATTTATAGGGAAGAAAGATCCCACGTAGTTAGAGTTTAATTAGGAGTAATATTCCCACAGGAAGAATCCTATTAGAAATATAACTTCCCACGTATTGATCTCTTCCTTAATCAAAACCTACCCAATTAACTTCCTTGTTCGAATCAAACACCAACTGTCCCTTTTGGAAATGACGCCATAGGTTGGGGCGTTATTTCAATAAATGACGCTTGTATACTCAGTCGTCAATTCCTTAATTGACGACTTGCTCGGAGGCGTCATTCACCGTTCCCTATTTATTAATTTAAGGTGTAACGATCTTTCTAGATTTTTATCTTTTTTTCTATATGTGATCTAGATGGGAAATTTTTGGGATATGACTTTTCCATTTTTCTCTATTTGTTCATATAATTATTTTTCCAAAATTCTTTAGTCGAAAAAATCGGCACTATTCATTTTGTTTGAAATGACGACTTGTTCAAAGTCATTTTCTATGGAATTGACGCCCATTGACGTTGGCGTCAATTGAGTTTTAGCATTTTTAGTTAGCCTCCAAAAGACCGATATCGTATATATACCCATATTCTTTTATAATATCCTTAACTATATACTTTATTTGACTTTTACTAATTTAGAAATAATGACTTATATTAAGTCGTTTTTCACGTTATATACGCCTATACAAAGAGGCGTCATTTAAGTTTTGGTCATTTCTCATTGCCCTTGAAAAGAACAAAATTGTATATATGTCCATTCTTTTATCCTTTATATATCTTTAATGTATTTAAATCTTATATATATATCCTTCTCCCTTCTAATAAAGTTATAATATAGTAAATGTGGAATATTAAATTTTCTAAATTAGTAATAAAATATAAATTGACATTTTCTTCAAGATTTAATGATTCTTAATTCAATTAAAATTATTTTGTGCATCAAATGGCTACTTAAAATAACATGTTATTCTTAAATGTATTATAATATAATGGTAAGGTCTATGAGCCCATTTCGTAAGACTTTTCAGAATGTAAGACGGTTATGTACAAGGTCCAGGTCTCGTTTAATTATTATATATTTATATATTTTAATTTTATTTGGACTTTTTAGTCCTTTAATTTACCAGGGTTGCTACAATGCTAATGCTTCATCTTCATCATGCTCTTCACTTAAAAAGAGTGAGAAATACATTCTGATTCACAAACCATATGTGAATGATTACAAGAAAAGAAATCTTAACAAAAAGGTTGTTTCATGCTTGTACTGTGGAATGTATGGTCACACCATGTATACATGTAGGTTAATGTTGGCTGATGAGGAACAATTTGCAAAAAAAATCAATGTGGTTGAATAGATCAAGAGCTGCTAACCGATATGGACCCAAGCAAGCTTGGGTACCAAAATCATAGAAGTCTTCTTATTTTGATGTTTTGTAGGTCTGCATGAAGGCTCAAAGAAACAAATGGTATCTCGATAGTGGATGCTCGCGACACATGTCCGGGAACAAAGAAATTTTTGTAGACCTCAAGGAAAAGGATGGTGGACATGTTGCCTTCGGGGGCAAGGACAAAGGAAAAATCGTTGGAGAAGGTAAGATTGGTAAGGGATCTCCTCATAGTGTGGAAAATGTTTTGTTGGTTAAAGGTTTCAATCATAACTTACTTAGTATAAGTCAACTTTGTGATAAAGGGTGCAATGTGATTTTTGACTCCACGCACTGCACTGTTGTAAATAAAACCACATATGAAATAATGTTTATAGGGGTTAGACAAAATAATGTATATATGATAGACTTAGATGATACATCACACAATAATCTTTGCTTAGTTGTAAATAACTCTGACAATGCTTGGTTGTGGCATCGCCGTCTTGGGCATGCCAGTTTTAATGTTCTTACAAAGTTGTCCATAAATGATTTAGTTGTTAGGTTGCCAAAGCTGAAGTTTGAACCAGACAAAGTATGTGAGGCATGCAGCAAAGGTATGCAAACAAGAACCTCTTTCAAAAGCAAGAATGATGTGACTACCAATAGGCCCCTTGAAGTTCTTCATATTGATTTGTTTGGACCTAGTAGAACTCACAGTCTATGTGGAAAGTTATATGGGTTTGTTATTGTAGATGACTTCTCACGATTCTGTTGGGTGTACTTTTTGTCACATAAAAATGATGCTTTGAGGGAGTTTGAAGGTTTCTGCAGGAAAGTGGAGATTGAGAAAGGATGTTCCATCAAGAGAATTCAAAGTGATCATGGTAAGGAGTTCGAGAACACTGATTTTGATGAATTTTGTAGGAAGCACGGATACTCGCATACATTTTCAGCACCAAGAACTCCAGAACAAAATGGCATCGTGGAGAGAAAGAACAGAACCCTCATTGAGATGGCTCGGACGATGCTAAGCGAGAACAACCTTCCTAGGTATTTTTGGGCAGAAGCCATTAGCACGGCATGCTACATCATAAACCGAGCTATGGTAAGACCAATGTTGAGAAAAACCCCATATGATCTCTTCAAAGGTAAGAAGCGCAATATCTCTCACTTGAAACCATTTGGATTAATTTGCTATATTCTTAATAATGGAAAATCTGATTTGGGCAAATTCGATGCAAAAAGTGATCGTGGATTTTTTCTTCGGTACTCTCTTGCTTCTAGAGCATATCGGGTTTATAACCTGAGAACTCTTGTAGTAGAGGAGAGCCCTCATGTTATTATAGATGATTCATGCAATGTGAATGTTGATAAAAGCTCAAAATTACAGGATGAAGAAGAAGAAACCAGTGAAGAGATCCCACCAAAGGCAGCGCAAGGTCAAGCAACTCTAGGAGAAGGATCAGAAAGCAAGGATGATGAAAATCAACAAGGATAGCAGCTTCCTCGGCAGTGGACTTGCCACAAAAGCCATCCTCCCGAGAATGTGATTGGTAATGTAGAAGATAAAGTGAAAACTCGATCTTCATCAAGGGAAGTTGACAATTTGGATTATCTTGCATTGTTCTCTCAATTTGAACCGCACTTTATTGATGAAGCCTTAAAGGACAATTCTTGGATCTTAGCTATGCAGGATGAACTACACCAGTTCCAAAGGAACAAAGTGTGGTTCCTTGTGCCACGTCCTAAAAGCCACTCCGTGATCGGAACCAAATAGATTTTCCGAAACAAGTTAAATGATCAAGAAGTGGTAATTAGGAATAAGGTCAGGCTAGTAGCCAAAGGCTATAGCCAAGAGATAGAAATTGACTTTGATGAGTCTTTTTCCCCTGTGGCAAGACTTGAGGTAGTGAGAATTCTTTTAGCATTTGCATGCCATCATGATATTAAACATTTTCAAATGGATGTGAAAAGTGCATTTTTGAATGGTTTCATACAGGAGGATGTGTATGTGGAGCACCCTCCAGGATTTGAAGATCACGCATATCCAGATTATGTTTACAAATTGGACAAGGCGCTTTACGGGTTGAAACAAGCTCCCCGCGCTTGGTACGAGAGGCTGAGTTCTTTCCTTGTTGACAATGGGTTCAAACGTGGTAACATTGATCAAACCTTGTTTACCAAAGTAAATGGTAAGAAAGTTTTATTTGTTCAAGTATATGTCGATGACATAATTTTTGGTTCTACTGATATCACCTTGAGTGAAAAATTTTCCAAACTAATGCAAGGTGAGTTTGAAATGAGTATGATGGGAGAATTGACCTTCTTCTTGGGCTTGCAGGTCAAACAAATGGTGGATGGCATTTTCATATGCCAAAGGAAGTATGCTCGAGACTTGCTCACAAAGTACAATTTCAGCAATGTGAAACCTCAACCCACACCCATGTCAACCTCAATCAAACTCGATCAAGATGAGAAAGGTAAATCCGTGGATCAAAAACTTTTTAGAAGCATGATAGGATCATTGTTGTATTTAACTGCCAGTCGGCCTGACATTCAGTTTGCAGTTTACTTGTGTGCGAGATTTCAGTCCAATCCGAAAGAAACACACATGTCGGCTGTGAAACGTATTTTTAGATATTTTGCTGGTTCAGTACATTTTGGCTTATGGTTTCCACATAATTCAAGCTTTGAACTGATTGCTTATTCTGACGCCGATTATGCGGGTTGTAATGTGGACCGGAAAAGCGCCAGTGGGTATTGCCAGTTTCTCGGGGGATGCATGGTCTCATGGGCCTCCAAGAAACAAAATTCAGTGGCTTTGTCAATCGCCGAAGCCGAATATGTGGCTCTTGATAGTTGCATTGCCCAGGTGCTTTGGATCCAACAATAAATGATTGACTATAGCATCTCCTTCAAAAACATCTTAATTTTATGTGATAACACTTCTGCTATAAACTTGTCAAAAAATCCGGTTCATCACTCTAGAACAAAGCATATCGAAATTAGACATCATTTCATTAGAGATCATGTTAGTAAGGGTGATGTTGAAATAAATTTCATTGAAACAAATAATCAAATTGCCGACATATTTACCAAACCACTAAATGAAGAAAAAATTACATCTTTTAGGAGAGAGTTAGGGGTTTGTAGAATAGAGGAGTCTGATTCATGAGTCTCTGCATTTTGCATCATACTTAGTGTTGCTAGCATGCATATTTTGCATTTGTGTCATTCATACAGTTGCATTAGATGGGTCTCCTTTTTCATGCATATGCACCATGTTGCTTGAATTGCAATAAATTGAATTGTGTGAAATTTCCACCTTTGTATGAATTGCATTTCTTCTATTAAATATGTATGAACCCTTTCATTTCACTCTTCTATGGCCACACTATTTTGAGTTCAATAAGTGCATCTCAATGGAACTGATCAATCGAAATCTGAGTAATGGAGAGCATGGTAAATAAACTTCTAAGGCAATCTATCATTTCCTTGAAAAATCCTCCCCAAATGATTCAAACCTCAAAAATATCTTTTTCCTTGACCTTCATATGTTTTAATCATTGGGGAATCGAGCATATCCTTCTTGGAACTCCAAATTTTCATATAAAAGAAAATCTCCATCTGAACAGGGGATGGGTCGACCCATGGGGTCGACCACTGTCAGTTTGCTCAAAATGGGGTTCGGGCTATCTCTTGGGTCATCCCATCGGGTCGACCCGTTATGGGCGGTCGCGGTAAAACATGAACCGTTCCATTTCGAAAAGGGCGTAAACGCCCTATTCTTCAACCCTAACGCTATATTATTGCCCCAGCTCCCTAGTTCGACCAGCCACCACCTCTTGGAAGCCCTGAAACCCTCTCTTGCAACCCAACGCCGCTCCATCCCTAAAGGCGAGCTCTAACCGGTGGCTACTCGTGGTTTCTCTCCTTGCTGCGTCCATAAGCATCCTTCTTCCTCCCAGATCCTCTGAGGTAAGGCCATGGTGTTTGGAGAGTATTTATTTCTACGTGAGGGGCTCCTCTTTTCGAACCAACAAGATCTAGGAAGCCTCTACAGATTCTGATTTGTCTGGTGGTTTAGATGGCACCCAAACGGCGGTCTTCTCGTCAGGGGGAGGAATCCAGCCGCTCTGCTCATCAGCGAGGGAGTTCCAGCCGCACAAGAGAGATACGATCCAAAGAAAAGGAGCTAGAAGTAATGAAATCGCAAGCATTGGCCTCCGGTAACAAAGCTCCACACAGAAAAGTTCTCCGCCCTCGTGCGGTAGATTTTGTGAATTTGGTTGAGTACTTGCCAGGCATAGTGGATATTATTTGTAGTCAACCAAACCTTGATCATTTCATGTCTACACACCGTCGTGTTTATTACAAGTTAGTGAACCAGTTTTATGGCAATATGACAATCAAAGCTAACAAGCAGTTTACTGTTGTAAATGGAGAACTGATTTCTTTGACACCCGAATTTTTGGGTAATGCTCTTGGTTTACCATGTCATGAAGGTTACACTTTTGGTGATCTTGATTTTGATGAAGAAGAGGTCTATCAAATGATGACCTCTGAGGAAATGGGAGACAGGTCCACCACCAGTCTGAATGCAAATCGCTTTCCCTCCATGCAGCGCATTCTACACCACATGATGACATTTTGATACCAAAGGGTGGTGGAAGAGACAAAGTTACTGAATTCCATATGTTCCTATTTTTCTGTCTGATGAAGGGTCTCCCTATTAATTTCCCTTCCACTATACTACTTCACATATCCGCATGCTTGCAGCATACAAACCGCACTCTACCACATGCAGCGGCCTTGACAGCAGTCTTTGAATCAGCTGGTATTGATTTGTGCAAAGAATGATATCACACAGTGTGTGAGAATGACATTTACTCCATCCCCACAATTTGAAAGAACATGAACTATGAGTTAAAAAATGGTGTTCTGGTTCGTAAGATCAAATCTGGACAAGTACAAGTCATCTCAGAGGAAGAAGATGATAGTGAAGAAGCTGAAGCAGATCAACTTCAACAACAAGAACTTCCTGATGAGGCACTACCTGGTGGATTTTCTCAGATGATCACTGATAGATTGGATTCCATAGATGGCCGACTAGAAAAGTATGGGGAGAGAATGGATGCCCTTATCAATGAAGTAACTGTTGGGTTCGGTGCAGTATTCAGAGGGGGGGGTGAATGAATATAGCCTATAAAAATTTCACCCAATTAACAACTAGAATGCTAACAAGATAAAGCTCAACTAGAATTTTGCTCTTTTGACAAATTAAAACACTCCAAGAAAACTAATTAACTCTTCTGCTCAACCAGAAGCCAAACACATGGAGCGCCCCTATGCAATCATCTAGCGGAAGCAAACAGATAGAAACATCAAACCACTGCACAAGGGGTTTTTAGGTCGGTCGGTCCAGCAGACCTACATCCACCCCACACTCAACCCGAGTGTGGCTTCCTGCTGACTCACAGCTTGAACAGCTGGGCATCACAGCTTGCCATACAACCGCTGGGCAACACAGCTTGCCGTCCGAGGAATCCTCCTCGCCCGCTGAGCAACACAGCTTGCTGTCCAGTGGAATCCACCACTGCAACCGCTGAGGATTACAGCTTACCCGTCCAGAGGCAGCACCTCTGCAAACGCTGACTAACAGCTTGAAGAAAGGATAAAATGGAAAACGAAAACAAGTAGCAACAGCAACTGAAAGCTGTAAATAATGAAAGCACAAATGTGGCTCCTAAGAGCTGGCTGGCTGGCCTGGATTTGATCCACGGTCCAGTGAATGTAGATCTCTCTCGATCTCACTATCTCTCCTCTACTTCTTTCTCTTCTTCTTCTCTCGATAGCTCTCTGTCTCTCTTTTCTCTCTTCTCTTCACACTCTGCTCTTTTCTTTTGTTCTTCTTTCTGTCTGGATCGTGAAGCTCTCACTCTGCCTCTGCTTCAGTCGATCATGATCAGTCTCCTTCAGACAAAGGAGACTCCCTTATATAGCATCAGCAGATTAGGGCGATCGTGTGCTCTCCACATCTCCCGCCAAGAAACCTCAGTCCACGTGGCAGCATTTCAGCACAGTGCTTCCACATGTCACGATCAGGGAGCCTCGTCCTTCCTTGGATCACGAGCCATGTCAGCAATCCCAGTATCAAATTCCTGTCAGTCAGTCGAAATAAGCGTATCAGTTCAAGTGTAAACTCTGTACACACTTTGAAGATGAAATGCATTGTATAAACTTTATAAGCAGCATGCATTGTACAGACTTAGTGAAAGGGAATGCATGTAATACAATTCTTTTAAATACCCAGAGACTAGTGCGTTCTCGCACGGGAGCATATGAAGTCTCAAGGGAGCATCTATGGACTCTGGACAGCATCACCAGCGTCAGGAGACCATGTGGAGCACATGCTGCTCCAGGAGAGCATCCTCAAAGTTAGGGAAGCATTAGCAGTCACTGGAGGGCATACTCGATCCCAGGAGAGCATCCGGGGGGACAGACGAGCATGCACGTCTGATGTACAGACTCTACCAATGTATAGACTTTACAATGCTCATCCACTGAATAGACTTCACAGTGCTCAATCAGACTTCACGATGCTCAATCAGACTTCACGATGCTCAATCACCCTTGAAGATGTGAGCGTGACAGTGTATGGACTTCACTATGCAGACTTTGAAGAGCATTCAGCAAAGTGCAGACTTCACTGCATATGAAGCAGCGTATAGACTTAACCAAGCAACATACACACTTGAAGAGCATTAAACAATGTGCAGACTTCACTATGTAAATGGCTGTACAGACTTAGTCCAAACACGATGTATAGACTTTGGACTCCAAGGGCGATGTATGGACTTTCACATGAAAGGCTATACAGACTTTGAAAGCTGAGGCCAATGTATAGACTTGCCAAGCGAAAGGGCTGTACAGACTTCGAAGTAAATGTGAAGCCAATGTACAGACTTACTCGAGTGAGACAATGACCAAGACGATGCAGCTACAGTGATGTACAGACTTCACTGTGAATGCATGAACAGTGAATGAGTGTATAGACTTGATCAAGAGAGACGCTGGCCTATCGGAGCATTAACAGTCACTGGAGAGCATAAGCTGTACTACAAGATGGCAGTGTACACGCTTGGTGTCCACTTGAGACACTCAGTGAGACGGTGAGCAATGTACAGACTTTAAGTCCAATGTAAGAGACTGTACAGACTTACTCATGAACACCGCACAATCGGATGTACATACTTAGCCCAAGAAAATGTGTAGACTTCAGAAATGCAAGTAATGCAGCAATGTCTAGACTAAGCTTTACCCTACAGTGTATAGACTTGCTGGTCTGCTAGGAATGCAATGTATAGAACAGAAGTCAAGCACAAACAATATATCAGTTATGCACATGCATTCTCCAGATAATATACCAGTCACAGTCATGTTGCTATCATCAAAACATAATATCAAATGCACTCACTGTGTTGCAATCATCAAAACAAAATAGCATTGCTATCATCAAATCAACATAGCACATGCTTGTGCCTAAGAGGCACAACATTCTCCCCCTTTTTGATTATGGCAACGCACTGTGACAGTGAGTCACACACATAATTTTCTCCCCCTTTGACATAATCAAAAAGAGAAAAACAGTATAAACAAGAGTGCAAAGTGCATTATGCATGCAAATTCCCCTTTATGAACGTTCTCCCCCTGAATGTAAGACTCCCCCTGAATTATTTCTCCCCTTAAATAATAGCTCCCCCTTTGAGAAGGAATATGAACAGATAAATCAAAGGTAGAGAAGGTAGGAGGGTCAATAGACAACAGCTGAATCATAGGTTCAGAGAATAAGCCTGATTATAAACAATGGTTAAAGTATAAGAATCATCAACATACAATTTTCAAAAATTCAGGTTTAACAGTGATAAATCTAGAGTAAGACACCTGACCCTTGAAAAAGAGTTTATAGATTCCATTTATAGCAATGAATCTAGGGCACATGGTATTAATAGATAAGTCCAAGATAATACCCTTTTGTGTTTAAACATGGAAGTTCAAGAAGGGCAACTTGAATATGTATTGAGAAAAATAATTTTCACTCAATGACTTTTGATTTCAAAGGGTTACAGCAGTTTGATTTTCATTTTTCAATTTCTGAACCTGAACTAAGTGAATAGACCAGTGGCATTTATGCTGTTGACATTAGGTGTACACCTTGATCAGAGGCAGGTACCCCTAGTTACTAGGCATAAACTACAAGACCTATTTCAGATCAAGACCTTCAAGGAATAGTCTTCACTTTGACATTAAGTGTCACGCCCCGAGCGCGGAAGATACCCGGAGGTGCGCGACATGTCTATATCAATCATGTCAATCAGAGTGGTCGTGTATTCGACACAAAGACAGAGATGCGCAAAATAGCAAGATAACCCAATCCTTTATTTCATAATGGATAGACTATTACAAATCCAATACTCTGTTTAATAAAAAGGAAAAGAATACATATTTGACTCAAGAAACTAAAGAAGAGACTAGATGACACTTGAGCAGCTCTATCACTTTCACTCTTGACCATTCCCATCCGATTGACTTCCATTGTCGTCGGACTTACCTGAAAAGTAAAAAGGGACAAACGGAATGAGCGAACGCTCAGTAAGAAATTATATCTCAAGTACTAGCAAGGGGTTTAAGTAATTACATCTTTCATGAATGCAATAAAGCTATGCATGCTCGCATAAAACGACAAGATAGAGAGAATGTAATATCAAAGAAATAAGATGAACTTAATCATGAACTTTCAACAAGATAACAAGTTATTCAAGATATTCAAGCAAGTACGTTTAACAAGCCATGTCAAGAACTTTGGCTATCATGTATCAAGCAAGTAAGTTACCCTTTTTCGGGCCACGCATTTCATGTCAAGTTAAGTACGATTCAAGTACAAGATGTGTGTAGAATGTCCAATCAAGCAAGTCAAGTACTCGGTATAATGCCAGATACCTTATCATTTTAACTCCCATGGGCACAAGTACTTTCGGGTGCTCCTCCCAGGACCAGATCGGGCCCTATATGCGCAGGCATTTATCATGTGTTTTGACATCCACTCTTGTTTATAGCCAACATAGAATTTCAATAGTCAAGCTGGTAGACACGTATGACAACTTTGATAGAATAGAGTCCAAAATATGACAAAGGACATAGAATGACGATAATAACGGTATAATCACGATATCGATAAAACTAGGTAGAATATGGTTCCTTTAACTTGGGTACCATGACAAATCAATATGGACATTCTTTATATAGAATTGAGGTCCACAAGAACAGTATATCAAAGGTAAGATACCCTCTTTCTTATCATAGAATTGAGGTTCACAAGAATGGCATGATATGGCATGATATCATCATCCCATTAAGGAATTTCTTATGATATACTCTTTGTATAATCATAAGGGCTGGTATACCATGTTTCTTTAGATTGACATGGCATTAATTGTGTAATAGGTTTTTAGGGTACAACCAGCTCAGTCGGCCTTGAGGGAATCCAAGGCTACGAGGAGTCTTACGGAGGTCTCTATGACTAACTCGCTAGTCCAAAGGAACGGAATGTCCAATGGAGAGCTTGTATGTCAATGAGAGTTGAGTGTGATCGATGAAACAACGTGAAAAGTGGGACTATACTCACGGAGTGGAGAATAGTGCCGTTATATATATTATATAATATGAAACCATCGGTTAACGGAATCATGATAAAAATCATTTTTACAGTAAAATAACGACTTATGCCAAGTCGTTTCTCAAGTAAATAACGCCTAACAGAAGGGCGTTTACATATGTTTCCATTTTACAGAATTTTCAATAATTCAGTAATTTATCTAAAAAGCGCCCTGGGAAGGGGCGTTTCTTCATGATTTGACGACTATACCAGAAGGCGTCTTACTATTTATAATTTTGGACAGGATAAAATAAATTTCAGGAATTATCAAAAACGCGCCCTGGGCAGGGGCGTTACTATTTAATTCTATTTTTCAGAATAGATAAATTTCAGGATTTTAACTGATAAACACCCTAGGAAGGGGCGTTACCTTTCAGATTCACGCCCTGATCGGGGGCGTTAACATATGGCAAACGACCTAGTCTAGGTCGTGAATTCAAGGAATTCAGGAATAAAATTTCAAGAGACATGATACATGGTCATGACAGGAAAATTAGCAGAATTTCATAGGTAGAGTCATGCAAGATATTAGAATCGATATCTCATATTTAATGAATTTTTAAACAGGATCAATTATTAATTACATGCGATTTTCATGAAAGTAACGCCTGCGTGCAGGGCGTCAAATATGAAATTGACGACCTGGACAGGGTCGTTTCTTGTAAATTAGCGCCCTTGACAGGGGCGTTTCTTTCAATAATATTCCAGAAACGAAAATAAAACTGTATGCATGCCATGCTTATACATATATCTTGCGTTATTTTCATTTGGGCTACAATAACTTGAGAAAACCTACCTTTAATGGTTGATTTGGATATGACCGGTGAAGGGCTTTGATGAGAAGAAGATGGAAGCCTCAACTAAATAATCGTAACAGCAGCAAGGTGGATGAACCCTACAGAGGATAGGTTGAAGATATTAGTCTTCTTGAAATCCCTGGACTGTAGGTAGAGGAAGGGGTACTTACACACGGATGAAGAACTCTTGTTCCTCAAAACGTAGAGCCTCTTAACCTGTAAATAGGAGGAGAAGAATAATCAATATTCTTCATGCATCGTGGAAGAGAACTATCAGAAAAACTCACTGTTCTTCAACTTACCGTAGCAGGCGACTGGTCAAATAGGTTTAGGGTTTGTTCGATCAAGACTATTTATAGGATTTTGGAGTCCTAACAAAAGTAGTGTTTGATTGAGGGTAACATATCCCTAATAGAGTCCTTACTCTAATAGACACTTACTAGATTAGGTTAATCTTTCCCTGGATAAGCTCTGGGTCGAACGGTTCCCAAATGGAATTAACGCCTTTGGTCAGGTCGTCGATTCTTTAATTGACGACCTTGTGCAGGTCGTGTCTTAAGAAGTACCTTGAGGAAGGGCGTTTCATGTTTCTAAAACACGCCCAAGATTGGGGCGTTTATTGGCTTACCGTCTTTGGCGTTGGAATTTGACGCCGTCAGGTGAGGGCGTCCTTTCTTTAGTTACGCCGTATATAGAGGCGTTTCTTTTTAAATTAACGCCTTACTAAGAGGCGTTATTTGTAATATGTTTTATTTCGTCTAATTAACCCTATTCTTATTATCTATATTACTTCTGTAATATATATGTTTTAATTCATTTCAAATATTCATTTGTCAAGGTTGCTACACACTCCCCCACTTAAAAAGAATTTGGTCCCCAAATTCAATTGCATATTCTGTATACACGCGGAGAGTGTAGAGTATATACCTCTTAGAACAAGTCGGGAAATCGTTTCTTCATAGATTCCTCGGTCTCCCATGTCGCTTCGTGTTCAGAATTCTTATTCCATTGCACCTTAAGCATGGGAATAACCTTATTCCTTAGAGCTCGTATTTCACGATTTAAGATTTTCATAGGCTTCTGTTCATATGTGAGATCTTTCTTGATCACCAGATCTCCATGTTCAATAATGTGTGATGGGTCGTGTACATACTTTTTCAACATGGATATGTGAAATACATTGTGTACTTCGGACAATTGAGGAGGCAATGCGATGCGATAAGCAACCTCGCCAACTCTTTCGAGTATCTCAAATGGTCCGATGAATCTTGGCGTAAGCTTGCCCTTAACACCAAATCTTCGTATGCCACATCCAGGCGATATTTTAAGAAATACATGATCTCCGATTTGGAATTCAAGATCTCTCCTTCTTGTATCTGCATAAGCCTTTTGCCTGGTCTGAGCAACTTGCAATTTTTCTCTGATTACTTGTATCTTCTCAGTGGTATCCCTTACCATGTCTGGACCTAACAGTTGTTTCTCTCCAACTTCGTTCCAGCATAAGGGTGATCGGCAACTCCTTCCATATAATGCTTCGAAAGGTGCCATTTGGATACTAGCTTGGTAGCTATTATTATATGCAAATTCCACTAGTGGCAAATGTTCATGCCAGCTTCCACCAAAGTCAATGATGCAAGCTCTTAGCATATCCTCAACAACTTGGTTAGTTCTCTCGGTCTGACCATCCGTTTGAGGATGAAAAGCTGTACTAAAATTTAGTCTTGTCCCCAACGAATGTTGTAATCCCTTCCAAAAATGAGAAGTGAAACGGGGATCTCTATCAGACACGATTGAGACAGGAATTCCATGTAACCTGACTATTTCCTTGATATATAATGCAGCTAAGACATCAATTGACCATCGACTCTTTATTGGCAAGAAATGCGCCGATTTAGTTAAACGGTCAATGATAACCCATATTCCATCATGTCCTCCTTTGGATTTAGATAGACCCATGATGAAATCCATACCAATATCCTCCCACTTCCATTTAGGAATATCTAGAGGATGTAGTTTTCCAGCAGGATTTTGGTGTTCCGCCTTGACCTGTTGGCATGTGAGACAGCGTGATACATGGTCCGCTATTTCTCTTTTCATGTTGGGCCACCAAAAGATCCTCTTTACATCTTGATACATTTTGGTTGATCCTGGATGAATAGTGTACTTTGATCGGTGAGCTTCATCTAAGATCTTCTTCTTTAATTCTGGACAGTCGGGTATACAAGTTCTACCTTTAAATAGTAATCTTCCATCCGAAGTTAGTTGAAAATCAGATTGTCCTTCTAATCTGCCTTTGATTTCCACTAATATAGGATCATCATCCTGAAGTGCTTGTATCTCAGATAATAAATCCGACTGTATGCTTACATGAGATAATGTGATAAATTTGGCTTCCTTGTCCAAGCTTATATTGAGCTCGGAGAATTGTTCTAGCAACCTCCATTCTTGTATCATATAATTGGTTATCATTGCTCTCGGCTTTCGACTAAGGGCATCAGCAACATAATTACCCTTTCCGGGATGGTATTGTATATTGAAGTCGAAGTCCTTGAGATATTCTAGCCAGCGTCTTTGTCTCATGTTTAGCTCCTTTTGTGAGAATAGATATTTGAGACTCTTGTGATCGGAGTATACAGTAAACTGCACTCCATATAAGTAGTGTCTCCATATCTTTAGGGCAAATACCACCGCGGCTAGTTCTAAGTCATGGACGGGGTAATTCTCCTCATGCTTCTTCAGTTGACGTGAAGAGTATGCTATGACCTTTCCTTGTTGCATTAGGACACATCCGAGGCCAATGCCAGAAGCATCTGTGTAAACCTCGAATTTCTCTCCTTCTATTGGTAGAGCTAACACCGGAGCTGTAGTGAGATGATCCTTGAGAGTTTGGAAACTTCTTTCACATTCCTCAGTCCATTCATATCGGATCTCCTTGCGAGTTAATCTTGTAAGTGGTACGGCGATCTTAGAGAAATCTTTGATGAATCACCGATAATAGCCTGCAAGACCTAAGAAACTTCTGATCTCACTTGCATTAGTTAGTTTTTCCCAGTTTCTTACAGCTTCTACCTTTGATGGATCAACAGATAGACCATCCTTGGATATCACATGTCCGAGGAAAGTCACTTCTTCAAGCCAGAATTCACATTTGCTGAGCTTTGCATATAATTGATTTTCCCTCAATACTTGCAATGCGATCCTTAAATGCTCTTCATGTTCTTCCTTAGTCTTGGAATATATCAATATATCATCAATGAAGACTACTATGAATTGATCCAAGTAAGGCCTGAATATGCTATTCATTAACTGCATGAAGGCAGCAGGGGCATTGGTTAGTCCAAAAGGCATAACAACAAATTCATAGTGGCCATACCTGCTTCTGAATGCAGTCTTATGAATGTCATCATCCTTGATTCTTAACTGATGCTATCCCGACCTGAGATCAATCTTGGAAAAATATTTGGATCCGGAAATTTGATCGAATAACTCATCGATTCTCGGCAGGGGATACTTGTTCTTGATAGTAAGATGATTCAACTGTCGATAGTCGATACATAGCCTCATGGATCCATCTTTCTTCTTTACAAACAGTACAGGTGACCCCCACGGGGAAGTACTTGGTCTAATGAACCCTTTTCGAAATAGTTCCATTAACTGCCCCTTCAATTCTTTGAGTTTCGCAGGGGACATTCTATAGGGTGCCTTTGAAACTGGACCACCACCAGGGACTAAGTCAATGGTGAAGGCCACTTCTCTTTGAGGGGGTAATCCCGGCAAATCTTCCGGAAATACGTCTGGAAATTCTTGCACTACCTGAATGTCTTCTATCTTAGTGTCCTTTGTTTCCTTAACTGTGACAAATGCAAGGAAGGATACACATCCTTTCCTGACGAGCTTGCTTGCTCGAAGAGCCGAAATAAGAGGGGATTTGCTCCGACTCTTGGGGCGAGTAAAGACTAATTCTGGAAAATCTTTGACAGCAATTTGGCTATTGCGGCAATCAACCGTTGCCTGGTATTTGGATAACCAGTCCGCTCCCAGTATAACATCATACTCCTTTAGATCGAGGCATATGAGATCTATAGGTAAATTCCTACCTTGAACCATTACCTCACAGTTTTGATAGTGATGAGTAATATCATTTTCACTTCCCAGAGGAGTAGTTAGAACTATTTTTATCCATTCTGGTTCTAACGGTAACGGGTCGGCAAACTTCTTAGAAATAAAGGAATGCGATGCACCCGTATCAAATAAGACATAAGCACTTTTGGAACAAATTTTCAATGTACCTTCCACTAATCCGCCTTCTTCTTCAGGTTCGGTCTCCTGGATTGCATGAAGACGAGCATTCTTCGTCACCGGGCGTTTACCGTCACCGGCTTGGTCATTCATTAATGGACAATCGGGAATCCGATGTTCGCGACTCCCACAACGGAGACAAGCTCCTAATTTCCTCCAGCATTCTTCGGTCTTGTGACCAGCCTTGTCACAATGCTTGCATATTGTATTAGAAGGGGTAGTTGTGATAGATAAAGGCTTGGTCTTTTTGAACTTGAAATCTTGAGAGGATGAACCTCCATTATTGGGCCTCTTCTTAAAGTTGGGTTTGAAAGAACCCGAACTTGTGACTTGCTCCTTCTTATCTTTCCCACGGATCCTATCAGATAGTTCCGTGGCATCTTCAAGTAATTGAGCTCGGCGCACTATTTCGGAATAAACTTGGATGTCCATAGGCGCCAGTTGAGTAATGTAGTGGGGCCTAAGCCCATTAAGAAATCTACGGGCTTTCATCTTCTCCGTGCTAATAAGATGCTTAGCATATCTAGACAACCTGGAGAACTGAGCTTCATAATCTGCTAATGATAAAGATCGTTGCTTCAATGCAGCGAATTCTGCAGCCTTCTTTTCTTGGACTCGGTCCGAGAAATATTTAGCATTGAAGTATTCCACAAATTCTTCCCATGTTACTTGAGTAGGATCGATGGTTGCTTTAATAGACTCCCACCAGCATCTAGCATCTTTCTCTAACTGGAATGTAGCTAATAGAACTTTGTCCTGATCCGTGCATTGCATGACACGGAATATGAGTTCGGTTTCCCGAACCCAATGCTCGGCATCGTCCGGATCGGTCGATCCCATGAACTTCGGGGGATTCATGTTCTTAAATGCTTGGTGTAAGCTTCCAGCTCGTGGAGCACCACCTTGTGCTACCTGTTGTAGCACTTGAGTCATCCCTTGGAGGGTACGCTGCATGTTGCGCCATTGAGCACGTTCGGCAGCCATTATCCTACAATTACAATAGCTACGTTAGTATTATATCACTGTGATCTTATTAAAAGACTTATTGACTCTCAACCCTTGGTTCTACCCAATCTCACTGGTTGAAAGGTTCAAACTTATCCTTGGACTTGGGTTTTTCCTAGGAATTGAATACCTTAGGCTCTGATACCACAAAGACTGTCACGCCCCGAGCGCGGAAGATACCCGGAGGTGCGCGACATGTCTATATCAATCATGTCAATCAGAGTGGTCGTGTATTCGACACAAAGACAGAGATGCGCAAAATAGCAAGATAACCCAATCCTTTATTTCATAATGGATAGACTATTACAAATCCAATACTTTGTTTAATAAAAAGGAAAAGAATACATATTTGACTCAAGAAACTAAAGAAGAGACTAGATGACACTTGAGCAGCTCTATCACTTTCACTCTTGACCATTCCCATCTGATTGACTTCCATTGTCGTCGGACTTACCTGAAAAGTAAAAAGGGACAAACGGATTAAGCGAACGCTCAGTAGGAAATTATATCTCAAGTACTAGCAAGGGGTTTAAGTAATTACATCTTTCATGAATGCAATAAAGCTATGCATGCTCGCATAAAACGACAAGATAGAGAGAATGTAATATCAAAGAAATAAGATGAACTTAATCATGAACTTTCAACAAGATAATAAGTTATTCAATATATTCAAGCAAGTACATTTAAGAAGCCATGTCAAGAACTTTGGCTATCATGTATCAAGCAAGTAAGTTACCCTTTTTCGGGCCACGCATTTCATGTCAAGCCAAGTACGATTCAAGTACAAGATGTGTGTAGAATGTCCAATCAAGCAAGTCAAGTACTCGGTATAATGCCAGATACCTTATCATTTTAACTCCCATGGGCACAAGTACTTTCGGGTGCTCCTCCCAGGACCAGATTGGGCCCTATATGCGCAGGCATTTATCATGTGTTTTGACATCCACTCTTGTTTATAGCCAACATAGAATTTCAATAGTCAAGCTGGTAGACACGTATGACAACTTTGATAGAATAGAGTCCAAAATATGACAAAGGACATAGAATGGCGATAATAACGGTATAATCACGATATCGATAAAACTAGGTAGAATATGGTTCCTTTAACTTGGGTACCATGACAAATCAATATGGACATTCTTTATATAGAATTGAGGTCCACAAGAACAGTATATCAAAGGTAAGATACCCTCTTTCTTATCATAGAATTGAGGTTCACAAGAATGGCATGATATGGCATGATATCATCATCCCATTAAGGAATTTCTTATGATATACTCTTTGTATAATCATAAGGGCTGGTATACCATGTTTCTTTAGATTGACATGGCATTAATTGTGTAATAGGTTTTTAGGGTACAACCAGCTCAGTCGGCCTTGAGGGAATCCAAGGCTACGAGGAGTCTTACGGAGGTCTCTATGACTAACTCGCTAGTCCAAAGGAACGGAATGTCCAATGGAGAGCTTGTATGACAATGAGAGTTGAGTGTGATCGATGAAACAACGTGAAAAGTGGGACTATACTCACGGAGTGGAGAATAGTGCCGTTATATATATTATATAATATGAAACCATCAGTTAACGGAATCAGGATAAAAATCATTTTTACAATAAAATAACGACTTATGCCAAGTCGTTTCTCAAGTAAATAACGCCTAACAGAAGGGCGTTTACATATGTTTCCATTTTGCAAAATTTTCAATAATTCAGTAATTTATCTAAAAAGCGCCCTGGGAAGGGGCGTTTCTTCATGATTTGACGACTATACCAGAAGGCGTCTTACTATTTATAATTTTGGACAGGATAAAATAAATTTCAGGAATTATCAAAAACGCGCCCTGGGCAGGGGCGTTACTATTTAATTCTATTTTTCAGAATAGATAAATTTCAGGATTTTAACTGATAAACACCCTTGGAAGGGGCGTTACCTTTCAGATTCACGCCCTGATCGGGGGCGTTAACATATGGCAAACGACCTAGTCTAGGTCGTGAATTCAAGGAATTCAGGAATAAAATTTCAAGAGACATGATACATGGTCATGACAGGAAAATTAGCAGAATTTCATAGGTAGAGTCATGCAAGATATTAGAATCGATATCTCATATTTAATGAATTTTTAAACAGGATCAATTATTAATTACATGCGATTTTCATGAAAGTAATGCCTGCGTGCAGGGCGTCAAATATGAAATTGACGACCTGGACATGGTCGTTTCTTGTAAATTAGCGCCCTTGACAGGGACGTTTCTTTCAATAATATTCCAGAAACGAAAATAAAACTGTATGCATGCCATGCTTATACATATATCTTGCGTTATTTTCATTTGGGCTACAATAACTTGAGAAAACCTACCTTTAATGGTTGATTTGGATATGACCAGTGAAGGGCTTCGATGAGAAGAAGATGGAAGCCTCAACTAAATAATCGTAACAGCAGCAAGGTGGATGAACCCTACAGAGGATAGGTTGAAGATATTAGTCTTCTTGAAATCCCTGGACTGTAGGTAGAGAAAGGGGTACTTACACACGGATGAAGAACTCTTGTTCCTCAAAACGTAGAGCCTCTTAACCTGTAAATAGGAGGAGAAGAATAATCAATATTCTTCATGCATCGTGAAAGAGAACTATCAGAAAAACTCACTGTTCTTCAACTTACCGTAGCAGGCGACTGGTCAAATAGGTTTAGGGTTTGTTCGATCAAGACTATTTATAGGATTTTGGAGTCCTAACAAAAGTAGTGTTTAATTGAGGGTAACATATCCCTAATAGAGTCCTTACTCTAATAGACACTTACTAGATTAGGTTAATCTTTCCCTGGATAAGCTCTGGGTCGAACGGTTCCCAAATGGAATTAACGCCTTTTATCAGGTCGTCGATTCTTTAATTGACGACCTTGTGCAGGTCGTGTCTTAAGAAGCGCCTTGAGGAAGGGCGTTTCATGTTTCTAAAACACGCCCAAGATTGGGGCGTTTATTGGCTTACCGTCTTTGGCGTTGGAACTTGACGTCGTCAGTTGAGGGCGTCCTTTCTTTAGTTACGTCGTATATAGAGGCGTTTCTTTTTAAATTAACGCCTTACTAAGAGGCGTTATTTGTAATATGTTTTATTTCGTCTAATTAACCCTATTCTTATTATCTGTATTACTTCTGTAATATATATGTTTTAATTCATTTCAAATATTCATTTGTCAGGATTGCTACATTAAGGGTATACCTTGATTAGAGGCCAGTACCCTCAGTTACTTGGTGAGGACTCCCCCTATAGATTTGACCCTATGAACAGAGATAGTCTAAAGCACTTCATGACATGTGAATTTTCCTGCTTCTTTGGAGGAGTTCAGAGTTTCTCAGTGCAATAAACCATTGCTCTGTCACAATGTTCAGTTCTTTACATTTGTGATCTTATTTATTGCTGCCCTTATTTCTTTTAGAGTGATTGTTTAAAAAATCATTACATACTCTTATTCACTTGTTCTAGACATATCCAGTTCAACACATTTAGGCAAAAAAAAAACTTTTTCTATTTTAGCCATGAGACAAAGATTAAGAGCTATAAAAGTTTTCTTTTATCTCAAATTCTGAAGGCAGACATTTGACTCTTCAATTTATAAAGGTTAAACCTTTAGTTCCTTTCAATTTGTAAGAGTGATTCTTATAAAAGAACAATTGAAATAATCACAACTCAATGTACTAAACCAGATACAGAACTGTTGTTCAGTGAAGGTTAGGGAAATGATAGCAATAGGCATTGAGTTCCAGGAGCATCTGATGACAAAAGATATGAAAGAACTAAATGGGGACAATGAGAAGTAGCAAGGATTCAATGAATTGAACTAAACTCTCAGCTCCCCCTGACATCATGATGCAAGAGATATGCTATGCAGCACACTATTCTATATGCAAACTATGCACCAATAAAACATGAGACAATTATGCAATCAATTTAAGTTTATGCATCCTAGTCATGAACATTTTTATCCTTTTTCAGATTTTTCAAAAATATGATGCAGTGCACTTTTCTACATGAAGACATGACCCTTGGTACTAGGCGGAAAACCTGGTCTCAAAGACCATCTCACACATGGTAGAAACCCCCGGGCAGATTTCCCTACCTTTTAGTAACTTACCATTTATATACCAAAGTGGTCATGCAAAGAAATACAGTGCAAAGCTGTCCTATATGCATTGAACAATTTCATTGACAGTCATGCAAATGATGTATGCATACATTAGACACATGCATTGACTGTATGTACTAACTGAACCATTCACAATCAGCAAGTTATGCATTTAATAACAAGCATGCAATGCATTGACACAAAACACATGCATCGACTCTATACATTAAAGAACCGTTTAGCCTAGTGCAAAATGCAGTGCATCTAGCATCTCATTCATTTAGTGCAAACAACAGCATGAGAAGAGCATCAAATATATTCAGAATTGAATTCAGTGAAGAGATCATCAAAATTCAGACAAGCAGATCAACATGAAATTCACATTTTTTTTTTCATACTCACAAATTTAGATGATGAATTTTAAAATAAAGTTCAGAACTGACCTGAGATGTAGAATCCTGGGGCTTCCTTTTTGAGTGCCTTGGCTAAATTACCCCTTTTATATCTCTCACCAAGGCACACCTGCAACATATCAATCAATATGATCTTGCAGGGACCCAAGCAGTCTTGGGTCCTGCACTACCCCTATCAGGTGTTCTAAACATTTTCTTAGCAACATGCTCATCAAATTTCATCAGATAGCAATTATTCATAGAATGACCAAACTTTCCACAGTATCTACATGATATAACAGATTTTCTGGTCCTATGGTGCATGTCAACAGCAGCATGAGACCTATGACCATAAGCCTGAAATGTTCTGTTATATGCATGAAATTTTGACTTACCATTACCTGCCCACCATCATTCAGAAGCTCGGTGGCCAGGTTTTCCACATTCAAGGCATACAAGTGTCTTTCCTTTAAAATTAGATTTATTTTTACCAAGAGAATTTCTATTTGCAGGGAATTCAACAAATTTGGAATTGAAATGGTTTACCTGAGCATACCAGCAGTCCTTGACTGTATGGTTATGCCTCCCACATTCGAAGCACCTTGGGTGCTTGCCTTTGGAGCCAATGTCATTTCTATCAAGAATATTTTTGTTGACATGGAAATTAACAGGTTTAGAATTGAATCTCTTTCCCTGAGCATGCCAGCAATTTTCAACCATGTGGCCTAATTTTCCACAATGAAAACATTGAATGTTCTTTTTATGAGATGCATGATTTTTAGCATAGAACAGTTTATCATGCATTCTAACAGAAGATAGATCATCTAATTTCATTTATCTACAATCATGCATGAGATGACCTCTTTTATGACAATAAAAATATTGATGCCTTTTGGTGTGAGCAGAAGAAGGTTTCTTCACAGTAGGCTTCCTAGCATGAATTCTATCATACTTCAATTCATCCTTCTTCATCACAAAACAATCAGCCATCTCATGGCCAAACTTTCCACAGTAAAAGCATTTGACATTTTTGACACTAGATTTGTTGGCCTGAACTTTCTTAGCACGCTGATCGTTATCATTCTTTTTCAAAACTTTTCTTTTCTCCTTTGTTTTCTTATTTTCCTGATTAGCATGCATATTTGAAGAAGAGCCTGAAGTGCTGGTCTCTTCTATCAATGTGCTCACTCTCTCACATTCATTTTCAACTGAATTCTTCCCTTTTTCAAGCATTAAGAGTCTCTCAGACATGGCAGAATTTAGCAACCTTAATTCTTCATTTTCTTTTCTTATTTGTTCATTCTGAACTAGTTCATTAGTTAAGATTTGATCATTTCCTAATGAATTCAGCTTATCTTCTAGTTCAGAAATCTTTTCAGTAAGTTCATCATTTTTATTTTCCAATAAAGAGATTTGTTCCTTACTCACATTCAGATCAGCTAAGCACATATCATGAGATGTTTTTAGTCTTTGACAGTTTTCACAGGAAACATTAGAGTTAATCTGTTCACATCTCTTTTTCAACCTTCTATTTTCAGATTTTAATTTCTTGGATACTTTGAACAGATCTTCATACATTACTATCAATTCATCAAAAGTGTATCCATCTGATTCGGAGCTTACCTGAGATGAGGTTTCCTCATCATCACTTCTACGATCAGCCATTAAGCACTTGCTGTGATTCCTGATTAGCTTCAGTTGATCCAAAATGTCTTTGGCAGACCTGCAAGAAAAAATACATTCAATTAGAGATCTGTCAATTGATTCTTTTAATAAAACTACAGCTCTATTATTGACAGAGTCTTTCAGCTATCCTTCTTGGTCCATTTAGATTTATCCTTCGACAGTTTGTATGGACCATGAGGTATTACCTTCCACAAATCAGGATCGGTTGTGTTTACATACCGATGCAACTTTTCCAGCCATGGGCCAAGGTCATCACCTCTGTATATTGGAGGATGAGCCATCAGAACAGATGATAAGTAGATTCAAGGCACGAAGCAATCGACAACAAAGCACCACAACCAGATAAGCAAGGCAAGGAACTAACTCAGTGAAACTTAATACAGAACACAAGAAGCACACTTATAAAATGCACCAAACAGAAATGCACTAAACCAGATGATCAACGTAAAGCACTAAGACAGTAAATCAAAATATGATTCCAAAAGACCCACTCTGAAATGCACCAACAATTAGCAGGATCCTCTGCAGATTGTTAGATCTGTTCAGTCAGAGACCCGCTCTGATACCAATTGTTGGGTTCGGTGCAGTATTCAGAGGGGGGGTGAATGAATATAGCCTATAAAAATTTCACCCAATTAACAACTAGAATGCTAACAAGATAAAGCTCAACTAGAATTTTGCTCTTTTGACAAATTAAAACACTCTAAGAAAACTAATTAACTCTTCTGCTCAACCAGAAGCCAAACACATGGAGCGCCCCTATGCAATCATCTAGCGGAAGCAAACAGATAGAAACATCAAACCACTGCACAAGGGGTTTTTAGGTGATTCGGTCCAGCAGACCTACATCCACCCCACACTCAACCCGAGTGTGGCTTCCTGCTGACTCACAGCTTGAACAGCTGGGCATCACAGCTTGCCATACAACCGCTGGGCAACACAGCTTGCCGTCCGAGGAATCCTCCTCGCCCACTAAGCAACATAGCTTGCTGTCCAGTGGAATCCACCACTACAACCGCTGGGGATTACAGCTTACCCGTCCAGAGGCAGCACCTCTGCAAACGCTGACTAACATCTTGAAGAAAGGATAAAATGGAAAACGAAAATAAGTAGCAACAGCAACTGAAAGCTGTAAATAATGAAAGCACAAATGTGGCTCCTAAGAGCTGGCTGGCCTAGATTTGATCCACGGTCCAGTGAATGCAGATCTCTCTCGATCTCACTATCTCTCCTCTACTTCTTTCTCTTCTTCTTCTCTCGATAGCTCTCTATCTCTCTTTTCTCTCTTCTCTTCACACTCTGCTCTTTTCTTTTGTTCTTCTTTCTGTCTGGATCGTGGAAGCTCTCACTCTGCCTCTGCTTCAGTCGATCACGATCAGTCTCCTTCAGACAAAGGAGACTCCCTTATATAGCATCAGCAGATTAGGGTGGTCGTGTGCTCTCCACATCTCCCGCCAAGAAACCTCAATCCACGTGGCAGCATTTCAGCACAGTGCTTCCACATGTCACGATCAGGGAGCCTCGTCCTTCCTTGGATCACGAGCCATGTCAGCAATCCCAGTACCAAATTCCTGTCAGTCAGTCGAAATAAGCGTATCAGTTCAAGTGTAAACTCTGTACACACTTTGAAGATGAAATGCATTGTATAGACTTTATAAGCAGCATGCATTGTACAGACTTAGTGAAAGGGAATGCATGTAATACAATTCTTTTAAATACCTAGAGACTAGTGCGTTCTCGCACGGTAGTATATGAAGTCTCAGGGGAGCATCTATGGCCTCTGGACAGCATCACCAGCGTCAGGAGAGCATGTGGAGCACATGCTGCTCCAGGGGAGCATCCTCAAAGTTAGGGAAGCATTAGCAGTCACTGGAGGGTATACTCGATCCCAGGAGAGCATCCGGGGGGACAGGCGAGCATGCACGTCTGATGTACAGACTCTACCAATGTATAGACTTTACAATGCTCATCCACTGAATAGACTTCACAGTGCTCAATCAGACTTCACGATGCTCAATCAGACTTCACGATGCTCAATCACCCTTGAAGATGTGAGCGTGACAGTGTATGGACTTCACTATGCAGACTTTGAAGAGCATTCAGCAAAGTGCAGACTTCACTGCATATGAAGCAGCGTATAGACTTAACCAAGCAACATACACACTTGAAGAGCATTCAGCAATGTGCAGACTTCACTATGTAAATGGCTGTACAGACTTAGTCCAAACACGATGTATAGACTTTGGACTCCAAGGGCGATGTATGGACTTTCACATGAAAGGCTGTACAGACTTTGAAAGCTGAGGCCAATGTATAGACTTGCCAAGCGAAAGGGCTGTACAGACTTCGAAGCAAATGTGAAGCCAATGTACAGACTTACTCGAGTGAGACAATGACCAAGATGATGCAGCTACAGTGATGTACAGACTTCACTGTGAATGCATGAACAGTGAATGAGTGTATAGACTTGATCAAGAGAGACGCTGGCCAATCGGAGCATTAACAGTCACTGGAGAGCATAAGCTGTACTACAAGATGGCAGTGTACACGCTTGGTGTCCACTTGAGACGCTCAGTGAGACGGTGAGCAATGTACAGACTTTAAGTCCAATGTAAGAGACTGTACAGACTTACTCATGAACACCGCACAATCGGATGTACATACTTAGCCCAAGACAATGTGTAGACTTCAGAAATGCAAGTAATGCAGCAATGTCTAGACTAAGCTTTACCCTGCAGTGTATAGACTTGCTGGTCTGCTAGGAATGCAATGTATAGAACAGAAGTCAAGCACAAACAATATATCAGTTATGCACATGCATTCTCAGATAATATACCAGTCACAGTCATGTTGCTATCATCAAAACACAATATCAAATGCACTCACTGTGTTGCAATCATTAAAACAAAATAGCATTGCTATCATCAAATCAACATAGCACATGCTTGTGCCTAAGAGGCACAACAGTAACTGACTTTAGGATTTCCCATGTTGCCCACACTCAGTCCTTCCAAAGGGTCACCTCCTTTCTTGATGCAAACACTACTGCTCTGGACGCCCAAAGCAGGATGTTTGAAGAAATGATGAATTTACTTAGAGGATCTCATGCTCCACACTCTCCACCCTCGGACTAGATTATGAAGCTCCAATGATACATCACTATTATTATCCTGTTCTCCCTCTTCTTTTTGATGATGCCAAAGGGGGAGAAATTCAGATATGTGGGTGCTACTATTAGATTATAGTATGTGTGGTGTGTGCTTGCTTGCATGTTTGCTTTCATTAGTCTGTCACTTAGAAATGTTCAAGTTAGAAATGTTGCATCTCATGGCATTGCTCATGTATGTATTTTTGTAACTCATGAACTCAGACTTTGTAAGTCTTAAAAACTCTATTGTCGGCTAAAACAATGGATGATGCCTTTGACTGGTCAATCTTACAGTGCTTGGATGAAGCCTTGTGTTATATGTTGTGATGCTTCTATAATGTTTCAGCTTGGTGCATGGAAAGAATGTGCATTCAACATTGTGGTTGTGGTTTGATGTAATGTTGGGGTTCCCCTACCTTTGGTCCGTGGCCTTGATTTCATTCAGCTTGTTAAATCCTTTTGAGTTCACATGGTTATGTATATGGAGGCTTTCATGTTAATTTTTTTTGTTAGTTGAGGTGTTGATTCAAAATTTTGTAAATAAAAGTTTTCTTGTCAATCCTTAAATCTAGCATAGTATTTTATCATCATCAAAAGGGGGAGACTGTTGAGCCCCTGCGTGAATGTTCTATTTGTTGGATTTTGATGATCATTAGACTAGAACTATTGTTGGATGAATAAATTTGATCGAACTCATTTTGAACTGCTTTACTATGTAATTACCTTTTTCTTCATAGATCATGATCTACTAATGACGTCGGCAGAGGTATTTTTACATGATCAAGATCATCTCTCTTTGAGTAAGTGCTTTGAGTTATATTTGTCAAAGTTTCAATCTAACTCCAATTTTGTGTTTTTACAGTACTCAGGAATGAAGCTCACTTCCTAATTCATTCAAGGATGCTAGGTGAGATCCAAACAAAACCTTACCCTTTGATTAGTTGTTTTCCTTTATAGAATCCATGGGTTGACCCCAAGGGTTGATCCCTGTTTATAACCAGCACATAGATATGTTTAACATGTTTGATTTCATGGGGTGGACCCCAAGGGTCGACCCCTTGGTGGCTGATAACTCTTCATTTTCTTTTTGTTGTGAAGTAGTTCATGGGTCGACCCCATGGGCCAACCCCTAGGTGCTCCCGAGCCCTCGGGTGTTTGTTTTCAGCAATTCGGTGCATGGGTCGACCCCATGGGTCGACCCTTTTTGGTACCCGAGCCCCTCGGGTTTCTCAATTTTTGCAGGGTGTGCACAATGGGTCGACCCCTGGAAATTCCCATTCTAGGGCACCCTTGTCCCGTGTTGTAGTGTCTTCGAGGGTCGACCCAATGGGTCGACTCCTGGAGTTTCGGACCGCCAGTCCGGTTCGAGATTTGTTTCGTGGCCGCCGTTTTTGATCCTGTTTTGCCCTAAAGTTGGGAGATCCGAGGCTCCCATCTTGTCACACGTGTCCCCCCATCCTTGGGACTATAAAACCAATGATTAGGGTGACCATATACGGTGAGGAAAGAGGCATATTCAAACTCATCTCTTTTTGTCTTGCAAGAGTAGAAAGTTCGTGGGGAGCCTTTCCATGTGCAAATAGAAGAAGTCTACTTCGAGAATAGGCCGATCCCCTTGCTGATTAGATGCATCCTGAGCAAGGATTCAAGCTTCTCCTCCTTATATGAAGCTGGGCAACATGGATCTCGAGCTGCACATCATCATCCGGGCTTCCTCTTGAAGATCTGTCTACATCCTGCATCACCGACCAAGAAATGAAGAACTTCAGCTGGGTCATCGTTTGAAAGGGGGATTTCTGGCGACCTCAAGATCTTTATTGCATATATTCTGTTCATTCTATTTCAGTTCTGAAGGATCATTGTATATCTGAATATTTTTCTTGAACGAAATACTGTATGTGTGTGTGCGTTTGCCGGTCGCAGCGCACGTGTGTGTGTGTGGCTGTGTGCTTCACAGCGTGTGTGTGTGTGAGTTTTCACTATATAGTGGAAGTAATCCTCACACTATGAGGGGTGGATGTAGGGGACACTGTTGTGAACCCGAACCACCTAAAATCCTCTTGTTCATTGTGGTTTGCTTCTACGTTCTTTCACGAGTGGGCTTCTTGTCTAGTGGAGTGTTGTTCAAATCTCGTCTGTTCAGATTTCTCTATATTTCCACTGTTCGTGTGTTTGCTTCATCGGGTGAGAAGAGTGTGCTTCATTTATTGTCCTTCCAATTAATCTTTTCAAAAAGTTCATTGTTGAATTTTTTATTGCCAATCAATTCACCCCTCCCCTCTTGATTGCCATCTACTAGGGACAACATGCAAATCCGAAATGTAGGATAGTTGAGAAACAAGGTAGCAGGCTTTGGCCAGAATGGCTGACCCGGAGGGTAGAATGGCTGAAGGGTATAATTACGACTTCGGCCAAAATGGCTAAATCGAATAATAGAATTGTCGAAAGTAGTGATAGCGGCTTCGGCCGAGATGGCTTAGCCAGAGGATAAGATAGCCAAAAATTATGGTAGCGGGCTTTAGCCAAAATGGCAAAGCCAAGAGATAAAATAGTTGAAATGTAAGATAGGTTGTTGAACTTGCAAACAAGGATAACTGATGTTGGCCCAATTGGCGAGCGGACAAGAAGGGGGGGTTGAATTATCCCCCAAGCGATATAGGAAGTTTAAAACTTTCTTTGCAGAATTAGCAGGTTTAATGAGATTGATGAAAATAAACTAAACAGAGTAAATTAAGTTATCTCAATCTCGCCAAGCTCACTCGATCATATGAACGGATTAAGCAAAGAAACACATCACACAGTGGAATCTAGACAAGGACTTTCAATCTGAAGATGAATGAACTGATTAACATTACGCTTTTCATGGAATCTGATTAGGCATAAGCTCAACTAGCAAGTAAACAGACTAAGCCTCTGAGTGTGTTGGTAAATGATTAGTGTGTGCAAATTAAATGTGTGAAGTAGTACAGTTCACAGCAGACAAACAAGCAGTGTGTGTGAACAAGATGAAATCTAAAAATAAGTTCCTATGAATGGGGTAGATGATAAGGAAACAATCACACAGTCCAAACCATAAGGCACAAGAATTTTTAAGGTGTTTCGGGACCACGACGGGCTCCCTACGTCCACCCCTCACCAAATCGATGAGGCTTCACTCGCTGGAAAACCAGCATGGGGATAACTCTGTTGTGCCCCTATGGTCTTGATGATTGGTTTTGATGATAGCAAACACTATAAGTCACCATATGTATGTGTGCATGAAAGACCTTGTTGATTCAGTTAAGCAGTCACTCATACGTTCAGTCTTTCAGATGCTCAGTCATTTTATCTGCTTACACTGTGAGTCATTGCATTTGATGTTCAATCATTTTATCTGCTGCATAAAGCATGTTTAGTCATTTTATCTGCTGCATCTCTCTACTTGTGGAAGTCTACACATTGCATAGCTGCAGCAACTTCAAGTCTCTACATTTGAAGTCTACACAGCTGTAAACACTTCAAAGCTCACACACTACATTGCATGCGAGACCTTAAGTCTTTACATTGGTCCGTTGTCGTAGACTAAGTCTATACACTGCTTGCATCCTCTTCAAGCATGTACATTGGTCTTGGCATATGCATTCATAAAGTCTATACACTCTTCGGTTGGCTTCAACTGAAGTCTGTACATTGCATGCAGGCAGGCATTCCAAGTCCATACATTGGACTGTAGCACGCATCTCTGATGTCTATACATTATCACTCACATCCTCCAAGTCTGTACAGAGTTGTCTTTGCATTGCACGTGTTCTAAGTCTATACACTCTCCTGTGCAATGTCTACACATTCAATTGCTGTGTCTTGCTCAAGTCTGTACAGCCCTTTGGTTGTCAAGTCTATACATTGCTTTCGAATGAAGTCTGTACACTGGTCTTCACTTGAAGTCTGTACAGCGCCATGTTCATATTCTTCAAAGTCCATACATTGCTCTGTAGATGCTCGAGGTGGAGTCTATACATCCATCAGCGAACTTCCAAGTCTGTACATCCGTTTGCCTGATTTCATATTCAAAGTCTGTACATCCTTCTGTTGAAATTCCAAGTCTATACATCGGACTGTTTGAGCAAGTCTGTACAGAGTTTGCCCAATCTACTTTTTCAAGTCTATACATTCTTATCTTTCCCTATGTTCTGGCTAAGTCTACACATCGTTTGCCTGGCTTCTGCCTCAAAGTCTATACAGTCGTTTCTAAGGCAAAGTCTATACATTCCTAGTCTTTACCTACGTTCAGAACTCCAAGTCTATACACTGGTAAAGTCTGCACATTGTGCCTTGAAGCTGTTCAAGTCTATACATTGTCTTGAGCATTCAAAGTCTATACAACACTATTGAGTGGAAGTCTGTACAGCCGTTGGGTTGCCAAAGTCCATACCTTGTGAATCTCAAAGTCTGTACAGACTTTGCCTTGTTCAAGTCTATACATCGCCCCTTTAGCAAGACTATATATTGAAAGTCTATACACTCGATTGCCTTGCCTTGATCAAGTCTGTACAGAGCTTCCTTGTTCAAGTCTGTACATCGCTCAGTTGGCAAGTCTATACATTGAAGTATATACATTTTGTTGCCTTGCATCGCTCATCAAGTCTGTACAGCTTTTCTCTTTGCATGTCTGTATATCGTCCATGAAGTCTGAACAACGAGCAAGTATGTACATCACTCACTTGTCTTGGCAAGTCTGCACATCGTTAAGTCTATACTTTGTCCAGTGCATTGCATTCTTCAGTTGTGAAGTCTATACATTGAGTTGAAGCCTGCCTAAGTCCATACACTGGCTGCTGTTCTTCAGAGTCTGTACATTGCATACTTTGAAGTCTATACATTGGCTTTGAGCTGAAGTCTATATATTGCTTCAGGCTGAGCAAGTCTATACATTGCATGCTCGTTCATTCAAGTCCATACTTTGTCCTGAAGCATGTACAAGTCTGTACATTGTCTGCCTGTCGATTGAAATGTCTATACATTGCTGTTTGCATTGTAAAGTCCATACATTGAACAATGTCTGCACATTGCATTACACTTTAGCAACTCTATACACTGCTTTAGCTCTGATTCATGAAGTCTATACATCGCTACAGCTTTATCTTCACATAGTCTGTACAACGCAATTGTCCTGCTTCATGAAGTCTATACATTGCTTCATCTTCACAAGTCTATACAGCGAAGTCTATACACTGCAATGCATATAAACTGATAATGTGATTCTCTATCTGACAGGCACCCTTCGTGATGCCTAATGAAGGCACGTGATCCGAGGATAAGGGGAGTGCCCAGATAATGACACGTGTACTGACAGCCTGCTGGATGCTGCCACGTGGTCCGAATTCTTAGGGCGGGAAATGTGGAGAGCACACGTCCTAGTTGCTGCTACCATAAATAGAAGCCTTCCTCCATCTGAAGATAGAAGAGAAGAACAGCAGAGGGCTGATCGAGACTGTGAGTGAAGAAGAAGTGAGGCAGAGAGCAGCAGAAGAGGAAAAAAAAGAAGAAGAGAAAAGAAGAGATAGAGAGAGCCTGCACGATCGAGTATCAGAAAAAGAAAGAGAAAAATAGAAGGAGAAGAGAGAGAGTGAGAGTTCGTGGAGAACAAGAAAGAAGTCTCGACTAAAGATTTGTCTATTGGATCGTGGATCAAATCTAGGCCAGTCAGCTCCATGGGAGCCATATCTATGTTATCTTTCCTTACAGCTTTCTGATCGCTGTGTATTTTTCCTTTCTTATTTTTTCTTTCTTTTGTTATCTGTTCATCATTGTTCTTCCGACTCTCTGGATTGAGGTCGGGTTCCTCCTGTGGACTCAGGAGAAGGGAGACATTGTGTCTCCGGTTGCAAGTGGCTGGGAGTCACTTGTTGGGTTCCCTCCGGGTTGGAGGAAGGGAGACTTGTCTCCGGTTCTGGTCTTGTGGGTTGCAAGTCCAGGTGTTCCCTCCTGGTCTGGAGGAAGAGAGACCTAGTCTCTGGTTCCAAGTGGCTGGGAGTCACTTGGAGTGTCCCTCCGGTTTGGAGGAAGAGGGGAGGCTGTTCCCCTGGTCAAGCTATTTGGCAGCAAGTGTTCGCAGACCGAGTCTGCTGGTTCTAGCATTAGCTAGTGAAGCCTCACTCCGGTTTGGAGTGAGGGGTGGATGTAGGTCTTGGCGACCGAACCACCTAAAAAATTATATGTGCAGTGGTTTGCCTTATGCGTTAGCTCCATATCTTCTACCACCTTTCACAGATTGTCTGAGCGTTCATATTGCTATCTTGCAGTAGGTTGATTTCCTTCTTCCGCTTCTGCTAGTTGATTGTTTAGGCGCGAGATAGATGTTTGTTCTTCGGTTCAAAAGAGATTCTGCTTAGTCATCCAGTTTGTCTATCTTGCTCTAGTTAGTGTTCTAGTTTTCATTGAGCGAAAACTTTTTAAGGGTGGGATTCATTCACCCCCCCTCTGAATCCTTCGCACCAATCCTATCAAACTCCCCAACACGGAGCCAAGCTCCTACACACATGCAGGACAACGTCTGCACACACACGGTGAACAACCTCCTCACGAGGAGAACTCTCCTTACACTGTTAACACAGCAACAACGGGGACGGACCCCAAACACTCTGGATCTTAAATCCAGCAGCACACACACACACACACACACACGCTGCAACAAACGCGGCACGAACCACACACACGATCGCACATAGGCGATCAAACCACACACATAATATCTCTGAGTTCAAAAAATTAAAACAAATGTTCAAGACATGCTCAGACTGAAATATAACTCAAGAAGAACATCAGAAATAAACACATAAAGATGTAAAGTTTATCCCCCTTGATTTCCAAGGCTAAAAGATGACGATGCTTGAAGCTCGGGTCGAATGGAAGACAGATGATCATGATTTCAACATCCTCTTGATGCTCTCTTCATTCCGCTTCACTTTTCTTTCTTCCTCAAGCTTTAGAAATGTCGTGGAGGAGATAAAATCTCCCTCTCTTCTTCCCCTTTTCTTCTTCTCCCCTTTCTTCACCTGCAAGATAAGAAATATTAACTCAATAGGGGTTATTCTTCACAAATTCGTAGCTCATGTATATATATATCCAAAGGAGTGCAAAAGACTAAGAAACCCCATCTAGAACCCTCCAAAAATGACCCTAATATGTCTATCAAAAAACCAGGGGCAAATGGGTAAAAGATAGAACCCAAATTGATTAGGTTAGATGGGTTTCAGACTCATTTCCCGGACACGTACACCGTAGTCGGTCGACCGAAAATGGGAGTCGGTCGACCAATCTGTAAACCTTTTCTGACTGGCCAACTCTGGCTATTTCAGTCGACCGAAGTCTTCTTGTTGGTCAACCGAACTGTGAACAATTTCAGTCCGGAAAGCTTTGGCTATTTTGGTCGACCGAAATTCCTGCAGAATGCATAAACAAGGGAAATTTGTTAGAAATCAAGCTCAAATAGTCCCGAGTGGAAGATACATGAAATATACTCATGAAAACCCATGAACAAGGTGCATGAAAACACTTTTTTAACTTGATTATCCACACCTAAAGATCAAGATCATATTGTTATGCATTTATGCAATATGAGTGAGCAGCATGAAACCAAATTCCACATGAATGATATAAAAGATTTAAACACATTGGCTTAATGCTAAGAAAGCATGAGGTCAACTCCATCTTTTGATGGGTCAACTCTCTGAAAAGGCATGAAAGCCTATTCAAGATTTCTACAAGGGAAACCATGAATGAAGTGCATTAAGAAAAACTACATGAAATGCACATGATGAGGTCAACGCACTCCATGTGGTAGGGTCGACGCACTTACACAAAACAGAACTTTTCACTCTTGAACGATTTTGAGAAATGCAAGACCTTACCACTTTTTCTTGAAGAATGTAAACATGGTTTACCACCTGTTGTGAATCTCTGACAGCAAGATGAATTATTTGTGCATACATTTGAGTTCCATGTATCGACCATGAACTTTAATCCTGTAGAGCTCATTCATAAATACCCAATCATGAAGTGAGCTAAACTCTTCAAGCAAGCACACACAATTTGTTGCTTCCACACACACACAATACACACAATATTTGTTATCATCAAAACCATTACCAAAATCAATGAGGGAGCACAACGAACCCAACAATCTCCCCCTTTTTGATGATGACAAAATATTGTGGCAATTCAACGCAATCTCAATCTTTCTCCCCCTTTAGCATTATCAAAAGGTGGAGTCTAGTGCAGGAGGATATCTTGAAATGCAGACACATCAGATGTATGACAATGAATGCAATTAAAACATTCTTTCCAATTATCAAGTGTAATACATTGGAGACCAAATAAGCTTGTAGAGCAAGATGAGTTCACAAATGATCAAGTTTAAGGTTCAGCCAGATTAGGAAGTTCAGAGAGAAAACTTAGTAGGAGACATTAGAGATTTTCAGATATAAATGATGACACATCAAAACGAGCAGTTCAGAATGATGTCAATGAAGTTATGCTTGATTTTATCTAATTTTCAGATTTTTGGTTTCTTTGGAAATGCATGAAATTGGAAAGGTGTGAAACTTCATCAACAAAGAACTTCATATGCAAAGTGGAATTGTAAAACAATGGCATGAGAACCCAGCAATGAACCTACCATGAAAAGAAGACATGTAAACTATGCACAATATGACCTCTCTCTTCCAAATGTAGATTGTATGCACTTTGCACAAGCACAATTTCATTGATTTCTAACTTCAAAAACTATGCACATGGTATGTCATGCACATGGTATGTCAAAAAGAGCACACTTGTTCTCTCCAAAAACTAGTGCACAGTCAAAATCAGATGTACATGCAAAGCTCAATTTAATGCAAATATGGATAAAATGGACATGCAGACTGCAAATAGAATGATCATATGTGATTGACCCCAAGCAGATAAATGTAAATACATGCAATATAGCTCCCCCTTTTTATTTAAAGGGATGGGATATGTGTACGAAAAGTGCAGATGAGTCAGTGTAACCATGATGCTCATGTGCACACCTAGGAGAGTGTGCAGTTATATAAATGAAGACATGCAACAGATCATTTTGTCAATCAAGTTTTTAGAATACACATCAAATCAAATTACCAATTGTGTAAGTGAATAACATGAAAATAGATTGTAGTCATATGGATATTCAGATTTTCAGGTCAACACAATGAGAGACTACACAGACTGCACTTTATTTTAGGAGAACATCGTATTGGAGGCTACGCTCTGCCTCAATGAATTTTCACACAATAATTTTTCATCTCAAAGATTTTTGCCATTTTCACAAGTATAATCTGATTTTTTCTAAGAGTGATCAGGTTCAAATTATCTATTTTTACGTGGGGAGACACATGGAGCACATGCCAGACTCCCCGGTTACTCAGAACATTGACCATTTCACCTCATTTTGAACAGAGGTACTTCAGTAGAACACTTTTCAGAAATGAACCGCATCACGTCTCAAGAGACGTGCATCGAATTACTCAGTGAGACTGAGCATTGCTCTACCTTTCATTTTATCCTATCATTTCAATAGAGGCAGGCAGCTTTTTCCTCAACTACCTCTTCAAGATACATGCAGCATGTTCAATTTCTCTAGAGTGTTGAAAGGAAATTCCTACATCCTTATGTTTAACACTCATTTTCACATATAGCATGAAGTGTCCGAATTTGATTTAGCATGTATAGCGAAATTTTTCTTAAACACATGACAGTGCAGCTCCCCCTACATAGATGCACTTATTAAATATTTACTCCCCCTGAGTGTGTGACATGAGACACACCGGTGATGACTAAAATGCAGAATTATTTAACAAGAAGTATGAGGTCTTAGAAGTTTCAAGGATGGGGGTTTGATTAACATATACTTACATGCAAGCACACAGTGGGAAAGCATGCAGTATTCAAGGCAAAATGTAATATGGATGCAAAATTTTAGGTTTTACTTGAATGTTCTAAATGCATTGCAAAATTTATCATGGGTGCAAGATGCTAGTGTTCAATTTTCATTTGTATGATCTAAATGCACCTAATGCATGAATTCTAATGCATGCACCCTATAACCTATATGAGAATGCAGTGCAAGATGCAAAAGCTTGATTTACACTCCTAATGATCTGAATATTATAACAGAGTGCACAAGAAATGAACAAGGATGCAAAGATGATCAGAAATAAGTAATGCAACCCATAGTGTTTTCAGAAACTGTTCAGAAAGAGATTTTCAATAACATTTTAGAAGTTTAAAAAACCATTCACAAGCCAGTCAAAATTTTCACGTTCTGGTACGAGACAGAGGTGAAAGTCCGAAGATCCGACTCACACATAGTGAGAGCTTCTAGGTGGACGTAATCCACCCTTCCACTACACACCATTTGAGATACCAGATACACAGTTAAGCTCAAATGTGCGCATTCACTTCCAATTGAGAATTATTCAAGGAATCATTTAGAAATTTTCAGCACAACAGAATAGAGGAACAACAGTTCAAATTTTCATAATCAATACCTATTATACAAACAATATCACCAAGTGCCATAAGCTACTGCAGAGATTTCAAAGATTTACAACCAAGTTATTAAGCACAAGGGTTGATTCAAAGATCATAGAACAACACCATCAGAATTCCTTCGAGCAGGCAGAAGAATGTATCAACACACTCATTTTCAAAGATTCACATTTTCAAAAATCATGTGCAGAGAATCATGATCAATTTAGCTTCAGCAATTGTCATGAGATGTACTTCCAGAAAAATGAGTTTGAGTCACATTTGCAAGTCATTCAGTCAAAAACTCCCCCTTACTAGGTGCATCAATGACATTTAGAGTGAAAAACACATAGTAAGCTTCAATTTGAGAATTACTTTCAAAGCTTACCCTCAATTGGCAACAAGTAATCAGGAGTACACAAAATCACACAGAACAAGCATTTTGTCTATGTGCAAAGCAGACTATTATAAGGACTCCAAGTGAGATTAGAAATCTTTCAGCAGTTTTCAGCATTGTCATTAGCACAAGATGAACTTTCTTAAAAATGGGCCTTTGCCTCAAGTACATATCAACCAGCTAGGAACTTTCTCTCACAGTGTGCATGAATCTCAAAATTGATATTTTGACAAAATATCATGCATCCTATGACTTATATGAACAAGTGACTCATTGTACCAGGCGGAGGCACATTCTCATACGTGGTGATAGATTTCAGACAGAATAACATGCCCTTCCTTAGGTCACCATTTAATATACCATGAAGTCATGCAATGATGATCAGATAAATGCAGTGCAATCTTATAAGAAAATAGATATTTCATGATCTTTATAGATAGATATTTAGTTAAAGCAAGTTTCAGTTATTCAAAGAGAGCTCAGTATTTTATTTTAAAACCTGTGCCATGAGCAGCCATTATTTTCCAAACCTTCCACATGGCCTCAAGGCATTCCTGCAGCAAGGTTCTCATTTGCAAGATTTAGGTACCCAAGTCTTGTTGGGTCCTATATGGTTAGTTGCACCTCTAGTGGGTGCTCTCCACATTTTCTGGGCATGCATATCATCAAAATTCATTAAAACACAGTCATGCATGGTATGCCCAATCTTCCCAAAGTAATGACAACAAATTGAAGAGTTCAGATTTTTCTTATAAAAGTGAGCATAGAATTTCTGTGGGTTAGCAAGAATTTTCCCATCTCTTTTTCTGCTTGAAAATTTTCTTTAATCTTTAAATCCATTCATTCTATTGCATGCATTCATTTCATCAAATTTCGTAGCACGATAGTCGTGCATCTCATGTCCACGTTTCCCACAGTAATGGCATACAGTGGACTTCACATTTCTCTTATGAGCATGAGCAGTGATTCTACCATTTTTCATTTGAAAACAAAGTTCCATTTTATAACCATATCTCCCACAATTGCAACAAAACAAAGATGCATTCCTAGCATATGGTCTTTATGCATGAACTTTAGAATTTTCACATTCACTTTTTCCATTTGAAAACCTCCTTGAATCTTTCAAATCAGCTTTTCTATTGCATGCTTTCAATTCATCATGTTTCATAACAAAACAGTCATGCATAATATGACCATGTTTACCACAATAAAAATAGGAGGCATTTTTGTTGGAAACATGGTGTTTAGCATTATACTTCGTAGCATCGACATTTGTACAAGCAGAATTATTTTTCAGTTTTGAGTTTCGATTCATTTTCTACTTAACATCATATTTCTGGGTTTTCTTGATAGCATGCTGAACAGGGTGAGCGTTTGAGATACTAGCTACATCCGAACTCGAGACAAAAGATGTATACAGTTTGTTTTCAAAAGATTTTTTATTGACCGGAGTGCAGCCAAGGCCTTCTCTTTGAAAGTTTTATTTGGTCCCCAAGATTTTGTCTAGATTATCTTTGCCATTAACAAACTTAGACAATGAATTATTTAGATCAAGAATTTTAGATTCAAGTGATGAAACATGGAACTCATAACTAGCTATTTATTCTTCACAGGAGATGATTCTTTCATTCAGCATGACATTTACAGTTTTGTGATTTTATATCTCCTTTCTTAATTCATGCAATTTTTGTGATTCATCATCATCCACAAATTTTCCTTTTTCATGAATGTTCAATTTATCAACCAACACACTATTTTGTTCTTTAAGTTTCTCAATTTCTTCATTAAGATTTTTATTTAAGATCAGGGACTAACATAGTTACCGGTATTATGTAGAAGTGGCTGGGATGTCAGGGACTGCGGCTCCTTCTGAGGCACAGGGTGAGGTGCCCCTGCCGGTTAGAGGGCAGGAGCCAGCATCGACTCGGGATAGCTCGGGTAAATGTTGAACTGCTATGGAGGGGATTGCACTCTCATTGTTGCGCAGTTGTTGGACCGGGGTTGTTGACTGTGTTCGTGTTATTATTTGCCAGGTGAGGATCTGATTGCTACTCTTGAGATGATTCAAGAGTTAGTCAGTACCGGTCCGTCAGTAGCCCTCCCCTCTTTCGAGGTAGCGCCAGGAGCGGTGGGTGCCTCGATCCTCTCTGTTACCGGAGGTGCGCCTGGCTTGCTACTGCAGCTGTTGGCAGATATGCCTCTCGCTCCTTTACTGGCCATGGTGTCTACCTGCACCGTAGGGCAGGTTGGGTCTTCTAGCATGGGAACCTCAGGTACACTACTGGGAACGTAGCCATTTACGGTAAGCTTTTTATGTCATCCGTTGACGCTAGGCCCCTTTTGGTGTTGGTCACATGTGCTTCTTCACCTTTGGAGGAGGGTGAGCTCCCCCATGACATGACTGAGGTAGCGAAAGAGGGGAATACTACAGCGGCTTCGACTGGGGGTGACGAGGAGATCGTCGACATTGAGAGGGTCTCGGAGGGGAGTGCCGCAGCTGGTGAGTTTCTTGTTCGAAACCCTTAACTGGAGAGTTGTCTTTGTACGAGGTTGGGTTGTGTAGTGACCTCATTTGCTTTGTTGCCTTGCAGGGGCCTCTAGTTCGGCCACCTCCGGGAGTTCGTCGGAGGCTTCGTTAGGCTCTCCAGGCAACGACAGCTTGGCCCTGGAGACGGAGGAGATTTTGAACTCGAGCTCTTCCTCTTCTGGGGCCCCTTCTAGCGAGGAGGCTGAGATGGGGGCTACTTCCGGAGGTATGTGGGGGTTCTCCTCCTTCCCATTCGGCATTTGTTTATGCTTTATGGTGGGGGGGCTGACACTTTTGGGTTGTATGCAGCGTCAGAGTCAGAAGAGGAGCACGTGTCGACTCCTGGTGAGAGCGGCCTGTTGACACCCATTTTTAGCCCGCACGTTGCGTTATTTATCTTATTCATCATTTCTGATCCGAATTACCCATTATTTTGGAGCCTTCCTTGGATGGATTTCGAGCCCATTTCATTGTTCCCTAACCTTTGAGCCTTGGAGATCATGATTTCTTAGAGCCCTGGGGCTTATTTTATCAGCTTCCGGCCTTCCAAGTCGACTTATGGCCCATTTAGGTCGACTTCCATCAAGCATTCGACCCCTTTCACTGCGCAGTCCTCAACGTGGCCCTTTCTTATCCTCCTCTAGTCCTCTATTCATTAAGTGCCCTTCACCAAAGTTGTTTGGATTTTAAATCTCTACAATTTCTTCTTCTATGCCATTGGCCAGTTCTCCACTGATTTCAAGTCATTTGCATTTTTCTGGCAGGCTATGCTATTTACCTACATACCAACATTTTTTCTCTCTGTTCTTGCCCTATTTTCTCCCTATTCTGCTCATTTTCTCATCTTACTCTTTTCATAAAAGTTTTTTATTTTTTAGTTATCTACAATTTCTTCTTCTACCACTTTCGCTAGTTCTTCATCGTTTTCAAGATATTCTCTGATTTTCAAAGTCGCACGAAGCCTGCCCAAAAAAATTTCTTCCATCAGCCTAGCGGTCCTGGGAAGACCGCTAGGTGATGGTGGCGGTCTTCCCAAGACCGCTAGGCTCCAAATAGTGCCCGTTTTGCCCCATTTCACCTCCTATTACCTTGCGGTCACCTCCATGACCATTTGTGGTCCCCTTGCGGTCTTCACTAGATCGTTTTCCCCCAAACAGTGCCCGTTTGAGCCCGTTCAGCAGTTGAAGCCTGGCGGTCACCCCTAGACCATTTGTCATCCGCTTGCGGCCCTCCCATGACCGTTTTCATTCCCTAGCGGCCCTGCGATAGACCGTTTTCTGAACAGAGAGTCCTAATGATCCTGAACTCCGATTTCTTCACCGCTGGGCTCTTTGGACACCTTGTTGACACCACTTTCAAGGGAGATTAGCCTCCACTTTGGTCTCCTTCGATCTTGGACTCTTCCCCTCACTATTATCTCGAGGTTTATGCATCTAAATCCCCAAAATTGAGTGTTTATCTCAATTTGAACCCTAGGGTTTTTCTGCTCCTATATAAAGCACCCAGGTTCGTAGGTCGCGAAGGGGGGCTCTTCTTCAACCTGAGGTGAAGCCATGCCGTATCTCCGACTCTCCTCTTTGACCTCAGGTTGTTAAAGGAAGTATAATCTACATTTTCCATGTTCAAGGGCTTCATTTCGTTGTCTCTTCTCTTAGTTCTAGTCCTCCCAATTCTCAGTTTTATCACAGTTGCACTATTTTATGCACTTTCCTACACTTTTCTCCATATTGCGTTGAATATTCCCGTTGTTGTACTGCATGTTTTCTCTCTCTATTTGTCTCTTCATCATCACATTACACACACCAATCTTTTGCACCCTTCCACAGGGGTTAAAAACCTCCCACCGGTGCGTTCTCCCTCAATCTTTACCTCTATTTTACCACTGCGGGATTGATACTACACTTCATATTCTAGTGGGTTTATCCTTGTCTTTTATCTTCAGTTTGCAGGAGAGCATGAATACATTGTGAGGCCTTCTTCCTCTAGCCGGCTAGAAGGAGAAGAGGTTGAATCCACGACATTCCCCGCACCCGTTCCTTAAGCGCGATCAAGTCTTCATCATTTTCCAAGGTACACGGCGCCATTCCTTCATCTTCATCTCTTGGCGTTGTTAATCCTTGGTGGCGATCACGATATGTTTTTATCATCTATTCGTCGCCCTTTGATTCCCACTTTCATGCTTGTTCATGTTCATACGCATATACTTGCATAGTTAGTTTAAGGGGCGGGGGTTGAACAAAATATCAACAACTTAGTTTTTTGGCGATCACGGTGGGACACCTAGTGCCCATCATGTTATTCATGCTTTTTTGCAAGTTGGGTGTGTGTGTTTAGATAGTTTTCCCTTCATTTTTCTACAGTTCTGGGCATTTTCGTGTCCGTCCGAGCCTTACGGTCATCTCCATGACCACCAGGCACCCCTAGCGGTCATCATTGGGCCGCTAGGACCTTTCTGGTAACCTTGCGGTCGTTTGGTAGACCGCAAGGGTGTTAAAAACGGTCATCCAAGGACCACTTTCTGATTCTAGCAGTTCTGTCGCAGTGCTTATAGGGCCATGTTTGTTGACGCATAACTTGGTCTCTTGGGGTCGGATTGCCTTGTTCTTAGGCCCGTTCTGTATCCCTTTGTATCATCTTTCCATCCATATATTATATGCATCATTTGAGTCATGTTTGCATAGTCTAATCTTACCTTAATTTTTGAGTTTTATGCATAAAGTCTACAGGCAGACCTAGTGACAGGTTCACAGGTACATCTTTTCATGATGATTTGATTGCCTTCCTTAAGTCTGATTGCTTATTTCTTAGTCCCATCTTGTTCCCCTTTGTATTGTCTTTCCATCCATATCTTATTTGCATGATTTGGGTCACGTTTGCATAGTTAAATATTGTCTCCATTTTTACATTTTATGTATAAAATCTGCATGCAGGTTCAGGGGCAGACTCACAGGTACACTTTGCATTGGTGATTTATTTACCTCTCGGGTTCTGTTTGTGATTGTTTTCAATCCTACATTGCTCTGCTTTGTATTAGCTTCATTTTCATATATGATTTGCATGCATTTGATCATGTTTGCATAGTTTAATATTGTCTTGATTTTCTAGTTTTAGGCTAGAATTGCATGCACTCTGGTGCACATAAGATCATGCATTCTTCATATTGTAGTTGCATTCCTCATTGGTAAGTGATCCTCTCGCCTCCATATGCCTTGGAGTCGACTACGTGATCTTATCTGGGACCTCCGTAAGTCCCCGTGAGCCGTGGATTCTCACACGGACGTCGGGCCGGTTGTACCTTTTCACCCCTTAGGCTTGCATTTGCATACGTGTAAGGGAGCTAACCTTAGTCAACCCAAAGCTTGGATCTTATTGCCATATGATTCCTATCTTTAGGGAATTATTCTAAACTCAAATCATTAAAAGGTCTATTAAAACTTCTAAAATATTTCCCATCATATCAACTTATTTGACTTGGGTGAAAACTCTCACATTTTTTGTGTTGTTTGGGCTTGTCCAAGCCCATTTTGTGGTATTGTGTTGCATTCTTTCATCATCTACATTTTCATTTTGTTAGGCCCATTCAGGTTAGCCCATTTTGTGTGTCCATCGTCTAGCCCATTGTCCCTTGGTCTGTTGTCCCTTGATCTTTGCAGTTAGTGGGTCAATCCCCTCTTGTTCTCAAGCCCATTAAGCCCTTGCTTCCCTCCTTGTATTAAGTCTCCATTTGCCCTCATGGAGCATCATTCCAACCCTTTGTACCATTCTTCTTTCCAATATTCTTCCTATTCCCGCGTGGAATCCTCTTCCCACGCGGGCCCATCTTCACGTGGTCCCTCTAATCCATCCGAGGAAAATGCTAATCTCATGGCCCATCTATCATGCCTTGTTCGCCAAATAGACCCGGCCCAGGCCCAAAAATTGATTGCCAATCACCTTAATGGGCCTTCTTCTCATCCTAATGGGCCTCATTCTCTTAATGGGCCTTCTCCTTACCTTAATGGGCCTTATTCTCTTAATGGGCCTCATTCTTCTTCTTCTTATGCTACTGGCCCAGTTGGTCCTTACGCTCATATTCCTTCCAAGTCCACGCATCCTACCTCTCCTGGAATGGGCCCTTCTTCTTTTCAGCCCGGATCCTCTTATCCGGCCCATTATCATCCTGGTTCAAGTTTCCAATCTCTTGCTCGAGTTGGCCCACTTTCTTCTCAATCTCTCCCGACCCAGGAGATGATTACTCAAGCCCAATGCCAACTTGATGAACTTCAATGCCGAATTGATCCCAAGTTCTTCTTAAGTGTTCCATTCACGTGTCAAGATCTTCGGCTCCCGCCATCTTCATAAATTCCTACATATCGCCGTTATGGTGGAGTCGGTGACCCTTATGTGCATTTAAAGGAGTTTGTTTATGAGTCAGCCCAATTTTGACACAACCAACGCTTGATGGCTTATCTATTCAGTCTGTCATTAGAACACCCGACTCGGGATTGGTTCTTCTCATTACCGTAAGAGCAGATTGTGAATTTTCGTGTGATCCATAACAAGTTCATTCAGTAGTTTCAGGACCAGGTTGGGCCCAAGTTTTCTATGGTAGATCTGGCCCATGAAAAGATGAAGCCTGACGAGGAGTTCTCCACCTTTGTTGACCGCTTGCGTCGCCTTGCTGCGCAAGTCCCGGGGCACATTCTGAAGGGGGAACAAATCAAGATGCTCATTTCCAATGCAACGCACGAGTATCGATTTATCTTACCTTTGAATGATATCACCTCTTGGCAATAACTTTATAGCTGAGCCTGCTTCATTTGTCAACAACTTCAAGATTCCCTTGACCCCGAGTCTTCTCCGCCTTCCACATCTCCACACACCCTGCCATCTAAATCTACCTCCACCTCCACCTCCACATATCAACCTTCACCCTCCACAAGCCAACCCTACGCTCCCATGAGTCAGCCTTACGCCACATCCACCTCCGCATATCAAATCTCCACATATCAACATTCCATGAGTCTGCCTCCCGCGTCCACATATCTGTCTCTGTCGCCGCCACCGGTCAAGGGAATATCACATCCCGAGCAGGTGGATGCCGTCTATATACCCCCTCATCCCGCTCCACATATGCCTTCACCAAATCCCTCCGCCACCGGCCAAGCACTATTGCCTATGCAACCTTCACTTCCATCTCCACAACCTTCTCCACCATCAGATACCCCTCGGCATCCACCTTGCCCGAAGCAGGCTCCTCATCCTCCGTTGTCGGAGTGTTTTACAGATATTTTTTGGGCTTTGATGGCCACCCACGTGTTACCGCTCCCTCCGGTTGTGCCTTGCCGACCCGCGGTCGGGGATTTGCTCCAATTTTATGATTATCATCACCACTAGGGGCATTTGGTTGAGGATTGCCCCGAGTTCCGGGAGTTTGTTTATGACCTGGAAGATAAGAAAAGGATCGATTGGGCCGCGATTCGTAAGGTTGTTCTACATCTTCGCAGCAAGCAACATCAGCAGCAGGCGCCGCCCAAGCAGTCGTCTCCATCACTACAAAGCTAGGGGCACCCTTGTGATTCTTCATCTGGCGATGCGTTCACTCCGTCATCTATTCCATCACCCATTCCCTAACCTAGGCCATTGCCTACCCTATCGTCTCCAGCTACTCCATCACCTACCCCATTACCTTCACCATCTCCTACCCCGTCTTCATTGCCTTCACCTACCCAAGCCCTTACTCAGTCTAGTGCCTCCCCTTCCTCCGTTCATTCTGCTATCACCGCTTCCACTACCAACACCACCCGATGCATTATGTCGATACATCGACGATGAGCACCGCGGCCTTCCTCTTTGCCTTCATCACCACCTCCATCTCCACTACCCTCATTGCCTTCGCCATCTCCACCACCCTCACCATCGCATAAACCTCCATCATCTCCGCCTCCACCTTTACCTTCACCTGAGAATATCATCGCCACATCACCTACGTCTTCACTTGACATCACCATCCCCATTGAAACCTCCACGCCATCAGAACCTATTCCCTCCACTTCGCCTCCTATTTCCACCCCACGGAACAGGTGTGCACTACCTTTGGTGCCTGTCGGGTCTGGTCCCGGGGGTGAAAATGAGCCGAGTCAGGATGATTGGATGAAGGTTATACCTTTCAAGCTTCAAGCTTTCATGTCCTGGTCCCTGGCTATTTTAGGGTTGATGAGCCTGTATTTCCGATGACGGTTGCTAAGAAGAGTTCCTTCTCATTATTGTCAGTTTCTTCAAGAGCGAGACCGGTGGCAATCTCTTTGCTCACCGGAGAGTTCACCGTTGATGCTATTATTTCTCCTCGCTCCATTGCTGTTCAGATAATTGGCCAAGAGGGGTTCTCTACCCGAATTGTGCTAACTCATATGGCCACCAAGCTGATTATGCACTCTATGTTCAAGAGGCAATTGGCCGTATCTTCTGCACTTTCCAAGGACATTCTGCACATTCTATGCAATCTTTCTCAATTTATTAGCAAGCTGGCCATGTCAACGCCATGTATTACTCTCCCTCAACTTCACCCGTCTCTTCTATCAAGGGAGTTGTGTTTCAAGGATGAGTTCTGAGTGGAGTTGCCGAATTTCATTCTTCTAATGTCGAGAGATAAAACCCCGTGGGTTTGTGATATTCATCACTCTGAAGAGTAACTTGTCCAAGAATGTCCATCTACTGTTGTTAGCACCGGGTGTCTAGGGGCAACCACCCCGGTAAGGCTGCATGTTCATAGCCGGGCCAGGCCATCTTCTAGATGGGCTCGCTATTTGAGAAGATATTGCAAGGCAAGGTGCCCAAGGAATCGAGCCCGCGCCAGGTGGGTCCATTACAAGCCAGTTTCAGCTAAGAAGAGACGGCGGTGCAAGTACAGGGGATGCAAGTTGTGCACTCTGGGGTCCACTCCTTCTTATTCTTTCCATTCATCATTTCTTCTGCTCAGCTCCCACCCTTGGGTGATGTATCTTCCCACTTTAAATCCTGCTGCCATCATCTTCTCCTCTCTTCCCCAGTCCGCAAACCCCCATTCCTCTTCTTCCCATCCAAAGTCTCTGGATTTTCCCTCCTCTCACAATTCTAGGCCTCGGCCTATGCCCTCTCATCATCCCAATCCTGGGACATCTTCTGATTCTTCTCCTCCGGTATCTCGGGTTCTAATTTTCCTTCCCTGACCCTATCGGGTGATTCTCGTTCTCTTTCCCTGACCTTGTCGGGTTTCTTTAATTCTCTTTCCCCGACTCTATCGGGTGGTCCTCCTTCTTCTTCTCCGACCCTCTCGGATGTCCACAACTCTTCTTCTCCGATCACGTCGGATGATTACTCTTCTTTTTCCTCATCTTCACAGCAATCCTTTCATTACATTTCCATTCTCTCCTCTTCACCATTTCAAGGTCATTACCCTTTTTCATGTTATTTTCGAGGCTTTAGTCCGCCTTGATCTCCGTCAATCTCTGTTTATTCTGTATCGGGTTCCTTGTTATCAGGGTCTCTGTGCCTTAACGAGGGAGTTCTAGCCCTCGTCTCTCTTCTTTTTTATCCTTCATTGTCCAATATGGTGTCTGCCGCTCCTCTGTGTAGATGAATCTTCAACCCTTTGCTGTCCTCTCCCACTTTGTCCTGTCAAGCAAGGAATACAAAGCTTGTGCTGCTCAAAGTTCGCTGATCAAGCTCTCGCTTCAGGATGCTATTTTCACGCTATGGATTTGCAATGTATCTTTATTTTGTGCAAAAATGTGCCATCGCTGTTATTTCTATTATGCCTGCGCATTATTATAATGTTGTTTCCTCAACATGTTTGAGTGGCATTAGTTGAGTTTGCTTAATTTGGTCAAATGAGTTCGCTTCTGCAGCATCCTTAGGCTGGTAATAGCTCCGCGCTGGGAGTTTAGTTTCTTTCCCCGATCGTTGAGGGTGACCTTTGAGTATGGTTTTTTTCACACACTACACGGCAAGCTATAGCCGATTCCTCTGAGGCACATCGTTGCTGCTTTGGCCATACCATGGGTATGCACAAAGGTCTTTTCTTTCCTCTGCTCGGCCAAGTGTAGGGGCAAGAGATTGACGGATGAGATGATCAACCTAGGCGCTCCCTAATACGAGAGAGGTCTCAAATAGGGGCAGTCTTGACCCATAAAAGTGAGCTTTCATGTAATATCTAGCTAATAAGGGCTCTCAAAATTAAATAATTCAATATTCAAAATTATGAAATCAAAGGCATGGCAAGAGTGGCAGTACAGTTCCCCGCGGGACGTCATGAGCCCTATCGCATGCGTGCCTGATAAAAATGGGTCTCAAAATCAAAGACACAAAGCCTCGACGCAACAGACAGTATCTTTGAGGGGTAGTGCCCTGGAAGGAATTCAAGTCCTGATGTTTCCCATCCTGCATAAAGCTTGTCTCTAATTTTTTTTCTGCTTCTCCCTCTTAGGTTGGGTTGTATCTCGGGTATGACCTTAGTAGGGGCACCGTTCTTTAGAGGCGGTTGGTTGTGGCTAGCCACCCTCATATGTACGCCCTGCCCAAGAGGAATCTTTAATGGGAGGGGAGGGACGATGAGCCCTAGCCAATAGTTTAAGCTCATCTTTGGGTGCTGCAGATTACTTCGTCAAAATCAAAAAAAAATAGATATGTCAAAAATTCTAAAAAAATCAAATACTTCAAAAATAAAAAAATTAGATATTCAAAAAAAATCCAAAAAAAATCAAATACTTCTAAATCCAAAAAAATCAAATATTATTGAAAATAAAAAAATCAAAAAAATTGTCAAAAATCCAAACATATTTGTCTTTTTGTTCCTTTCTATCTATTTTGTTTTGAGGACAGGTATGATTCGTTTGTTAACTGTGCAGGTTGCAGGTTGCAGGTGTTCGAGTTTCCTTGCTCCTTATCATTTGCTCTGCCTCCTATTCATCTTCTTTCTGATCTGTTCTCTCTTCTTCAATTTTATCTCTCGATCCGTTCTGAAGCTTGTGTCCTTCTCAGCTTTCGCTTTATCTCATCATGTCTTTATGAGAGGGCTTTGCCTCTTGATTATGAACCTATCGGTTCTGCTTCATCTGATCTTGGGCTATGATTGAAGAGCGTATTTGTCATGTCTTTTGTCCTGCCGTGTCTTTGTCACACGTGTCTATGTCCCTCCGTGTCGTCATACGCATGTTGTTATGTCCCTCCGTGTCATCCCACACATGTATTATCCATATCTTTTGTCCCCCGTGGTTAGTCACCCCACATGTCTTTGTCCCACCATGGTCTTGTCCCACTGCGTGTACTGTCCCACTGTGTTGTGGTGTTGTCTTGTCCCACCGTGTCCTACGCACGCCTATTGTTTGTTCTTGTGATGTTTTGCTTCATTCATCTATGTTATGCTATGTTTCGTTTATCTTCACTTGTTATGATGTGATTCATTGTTATGTTATGTTCATCCTCATGCTTATTTTGTTTGTTGTTGTCTTATATCAAAAAAAAAAGAAATGCCATTTTACTTGGTAGGTAAGTCAGGTATGGCTCTCTATCCTTCTCATTGTTGCATTACTATATGGTATCGACCTTATTATAGCCTCTCAAGGACCGGCTGGTTCTCCGTGTGTTCTGAGATCTGTTGTTCCCCTTTACCAAAAACGATGATGATCTAAGAGCATACAGTTAATCATTGGATAAGCTTGTAACGTCCCGAGATTATGCAGCAGAAACAATCGGGAAATGTGATCAGTCGGCTAGTACGCCTCGAGCAAGCAATATAATCAGAGCGCAAGACAATCACAGAAAGGTAATTGCATAAGTAATTTACTAAAAACCTTCAACTTTATTCCTTCATAAAATAATTCCCAAAGTACATAAGATCTTTTCACCGGACTCAAGAAAATAAAAATTACATCATGACTCGACTAGACATTGATAACTAAGGCTTCTCTCGAGTCACATATCCTTCAATCACTCTCGGATCCATCACTTGAGTAATCGAAATCCGACCCACTAGAATTTCTTGAAAAAGATTAGAAAGTAGGGTAATGAGCACACTTGCCCAGTAGGTATCTTCGTATCAACATGAAGGCAAATTTAAATGATTAGGATTTTAGCTCTGGAGAATAAGATAAATCATGCAGATACGATGAATCATGCGAATAAAGCCAAAGTAACAAGATATGATCAAGCTTGAGATATGAGAGTATGATTAATCAAGTATATAACAAGAATGTCAATTTGGCCTTTTTCATGAACAAGAATGTAACAAGAATGTACTTTTCATAACCACGAAGGCTATGCACTAGAAAGTCAAGCAAGAAAGTACTGTCCGCTTAATAGCAAGTACTTCATGAATTTATGTGGTTTCCTTATGGATATTTCACTTATTTATAGAGAAAGTACTCCCAGCGCAATGCGACGCCAGTAGCATCATAGCCCATGGTTTATAGTATGTTTCTGACAATCAGCCGAGGGGACTAGCATAGAGCCCTTGAACACAATCAGTGCTCGAACTGCATCTTCAAGTATAAATTAAGCTACTTCCACGTTTATATCAATAATGTGGCCAATAATATACAAATTCAACAAAAGTTCCAGGATAAGGTAACCAAAAATAAGAATGCTTCAATTAAGAACAAGAGATTTCAAGGAATGAATTAATAACTAGGTTATGCTATAAAAGAAAATTTGGCAGCATAACGATACATTCTTCATTTTCCATATCTTTACATTGACTTATTACCACAGGTTTAGAGTCCAGAAAATCCATGAACTCAAGAAAACCAATCCCAAAGATCAAACCTTGGGTTAGATAAAATCATGAACCAAACGTTCTAGTGCAGGACCGTTTGACACAGAAAGTGGTCATAGGCTAGACCGTTTAGAAATTCAAGCGGTCTAGTCTTGGACCGTTTCATGGGACAGAGTTCGACATCGGAAACAGGGCATCTGGAGCCTGGCGGTCTAGTGGATGGCCGTTAGTATCCATTAGCGGTCTAGTGAATGGCCGCTAGCAGTCTCTGGCGGTCAACCAGATGGTCGCTAAGTTCCAGAATGCATAAAACACCGAAAAAAGTGCTTTCTAGATAATAGGTTTTAATGATACAACCAACTCGGTGTCCTAGTGGGAATCCCAGGCTCACGGAGTCTTACGGAGGCCTTGAAACAAGATTTCCTAGTCCGTTAGAAGGAATATCGAAAGGAGAGGTCATCATATCCAAGATTGTGCTCTTAATGTGTCACGTCCCGAGCGTAGAAGATACTCGGATTGCGTGACGCGTCTATATAGATCGTGTCATTAAAGCGATAATTTTTTTTGACATATATAATTACGGAGTGCGCAAAAGACTAATAAAATTTAATAATCCCAATAGTCCAAGTGGGGACTATTTGATCAACCAAAGGAGTTAAAGATAGTCCATGACAAATTTCAAATTTAGAAAGCCAAACATTAGGCTACATGCCTTAACAAAGTTTATACCACTAACTGACATAGCTGAAAGTACAAGGTAGAGTGAAATAAATTCAAAGACGCGACTAGCTAATGATAAGCGAATTGGCGTTCTAGCACTCTTCACTCGGTCTCAATCCCATTCTTGTCGCTATCCGAATCACCTGAAAATGTTAGGAAGCAACTGGATGAGCGAATCGCTCAGTCAAATTCGAGCAATCTTTACGTTATTTACAATTTGCATGTATTATCAGTATGGCTATGCATGACGTACGTATAAGAAAATCAGGTATACAGATAAATCTAGGCATGGTGAACAATAAGAGATCAAGAACTGTATAAAGAGAGTATATCAAGATTTCAAGTATTTGACAAGCAGTATTTTAAAAATTTATAGATGTAAATGCCACTTCGGGGCATGCAGGGATTCGTGCACAAGTATGAACACAAGTACGAGAATGAACTCATGTACAAGTATATCTTAGGTACGAGGAAGTAAAAATTCAATTCAAGCAAGTAATGACAAGTACGTATCAGTAGAATTGGCTATTTTAGTCAAGCAAGTATTTTTCCCTTTCTCGGGCCACAAGTCAAGTATTGCCTGTCCCGGGCCCCGCAAGTCAAGTACGTAAGGAGAGAGAGAGTAGGGGTGGAGTGTCTCAAGTCAAGCAAGTACTCCGGTGCAATGCTAAACACCGGGGTCAATAAACTCCCATGGGCACTAGTACCTTCGGGTGCTCCTCCCAGGACCAGACCGGGCCCTATATACATAGTATTTCATGTATTACCTTTGACATCCACTCTTATTTATAGCCAATATGGAATTTCAAGAATTAAGAAACGTAGTATTACAAATGAGATTAACTAGTCATTTGGTTATGGAGGACTCTAGACGTGGCCCCTACAAACTCAAGAGGTGGCTCCCGTCGTGTAGCACTTTACGTCGTACGGCCTCAAGAGGTGGCTCCCACAACATAGCACTTTGCCCTGCATGGCACTTAGCTCCAACACTCCCAAATGGTTGTTTAAGAGGTTCAAGGTTTGACCATATAGGATATACACAAGTAGATTTTTCATGGAATGGAATTCAAGAACTCATAATACGCAGGAATATGGATTAGGGTTGTGTTTGCACAATTCATGAGACAGATCAAGATCAGAAGCTGTAATCAACGAGTTGGCATCTGAGGGTTTGCCAATCTTTCAAATTTTAAATTTTTAGAATTATATATATATATATATATATATATATCAAATTGGCGCCCTCCAGGGAGTCTTCATTTAATTGAAGATGACCTGGCCGCCGTCATTTAAGTAATTGGCGCCCTGGCTTGGGGCGCCAATTGCAGAGGGTATTTTTTTGAATATATATATATAATTAAAGAATTGGTGATATGCGCAGCGTAGAGTGATATAGAAGGGGGGGATGAATAGATCACTCCCTAAAAATAATAGTCCAGCGATAAACCACAACTTTGTTTTTAAACCCTTCAGATACATCAAAACGTATTGCTAAAGCAGACAATAACCAAGACAGAATAAGTAAGTGATAAAGAGGGCTGTTCACAGTGAAGCAAAATGACGAGCAAAGGAAGTGCAACACAAAAGTAACAAGCAAACCACAGAAGAGACATAGAGTTTTTAAGGTGGTTCGATTGTAGTCCACAATCCACATCCACCCCTCACTCCAAACCAGAGTGAGGATTCCACTAGCAAAGGCTAGAAACAGCAGACTCAGTCTGCGAACATATGCTGCCGAACAGCTTGCCAAACCAAGGGAAACAAATCCCTCAACCCAAGCTCTGCAACCCACAGAAGCTTGACACCTGATCTTGCTACCCATATAATCAGAACCGGAGACGAATCTCCCTTCCTCCAAACCCGAGGGAACCTGCTAGTGACAGCCCGTCACTGGCAAACTAGAGATCACAGATCTCTCTTCCTCTGAAGCCCAGAGGGAAACCGGAGAATCTCTCCCTTCCTCCGAACACTGGAGGGTAACAACATGGAATAAGAAAGATGAAGTGAAAAATAGAAAACAAGACAATCGATGAAGACAATCGTTTCTAAAAAAAAAAAAAAAACAATGTAGCTTCCGAAGAAGCAGATCTTCACATTCACAGACTCTTCTCTCTCTCTCTCAGATGCTTTTCTCTCAGATCAACTCTCTCAAATTTTTCTCTCTGTCTTCTCTCTAGAACGTGGAGGCTCTCTCTATTCTTCTTCTGCTCAAGCACTAATTCTTCTCAGCTTTTCTCCAGTTCAATTCTTTCAGTCGCAGAGGTCATCCTTTTATATGGCTTCCGACCTGAATTCCATGACTTCACTCGTGTGGCGTGAGTAGGGCTCATGCCCTCCTTTTCCAGAGAAATCTCGGATCACGTGCCAGGCATCAACCTCGGATCACGTGCCCAATCATCAGCCTGAATCATCTGCAGGAATAGAAGAAAGGGATGCAACCAGTTAGTTGAGGTTTTGAACAAGGCGTGTATAGACATGATGCAGCATTGAGTGTATGGACTTGGTATCCAAGCGAGAGCTATGTACAGACTTGTTTTGAACAATGCATAAAGCATATAGGAGTGTGTGTACATTGACGTTGAGTGCTCAGGCGTGCTGTGAAGCAATGTACAGACTTGATGAGAACGATGCATGAACAATGTGTAGACATGGAGTGCAATGTGCAACTAATGTACATACTTTGCAATGCCTAGTGTTAAAGCATGGGAACACAGTGCATCATGTACAGACTATGCGATATGCAACCAGACGATGTCTAGACTTTGTTAACTTGATGCACAACAAAAAGATGACTCTTTCCTAGGCGTCAGATTCAGAACGAACGCCCCTATTGATGGGCATCAAATTTCAAGCATAATAGAATGTATAGACTTTCTACGGCATCAAGGCAACCATGATGATGTGTAATGTTCAGACTTGATAATATATGAAGAACATATGTTGTACAGACTTCGAATCAATAGATGCACGATGTACAGACTTCAAATCAAAGGATGCACAATGTACAGACTTTGCATAAGACGCTAGTCGCTGTACAGACTTGGAGACAATGCATGCTGCAATGTATAGACTTAGCATATGCATGAGATGCTACGTGAGATGGAGCTGGCTATACAGACTTTGAGAGACGATGCACTGTAGGCTAACGCTGTACAGACTTTGAGAGATGATGCACTGTAGGCTAACGCTGTACAGACTTTGAGAGAGATGATGCATGAGACGATGCGCTGTAGGCTAACGCTGTACAGACTTAGTGAGAGATGATGCATGAGACGATGCACTGTAGGCTAACGCTATACAGACTTTGATAGCGTGAGACGCTGAATGAGACGGTAGGATGTACAGACCTTGAATGTGTGTGTGCTAGACAATGTATAGACTTGATGAATGATGTGTGCACACAGAGAGACGATGCATGAGACGATGCATGCACAAGGGTGTACAGACTTGGTCTTACAATGTGTAGACTTGGCCAACTATCAACTGATGGATGTATAGACTTTAAGTGTGCATATGCCAAGACCATGTACAGACTTGAAGAAGGCATGTGCAGTGATGTATGGACTTAGTGTGAAATATGCAGACGATGCACAGCCATTGGAATGTACAGACTTTACCAATGCATGAAGCACATGATGCAACAATGTATAGACTTGATGCAGCAACAAAGTAACCATGTGCAGACTTTGTGCAGTCTACGAGCAATATGTAGACTTGCACATATGCATGAATAGCACTGTCCTAAATGATCAAGCATGAATTGATCAAGAGATAAAAAATGATTGATTTATAGTGTGAGACATCATCAAAACCGTAGGGATGCAACAATCTCCCCCTTTTTGATGATGGCAACACTATGAATCAAATAATATCAAGGCTTAAAAAGAAATAACAGCAGCTTTAACAATCAAAGCAAATTCAAAGCAAGCGCATGCAGACAAATTAAATACTGCTGCTGAAACACTTCTTTCTCCAAAACCACTCCCCCACAACACACTCTCATCTCCCCCACAACTCACTCTCAGATATTGTCATACAAACTATTCTCCCTCACAGCTCATGAACAATTCATGACCTACTGATATAGCAAAACCTCTCTCCCCCTTTGACATCATCAAAAGGAAATGAAGAATATATGAAAGTGCTGGAGACATGAGGAAGAAGTACAGTAACATCTTAGTGTAGAAAGACACGAGCAAGTCTTAAGAGAATAAGTGAGGTGCTAAACTCAAGTGAAGATTCTTGAACTCCAGTAAACAATAGAGAGCTAGAATGAGAGAAAAGTTTATCAACATACATAGTGTATGATTTAGAGCAGGGGTGAACAAGTATGGCATGACATAGCTGAACAAGCAACTATCCCAGAAGACAACAAGTGACAAAGTCAGAGAAGGTGTTCTCAAGGTATTGAGGACAAGCAATCCATTAACTTATAAAGACAAGGGATTTTGAGGTGATTTTTCAAGAAGACCAATGAGTAAGTTGGCAATTCACTCTTTTGACATTAGGGAGACACCTTGATTAGAGGCCTGAATCCCCAGTTACTCAGTGTGAGTACCTCATTACCTCCTCCTTTTTTTTAAAGGAACAGAGTTAGTAACTGTGGCTTTTGACATGAGGAAACACCTTGATTAGAGGCCAGAGTCCCCAATTACTCACCAGCTAGCCACCATTGCTCTGTGATGGTTAGAATATTAATGTCATGTTTTTTTTGTTAAGCATTTGACACCTCATGACATAGGAGAAATTTTCATTTCATTGATGAAGCTCCCAGTTTCTCAGTGAACAAATCAAGACCTTTGTTAATTTAGTTTATCCCTTGTGTTGAGAAGATGGAATGATTGAAAACAATACCAGAAGAACTATTTCTTGAAGTGAATCTTGAAGTCTAGATTTCAAGTTGTTTTGGTCAGATATCAAGACATACAGGTTTTGGCCTGAACCGGAATCACTGACAATGTAGGAAGATATACTTTAACAATTAATTCAGATCTCTGATAGACTACCAGAGGGAAGATTCTAACTGGACTTTAGTAACACAGACTTATAGACATAAGAGATGAGTGTGATTCTACTATCTGAGAGAACCGCACTAATTTAGTCATGAGAACCAGCAATGACACACATCTGGTCAGTCTTTTTGAATATGTCAAAGAACTCCTCCTCTCACAGCTCAACCAACTCCCCCTTAATCATAGCATTACTGAAAGCTAACCAACAGACACACAGAACTCCCCCTCACAATAGGAACAGACTTCACAACTAAGACAACATGTATAAGCCTAATTCTCTTCTTAGTGTAGTGAATTTTTCATTGTCCAGAGGCTTGGTGAAGATGTCAGCAATCTGATTAGCAGTGCCTACATGAATCAGTTCAAAGTTGTTCTTAGAAACTTCATCTCTTATGAAATGATGCCTTATCTCCATGTGTTTGGTGCGGGAATGCAAAATAGGGTTCTTGACTAGATTAATGGCACTGGTATTATCACAATAGATAGGTGTGCACCCCAGGTCTACTTGGTAGTCCTGAAGCTGGTGTTTAATCCAAATGACTTGTGTACCACAACTCCCTACAGCTACATATTCAGCCTCTGCAGTGGAGAGGGCCACAGAATGTTGTTTCTTGGAGCCCCAAGACACTAAACACCCACCCAAAAATTCACAGTGACCACTAGTGCTTTTCCTGTCTAGTTTACACCCTGCATAATCTGCATCTGTGTATGCAATTAAATCAAGTGTGTGTGATGCAGGAAACCATAGACCAAGAGAGTGTGTAGCTGACAAATATCTGAAAACTCTTTTCACTGCAGCTAAATGTAATCCAGTGGGTCTAGACTGATACCTTGCACACATTCCTACACTGAACTGTATATCAGGTCTAGAGGCTGTCAAGTAAAGTAGAGATCCAATCATACCTCGATAGAACTTGGCATCTACCTCTTTACCTGTCTCATCTGCATCCAGTGAGGTATTGGTACCCATGGGTGTTGTAATGTGCTTCAGGTTATTCATACCAAACCTCTTGAATAGTTCCATTATGTATTTGGTCTGGTTGATGAAGCATCCATCCTCTAACTGTTGTACCTGCAAGCCAAGAAAGTACTCTAGTTCACCAACCAAACTCATCTCAAATTCAGCAGACATCATTTTAGAGAATTTATCACATAGTTCATAGCTAGTTGATCCAAACACAATGTCATCTACATATACCTGAACTATGATGAGATCTTTATTTATACCCTTGGTAAATAAAGTTTGATCAACCTTACCTCTGTTGTAGCCCTTGCTGATCAGAAATTCAGTCAGTCTTTCATACCATGCTCGAGGAGCTTGCTTTAGACCATACAGGGCTTTGTTTAACCTGAAAACTTGGTTAGGTTTAGGAGAGAATTGAAATCCAGGGGGTTGTTCAACAAAAACATCTTCCTTAATGACTCCATTTAAGAAGGCACTTTTAACATCCATTTGTTGGAGTTTTATATTCTTGGAACATGCAAAAGCTAGCAAAATTCCGATTGCTTCCATCCTAGCAACAGGTGCATAGGATTCATCGAAATCAACACCAAATTCCTGACAGTAGCCCTTGGCTACTAGTCTGGCCTTATTCCTAGAAATGATTTCATCTTCATTCATTTTATTTTTAAACACCCACATAGTTCCTATGACATTAACACTTTTTGGTCTTGGGACAAGCTCCCAGACATTATTTCTTTCGAACTGACCTAATTCCTCACACATAGCATTGACCCAAGCTTGATCAGCCAAGGCCTCTTCTACTGATTTAGGTTCAATTTGAGAGACTAAAGCAATTAGGTCTTGATTATTAACATTCCTAAAATGAGACCTAGTCCGAAGGGGATCTTCAGGGTTGCCTATGACATTATCTATCGGATGATTTTTAAGAAATCTAACATTTATTGAAGACTCACCTGTTTCTTCTGGCCCTTCCTGGTTGGGGGGATTTGATGTTCCACTCGGCTGAGTCTTCTCTTCTTCTTGGTCTTCTAGGAATTCTCCATCGTGATTGGAATCCCTGTCAATATTTTCAATGTTAGTAGCACCTTTCTTTTCACTAAAAATGATGTGTGGAGACTCTTCAACTTTCTGGTCTGTTTTGTTAAAGACCCTATATGCCCTTGACACTTCAGAGTATCCTAAGAATATTCCAGGGGAGCTTTTAGCTTCAAACTTATCTAAGTCTTTCTTGTCATTATTGTGAATAAAGCATTTAGGTCCAAAAATTCTGAAATGAACCAAGTTTGGTTTCTTACCTTTTAGTAGCTCATAGGGTGTTTTCTTGTGAATAGGTCTTACCATGGCCCTGTTGATTATATAAGTTGCTGTATTGGCCGCCTCTGCCCAAAATTTCCTTGGTAATTGACTCTCAATCAGCATGGTTCAGGCCATCTCCACAATAATTCTATTTCTTCTCTCCACAATTCCATTCTGTTCAGGTGTCCTGGGAGAAAAAAACCTGTGTGTTAGTCCCTCTCTTTCACAAAGATCAGAAAACATGGAATTTTCAAACTCACCTCCATGGTCAGATTGAATTGAACAAATCTTGTGTTTTCCTTCTTGTTTGACCTTATTGAAAAATTGATTAAACTTTTGAAAAGTATCGCTTTTATTGGCTAAGAAAAAGATCCATGAAAATCTAGAGTGGTCATCAATGATCACATAGCCAAACCTATTCCCATTAAGACTCTGAGTCCTAGTAGGACCAAAGAGGTCCATATGGAGAAGTTCCATTAGTCTAGAGGATAATGGCTCAGATCTTAGCTTGAAAGAATTTCTGGTCTGTTTGCCTAGAGCACAGGCATCACATGATTTTGAAATAGAATTGAACTTAATTCTAGGCATGCCTCTAACTAAATCATGCTTGACCAATTTATTTAAAGTAGAGAAACTAGCATGGCCTAGATGTCTATGCCATTCAAAAGCATCATTTTCAGAATTAGCAGATAAACAAAGATTAGGTTCAAATTCAGCATCTAAGTCTATCATGTAGACATTATTCACCCTGTTGGCTACAAATTTAACCACATCGGAATTTATTTCAAAATTTTTGCATGAGTTATCATCAAACACAACCCTGTGACCCTTGTCACATAATTGACTAATGCTAATCAGGTTGTGTTGAAGACCTTCCACAAGTTGAACATTTTCAATGGAGTTTGTGGAAGACTTACCTACTGTGCCAACTCCAATGATCCTACCTCTGTCCTTTCCTCCAAATTTGACCAGACCCCCTACCTTTATCTCTATCTTGCTGAACTTGGATCGGTCTCCTGTCATGTGCCAGAGCAGCCACTGTCGAGGTACCACTTGTTGTTCTCAGCTGCCAGGCAGACCTACACAAACAAAATCAAGCAAAGTGATTTGGAAGCCAAGATGAGTTGGGTCCAAAGACATTATTCAAATCTCTAAGCAGATGTTTAGGAAACTAGATTTGCTTCAACATGGTTTTCTCTGGCACCTTTACTTCGGGTTTATTGAAATTATAACCGGGGTTATGTCCAGCTGGTCTGGAGAAGTAAGCTCTGTTCCTGTCATTAGGCTTCCCATTCCTGGGATATCTCCTGTGAGCTTGTTGATTAACAGATTTTTGAGGATGATGGTTATTTCTCCAGTACATCCTGTTTGGATCCATCTGTTTGTAGTAATTCCAGCTTTTATTCTGAACCACTTGCTTGGTCCATCTACCATTTATGTTCTGGTGAGTGGGCTTAGTGAAGTTCTTCACAAAATTCATTCACAATTTAAATGGTCGACCAGCATTGTTTGTCAAACTTTCTTTCGGACATTGAGCTCCTTGACTGCTATTTGAGCTGGATGGTGTGTCCAGCTTCTCTTTTCCCTTCTCTGGGCAGAAGGTGGTGGTTTTGAATTGAAAGGGTCTCTTGTTAGTTGGGTCATAGCCTAGACCCTCCCTATTGAAGTTAACCCATGTCTCTAGTATAGCATCCAGACTTGTTTTTCCTTAGACAAATTTTTCCAAAACTTTCTATTTGTCTTCCAACTCTTTTTGCAGGGACTCAGAGTCTTTTAAGAGTTCAGCGTTCACTTTCTTAACAGCTTCATATTTCTCTGAGTTCACTCTATTTTCATTCAGGCTTTCTTCAATTTTGATTTTGAGTTCGTTAAGCTGGGTGTGACTCTCCTGGTTTTCTTCCTTGAGCTTTTCATTTTCTTTTCTTAGGGAAGTCATTTCTTCTAATTCTTCTTTTAGTTTCTGATTTTCCTCACAGATTTGGGTTTGTTCTTCAACATTGGTATTGAATTTTCTCTTCAGAACCCTATGCTCTTTACTAAGTGAATTGAACTTATCTAATAATTCAGCATAGGCATCTTCCCAGTCATCAATAGAAAAATTTTCAAAGACATTTGTTACCTCCTCTTCGCTGTTTGCCATTAGGCAAATTCCTTCTTCATACTCCTTTGAGGAAGTGTCTTCAGGATCTTCTACCTCATCGCTCCACGTGCAGACCATTGCATGTGGCTTCTTCTTTTTCTACACCTTTGAGCTTTTCTTCTGAAAGTTGGGACCCTTCCTCTGGAGATCTGGGCAGTCCCCTTTCATATGTCCCTGTTTCTTGCAATGAAAACAAGTCATTCTCTTAGTATTTCTGTCCTTATCATTGCTGGATTCAACGTTCTTACTAAAGGAGTATGGCTTCTTCCTCCTAAAGATCTTCCCCTTATTCCTTAAAAATTTACTAAACTGTCGAGTGAGCATTGCCTGCTCCTCCTGATCGAGACCGGAAAAACCATCGGACCCGGAGCTACTGCTACTGCTACCCTTGTTGCGGGATGCCTTGAGAGCAATATTCTTGCCCTTCCTGTCACTTCCTTCACCACCTCTTTTAAAGTTCATCTCATAGGTCATTGTTGTGCCCCTGTGGTTTTGATGATGGTTTTGATGTGAGTTATTCACTGTGAGTCATCTTGCTGTGTGTGTCATCATGCTATGGCTGTCAGATAACATGCTCTATTTAATTCTGTCTACACTCTGTTTGCACAGTCTCCACAGCAGTGCGTCAACTCATTGTGCTGATGCGTCGACCCTTCAGTCATATTTGTCTCTGTCCACACAGTAGTGCGTCAACTCCTTGAGCTGATGCGTCGACTCTTCAGTCCAGTTTCTTCAAGTCTATACATTAGACTGTGGCAAAGTTTATTCACTCGTTTGGAAAACAAAGTCTGTACAGCGTCAACAGTGCATCATTTCTAGAAGTATGTACATCGGCATGCATTGCATCAAGTGTATACATTGGGTCATGCATTCACTGTAGAGTCTACACATTGCTGGGTCTTATTCAATGTCTTCATGCATTCATCAAGTCTATACGCTGGAAGACAAAGTCTATACAGCGTCAACAGTGCATCATTTCTAGAAGTATGTACATCGGCATGCATTGCATCAAGTGTATACATTGGGTCATGCATTCACTGTAGAGTCTACACATTGCTGGGTCTTATTCAATGTCTTCATGCATTCATCAAGTCTATACGCTGGAAGACAAAGTCTATACAGCGTCAACTCATTGGGCTGCAGCGTCAACTCAGCAAGTATGCACATCGCCTTCAGACTTTCAAGTCTATACACTCTATACTCACTCAAGTCTGTTCAGCCGTTTGCATTTCATGAAGTCTGTACACTACATCGCCTTCTGCAAGCATTCTTCAAGTATGTACAGCCTGTGCATTGCTTCACATCAAGTCTAGACATCCTGGCTGTAGTCTAAGTCTACACATCCTGCTAGGTCGGAGTTCAAAGTCTGTACACTGCGCACCACTGTACAAGTCCATACAATGGCTGTTGAACTGTGAAGTCTATACATTGTCTGATCATTCATCTTTGAAGTCTATACAACGTTGCCTTGTCTCTTCAAGTCTATACAACGTTGCCTTGTTTCTTCAAGTCTATACAATGTGCACAGTTTCTTCATGTCCATACATTACATCGTGGTCTTCAGCTAAAGTCTATACATCAGACTGTTTGAGCAAGTCTATACAGCGTTTCATTCACACTTGAAGTCAACACATTGGGCAAGTCTGTACGTTGCATTCGCATTCACAAGTCTATACAACGAAGTATATACACTACAATGTACATACTTAAATCTTATGACTTCATTCTTGTTGATGAAGGGAACATGGTCGACGCTGGGAGCTTAAAGCGTCCACGCATCAGTTGATGAAGCCTTCACGATATCTTCCACTGCGTCAATGCCACAAGCAAGCAGCGTCGACGCAACAGTTAAAGAAGCAGAGACCTTCACAGGCTATTCCACTGCGTCAACGCCACAATTGAGCAGCGTCGACGCAGCAGCTAAAGAGACGAAGCTAATGGCTTACTGGAATGCCTCACTGCGTTAACGCCATTGCTTGACAGCGTCAACGCAGCAAGTCAGATTGCTGTCATTGAGCACGTGACCCGAAGTTGGCACCTGACACGTGATCCGAGGTGGGTGCTGAGCACATGATCCTGGGAGGAATCTTCTGGACGGAAGGCGTGGGAAGCTCACGCCCTAGCTGCTGCTGCTGCTTATAAAAGGAAGCCTTCATCAAACAGATGAAGACTGATCGAAAACAGAAGGGAGAAAGTCTATACAGCTACAGCAAGGCTCCTTCGATCCAAAGAGAGTGAAGGTCCAGAAAAAAAAAAGGAGAAAGAGAGAGCTCGTGAGGACTGAAAGAAAAGAGAAAGACAGTGAGAGAGAAAAGGAGAGCAGAGAAGAGAAAGAGAGATCGTGAGTTGAGAAGAAGAAGAAGAGAAGTAGCAGAAGAAGTTCCTACTGGACCGTAGATCAGATCCAGGCCAGTCAGCTCCGTTGAGAGCCACATTGTGCATTTCATTTTTCAGCTTTTTGTTTGCTGAAGTTATTTTCATTTCATATTTATGTTTTTCCTTGTTCATTTGGTTATCCTTGTTCTTCCGATTCTCAGTAGTGAGGTCGGGTTCCTCCTGTGGACTCAGGAGAAGGGAGATCTGATCTCCGGCTCTGGGCTTGTGGGTTGCAAGTCCAGGTGTCCCTCCTGGTCTGGAGGAAGAGAGGTCTGCGACCTCTGGTTTGCTGGTGACGGGGAGTCACTGGTGGGTTCCCTCCTGGTCTGGAGGAAGAGAGACTTCGGTCTCTGGTTTCCAGGTGGCTGGGAGTCACTTGGGGTGTCCCTCCGGTTTGGAGGAAGAGGGGTGGTTGTTCCCCTGGTCAAGCTGTGTGGCAGCAACTTGTTTGCAGACTAAGTCTGCGTTCTAGCTTGTGCTAGTGGAAGCCTCACTCCGGTTGGGAGTGAGGGGTGGACGTAGGTCTTGGTGACCGAACCACCTAAAAATCCTCTGTGCAGTGTGGGTGTGCTTTGCTCCTTATCTTCTACCTCATTCACAGATTGTCTTGAGCTTTCTTATTCTCATTTCTGCTGCTTCCGCTAGTTGGTTATTTGGGCGCCAGTTACATATTTGCTCTTGTGTTTAAAAGAATATTCAACTTGTTCATCAGATTGCTTGTTCTGCATGGATAGTGTTCGAGTCTTTTATTTAGCGAAAAGTTTTTAAGGGTGAGATTCATTCACCCCCCCCTCTGAATCCTTGCATCGATCGTAACAATTGGTATCAGAGCGGTGTCTGCATAGAAGGTCCACGACTTGCAGATCCGATCTTGCTGTCATTCGGTGCATTTTTGTAAGACTTGGTTTATTGGTTTGAATTCACTGCTTTGAATTAGTTTTGATCTGTGTTAATGGCTCATCCTCCGCTATTCAGTGGTTCACATATTAATTTCTCGCTATATCGAATGTGCAAGCATGTTAACTCTATTAATCCCCAACTGTGGAAGGTTATATCTCACGGTCCATATAAAATTCCTAAGGATAAGTCTAAGTGGACTTATGATCACAAGATGAAAAATGATGATAATGTGAGAGCTCTAAATCTAATGAAGGCTGTAATTGATTCTGACGATTTTTCTTTTATCTCAGATTGTAGCACTGCAAAGGAAATTTTTGATAGAGTGACTGCAACACATGTGGAACAGGAAGAAGAATGTCTCATGGCAAGAAGGAGTGATCAATCAGATGAGTCCTCATCCCAGGTAATCTCTAAGACCGAGGATATTAGCCATGATGAGTTAGTTGCCATGCATGAGCATCTTCTAGATAAATATGAAAGAGTCAAATCAGAAAAGAGAAAATTAAGAAAAGAGAAAAATGCTGAAATCACAAGTCTAAAGGCTGAAAATGAAAATCTAAAATCTAAATTGAAGGAATTGATTGAAGAATGACATTCTGATGATAATGTACAGAAAAACTTAATCACTTCCTTGAAAGAAGAAAATGATTCTCTGCTGACTCAGAAGAAGGAAATTGATAAATTAAAAGATAAGCTGATCGAAGAAAACATCCATCTGAAGGAACAAAATAAAAAGCTAATGGTCCTTAACACTATTTTCTCTGAAAGATGGCTAACGGTAGAAAGAGAAAAATCAGCTTTGAAAGAAAAAGAAGTGAACATTGAATTGAAGTTAACTCAGGAGAATGAGATCCTGAAAAGTCTGAATGATGGGCTACAAAATCAGGTTATTTCGTGTGAAGACCACATTTTGACCTTGCAAATTGAAATTGAAAATCTAAACAACTCTCTGTCAAAATTTGCCAAAGGTAAAGAAAAAATGAAAGATTTTTTGAATGTGGAAGTCACCAAATTGAATGAAGAGAAAAGGTGCAATTCTCAAGTTAAGCAAGCTGTAAGGAACAAACTATACGCAACATTTGTGAGTAACTCAAACTTAGCTAGTACTTCTGCACCGTCTTCAAAACAGTCTGATGATCAGAAGATTCAAAAATAGAAGGAAAATGTGAAAATGAGAACACTGAAGAAGAATAGTAAATTTCATGCAAACAAGCCTAAGGCTAGAAAACTTCCAATTATTCACGGAAGGAATGTTGAATGCTTATATTATGGAAATTCTGACCATGTACTTGATGATTGCCTTGTCATGAAGAATGATAATGATAGATTTCATGCTAGGACCTCTTATGCTAAGAAATCCTATTCTGCTCAAAACAGGATATCCAAATGCTTTTACTGTCATGAAATGGGTCATCTCATGCATGAATGCAAATCAATGGAGTTAGATGACTTTGCTGCTACTACTGCATAGAAATATCATGCTAGAAATCATGTTCCTAGGAGAAAGAATCTGAATTGCTTTTGTTGTGGGAAGCTAGGCCATAGGGCAAAAGATTGCTGGCATAATCACGGAAAGAAATTCAATTATGAAATTGTCAAATTCTCTGTAAAACAATTTACAAAACTTTCATGTTATAACTGTGGGAAGCCAGGCCATAGAGCTGGAGATTGTTGGCATGTTCAGAATAACTCTGCTAAACTCCATGTTGCAAAATTTACATGCCATCATTGTGGGAAGCCATGTCACAGGGATGCAACCTGTTGGCTGGCAGGATATCAAAACCAAACTGGTTTTGGTAAACAAAATTTTTATTCTGTTAACAAAAAATTTCATGCATATGCACATAGAATTCATGCTAACAAGAATGTGCATAAATCAGATTTGAAAACTGCTGCTTCTTGCCATCATTATGGCAAATCTGGACATTTGATGGATGGTTATCCTCTGATGAAATTTAATTATCATCAAGTTAAAAATGTGCTGAGAAAACCTGCTAGGAGTAATACTGTCATGTCAGGACCCAAGACTTCTTGGGTACCTGTTTGTGCAAAATAACATTGTTATGCAGGTGTGCCTTGGGACTGAAATAAAAGGGGTAATAAACCAAGGCACTCAAGAATGAAAACCCTTTCCTGAATCTTTCAGGTAAATTTCTCGCACTTCCTGTTTTTAGTTCTACTACATGACATACTAAATCTGTTTTTGCATAATCATTCTTCATCTGCATTGTCTGAATTGATGCCTCTGAACTCTCCTCATCTGAAGTGCATATATGTGATTTGCATATATAGTACATTGAAAAATCTGAACTGCATTTGAATGCTGTTTGAAATCTGTCCATTGCATTCTGAAAAATCTGATTAGCTAAAATTTGATCCATGCATGCTGCCCATGTTGAATTATCATGCATGACCTCAATGGTATATAAATGGTAAGGTACCAAAAGGCAGGGAAGTCTATCTGGAGGTTCTTACTATGTGTAAGGTGGTCTTTTAGACCAAGTGCTCCGCCTAGTACCATGGGTCACCTTGTTGGATAGGACAGTCTGAATGTGCATGAATCAAAATCATATGTTCAGTTTCTCATGGCAAACATTGCATGTTTTCAGGGGGAGTTAGTTGCATATCCTTGCATAGCATTCAATGTTGAGTCGTTGCATGTCCTTGCATACATATAGTGCATTGCATTTCCTTATATTGAAAATGCCAAAAAGAGAGTTGAATGCATATTGTGAGGGGGAGTCAATGCATTGCATATAGGTTGTCAAATGCATACATTTGTCAGAATTCATTGCATATCCTTTCTTATTGATTTTGTTGACAAACCTTGATCATATTCTGAAAACCTTGAGCTTCATAATCTCTCTTAACAATTGGTATTTCTCCTATCAATTGGCATCATTTGGGTTCAAAATTCTATCAGTCCTTCATGAAGATTTCAATGGGCTATCTCGATCATAAATCTGAAAACTTTTGAACTAGAAATCTTTTATTATACGTTTTTATGAATATTTGAAATAACTCAGATGGTTTAAGTTTAATGTACTCAAGGGTTGACTTTAAAATCTCTTAAAAATATCTGAAGCATGTTTAATAAATCTTAACCATCTGTTTCATGTTGTGTCTTATGAAAACTTCTGAAATCTGCACTTTTGAATATATGACTTCAACTGATTAAGTACATGAAATTATTATTGACTTGAAGCAAATGAATTTTTCTGAAAAGTCTAAAGGGTAATATCTGTCAGAGCAATGACCTTGGTCACTGAGAAACACATGTCCAAAGGACTATGTCATGAGGTACCATAGTTAACTCTGATTAAGAATTCATTACAATTTGGGCAGAGCAATGGCATGCACACTGAGAAATACAACTCACTCATCAAGAAATGATTTGCAGTGTGTCATGATGTGTAAATGCTATCTCTGTTCATATAAAGCATGACAGTTAGTCACACTAAGTGCTTAAGGATATTGGCCTCTGATCAAGGTATATCCTCTAGTTACAAGGTGTGCACTGAACTAGAGTGCTCGTAAAATTTGTAGCATGAAAAAATGTTGAACGAATTGAAATATCTGAATATTGATGCTAAAATCAAATTGCTACAACCCTAGACAAAATCATATGACTTCATAATTACTTGATTTCAATACTGATGCATGTAATTCCGAAAGAAGTCAATAAATTTGATTGTGTAAGAGAAAGGGAGTTTTATCAAGATAAATATGAGGGCTTGGTCATTTTTATTAAACCATGGTTTTAGATATCAATACAGAATTTTATTGATAAACTCTTCATACATCATATTTAAACCATGCTGTTCAATAAAGCTCATTCATAAGCCCTTATAATGGAAGACTTTGAAAACTTATGTTTTGGATTTATGAGATTGATATCTCTCTGAAAATCTGACTGAATTTTCCGTGATTGGAGCTTCTTTAAAAAATATGCTAAGTGAACCTCTTCTGCTCATTGACCTGAACTTCTCCTTGTTTGCCCCTATGGTCTCCTTCTCATTCATTTCATAAGATTCCACTTATTGAGGGGGAGCTTCCATATCATATGCATCATGCTGCATAGAAACTCTTAAAAGGGAAGAATTGTGCTCTGACATTCATATTTCTGGTATCTACATCTACATTCATACCCCTTCCCATGGTTTATAATGATTCTACCAAAGGGGGAGATTATTTGCCAAAGAGGGAGAATATCATTCAATCATTGCCTGCAGGTTCCTTTTGATCATCTCTAACTCATGCTTTTGCTGAAACTCTTAAAGGGGGAGAATCATGTTCTTGCAAGGGGGAGAAATTGACTGAATTTTTATACATGCTTTAATTTCTCAAACTATTTTCTTTTTGATGAAGTCAAAGGGGGAGAATAGTTTGTGTCATCAGCATTACTCACAGTGTAGTATTGCCATCATCAAAAAGGGGGAGATTGTTGTGCCCCTGTGGTTTTGATGATGGTTTTGATGATTGGTTTTGATGTGAGTTATTCACTGTGAGTCATCTTGCTGTGTGTGTCATCATGCTATGGCTGTCTGATAACATGCTCTATTTAATTCTGTCTACACTCTGTCTACACAGTCTCCACAGCAGTGCGTCAACTCATTGTGCTGATGCGTCGACCCTTCAGTCATATTTTTCTCTGTCCACACAGTAGTGCGTCAACTCCTTGAGCTGATACGTCGACTCTTCAGTTCAGTTTCTTCAAGTCTATACATTAGACTGTGGCAAAGTTTATTCACTCGTTTGGAAAGCAAAGTCTGTACAGCGTCAACAGTGCATCATTTCTAGAAGTTTGTACATCGGCATGCATTGCATCAAGTGTATACATTGGGTCATGCATTCACTGTAGAGTCTACACATTGCTGGGTCTTATTCAATGTCTTCATGCATTCATCAAGTCTATACGCTGGAAGACAAAGTCTATACAGCGTCAACTCATTGGGCTGCAGCGTCAACTCAGCAAGTATGCACATCGCCTTCAGACTTTCAAGTCTATACACTCTATACTCACTCAAGTCTGTTCAGCCGTTTGCATTTCATGAAGTCTGTACACTACATCACCTTCTGCAAGCATTCTTCAAGTATGTACAGCCTATACATTGCTTCACAACAAGTCTAGACATCCTGGCTGTAGTTTGTGGATCATGGAAAATCCACGCTTGAAGGAAAATATGTGCAGTAATAAGAATATGATGAATAATAAGAAGAATAATGAAAAAGGGGAGTAAAAGAGCACGTGGTGCTACTAAGGAGTGTGATCGCCAGAGGGATTACCTCAATAAGAAGAAAAGATGATCGCGAATACCTGGTGATAATAGGATGCGGGATGGATGTGGATTCCATCCTCCACCTTCTATCGGCCGGCCGACGAATGGGGTTCTCCTTGTTGATTACCTCGAAACAAAGAACAAACAAGTAAAAGAACAGTGGATCAGCCGAGAGTGAGTGTAGTATCAATCCAAGAAATAGTATGACGATGAAATAAGAATATAGCATGCGCACCTTTTTGTTTGGTTTTAAAACCCCTAGAGAAATAGGGAGAGGAGAGGAGATGCAATACTAATGCAAAAGGAGAAAAAAATGATGGACGTGATGATACGATGAAGACAAATACAAACAAAAGAGAGAAACCCCTGCTGTTCCTGTAAACAGTAAAGGGAGAACCACCGGAGCAGCAAGAAGCAGAGGAAGATGAAGAAATCACACGGATGAAGAGAAACTCTTCTCTGCTAACACCGTAACAACAACCCCTTGCCTCTCTAACCTCGCGCGAGATTGACTAGGGAATCCTTTTATAAGGTTTCGATCAAAGATAGACACGGATTTCGGAAGTTAAGAATAGGTAGTGGTCATCAACAGCAAGGACTCTAGTTCTCCGATCGAGCAAGGTGACCGAGAAAGGCAGGGAACTCTTCAGGAAAGGTGAGTTTAAGCAGGACACGAAAGGGTGAGACACGACCTACAAAAGGGCGTCAATTCAGAATTGACGACCTGCCCAAGGACGTTAATTTAAGACACGACCTAGCTTAAGGCGTCACTTCCTGGATTCAATTTTGGTAATAAAAACCTTCTCTATTTGAAAATTGCAATGAGACGCCTGAAGCAAAGGCGTTAAACAAAACACGTCCTATGGAAGGACGTTAATAATTGATTTTAATCAGGGTGGGACTCGTAAAACACCAGGAATTGACGCCCTTACAATTGGTCGTCCTTTCTTTAGAACGCGCCTAAGGCAAGGCCGTTAATTAAAACACGCCCTAGGCAAAGTCGTGAATCACAAAAAAATGCACAAAATGCGAAGAAAACACACAAAAATAGAAAAACTTTATATTATAGAAATATTGAAGTTCACTTTGGGGTATTATCATAGTGACATGAGATTTGATCAACAAAGCGTTAATTTTGGCGTGTCTACAGCTGCCCCGCCTTGGCGTCTGCTTTGTAAGGGAGTGAGACAAAATGGAGAGAAAGTGCAACAAGCGGAATGAAGTGGAACGAACTGTTAAGTAGATGCCAAGGTGTGATGTGACACGTCTCAGACACTAAACATTGGAAATCTTTCCCAGATTTAAAGTGAATCAACTCCGAGTAATTCCAAGGAAGCATCGATTTGCTGGATAAAGGACTCTAAACTAAGTAAAAAAAATGTGCACGTGGGCACGACAGGGAGACACCATTGGAGAGCGGTTACCAGCCAATGTGGACGTGCTACAACCAAGGTGGATTTGCAGGAAAATAAAGAGAATTGAGATGAGGACCCAGCAAAGGACAGTTTCAAGGAAATAGCCTGAGCGGCTTCAGAGAGAATAAATTACTCAATTTGGAGTGGAATATCTCATGTCAACTCAATCAAGAGCGAGTGACCTTCATTATTACCATAATATGAAGATTTTCAGCACGAAGCTCAAAGTCCTACATGATGCATGCTGGGCTAAAAGGAAAAGATAAAACAAACTAAAAAATAGAAAATAATCAAGGATAATATTGCTAAGCCATCTAGATTTGGTCAAGAATCCAGATCTGTGAGCTGACACTAAGCCGAAGCCCGTTTGTCCGCGCATCAACCCAGAAAGTGGAACCATCGTCCCAGACCTTTAATGACTCAACGGCCTATCCATGCGATCAAGACTCTCCTGGAACTATCACTGTTTTTGATGAAGGGGAACTCAAATTCCAGGTTCATCATAACCACAAGGTCCTTGATATGTTATAATAGCGTATGTAACATATAGTAAGAATACATACAAGGGGATGGTGATAGCAATAAGCATGGGGGGAACTGAGAAATGAGGTGCAAGCACCGTGGGGCTTGGATGATGATGCCCAGTCGGTGGGACCAAGAGCTTCTTCCTGCGCTCAAAGATTCATCAGCCAAGATATAAAAGATAACAAGCAATGAATAAGGCATTTAAGCATAGCAAGTATAGCATGAATCAAAGCATCAATAAGTAATATAGACATCAAAGCAATCAAAGCTTAGTGTGGATAGCATTCAAGCATGTATTAGCAAGGTGAAGCATGTTTAGCATGAATAGCATGAGTTACAACATATCATTGCAAAGTATCATTGTTTGTTGTTTGTCATGAGGATGACAATCTTGGCATGTGAGATTGAGATTGGATGATCAGGATCAAGTAATGCCCAGTGGCAGAGTGATCAAGTGAAATCAGCAGGAGTTGATTAAAAAGGTTTGGAGTAATGCCTATCAAACCATGAAGATGTGATCATTGTGAACATGGGGAGAATCAAAAGGTAGATAGCAATGAATGAAGAGGACTCATCCCGTGCTCTTGGTCCTTGTAAAGTTGTTGTTCCTACAAAAGCACCATCAGAAAAATACATTGCAATTTTTTTTGGATTTTTGGAATATGCAAATTTTTATGAGTTTTGAAAATATTTGAATTTTTATGTGGATTTTGAAAAATATTTGAATTTTTATTACGAATTTTGAAAATATTCAATTTTTGTTGGATTTTGATCAGGAAATATTCAATTTTTTTGGATTTTGGCTTAGAAAATATTCAATTTTTTTTGGATTTTGACTTAGGAAATATTCAAGTTTTTTTTATTTTTTTTTCTTTTGATTTTTTTTTTGGTTTAGACATTGTTAATACAGCATCAAAGGGTGTTTTTAAACCATTGGCTAGGGGTCCTTGTTCCTTCCCCTTTTGCTAAAATTACCCAAAGCCGAGCGTGCATTGAAGGGTGGCGCCCTATAACTGACTGTCCTTGATTAACGGTGCTCCTACCAAGGTCATACCCGAGAAACATTCGGTCTTAGAGGGAGAAGAGAAGAATAATTGAGGATAAGCTTTATGCAGGATGGGAGATGTCGGGACTTGAATTCCTTCCAAGGTGTTTCCCCTCAAAGAGGTAGTCTGTTGTGCCGGGGCTTTGTGCCTTTGATTTTTAGACCCTTGACATGCATACGACCAGGGTTTTCCCTGCGGGGACTTTGCCACTCTTGTCATGCCACAATTCATAATTTTGCATTTATCAAAATTTTGACTTAATTTTCATAATAGTCCTTTTGGCGAGATGTATATCATGAAATTTGTATTGATTTTGGGTCAAGACTGCCCCTATTTGAGACTCCTCTCGTATTGGGGAGTACCGAGGTTGGTCATCTTATCCGTCAACCTCTTGCCCCTGCATTCGGCCGAGTAAAGAAGAGAGAAGACTTTTAGTTATACTCATGGTATGGCCAAAGTAGCAACGGTGTTTTTACCAAAGGAGCCGGCTAAGGACGCCGTGAAGTGTGTGCGGTGCCCAGCTAAGGGTTGCTCTTAACAAGCAGGGAGAGAGTGTCGAATTCCCAGCGCGGGGTTCTTATTAACCAAAGGTGCTGCAGAAGCAAGCCTAAAGACTTTTTTGAGAATGATTTAATTAAGATAAAGGTTTAAAACACCACTTTTAATCTTGTTAAGAAGCACTTTATTTTGAAAATCATGCGTGAAGTAGTGAGGTAATGATATCATAAAATGCGTACTTACGCTAATACGTTACCTTGCAAACCTTCTTGAAATAATTGCCGCGAGTGGCGGGGTTTGATCATCGTGGGATAGTCCTCTTTGGCAGTCAAAAGGATTGGAAGCGAAGGGTTTGAAAGTGACTTAACAAGAAGGAGTGGTGCCAAGACCAGACTTAGACGAATAAGGAGAAAAGGAAGAGAGGCGAGGGCTAGAACTCCCTCACTAAGGTGTGGAGACCCTGATCACATAGAACAGTCTACAGAAGGAGAGGAGAATTAGAAGGAGGAGTGAGGACTAAAGCCTCGAAAGCAGTGGGAGAAAGGGCAGATGCCCAAGGCAGTGGATGTGGAAGAAGTTGGGTCGGACCCATGATCAGGAGGAATTAGAAGTAGAAATTGGTAGATGGAAAGAGGTGGATCCGGAGGCAGAGGAGGAGAATCATGGGGGGAAGAAGAATATGAAGGCTCCGGAAGAGAAGAATCTCGAGGGACGCGATGCCCTAGGAAGAAATATGCAAAAAGATGACGAAAAAGGAAGAGGAGGACAAAGGATGTGATATCCTGGAGGAGCAAGAAGATGAGACGGATGAAAGATAGAGGGTCCGGAGGTTTCGGAGGAATGGAATTAGAAGGGTCGGAATGCTCTTAAAGAAGATAGAAAGAATAAGATGGAGAATCCGGAGGTTCCGGAGGAATGGAATTAGAAGGGTCGGAATGCCTTGAAAGAAGATAGAAAGAATAAGATGGAGAATCCGGAGGTTCCGGAGGAATGGAATTAGAAGGGTCAGAATGCCCTGAAAGAAGATAGAAAGAACAAGATGGAGAATCCGGAGGTTCCGGAGGAGGAAACTGCCGAGGGACGCGATGCCCAGGGAGAAGAGAAAGATCCGGAGGTTCCGGAATAGTGGAATCAGAAGGGGCGTCATGCCCTAAGAGGAGGGATAAAACACCTGGGGGTTCCAGGGAAATAGCAGGAAAGGGGACGCGATGCCCCAGGAAGAGTGGGTTAGAAGAGGATGAAGATGAATAAGATGGGAAATGTGGAAGATCTGGAGGTTCCGGAAGGCGGGGAAGATACGGGTCTGGAAACCCGAGAAAGAAGAAGTGCAAACGTATGCAAATGCAATGCAACAGATGCGATAAATGCATGGATGTAACAGAATGCATGAGATGCAAAGAATATGAAGAACATGAAGGGCGAGAGGATGAGATCCTCCTCCTTACCCCTGGAGTGGCCCATGAAGAAAATGTGACAGACAAGAATGTGGATGGAGTTGAATAGAAGGTGGATAAAATAGTGGAAGGCCCTTTAGCACCAAGATAACGGCCCCTCCATGGCAGTGAAAGTGTATAGCCAATTGGCCCAATGGATAAAGCAAGAGCCCATGACGAAGCTTCAATGGTAAATGACAACCCCCTTGAAGAGTGAAAAGTAATAGTGTGAGAGAGTTGGAATGTCGGGATAAGAAGCATTGTGTTGCCCAGGGATTGCGACATATAAAGAATGTTGAACAGAATAGGCATTCGCCCCTTGTATGGAAGAAAAGGTTCGAGGTTTGAAAGTTGGAACAAGGGGTGCCCTGCCCGGCCCTTGGGCACAAACTTACACGGCATCAAAGTTTGACATTCTCTCTTAGTGAGCAGTGACGGGAACTTGGCCTCTTCGACCATGCTTGGCATAACAACTCGGATCGGCATCCGGCATATAAACTCTTGCATCTTGAATAGCACGGCCGTGGCCAAATCCTTCTTGCCCGGCTCTTGATTATCTTCGGCACAAGTACTTACAGAAGGACGCGCGTTCCGAGTAGTAAAGGGGGGTGAAGCGGAGGCGGAAGTTTCCATGGATGGTGGAGGTATAATGGAAGGTGTTGGAGAAAGGGTGAGTGGAAGTGAAGGTTCAAACACATCGAGCTTCTCCCTTTGCTCGGAAGCAGTCGGGGTCGGCTCGAGTGCAAAAAGGGGTGAATCCTGCTTAGGATTAGCCACGGGTAAGGGTGAAGGGTTAAGTAGTGGAGTAGGGGTTATAGGCATAGTGGACGGCTGAGGTGGCGGACAAAGGGGAGGAGTAATAGAAGGCTCGGCGGAGACCGGTGGAATGGAGGCTACTAGTGTGGTTATGGGGGGTGAAGGTTTAGTGCGTTGAAAATGCCGAATGGGGCGAGCGGTGTTAGGGATAGAATGTGACTCATGGTGTGGTGGTGTGGGTGATTGGAATGTCGACCCATCATCGTAACACCAAGGGGTCTCATAAATGGGGGTTGGATCGGGGAATGTGGCTTCGTCCTGAGCAAGGGGTTCATCAAGTGGTAGTGGAGGGAGAGGGAAGCGAAGGAAACTCGAAAGGGATGCCTGCAGAGCTTCATCATCATGTGCCATCTTGAATTCTTCAATTGCCGGTTCTTCATTATCGAGTTCAAGTGGATGCCATAGTGGAGATGTGTTAGTAGGTGGTGGAATGTAATGGTATTGCAGATGATGTGGTGAATGCAAGTGTGAATGCGTAGGCGGAGGCGGAGGGCCATATGAATGAACGGGGTGAATGGGTGGAGGATGGACAGCGTCCACTTGAACGTTGAAATCTGCCGACTCTTGCTTGCTTGAACTGTCGACGTCGTAGCCGTCTCTCCTATCCTTCCAATCTTTCTCCATCTTTGTAATGTCATTTAGAGCCGCATAAAGGGGATTGACTGGAGTAGGAGGAGCGGGCCGTGGGCTCGTAACCCTCTTTAATTGTTCCTCCAACAAAGTGACTTTGTCGAGAAGAGTTTGTTGGAGGGGTGTGACTTGAGCAATAGAGGGTCGGCAGGGCCTTGAAGGAGGGGCCGCACAAAAAGGCCGTGGAAGGGGATTAATGGGATGACCCATAGAAGAACCCAGATGGGCCGGGTTGCAAGGAATAAATGGGCCTTGGGGCCGTGGTGGAGGAGGAATAAAAGGAGGCGGGTGACGAGCCACCCGAATAGGGGTAGGTGTGGACGAAAGAGGCAGGTATTGGACCACCCGAGGAGAAGTGTGAATAGGAGGAGATGGGTGATGGGCTACCCGGGTAGGAATGTGAATAGAGGAGGGAAGTGGGTGATGGGCCACCAGCGTAGATTGGAAGGAGGATGAGGGGAATGAGGTGCACCCTCAACAACGGCCTTAAGGGCTTGGATTTGTTGAGGGGTGAGATGATCTAATGCATGCAAGATCTAGGAGACCTTCTCATCTTCGGGAGGAGACATTCTCATAGGAGTAGTGGCTCACGATTGAGGCGAGGGACCATGGGATTGGACATTGCCCATGGGTCGGGTAACGCCATAAGAATGAGGGCGTGGTCCCTTGAAAATATGGTGAGAATTATGACGAGCATGTTGAGATTGAGGAATATAAGATGTGCTAGGTTGTGCATCCTCATTAAGGTTAAACATGTTATTGTGTCTATCAAGGTAAGCCATTATGCAATCAAAGTTCAAACAAAATAATTTGCAAAGAAGCACACAATTTGGAATGGTTACCATTGATTTTTGTTTGTTTATTTGGACCTTGGTGAATTAATGACTTTATGCAAATTGATGTGATCACTCAAGGGATGATCCTAGTTTCAAATGTGGTTTTCTCCAGTGCCAACTAGGAACACTCTCTCACCATGCATAGGCCAACTAAACCCGGGACTTCAAAGATATAACCTGCCCAGCGTCCGTGAGGGAATCCACGGGTGCGGGGACTTACGGAGGTCTTGGAAAAGGAATTTCCGGTCCAAAGAGACGGAATGCTCAATGGAGGGTCGTTCCAATTCCAAGAGAGGTGTGTGAGATCCTAGTGTAGAGAGAGGAGGTCTCCCAACCAAATGCCACAAAATACAGTATAAGATAAGCCAATCACAGCAATATAATCAAATAATCAATGTAAGCATGAAATCAACATGAATAGATAGAAACGGTAAGGTTCTGTAAACACACAGGAAAGAGGCGACCAGGAGGCAGTCGCTATCAACAAAAGAGATGACAACGTAGCTGTCGTGAATCACTGTGAGGGGCTCACAGGCAATGCAAAAACGCACCTTGATGTTGGGCGCTAAATATGATAAAGACGCCTCTAACAGAGGGCGTCAAATATAAGTGGTGTGCACGAACGAAGAAAAATGCGCCTTGGTGCAAGGCGCTGCCAAATAATAAGACGCCCGAGAGGGGGGCGCAAATTCACAGAAGCAGTAGATATGATAAAAGACGCCTTGATGTGAGGCGTTAGATAGAGAAAAGACGCCCTGGATGAAGGCGTTAAATAAAAAGGTGCCTTTGTGGAAGGCATTAATTCAACAACAGCAGTAGGCTTAATCACAAGCTGGCTGATCCCGGGGAGTGTGCAGTGTGCACAGTGGAGGGTGCCCGTGGGGCACAAGGGAGGGGTACCATGGGTACCAAAGGGAAAGGGCACGCGTGGGTGCCAAAGGGGAAAGGGCACACGTGGGTGCCAAAAGGAGATGGTAATCAAAAGAAAAACAGTGGAAGTCCCACCGTGATCGCCAATTTGTGGATCATGGAAAATCCACGCTTAAAGGAAAATATGTGCAGTAATAAGAATATGATGAATAATAAGAAGAATAATGAAAAAGGGGAGTAAAAGAGCACGTGGTGCTACTAAGGAGTGTGATCGCCAGAGGGATTACCTCAATAAGAAGAAAAGATGATCACGAATACCTGGTGATAATAGGATGCGGGATGGATGTGGATTCCTTCCTCCACCTTCTATCGGCCGGCCGACGAAGGGGGTTCTCCTTGTTGATTACCTCGAAACAAAGAACAAACAAGTAAAAGAACAGTGGATCAGCCGAGAGTGAGTGTAGTATCAATCCAAGAAACAGTATGACGATGAAATAAGAATATAGCATGTGCACCTTTTTGTTTGGTTTTAAAACCCCTAGAGAAATAGGGAGAGGAGAGGAGATGCAATACTAATGCAAAAGGAGAAAAAAATGATGGACGTGATGATACGATGAAGACAAATACAAACAAAAGAGAGAAACCCCTGCTGTTCCTATAAACAGTAAAGGGAGAACCACCGGAGTAGCAGGAAGCAGAGGAAGATGAAGAAATCACACGGATGAAGAGAAACTCTTCTCTGCTAACACCGTAACAATAGCCCCTTGCCTCTCTAACCTCGCGCGAGATTGACTAGGGAATCCTTTTATAAGGTTTCGATCAAAGATAGACACGGATTTCGGAAGTTAAGAATAGGTAGTGGTCATCAACGGCAAGGACTCTAGTTCTCCGATCGAGCAAGGTGACCGAGAAAGGCAGGGAACTCTTCAGGAAAGGTGAGTTTAAGCATGACACGAAAGGGTGAGACACGACCTACAAAAGGACGTCAATTCAGAATTGACGACCTGCCCAAGGACGTTAATTTAAGACACGACCTAGCTTAAGGCGTCACTTCCTGGATTCAATTTTGGTAATAAAAACCTTCTCTATTTGAAAATTGCAAAGAGACGCCTGAAGCAAAGGCGTTAAACAAAACACGTCCTATGGAAGGACGTTAATCATTGATTTTAATCAGGGTGGGACTCGTAAAACACCAGGAATTGACGCCCTTACAATTGGTCGTCCTTTCTTTAGAACGCGCCTAAGGCAAGGCCGTTAATTAAAACACGCCCTAGGCAAAGTCGTGAATCACAAAAAAATGCACAACATGCGAAGAAAACACACAAAAATAGAAAAACTTTATATTATAGAAATATTGAAGTTCACTTTGGGGTATTATCATAGTGACATGAGATTTGATCAACAAAGCGTTAATTTTGGCGTGTCTACATAGTCTAAGTCTACACATCCTGCTAGGTCGGACTTCAAAGTCTGTACACTGTGCACCACTGTACAAGTCCATACAATGGCTGTTGAACTGTGAAGTCTATACATTGTCTGATCATTCATCTTTGAAGTCTATACAACGTTGCCTTGTCTCTTCAAGTCTATACAACGCTGCCTTGTTTCTTCAAGTCTATACAATGTGCACAGTTTCTTCATGTCCATACATTACATCGTGGTCTTCAGCTAAAGTCTATACATCGGACTGTTTGAGCAAGTCTATATAGCGTTTCATTCACACTTGAAGTCAATACATTGGGCAAGTCTGTACGTTGCATTCGCCTTCACAAGTCTATACAACGAAGTATATACACTGCAATGTACATACTTAAATCTTATGACTTCATTCTTGTTGATGAAGGGAACAGGGTCGACGCTGGGAGCTTAAAGCGTCCACGCATCAGTTGACGAAGCCTTCATGATATCTTCCACTGCGTCAACGCCACAAGCAAGCAGCGTCAACGCAGCGGTTAAAGAAGCAGAGACCTTCACAGGCTATTCCACTACATCAACGCCACAATTGAGCAGCGTCGACGCAGCAGCTAAAGAGATGAAGCTAATGGCTTACTGGAATGCCTCACTGCGTTAACGCCATTGCTTGACAGCGTCAACGCAGCAAGTCAGATTGCTGTCATTGAGCACGTGACCCGAAGCTGGCACCTGACACGTGATCTGAGGTGGGTGCTGAGCACGTGATCCGAGGAGGAATCTTCTGGACGGAAGGCGTGGGAAGCTCATGCCCTAGCTGCTGCTGCTGCTTATAAAAGGAAGCCTTCATCCAACAGATGAAGACTGATCGAAAACAGAAGGGAGAAAGTCTATACAGCTACAGCAAGGCTCCTTCGATCCAAAGAGAGTAAAGATCCAGAAAAAAAAAAGGAGAAAGAGAGAGCTCGTGAGGACTGAAAGAAAAGAGAAAGACAGTGAGAGAGAAAAGGAGAGCAGAGAAGAGAAAGAGAGATCGTGAGTTGAGAAGAAGAAGAAGAGAAGTAACAGAAGAAGTTCCTACTGGACCATGGATCAGATCCAGGCCAGTCAGCTCCGTTGAGAGCCACATTGTGCATTTCATTTTTCAGCTTTCTGTTTGCTGAAGTTATCTTCATTTCGTGTTTTTGTTTTTCCTTTTTCATTTGGTTATCCTTGTTCTTCCAATTCTCAGTAGTGAGGTCGGGTTCCTCCTGTGGACTCAGGAGAAGGGAGATCTGATCTCCGGTTCTGGACTTGTGGGTTGCAAGTCCAGGTGTTCCTCCTGATCTGGAGGAAGAGAGGTCTGCGACCTCTGATTTACTGGTGACGGGGAGTCACTGGTGGGTTCCCTCCTGGTCTGGAGGAAGAGAGACTTCGGTCTCTGGTTTCAAGTGGCTGGGAGTCACTTGGGGTGTCCCTCCGGTTTGGAGGAAGAGGGGAGGTTGTTCCCCTGGTCATGCTATGTGGCAGCAACTTGTTTGCAGACTGAGTCTGCGTTCTAGCTTGTGCTAGTGGAAGCCTCACTCCGGTTAGGAGTGAGGGGTGGACGTAGGTCTTGGTGACTGAACCACCTAAAAATCCTCTGTGCAGTGTGGGTGTGCTTTGCTCCTTATCTTCTACCTCATTCACAGATTGTCTTGAGCTTTCTTATTCTCATTTGTGCTGCTTCCGCTAGTTGGTTATTTGGGCGCCAGTTACATATTTGCTCTTGTGTTTAAAAGAATATTCAACTTGTTCATCAGATTGCTTGTTCTGCCTGGATAGTGTTCGTGTCTTTTATTTAGTGAAAAGTTTTTAAGGGTGAGATTCATTCACCCCCCCCTCTGATTCCTTGCACCGATCTTAACAGTCATGAGGGATCCTATGAGTTCAGTCACTATCATAGTCGTCAGATCTTTCGACTCTTCTATCACGATGGCCTTAGTGTGCCATGCTGGGGTTAGAGACCTAAGTATCTTCCTGACTACATCTGCTTCAGCCATCTCTTTCCCTAGCCCCTTAAGAGTATTCGTTATCAAAGACAACCTGGCATACATTTCAGTGATGTTCTCCTCTGGTTTCATCTTAAACAATTCATACTCAGAAGTGTAGATATTTACCTTCATGGCACTCACTTGAGCTGTACCTTCGTAGATTAGTTGCAGCTCATCCCACATTCGCTTGGCCGTCTTATAGGCTGATATGCGGGCGTATTCATCTGGGTGTACAGCACACTGGATGATGTTCAGCGCCGTCCAGTTAAGTGAAGATAACTTGACATGATCATCTGTCCACGAGTCCTCGTTCGGTGGCAGATCATACGGCCCTGTAGTGATTACCCTCCACAGCTTGTGGCTCTGTGCCCTGATGAACACCTCCATCCTATTTTTCCAGAAGACATAGTTATTACCATCAAAGAATGGAGGGCGACTAATGGATTGACCCTCAGGCATGAAACTTCGAGGACCATTAGGATTACCCTGACCGTTGGTCCACATGATGCAAACCCGCTCTGATACGAATTGATATGCGCATCGTAGAGTGATATAGAAGGGGGGGATGAATTGATCACTCCCTAAAAATAATAGTCCAGCGATAAACCACAACTTCATTTTTAAACCCTTCAGATACAACAAAACGTATTGCTAAAGCAGACAATAACCAAGACAGAATAAGTAAGTGATATCGAGAGGGCTGTTCACAGTGAAGCAAAATGACGAGCAGAGGAAGTGCAACATAAAAGTAACAAGCAAACCACAGAAGAGAAAGAGAGTTTTTAAGGTGGTTCGATTGTAGTCCACAATCTACATCCACCCCTCACTCCAAACCAGAGTGAGGCTTCCACTAGCAAAGGCTAGAAACAGCAGACTCAGTCTGTGAACATATGCTGCCGAACAGTTTGCCAAACCAAGGAAAACAAATCCCTCAACCCAAGCTCTACAACCCACAGAAGCTTGACACCTGATCATGCTACCCACAAGATCAGAACCGGAGACGAATCTCCCTTCCTCCAAATAGGAGGGAACCTGCTAGTGACAGCCCGTCACTGGCAAACCAGAGATCACAGATCTCTCTTCGTCTGAAGCCTAGAGGGAAATCGGAGAATCTCTCCCTTCCTCCGAACATTGGAGGGTAACAAGATGGAATAAGAAAGATGAAGTGAAAAATAGAAAACAAGACAATCGATGAAGACAATCGTTTCTGAAAATAAAAAAAAACAATGTAGCTTCCGAAGAAGCAGATCTTCACATTCACAGACTCTTCTCTCTCTCTCTCAAATGCTTTTCTCTCAGATCAACTCTCTCAAATTATTCTCTCTATTTTCTCTATGGAACGTGGAGGCTCTCTCTATTCTTCTTCTGCTCAGGCACTAATTCTTCTCAGGTTTTCTCCAGTTCAGTTCTTTCAGTCGCAGAGGTCATCCTTTTATATGGCTTCCGACCTGAATTCCATGACTTCACTCGTGTGGTGTAAGTAGGACTCGTGCCCTCCTTTTCCAGAGAAATCTCGGATCATGTGCCAAGCATCAACCTCAGATCACGTGCCCAATCATCAGCCTGAATCATCTGCAGGAACAGAAGAAAGGGATGCAACCAGTTAGTTCAAGTTTTGAACAAGGCGTGTATAGACATGATGCAACATTGAGTGTATGGACTTAGTATCCAAGCGAGAGCTATGTACAGACTTGTTTTGAACAATGCAGAAAGCATATAGGAGTGTGTGTACATTGACGATGAGTGCTCAGGCGTGCTGTGAAGCAATGTACAGACTTGATCAGACCGATGCATGAACAATGTGTAGACATGGAGTGCAATGTGCAACTAATGTACATACTTTGCAATGCCTAGTGTTAAAGCATGGGAACACAGTGCATCATGTACAGACTATGCGATATGCAACCAGACGATGTCTAGACTTTGTTAAATTGATGCACAACAAAGAGATGACTCTTTCCTAGGCGTCAGATTCAGAACGGACGCCCCTATTGATGGGCGTAAAATTTCAAGCATAATAGAATGTATAGACTTTCTACGGCATCAAGGCAACCATGATGATGTGCAATGTTCAGACTTGACAATATATAAAGAACATATGCTGTACAGACTTCGAATCAATAGATGAACGATGTACAGACTTCAAATCAAAGGATGCACAATGTACAGACTTTGCATAAGACGCTAGTCGCTGTACAGACTTGGAGACAATGCATGCTGCAATGTATAGACTTAGCATATGCATGAGACGCTACGTGAGACGGAGCTGGCTGTACAGACTTTGAGAGACGATGCACTGTAGGCTAACGCTGTACAGACTTTGAGAGAGATGATGCATGAGACGATGCACTGTAGGCTAACGCTGTACAGACTTAGTGAGAGATGATGCATGAGACGATGAACTGTAGGCTAACGCTGTACAGACTTTGATAGCGTGAGACGCTGAATGAGACAGTCGGATGTACAGACCTTGAACGTGTGTGTGCTAGACAATGTATAGACTTGATGAATGATGTGTGCACACAGAGAGATGATGCATGAGACGATGCATGCACAAGGGTGTACAGACTTGGTCTTACAATGTGTAGACTTGGCCAACTATCAACTGATGGATGTATAGACTTTAAGTGTGCATATGCCAAGACCATGTACAGACTTGAAGAAGGCATGTGCAGTGATGTATGGACTTAGTGTGAAATATGCAGATGATGCACAACCATTGGAATGTACAGACTTTACCAATGCATGAAGCACATGATGCAACAATGTATAGACTTGATGCAGCAACAAAGTAACCATGTGCAGACTTTGTGCAGTCTACCAGCAATGTGTAGACTTGCACATATGCATGAACAACACTGTCCTAAATGATCAAGCATGAATTGATCAAGAGATAAAAACTGATTGATTTATAGTGTGAGACATCATCAAAACCGTAGGGATGCAACAATTGGCACCCCTACAGGCAGTCTTCAATTAATTAAAGACTTGCTGGCTATCGCTATTTGATCAATTGGCGCCCTGGCTTGGGGCGCCAATTACAGTGGGTGATTTTCACCTAGTAGATAGGTTCTGTGATTCAAAGCACTGTTCATTTCGGAAAAGTTTCTCGAAAATATAATTTACTGACATTAACAGGTAGTGTAAAACCTCGGGAGTCTAGAAACATGTTCAGGTATAATTGTTGAGTTTTGGTTTCACAGATATGAATTTTCTAATGTTGTATCTGTAATTTTTCAAGAAATTGAATTGGCAGCCCTGTCAGTAGTCTTCATTTAATTGAAGGCTCTTCGGGGTGTCACCAATTTAAGTACAGGTTCAACTAATTGACGACATTATGTAGGGTCACCAATTGAGTTATTTTTCAAGTGGGTTATGCTTCGTATCAGAATGGTACATTCTGTGATACAAGCTACTATTCACTTTTCCAAAGTTTCTTCGAATCAGAATCCGAAGACATGGTCAGGTGGAGAAAAATCTCAGGGTCACAGAAGTATATTGAGGCAAAATTTTAGTGGTTCACTTTAATAGTTATAGATTTTTGAATGCGTTGATTTACTAATTATTAAAAATTCCATAAAATGGAATTGACGTCGTTGCACATGTCTTCAATTAATTGACTACCATGCGCGGGTCTTCAATTCTGAAAATGGCACCCTGGTCAGGGGCGCCATTTATTGGTTGTTCACTATTCATCAGTATAAAATTTCTCTGAATCAGAAAGTAAGAGTACGTGCAGGTAGGGGAAAATGTCAAGATTCCAGAAACATGTTCATGTACAAATTTCATGCTTTAGTTTGATAGTTATGGAATTTTGAATATGTTGAATGATTAATTACTAGCAATTGTGGAAATAGAAATGACGACACTGCGAAGTGTCTTCATTTAATTGGCGCCCCCTGAGGGGTCTTCATTTTGGTAATTGGCACCCCCTGAGGGGTCTTCAATTTGGTGATTGGCGCCCTAGTCTTGGGCGCCATTTACCTGAGAGCTGGGACTCTCGGGTTTATAAAACATACAAGTATTTGGTGTACAGAGGTTCTATACTAAGGTTTAAAACATGGTTATTAAGTCTGTAAAACTTGTGTAATAAAATATGTTCAAAAACTCAAGAAATCATGCTTAACAGACTATGTTCAACTCATAAAGATCATGGTAATAGTATGTATAAAATCATAGGCGACAGGTGTAATAGGCTATTAAGATATGTATAACATGGTATATACATGGTTATTGCTTGATCATGGTAAAGCCAGGTGATATGTAACATGATTGACGAGTTAATCGAACTCTAAGCATGCATCAGTTAACCTATTTAGCTACTAGTTAGGCAAGGATTTGAGAACACCTACCTTTTTGGCGTGATTACGAGGTACCGATGACAGAATAGAACAACCAAGGGTGAAGCCACACGTTCTCCGTCGCCGTAAAGCTTCTGTAGCAGGACGTAGACTTCACGTTTTCGGAGGAACGAAGGGAAATATTCCCTTCTGCAAGCAGCACTGAAAGATGGCAGTAGCCTCTGACAGTGCAACATAGGGAATTAGTTATAGGGATTCGCAAAGCATTGGTTTATTGCCTTGCGGGGGCCGGTTGAGGGACAAGATTCGAGTTATGGGGGTTTGCCAGCGAAATGAGGTTGTTCGTGCCTCAACCTTCTCGAAACACGGATGAAATGACGTCATTATAAGAGGTCGTTCATTAATATAGGTGGTACTATTCACGTAAATGACTCCTTGCATGAGGGCGTCATTAGTCTAGGTGGCATTATTGATGGGAATGACGCCCTTGCAAGAGGGCGTTAAATGTTTAGACAATTATGCCACATTCACGTGTTAGCCTTCATGGTGTATCTCTACATATTAATATTTTAGTGGAAATAGTGGCCCCAAGGGAAAATGGCGCCTCTTCATATAGTCTTCAATTTGCTTGGTTGGAAAAGGTGTAAACCACTTACGTACAACCCATGGCCCATGTGTTAAAGTTTGTCTTGCACTTTTATATAATAACCCCCTCATGGTTTGGCTCTTTATACAAAGCCTCTCACCATAAGATTCTTTAGGAAAAGTACACTACGTACTATGCATAAAGTTGGATTGCACATATATATATGCTAGCCCCCATGAGGTTTGGCTCTTTACATAAAGCCTCCATGTTTCTTTATGGCATAAAGTGAGGTTGACTTGTATATTTATGTTATAGTCCTCATGAGGTTGGGTTCTTTATGTAAGGCCTTCATGTATGATTTTTTTTAGGAAGAAGTTTTAAATTTACTCAGGTATTTATCGGGGGTGCTACACCCTCCCCCACTTAAAAGAATTTGGTCCCCAAATTCAACTATACTATGCGGGAATAGGAAAGGTGCAGAGTACTTACAATTAGAATAACTCTGAAAATCTACTCTTCATAGATTCTTCAGTTTCCCATGTAGCTTCTTGTTCTAAGCATCGATTCCATTGGATTTTCACCATAGGGATCGTCTTGTTCCTTAGAACTCGAACTTCTCGATCGAGGATCTTCATTGGCCTCTACTTGTAGGTAAGGTCCTTCTGTATCACCACATCATTGTGGTCAATGACATGGAAAGGATCATGCACGTATTTCTTCAGCATAGAAACATGAAACACGTTGTGCACTTCTGACAGTTGCGGAGGTAGGACGATGCGATAAGCCACCTCGCCTACTCTTTCCAGCACTTTGAATGGACCAATAAACCTTGGTGTTAGTTTGCCCTTAACACCGAATCTTCTAATGTCTCGGCCGGGAGATACCTTGAGGAAAACATGATCTCCAACTTGAAATTTCAGGTCTCACCTTCTGTTATCGGCATAAGATTTCTGCCTGGACTATGCTATCTTTAACCTTTCTCTAATGATATATATCTTATCGGTAGAATCACTGACCATGTCTGGGCCTAGAATTTGATTTTCACCGACTTCATCCCAGCATATAGGAGATCGGCAACTCCTGCCATGTAGTGCCTCAAAAGGTGCCATTTGTATATTGGCTTGATAGCTGTTGTTATATGTAAATTCGGCTAGTGGTAAGTGGTCATGCCAGCTTCCGTCGAAGTCTGTAATACATGCTCTCAACATATCTTCCATAACTTGATTTGTCCTCTCGATCTATCCATCTGTCTGGGGATGGAAAGCAGTGCTGTAGTTGAGTTTCATCCCCAGAAAGTGTTGTAGACTCTTCCAAAAATGAGAGGTGAAACGCAAGTCTCAATCAGATACGATCGAGACGGGAACTCCATGCAATCTAACAATCTCCTTAATATATATGCCAGTAAGTACGTCGACTGACCATCAGCTTTTGATGGGTAAGAAATGGGCCGATTTAGTTAGCCGGTCGATAATTACCCAAATTCCATCATATCCGCCCCTAGACTTGGGCAAACCCATGATAAAGTCCATGCCAATGTCTTCCCACTTCCACTTGGGAATATCTAGCGGGTGTAGCTTTCCGGCGGGTTTTTGATGTTCCGCCTTCACTTGTTGGCATGTGAGGCAACGAGATACAAAGTCTGCTACCTCACTTTTCATGTTAGGCCACCAGAAAGTTCTTTTCAAATCTTGATACATCGTAGTGGCTCCAGGGTGGATCGTGTACCTCGATCGATGAGCTTCTTCCAGAATCTTCTTCTTCAACTCGGGACAGTCAGGCACACATGTCCATTCATGAAATAGTAGTTTGCCATCAGGTGCCAGCTTGAAATCAAGTCTCTCGTCCAGCTTGCTCTTTATCTCCACTAGTGAGGGATCTTCTTCCTGTAGCTTCTTGATTTCAGGTAGCAAATCTGGATGTAGGCTCATACGAGATAGAATAATAGACATGTTCTTATCATCTGTGCTGATATCAAGCTCAGAGAATTTCTCTAGCAGCTTCCATTCTTGTATCATACAGTTGGCCAATATCGTTCTCGGCTTTCAACTAAGGGCATCAGCTACGGAAATACCCTTACCAGGATGGTACTGTATAGTGAAGTTGAAATCCTTGAGATACTCGAGCCAACGCCTTTGCCGCATGTTCAGCTCCTTTTGGGAGAATAAGTACTTGAGGATTTTATGATAGGAGTACACAGTGAATTATTCTCCGTAGAGATAATATCTCCATATCTTCCAGGCAAATACTACCGCCTCCAGTTCTAAGTCATGCACCGGGTAGTTCTCTTCATGTTTCTTGAGCTGTTGGGAAGAGTATGCAATGACTCTTCCGTTTTGCATCAATACACATCCGAGGCTAATACCAGAAGTATCGATATATACCTCGTATTTTTCTCCTTCAATTGGTAATGATAAGACTGGAGCAGTGGTCAAGAGATCCTTCAAAGTTAGGAAACCCTTATCACAGTCTTCATTCCACTCATAAGGCACTTCCTTACGGGTTAACCTGGTCTGAGGAATAGCAATCTTGGAGAAGACCTTCATAAAACACCGATAGTAACCAGCTAGACCCAAGAAGCTTCGAATTTCTGTTGCATTAGTGGGTCGTTCCCAGTTCTTCACGGCTTCGACCTTTGATGGGTCAACAACAATTCTATTCTTTGAAATAATATGGCCTAAGAAGGATACTTCCTCGAGCCAAAACTCACATTTGCTGAATTTGGCATATAGCTTGTTTTGCCTTAATATCTGCAGTGCCTTCTTGAGATGTTCTTCATGATCCTCTTCGGTCTTGGAATAGATCAGAATATCATCAATAAAGACCACAATGAATTGGTTTAAGTAGGGCCTGAATATGCTGTTCATTAACTGCATAAAAGCTGCGGGGGCATTTTGTTGACACCCGTTTTTTGCCGATAAGTTGAGGCGTTTCTCATACTCCCATTTGTTGATGCCTCGAGTTGTCCATCGCTTGTTGGGGCTGTCTTCAGGCATGTTTTGGGCCAGTTTTATGGGTAACCTCCCTCCTTGGTTAGGTCCGAGTTGATTTCGGGCTTAACGGGCCTTGGTTTTGGTTGATTGGGCTTTTCCATGAGTTGCTAATACCCAAATGCATGTACGGTTCATCCATGGCCGCTCAACCAATGTGCGGTTGTCCATGACCCGTCCATATATTTTTGAGTAATTTGGTTAATTTTCTAAATTTCCACCGACAAGCATTTATGCGGTCCTATTCTGCCTGTTCAAACTTAATGGACGGACGGGTTGTGACCGCTCATCTCTCAGAGTCCTGCGCTCGATGATTTTCTCAGATATTTATCCAATTAATCTATTTATCACCGACAGGCCTAAAATGGTTTGTCTCTGGCCGCTCTACGTTTGAACGGTCCCATATGAGCCGTTCATCTCTGAGAGTCCAACGGCGAAGGTTTCGGTCAGTTCGATGGATAATTTGGGTTATTTTTGATTTATTTTGAATTTCCACCGACAGGGTTGGACGGCCCGTACATGACTGCCCATCCATTGGGGCGGTCTATCGTAAGACCGTTCATCCCTTCGATTCCTGAATTTCAACAAGCCTTTCTCTCTCTATCCGTGATTTTATCCCAAACTTCTTTCATCATTTTTTCCGCAGATAATCCACCATTTTAAGTGCAGTTTCGACTGGATAAAAGATTATTGATTTATCTACGATTTTCCTTTGATTATCTCGACCTGAAAATAACTCTAAACCCTAATTTCGAGCTAGGCTTTCTAGGCTCTATAAATAGACCCTAAAGGCCGGGTTGGAAAAAGGGGGGAGGGAGATTTTTGGTAGACGGCGAAGCCCTGCCGCATTCTTGAGCGACCTAGCAGCAGGGAGGGAGGCTTTTTACGTCCATACAAGTCTCCGGTTCTGGGAGTAGTCAAGTTTTGAGTCTTTTGTGTTTGATAGGTTTCGTCACCTTTTTTATTGCATGCATTACTTTCACTACTTTCTCCCCACGTTCTTCTTCATTCTCATTGCCATGAACACAGTCACCTGCATTTTTGACACCCTAGGGGTTTAAAATCCCCCAGGTATCCCTCTTTCCACTTAGTCACATTCATTCCTCATTATTTTGACATATACTACACCATTCAGTTCTAATCTAGGTTGTTTCATTGTGTTTTTACGTTGTTTTGCAGGTCAGCAATCCCTAGCACGAGGCCCATCCCCTCTGGCCGGCTGGAGAGGGTGGACGTTGGACCCCTTTGCGACTTCTGGCTTGGTGGTCTCGAGCGGTTCTCTTCTGTCCGTGCAAGGAGACGTGCAGTGCATCTTTGGCCGTCCTTCTTCGTCCTGCGGTCGTTACAGAGCCGTTCAACTTCCAGGAGCGCTTCCTCCCGCATCTTCTGCAGCGTCCTTAGGCGGTCTATCGTAAGACCGTGCAAGCTATAGGCGGCCCTTCCTGAACCGCTCATCTAACTAGCGCTGTAACCAGGCGAGTGTCTCTCCCTCTTTCCAAGGCATGGCGTGTCCATCACGTTCGACGCTTTGGTGGCGATCACGGTTTGTTACACTTCCACTTTTCTTCTGCCTTCATTTGTTCCTCATGTGGAGGTAGTAGAGTAGACACTTGGGAAGACACTTGGAAGGAACGTACGGGAGGAAGAAAATATATCTACACCCTTCTTTTGTGGTGATCACGGTGGGACCCCTAGTGCCCATCGTGCTTGTGATTTGTTGACCCCCCTTTTGTTGTTTTAGTTTTCTTCTTTGAGTGATTGCAGGTTGGGCGCGTCCTCTGCCTTCTGGAGCGTGAACGGTTCTCCCCGAGCCGTTCATTCCCCGAGCGGCTGATCCTCCACCGTCCGTCCCTGCGAACAGTGCCTGGTCTCCTGCCAGCGTTCTGTTACAGACGGCCCTCCATCGACCGTCTAACATTCTGAGTGGCCTGTTGTTAGCCGTCCATCTTTATGGCACAGGTACACTTCTGGCTGTTCTGATTGTAGGTGCACGGCTACTGGAGAGCCGTCCCAGAGCATACGCAGTTGTCGCCAGACCATGCGTCCTGGTACGTTCTTCATCCCTGCTATATTTCCAGCATTCTGTGATTCTTTCTACAATTATTCTGCTGTTCGGTTGCTCCCTGGCTGATACGGTCCTTTACAGACCGTCTATCCCTTTGAGCGGTCTCACACAGACCATCCTTGTGGTGCCGCAGTGCACTCATTATTCATTTTGATTGCCATATTCCATGAGATTTATGAGCTTTGGTGCTAGTTATTGATCTCCCCCCTGCTCCCATATCATTGTTGCATCATTATTTTCATTGCTTATATATTTGATTGATTATTGCTTGATAGTTGCTAGGCTAGTTTTTGCATGCACTCCGGTGCACATAGGACCATCCATCTCTTTCATAGTAGTTGCATTCCTACCGAGGTAGGGTTTCCTCTCGTCTCCATACTCCTTGGAGCCGACTAGGGACCTTGCTGAGGACCTCCATAAGCCCCCGTGAGCTGTGGATTCCCACACGGACGTCGGGCAGGTTGTACCGTATCCACCCCCCAGTCTAGAGTTTGCATCCGCGAGTGAGAGATCCCCATAGAGTCACCCAGTTCCTCATTTCCCATCCTAGTTAGGTACCTAGTGGTTGAGCAGAGTCATATATTAATTAATCCACTAAGGTCCTACAAGGGGAATTTAAAAAAATTGTCGTCCATCATTTGACAACTTGGTTGCACATATGCATGATTCTCTTCCCATCTCTCCTCTCCCTTGGATGCTTGTTTGTTTGAGGTTGCTTTAGTTAGGATTGTTTGCCCTAGTCTTAGGTGTTTGGTGTATGTGGGGTTGTCTCTTTCCCTCAGGATCATCTCCTAGGGTCAGTTCTCATTTCCATTCATACTTCAATCCTTTGTTTGATTCATCACCTTCCATGTTGTCATACGACTTCTCTCAGTCCCATGATGATTCTCTTCCTCGCAACCTTCTTGAGACCCACCTAGGGTCACCCATATGCAGGGAGGAGAGGGGACTGCCCCTTCACTCCCGACCATTCTCGGTGAGGGTTCCGAACCCTCTCTTTTGAATCCATCCATTCAGAATCCGGCCAATCAGATTCTCAACATGATGACCCAGCTGGACCCTACCCAGCTCCATCTCATCCGGCAAGCCTTGCAAGGGGCCGATGCCCCAACCTCAATCCCTTCTCGTGGCATGACCACTGTTGCCACTACATCTTCTGTTGCTGGGACCACCTCTGTTGCCCCTATTGACCTTACTCCCACTCGTCCTCAGGTCCTTCGGTACTCCCACATGGAAATGGGCCAGGCTTCCACCTCGACCCATCAGCCGCTCGATAAGGGGAAGTCTCAAATCCCCTCTGTTCCTTACCTTGATCCTTATGCCACTGTTTCTCCATCGCTGCAGGCCCTCGTAGCCCCGGCAGACTTCACTCGGTTACAACCAGGGGCCGCCCAGCTGGCTCATGCGGATGTGGGCCCTACCCTGGCCCATTATCCATCTTACGGGCCGCCCCCTCAGTCAGCTTTTCCTTTGGCTACGTATCCAGGTACTGCTTCTCCTGCTCCTTCTCCCCCATCCCGAGAACGGGAAATTCTTGACAAATGGGCCACTATGCAGCAACAAATTGACCTCCTCCACAAGCGGGTTGGCCCGCAATCTCTGGCTGACGTCCCTATTCCTAACTTCATGGATATTCATTTTCCTCCTCAATCAGAGTTCCCCGTGTACCGAAAATATGACGGGAACGGCAACCCGTTCATCCATGTTCGGGAGTTTCTTTATGAGTCAACACAGTTCCAGCATGATGATCGCCTGATGGCTTACTTATTCCCCCGATCATTGGAAGGGGTCACCCTAGAATGGTTTCATACTTTGCCTATGGAGGAGGCCGAGAATTTCAAGACCGTCAAGGAGAGGTTCATCCAGAGATTCCAAGATCGGGTCGGTCCCGAATACTCCTTCACCGACCTAGTAGCGGAGAAGATGAAGTCGGAAGAGGACTTTGCAACCTATGCAGATCGATGGAGGCAGATGGCCTCGCGTGTGCCCGGGCAGATCCCGAAAGATGAAAAAGTCAAGTTATTGATCTCCAATGCCACCCCAACATTCAGAAATATTTTGGCAATGAATGACATCTCGAACACAGAGTTGTTGATCTCCAACCTCGCGTGTGCCTCCATATTCCTTGGAGTCGACTACGTGATCTTATCTAGGACCTCCGTAAGTCCCCGTGAGCCGTGGATTCTCACACGGACGTCGGGCCGGTTGTACCTTTTCACCCCTTAGGCTTGCATTTGCATACGTGTGAGGGAGCTAACCTTAGTCAACCAAGTACAAGATTAGAGATTCAAAAGGGTGGCACTTGATTCTGAAACTGGGCTATCAGCCGGGCCTGTGTCTCGGCGCACAATTACAGGGGCGGACCAACCCCGTCCCTAAAGGCAGGAAGATGGGCCACCGAGGCCTTGGCTACCGTGATTCGGCGATGTCGATACTTGGAGACTCCGGGCCGTTAACATGGGACTATTGACAGCATTTTGTGAAAGGCCCATTGCAGCCCGGCACTTTGAAGAAGCCGCCACCCTGCCCTGTGAGGGTTGATGATACCTGTAATGATGCTGACCCACCACCGCCGCTGAAGGGGTTGGTGGGTGATGTGGAAGATTTTTTTGGTTGTTTTGAAAAGTTGTTCAGTGAAAGAGAAGGCCGTCCGAAGAAGAAGGAGACGCAGCTGGTGAAGCGTCCTCCAATGCAACTGGTCCGCCAGGGGCCACGGGAAGTGGGGAGCTCTGTCACTACCTATTCTCTGTCCCCATCCCGTCTTGCCTCTTGGTTTAAACAATTGGGGTTTGTCCCCCGTTCCCCTCCAATCCTGGTCGACCTGTACTTCGCGGAGAGACCACCTGAAATTTTATTTGTTCCCTGTGCTTCCGGGCGCTGCCCCCTATTGATATTTCAACCTTATTTACTCCTCCTCCCCTCAGTGCTCAACTCCAAGAGATGTGGTTTTCCTCCTCTGATCCATTCTTTGATTGCATATTCCTTGAATTATTTCCCATGCAACTCCCTCCTCCTCCATCCTCTTCCTCGTGTTGCGTGATCTCCTCCGACCTCCAAAAAAATGCCAATTTCAAAACGGAGGTTTCAGTGGAAGATTACGCATTGTTCTGCTCAGATTCCCAGGGGTGCGAGACCCCTGTTCCTTTTCCGGTAGATTTCCTATCTCCTAGGTTAGATGTACAGTGTGCAGAGTCTCCTAGGTTAGTCAGGTCAATTGGGGTAGGGTCTAGTTCGAGTCTAGTCAGCCCATCCTCGTCTGCAGCGCACCCTGTGGCGCGTCGTCCTAAATCCATCCCTGATAGGTTTTTGCAAGATTTGGTCGAGAGATGCCACGCCCTCCTTAGGTGCCCAGAGTTTGTAGAGACCGCTATTATTTTGGAAGATGATGAAGAATTGGAAGGAGAGTGGATCAATGACGGATTAGGGGTATATGAAATCGTGAATGAGAAGGACCCAGCTGATGATGAGGAAATCGAGGTGGATGACGCTGCCGATCTGTACGCGCAAGGTTTGAAGAGGTTTGATGAACCATCCTCAGCAGTGGATGAACCCACTAAGGAAATTAATCTTGGAACCGAAGAGGACCCCAGGCCCATACTTATTTCTGCTAATCTCCCTCCTCAGGTTGAAGAGGAGCTCATCAAGGTTTTGATAGAGTATAGTGATTCGTTTGCCTGGTCCTATGAGGACATGTCGGGTCTTGACCCCACATTGGTTGAACATCGATTGATTCTTAAACCAGGGGCAATACCCGTTAAGCAAAAAGTGAGAAGATTCCACCCACAGATGGCCTTGAGAATTAAGGAAGAAGTCGATAAATTGCATAAGGCCAGGTTTATTAGAGTTGTTTTATATCCGCAATGGGTGGCAAACATAGTCCTGGTGATGAAAAAGGATGGCAAAATTCAGATTTGTATCGATTTCAGGGACTTAAATAAGGCATGTCCGAAGGACGATTTCTCGCTTCCTCACATTGATGTATTGGTTGATAACACAGTTGGATATGAAGCTCTCTCGTTTATGGATGGTTATTCTGGATATAACCAAATCCGTCTGGCTCTGAGGATTAAGAGAAGATCTCGTTCACCACGCCCTGGGGCACATACTGCTATGTTGTTATGCCGTTTGGATTGAAGAATGCAGGTGCCACTTATCAGAGGGCAATGATGGCTATCTTCCACGATATGATGCATGTCTATTTAGAAGCTTACGTGGATGATATTTTGGTAAAGTCGAGGTCTCAGGAAGAACACCCCGCCATTCTAGCCAAAGTGTTGGAAAGGGCTAGGGAATATAAGTTAAAGATAAATCCAAAGAAATGCGTGTTCGGAGTTGCATTGGGGAAGTTACTAGGATTTATAGTAAGTAAACGGGGGATTCAGATCGATCTGAACAAAACAAAGGCCGTTATGGAAATGCCGCCGCCTAAGAACATCACTGAACTTCGAGGTTTGATTGGACGTTTACAATTCATCAGGAGATTCATATCTCAACACTCGCAGAGATGCCGCCCATTCTATGAATTGTTAAAGGTGGGCGCAAAGTTTGAATGGAATGAACAATGCCAAAAGGCCTATGAGGAGCTGAAGGTTTATCTTTCTAATCCCTCGGTTCTGCAACCACCCGTCCCAGGGAAACCCCTGATTCTATACATTTCTGTGCTTGAGGACTCTCTAGGAGCTGTCCTGGCTCAGGTAGATGATGAAGGAAGGGAAAGGGTAGCATACTATCTTTCGAGGTTGTTTAAACCCACTGAATCTAAGTATACTGCCATGGAGAAGACCTGTGCAGCGCTAGTGTGGGTAGCTAAGAAGCTCAAACATTATTTTCTTGCCCATGAGGTTAGGCTGATTTCTAGAATGGACCCCATTCGTTATCTTTTAGAAAAACCTGTCCTTTCTAGCCAATTAGCTCGCTGGCAGAGCTTTCTTTCCCAATTCGACATCACCTTCGTCGTCCAGAAAGTGATCAAGGGATACGCCATTGCTGAGCATCTCGCTCATTCTCCCATCCCTCGCACTGATTCAATCCAGGACGAGTTCCCTGATGAACACTTGGCAGTAATCACTCATCTTCCTTTTTGCTCTCTCCATTTCGATGGTGCTCTCAATTCCCAGGGCAGTGGAATCGGCGCCGTTCTCCTTACCCCGGAAGGGGTAACCATCCCTGTCGCTTATCAACTCTCATTTCCGGCCACCAATAATATAGCCGAGTATGAGGCTCTCCTTGCCGGTCTGAAGCATGCCTACATCATGGGCGCGCCATACCTTAACATCATAGGAGACTCTCAGTTGGTGCTGTGTCAAGTCCTGTCAACTTACCGCACCCGTGACCCTAAGCTTAAGCCCTATCAAGATCTGGTCACACTCTTGGCTAGGAAATTCCGGAAGCTTATCTATATTCACACTCCTCGTTCTAAGAACATTTTGGCTGATGCCCTTGCATCACTAGCTTCTCTCTTTCATTTCCCCTTAGTCGTGCCACTGAGACCATTGTGGTCCAGCGATTAGACGCTCCCTCTCTTCAGGATCCCTGGTTCGATAACCTTAGGAAATCGGTAGAAAGGAAGGCAGAAAGGGAAGAGGTGAAGGAAGTCTCATTAACTGAGCTTGAGGAGATCATAGAAGAAGAAGAGCTGCCGTGGTATTATGAGATTGAGCAGTATTGTAGGGATGGTTCATTTCCGGAGACGGCGAATGCCGAACAGCGAAAGGCCATTAGAAGAGTCGCCGCCAGATACACGATTGTTGTTGGAGAATTATATAGGCGAGCTCTCAATGGAGTTCTAATGAGGTGTCTAGATGACGATGAGGCTTGGAAGGTGGTAGAAGCAGCTCACTCCAGTGAGTGTGGAGGGCACGTTAATGGGCAGGCGTTGGCGAAGAAGATTCTTAGGCAGGGCTATTACTGGCCAACCCTAGAAGAAGATTGTTCAACCTATGTCCGTAGGTGTCTTCAATGCCAGCTCCATGCTGACAAGATCCATGCTCCTGCTTCTTCTCTCCATCCTCTCTCTGCTCCTTGGCCATTTTCCATGTGGGCCTTTGATATCATCGACCTCTCAGTGACCCGAATTCCGCAGTCAAATAGAAGTCCTTCATCCTGACGGCTACAGAGTTCTTCACCAAGTGGGCGGAAGCTGAAGCCTATGCAGAAATCAAAGCCACCACAGTATGCGGCTTCATCATGAAGAATATTATCTCGCGGTTTGGAGTGCCAAGTGATATCGTCACCGACAACGGGCCTCAATTTGTTTCTCAAGAACTCCGGGACCATTGTAAGAAGTTTAATATATCATTGCATCATTCATCACCATACTACCCCCAAGGTAATGGCCAGGCTGAGGCCACGAACAAAACCCTTCTTAAAATCATCAAGAAAACATGCGAGTCTCATAAATTTGCTGATTGGGCCGATAAACTGGTAGAAGCTCTATGGGCTTATCGCACCTCCATCCGTACTCCCACGGGGCAAACTCGTTTTGCTCTCACCTATGGGATGGAGGCGGTACTCCCGTACGAGATCCTGATCCCTTCCCTAAGGGTGCAACTAGACAAAGAACTTAATCTCGACGAACGTCGAGAGGCGTTGCTAGTCCAACTGGAACTCTTAGATGAGAAGAGGCTTAACGCGGCCAATCATGTTTCGGTTTACCAAAAGCGTGTCTCGCGGTATTTTCAAAAGAAGGTTATCGAACGAAATTTCCAAGTGGGTAATATGGTTTTGAAACGTAAATTTATCAGGTCAGTAGGTCCCAGGTCTAAGCTGCAACCTAACTGGGAAGGGCCGTTTGTAATTAAGGAAGTCTATCCGGGTAACGCGTATCGCTTAATCAATGCGGAGGGTGAAGAATTACCAAATCTGTGGAATGGGCTATATTTAAAACGCTTTTATCCATAGAGTCAAACCAACAACGACTTGGTGGCGGGGTGCGCCTTCACTTGATCACGAAAGGAAATCCCCAGTTCAACATTTCACACACTACCTAACCCCTCGTGGGTCGGTTTCTTTCTTTTGCATAAACACCGTTTCTCCTTTGGCCATGCTTCAGAAAGGGTGAAAGTCCTTGTTTCTCCTTCTCTCTCGGCTGAAAATAGGGGCAAAGGGTGAATAAGGGGGCGAGAACCAATCTAGACCCCCCCAATAAAAAGAGGTCTCAAATAGGGACAGTCCATTATGACCTTATTCCGCAGAAGAACAAAAGAAAAAAAAAGAGAAAAGAAAGAAAGGAATGCGAAAGAGGGGGCAAAAATCAAGGCTAAAAGCTCACTCAAAGCTCGCAGCTCTCAAAAAAGTTTGAAAGTCCCCAAATAACAAAACTAGGCACAACAAGGGTGGCAGTACAGTTTCCCCGCGGGACGTTATGAGCCCGATCGTATGCGTGCCTAGAGCGGAAGTAGGTTCGAGAATGGACATAAAGTCCCGGCGCAACAGACCAAATTCTTTGAAAAAAGGGGTGTCGTGAGAAGGACTCAAGCCCTAAATACCCTTATACCTACCGCCAGCTTTCCTGCTAAATCTGTTTTATTTTCCAAGGAATGGATCCTACCCCGGGTATGGCCTCGGTAGAGGCACCGTCAAAGCAAGGTTAGCACCGGCCGCAGGCGGCCCTTTATATTGCACGTTGAGCGCGGGAGGCCCCTAGTGAGATGGGAGGTTCCCTATCGTCAGGTCTAAGCTGGTTTCAAACCTTAAAAAAAAGCACAAAAAAAATCAAATATTTCAAAACTCAAAAAAACCAAATATTTCAAAACTAAAAAAAATCAAATATTTCAAAACTCAAAAAATCAAATATTTTAAAACACAAAAAATCCAATATTTCAGAATCCAAAAAAAAAGAGTCAAATATGTTCAAAATCCAAGACAAAATCAAATATTTTGAAACCCAAACAAAAATCAAATATTTTCAAAACTTTGAAAAAAGATTTTTTTTTATTTGCATTCATAGCATCCATTGCATTCATTTGACATTTGTTATTTTCCTATTTGATAAGGCTTACCCCCTTGACCAAAAAAATCGAGAACTGGTCATTTCCTAACTTGTTATAGGCAAGGGGTTAAGCCTAAAATAGATTTAATCTATTTTCTGTATTTGCATGTGTGCAAGGGCAGGTTGAAGTGGAAAAGTTCAGTTGGCTCGTGACCGCGTGGATGTTAAAGATCTTATCCCAACCTATGCAACCACATCAAACCCAAAGCCCAAACGAAACTCAAACTCAATCCAATCATCAATTTTATTTATCTCATATATCAAGCTTTCTAAGCACAAATCTCCACATCATCATTATGAAAACAGAAGAAAATCACTTAGTCCTCCGTTGGGCATCCCCGCGGGGACGTATCTCTCTCAGCTCTCTAACATAGGCCTGGGGCGTCACCAGGATCTCTGCAACCTCTGCTGGTAGGGTAAGCACCCTGCTCACCTCCCACATGATCAAGGCACTCCTGACCGCCTGCTCGTCCTCCTCCATGCCAATCCTCCTCGCCTGTAGTGCGGGAAGGTGGGGTAGTCCTGGTAGAAGAGTCCGGGGTAGTCCAACCTGTAGGTAGCACCGGTGTGGGCTGTACATCGCCAGTGCGGTGTCACTCACGAGCCTCAAGTCCAAGCCTGGCCTCCTGGGAACTCTGACAGTGGTGTCACGGAGGAAGCCCGGGCGCATCACGAATCGATCCAAGGGCAATCTGTTGATATACAGCTGCCATTCGTCTCTGGTCTTCATCTTAGCTGTCCGGTACTCTACCTGCGGAGAGAATCCGAACGCGCCACCAATGAAGAAGAGGGGGTGGCTCCCGAAGATCCTGCTAGCCGAAGTGACATCCTCCCTATAGGTGAATTTCATCCTAGCACCCATCCAACACTCTAGAAGGATCATAGAGCCAAACAGAGGACCTCCTAAGGCTGCTGAAGTAAGGCCCTCATACAAGTAAGCAAGGATGGCCTGAGAGATGGAAAGTCCCTGCCATAGGCCACTAATGGTACTAAAAAGGGGCATCTCTAGCACATGGTCGACTGAAGGAAACAAGATAGCCCCGCACAAGCAAATGGACGCAGCCTTAGCTATGGCTTCATCCCACCCACACATGTTCTTGCAATGCTCCACTACCCACTGGCTAAGAGAAGAAGGTGAATTTGACGTGGGCCTACGAAAGTATGGACATCCCTACTGCCTGGTATGAACCCTCCCAAGATGAGTCTAGGATCTATGGGGGCAACAGTATGACACACTAAGTCTTCCCCTCCCACCTGGGACCTGGGTAGAGAGAAGTGGGTCTCCACCTCCTCTAGTAGGATAGTGGCCTCGAATGATGGGAAGATGAATGTATGGGTTTGAGGATGCCAAATTTCAACTAAGGCTGAGATGCTATGCCAATCAAGGGAAAGCTTTGGATAGTTCTGACCTAACACTAGGAGAGGTTGTAAGTGCCAAGATCTCAGGATGGATGTCACTCCTAGGGGCAAGGCGCGGACCATGGGAGCCAACCACCTCAAGGTAGAGTACCGCCTCGCGCCAGGAAGAAGCTGAGGTTGGAAGAAAAGAGATGGAAGAAAAGAGAGGAAGGAGAAGTATGTAAGTAGATGAAAGAGAATTGAATTGAATGAAATCATGATTAACTTACCTCTCTCAGAGGGCTCGAGCTCAGATGTCGCGGGATCGCGGTCAGTCGTTGGAGCACTTCCCGCTCTTTCCTGGCCGGCTTTGGCCCTTCAAAAGATGCTCCCTCCATGGAACTCCCCTCTAGGGCCCTCTTCATGATGGTTTGGTGGTGAATATCAAAGATTTCAAGGCTTAAAAGGAGGAGGATGTGTGAACTACGAATTTAGGCTCCCCTCCTACTTATAGGGCTTGTTAGGAAGCCTAGGCCTTTTGAGATTGGGTTGGATAAGTCTAGGACGGGTTAAGATGAGGTTTGGATAGGTTCAAAGTGATTTACCCTTGGGTTAGGGACTCTCTAGGAGAGTCCTTTGAGTTCGCAGGGTACCCCATTGGACGGTCTTACGATAGACCACCCATCTCTTTGAGTGGTCTGTAGAGGACCGTTCATCATCCTTCAAAGAACTTGAGGGCAAGAATTTAGGCGGCCTTACCCAGACCATTCTTCTTATTTTATGGCCCATGGTAAACCGTTCATCATTTCGAGCGGTTAATATTTAACCGTTCAATTCTCCTTGGAACGGTCTATTATGGACCGTGTATTTCTTTGAGCGGCTCACTGAGAACCGTTCATCAGATCTGAAGCCCTTTGTCAACCTGTTTAACTAGTAATCGTGGTGTCCCTCATCTCACTCATTCGACGCTCTCATCTCACTCATTTGGCGTCTCTCATCTCACTCATTTGGCACTCTCGTCTCATTCATTTGGCGCACTCATTTCACTCATTTGACGTCACTCATCTCACTCTTTCTCTCACTCAGAGTTGGCACCCCTCCCTGTCTCACTCATGGTCGTGTCGCGTCACACTCGTAGTCGTGCCTCACCCGTAGTCCTCGTCTCTCACTCACGCACTCGTGTCGAGTCAGTAGTCGCATTCATCCATTCATTCATTCATATATTCATTCATCCACAAAAAAAACAAAACAAAAACATGCATATCACTATCATATCATATCATATCATGTACAAAAGTCGGGCCAAGTACAAAGTCAAGCCTGTCCCTCTCCCTGGCCCCCATCGCTGTCCCCGGATCCTTCGTGCCTCTTTGGTGGAGGCATCGCTGAAGCTTCCTCGTCACGCTGACGTCGCCGGCGTCTCTCCTCCTCCTCATTCCTCCGGTGGCCGAAGGAACCTGTGACGTAACTCCTAACAGAGCCGTGAGTGGCATGGCTGCCACTCGGAGTCGCTAGGCTGCGCTCCCGGCTCACCTCTCTCATGCCCGCCACCATGCCCTCTAGTCTGGCAGCCTATACCCGGGCCTGTTCCACCTCAGTTCGGTAACGCTCCGCCTCGGTCGCGCTGGCTCGAAGTCACTCCGTCTCAACCCGGTAGCGGTCCACCTCGGTCGCGCTGGCTCGAAGTCGCTCCAGCTCAGCCCGTAAAAGCGCCGTCTCCAGTGCGTCTGCTGGTCGGCTCTGTGCTGCCTCCTCCCGCACACTGGCCACCTCCTCCCGAGCCACTGCCCGGCTCTGCTCCAGCTCAATCCTAAGGCGGGTCAGCTCGAACGTCTGCATACACACATCATTGTCAGTCAATTGCATTTCATACACATCATAGCATAAATAGCAAAAGGAAGTGTAGTGATTTGCATACCCTCTCAGTGAGCGCCACCTCGGCCGGCTTGGCCCGCGCCACCATCCAGGTGAAGTCGGCCTCCCGCTCGGCCTGATCCGCAGGAGTCTGGGTAGAAGAAGAAGAAGGAGCATCGACCCCCTATCGCTGGGCCCCCTCAGCGCGCTGCATCCAAAACTCCAGGCCAGTCACATGTATAACCATAATCATAAGCATTTGCATAATTTAAAGAGTTTAGGGTTTAGAAAACTCACCAGTAAGGCCAGGGCCTACCGGGCCTCATCCCGCTCCCTGATGGTGGAATGCAGGAGCCCCTGTAGCTCCGTCAGTCGTCCCTCAGGGTCAATCTGCATTTAGAAGTTCATATGTCAATGCATCATCATATAGGAATCATAAGCACAATAGGCGAAGTTTGAGTTTAAAAGTCGTACCGGTCGGTGGGCACCTCGGAACACCTGGTCCCGGTAGTGTCTAGCGTACGTGGTGTAGTACGCCGAGTCGCTCTCCGCTCGGGCGGTCACCACTCGCCCCTGAGCTATCCAGTCGGCCACTTGCGCAGCATTCCTCGTCGACCAATCAAATGCTGCCGCTAGGCCCCGGGTAGTCCTTGTCACTCGCTCCCCCGCCTTCTCAGGCGCTGGGAACTCCACCGTGGGCTGATGGACCCCGATTGGTCCTCATCACCAACCTGTAGTGCAGTGGCTCCACCACATTCACGCAGTGAAGCCACACATCTCTCCCGGCGAAGGCAAGGGTGCCGACCACCCAAGGCTGACCCTCCTGGCCCTCCTCTGCGTAAGGTGTCCATCGTACCTGCAATAAGTAGAAAGTTGCATCAGCATCATATAATAATTGCATTTAATTAAAGAGTCCGAGTTTAGAAGCATACCGAGGCAAACGGTAGAGTGTCCAGGTCGTCCTGCAGCTCTCGGACCTGCCGTCTCAGGGCCGCGGTCTCCCGAGGTGCTGTCCACCTCCGTGCGATCGGCAGGAGCCCAGGACGGGTCTCCTCGCCTCTGCCCAACCCACGTAGGCGTACGTAGGCCCACACCTGCATCATAGCATTGCGTCGGCATTTTAGGAAACATATAGAGTTGCATATTTAAGTCTAGGGTAAGGGTCGTACTTGGAGTAAGGGGGAGAAGCCCCCGAGCATCATCCGACGGGCCGTCGAACTCAACGTGTCAAAGAGGAAGGCGAGGACTGCTGCTCCCCATGCATAGTCGCCTACGTGGCTCAGCTCCTCAAGAAAAGGAAGGAACTGGCAGCTCATCACGTCCTCTTTGGTGGGGAAGAGGAGTCACCCGAACATCAGCATCAAGAATCGCCTCATTACTCTGTCCGCCTCCGCTTCCGGTCCTGCAGCTACCAGCGGCCGCGCCAGCCCCACCAACCGCCGCAAGTGCTCCTCCGACTGCTCGCCGACTGCAACTCCCGCTCGTCGTAGCCCCAGGCTATCCTGGAGACTAGCCCGGGGTAGGAGGGTCGACTGCCTCTCGGGGAGCCGTAGCTCTAAGCCCAGCAATCCCCGAGCCATCACCCGGTAGTTGGGAAAGGTAGTCCCGCTGACCGGTGACCCCACTCGAAGGCCAGTGAGCCTAGCCACGTCCTCCAGCGTAGGGACCATATGCCCCCATAAGAAAAGGAACGTTTGTCTCACTGTGTCCCAGCGGTCGTGTAGGGCGTAGAGCAGAGCTGCGTCAAAACGACACACCTCAATGCTCAGGAATGGGGCTGTTAGCGTAGTAAGAGTGATATAGAAGGGGGGGATGAATAGATCACTCCCAATTTGTAGAAACTTAGGCAGAAAATAAATTCTACTGCTAACGCACCTCCTTAACCCGTACACAGAGAAATGTAAATGAGAGTGAAGGACTGATCACATGGAAGCAAAGAGGCAAGCAGATGAAGAGCGCAGATAACAATAGCAAACCACAGAGGAGGCACTCGGTTTTTAGGTGGTTCGATTGCAGTCCGCAATCTACATCCACCCATCACTCCAACTAGAGTGAGGATTCCACTAGGCAATGCTAGATCACAGCAGACTCAGTCTGCGAACAACATGCTGCCACACAGCTTGAACACCCAAGGGAAACAAATCCCTCAACCAAGCTCTGCTACCCACAGAACTTGAAACCTGTTCTAGCTCCCAGCTAGAACACAACTAGAGAATCCTCTCCCTTCCTCCACACACGGAGGGAAACTGTTAATGACAACCTATCACTAACAACACCAGAGATCACCGATCTCTCTTCCTCTGCAACTCAGAGGGAAACTGGAGTTATACTCCCTTCCTCCACACACCGGAGGGAAACCAATTCAAATCAGAATGGAAGAACAAAATAAAACGAAAATAAAGTAGAAACAAAAACCAATGAAGAAGAAATCGATTCTGAAACCCAATACAAATGTAGCTTCAAATGAAGCAATTCATCAATCCACAACCACTGCTCTCTCTCTCGAACAAACTCCTCTCGGATCTGGAACTCTCTACTCTTTTTCTTTTCTGGATCGTGCAGACTCTCACCAATGGCTTCTGCTTTTTCTTTTCACGATCAAGCTTCTACTGAAGGATGAAGCTCTATATTTATAGCAGATATTGGCGTGTGGCTGCCAGGTTCCCGCCCATGCACTTTTTGCCAGTTCATTTGAATTTCGACCACATGGCAGCATCCTGACTAGGTTGCCATCCACGTGTCATGTGCATGTTGTCTTGGATCACGTGCCAGGTGCCAACCTCGATTCACGTGTCCAATCATCAGCCTGAATCGCCTGCAGACAGACAGATGGAATGTATAGACTTAGTTAGTTCAGGCTATTAACATGAATGTATATACTTCAGAAACACAGCTGAGTAAGTGTGTACAGCGTGAGAGAGTGTACAGACTTACTGAATAAAACGCATGTGAAGGCAGTGTATAGACATATGAACAGTGCACATGAATGGCAGTGTATAGACATGTGAACAATGCAAACGAATGGCAGTGTATAGACTTATGAACAATGCATATGAAGGCAGTGTATAGACTTATGATCAATGCAAACGAGTGTTACCAATGTGTACACTTTGCAAAGCTCAGCCACCGTGTAGACTTTACGAAGCCTAAGCAGTGTACAGGCTTGAAACGAGTGTGCTGAGAGCATTGAAGACTCAAGTATTAACAACTGAATGTATAGGGTTGTGGTCGGACAACCCAATGTGTAGACTTGATGGATAGGCTCATGAAAGGCAGTGTATAGACATGTGATGAATCAATGCATACGAGCCTTACCATTGTGTAAACTTAACAAAGCTTCAGCCACTGTATAGACTTCACGAAGTCTAAACAGTGTACAGACTTGGAACCTGTGTGAGACTCTTAATAAGACTGTGAGCAGTGTGTAGACTTGATGCTCAATGGAGATGTATAGACTTCGACAAGCTTTAACCAATGTATAGACTATGCCAGAGTGAGAGGATGCATTAGACACTCGGCAGTACAGACTTGGAAAGTTCTGTATGAGACGATCGGCTGTTGAACCGATGTACAGACTCTGGATGTAAAGGTAGTCTGTATAGACTTGAATCGCTTGAAGCGATGTATGTAGATATATATTTCCACTCCTCTCTCTCCCTCTTCACTAAAGGGGTCAAAAGCACGCCAAGTGCATGAACAAATGAGAGGTAGAAGAGGAAATAGGGAATGAAGCAAAGTACCGTGATCGCCACCAAGATACCGTACGCGACAGGCACGCCGTACCTTGGAAAATGGGGAGACACTCGCCTTGGTGCAGCACTGGGGATGAACGGCTCGGTTAGGACCGCTCTGTGGTGAGCGGTCTTACGATAGACCGCCCTGGGACGCTGCAAGGGACGCGGGAGGAACTGCTGCAGTGAGATGGACGGCGCTTGAGGGACCGCACTCCAGTGAAGGACGGTTGTTTACGCACCGCTCGAAATGTTGAACGGCTGGATGATGACCGCTCAAGACCTTCACTCAGCAAGTTGAGAAGGGTTCGACCTCCACCCTCTCCGGCCGGCCAGAGGGGATGGGCCTCGTGCTGATTAGATGCTGACCTGCGAAACAACGTAGAGACACAAAAAAGACACCCAAATTAGACCTTAATGATGCGGTACATGTTCAAACAAGAAGAATTAAGCATGAACAAATGAAAAGGGGAGTACCTGGGGGGTTTTAAACCCCTAGGGTGACAAAAAACGGGATGGTTGTATGCATGTTATGAGAAGGAGGGGGGTACGCGGGTGAGAAACGAAGTATGCAATGAAAGAACACGACAAAACTTATGAACGAAAAACTACGAAGACTGGGCTACTCCCTTGACCGGAGGCTCATGCGGACGTAGAGAGCCTCCCTCCTTGGTGCTGGGTCGCTCAAGAGTGCGGCAGGGCTTCGCCGTCGATCAAAAATCTCCCCCCCCTTTCGACGTCCGGCCAATAGGGTCTATTTATAGAGCCTAGAAAGCCAATCTCGAAATTAGGGTTTAGAGCCATTTTCGAGACGAAATTATTGAAGATAAATCGTAGATAATACAATCATCTCTCATCCAGTCGAAACGGCACTTAAAATGGTTGATTATCCACGGAGATATTGATAAAAGAAGTTGGGGATAAAACCAAGAACAAAAGGATTAAAATCTGTTAAAATTGAGCAACCGACGGGATGAACGGTCTTACGATAGACCGCTCAACCAAGTGGGCGGTTACATTCTAACCGTCCATACCCGTCGGTGGAAATTCAAATAATCAGCAAATAATCCCAATTATCCCTCGAACTGGCCGAAACGTCCGCCGTGGGACCCTGACTATATGAACGGTTGGATAAAGACCGTTTTATCGTAGAGCGGCACAAACGCGACCGTTTTATCCTGTCGGTGATAATTCAAGATAATTGGATAATTATCTGAGAAAACGGGCGCACGTAGGACTCTGAGATATAGGCGGTTGTAATAGGCCCGTCCATTATCTTGAACGGTCCTTATCACACCGCACAAAATCCTGTCGGTGAATATTCAGAAAATCCTCAGAAATTAGCCAAAATGTATGAACGGTCTGGTATCAACCGCCCCAGTCTTGAACGGCTAATGTGGGACCGTTCATGATCTTGGGTACCTCAGGTTTATAAAACAGTTCGATTAATCAAAGCCAAGGTCCGATAAGCCTTAAATGGATACGACCTTTACCAAGGAGGGAGGTTACACATAAAAATGAGCCCAGGATGTGCCACAAAAATGGCCCAATGGATAATGGACAACTTAGGGCATCAATCAATGGAAGTAAGAGAAACGGCTCAACTTATCGGTATAAAACGGGTGTCAACAGATGCCCCTCCTTAACGTCCTCTTTGCAGGGGAGCGAGCGGAGGTGAAGCGGAGGTGACATGGAACATGGAGACGAAGCGGAAATGTAGCGGAGTGGACCGAAAAAGCGGGCGTTAAGGTAAAACGACACCCGTTCCTACCAATAAGCGATGAGAATCTTTCGGAAAACCTTGAACCGAGCGTTATGAACAATTGACCAAAAGGCGATGCCAATCTGGAGGGACTAAACCAAAGGAAATCAACCGACAAGACCAACCTCATGGGGGACACAATCCCGCGGTCCAATGAGGGGGCCACAAAAGAAAAAGATGCTAAAGCTCCAGACGGGGATCTTTCAGTCAACTGACCCCAACGAACCGACCAAAGAGAACCTTCAAACTCAGAGCGGAATTAGTTCATCTTACTCGAGCCTCTCAAACTCATAGCTGACCGTTACCGACGGGACATTTCTTAAGCAAACCATGGGGCATGAAAGCTCAAAAGAATGCGTATGATGCATGCTGGGCTAAAACAAAAAGAAATCCTTAAAACAAATGCCAAGAAAGATTAAAATATAAGGTATTCGAGAGTAATATTGCTAAGCTGGGAACATCAGAGTCAAGATACCGTCCGCAACCACAGCGCGCGGATAGAACCGTCCTCCTCGTGACATCCCAACTTAACGGCCTATCCGAAGGTTAGATACATGAACCTGGATCATCATTGTTTTTGTTGAAGGGGAACATCAGATCCTGGGACATATAAGAAACCTGCCGGCTCTCGAAATAGTATATATAATACCATATAATAATGCAATAAGGGATTCAGGGATAGAAGACCATACCTGACTTACCTGTGCAGGCGAAATGGCGAGACATGGTTGAAGTGATGCTGCATAAGATGATTAAGAGATGTATTTCCAAAGAAAATATTCAATATTCATGATTTAAACTCATCAACGAGATATACGGCCGTATTTAAACCGTTCTACCTTCCAAACGGCTCTATGGTAACCGTATGTATCTGTCATTCAAACAATTCTTTCAGGGCCGGTTGCCAGTGATGAACGGTTGTGTATACACCGTGTTAATCCGAACGGCTCTGTGGAAACCGCGCGTACCCAGAATTCCAACCGACATAAAATTAACGGTCAAGATAGGTATACGGTTAGGACCAAACCGTGCACATAGTGAACGGTCTAACGATAGACCGTTCTTCTCTGGAGCTTCGAAAAAAGGAACCCCTTCGTCTCCCTCCACCGTAACCGACGGTGGAAGGGACGAAGGGGCAAACGACGCCCACACTCATCCTCTCTCACTCTCTCTTCTCAACTCCCCCCTTCTCCCTCTCTCAACCTCACTGCACCCCAGCCCATTCGATGACCCGGACGAAGCACCAGTCCGCCAGGCCACGGACCGCCGGTGAGGACTCGCCGCCGCCGGAGCAACCGCCACCGCCGCCGGAGGAGGAGGGCACACCCGGGGTGACGATGGAGGAGCTCGCCATCGTCGTCGCCGACGAAGAGGCCCCTGCCGACGAGGAGGAGGTGGCCGGAGGACCACCGCCCGCGGGGGCGGCCAAGAAACCACGGGATCCCGAGGTAGGTTTCCCCCACCTTTTCTTCCATTTCAATCGTTTTTAGTTCCATGCATGTTAGTTTTAGGGGCTTAGAGGGGCCTAGGGGTTTGTTTTAGGGACCATGGAGGTCTCCCAGCCGGCTGGGAGGCCTCCACCGTCGTCGGGGACGACGATGGTAAAACGGTTTAACAGAAACCGTACCGCCAGAACAATGCGGTCCCCAAAGGACCGCCCCAAACAAACACGGTGCTGGGAGCGCCGTTTACACTCACATGGCCAACGGTTCCTTAAAAACACAATACGGTGAGATTATCACCGTTCAGAATACAGACGGGCCGTGTAGGTCCGTTCAAACATGCAACCAAGCAAAACAATACGGTCCCTAGAGGACCGTCATAAAACAATACGGCCAGAGGTGGGCCGTTATTCCTTAGGAAGACGGGCAACCGGACGGTTCAGGGTGATCCGTCCATGATAAAAACGGCTAGGCATAGCCCGTTCAAACTGGGGGACCTGAGCAACAAAACGGTTTGAGTGAAGCCGCTCATCTATGGAGCGGTTTGGGAGTAACCGTTCTTAGAATCAATAATTGGGCTTTGAGAATTTATTTATGTGAAACAAAATGTGAAACTAAATGACTAATGCAAAATAAAATGGATGAATGCAGGGGAAACGTAGGACCCGCACCTCCTGGCTACAGGTTCGGGCAGTGTACCTCGCACTGCCGGACTTCCAGAGGGAGCGATTGACTGCCATGGGGTTCGCCCCCTTCCTGAGCATTGAGGTGTGTCGCTTTGACGTAGCTCTGCTCTATGCTCTGCACGACCGCTGGGACCCAGTGAGTCGGACGTTCTTGTTCCCGTGGGGGCACATGGTCCCCACGTTGGAGGACGTGGCCAGGCTCACTGGCCTACGTGTGCACGGGTCGCCGGTCAGCGGGACTACTTTTCCTGACTACCGGGGGATGGCTCGGGAGCTGCTCGGCCTACAGCTGCGGCGCCCCGAGAGGCAGTCGACCCTCCTTCCCCGGGCTGCTCTCCAGGACAGCCTGGGCCTTCGACGAGCTGGCGTAGCGGTGGGCGAGCGACCAGAGGAGCACCTGGAGCGGCTGGTCGGGTTGGCGAGACCGAGGGTCGCAGCGGCACCGGGACCAGAGGCAGACCGAGTACTCCGACGATTTCTGATGCTGATGTTCGGGCGGCTTCTCTTCTCCACTCGGGCGGACGTGATGAGCTGTCGCTTCCTCCCCTTCCTCCAGGAGCTCGAGCATGTAGGTGACTATGCTTGGGGAGCGGCGGTCCTCGCCTTCCTCTTTGACACCCTCAGTTCGACGGCGCGTCGGACGATGCTTGGGGGCTTCTCCCCCTTACTCCAGGTGTGACTCTCTTCCCTAGCCTTAATTTATGCAACTCTATATGCTGACTGAATACTGACACGACCTTGTGACACAGGTGTGGGCCTACGTGCGCCTACGCGGGTTGGGGAGAGGCGAGGAGACCCGCCCGGGGCTCTTGCCGATAGCGCGGAGGTGGACAGCACCCCGGGAGATGATGGCCCTGAGGAGGCAGGTTCGGGAGCTGCAGGACGACCTGGACTCGCTACCGTACACCTCGGTACGCTTCTAAACTCAGACTCTATAAATACATGCTATTCTGATGATACTGATGCAGTTTCCTATTCTTCGCAGGTACGGTGGACCCCTTACACGGAGGAGAGCCCGGAGGGACAGCCGTGGGTGACCGAGGCCTCGGCCTTCTCTGGCCGGGACGTGTGGCTTCACTGCATGAATGTGGTGGAGCCACTACACTTTAGGTTGGTGATGAGGACCATCGGGGTCCACCAGCCGGCTGTGGAGTTCCCTGCGCCCGAGAAGGCGGGGGAACGGGCGACGAGGACGACCCGGGGGCTCCGTGAGGCATATGATTGGACATCAAGGAACGCCATGCAGGTTGCCGACTGGGCCGCTCGAGGGCGAGTGGTGACCGCCAGGGCAGAGAGCGACAGCGCGTACTACACCGCATACGCACGGCACTACCGGGACCAGGTGTTCCGAGGCGCCCACCGACCGGTACGACTTCTAAACTTAAACTTTGTCTATCATGCTTATGATTCTTATATGATGATGCACTAACACATGGACTTCTAAAATGTAGGTTGACCCTGCAGGACGAGTGGCAGAGCTGCAGGGACTCCTGCACTCCACCATCCGGGAGAGAGACGAGGCCCGGCAGGCCCTGGCCCTACTGGTGAGTTTCCTAAACCTTAGACTTTTTCAAATTATGCAGTTCTATATGATTATGATTATGCTTATGACTGACCTGGAGTATTTGGATGCAGCGCGCCGAGGGTGTTCAGAGGGCGGGACCAGACGCTCCTTCTTCTTCCTCCGTCCAGACCCCAGCAGATCGAGCCGATCGAGAGGCGGACTTTACTCGGATGGTAGAGCGGGCCAAAGCGGCCGAGGTGGCACTTGTGGAGAGGGTACGCGAATTTCTACACTTCCTCCTGTTTATTCATGCTTATGAAATGTATGAAAATGTGACCAACTGACAATGGTGTGTGAATGCAGACATCCGAGCTGTCTCGCCTGCGGGCGGAGTTGGAGCAGAGCCGAGCAGTGGCTAGGGAGGAGGCAGTCCGGGTGGCGGAGCTGGAGCGGAGCCGGATGGCAGAACTGGAGCGGAGCCGGGTGGCGGCTCTGGAGGAGGTAGCCCGGGTGCGAGAAGAGGCTGCGCGGAGCCAACCGGTAGGCGCAGTGGAGACGGCACTCCTCCGGGCCGAGCTAGAGCGACTACGGGCCGGTGCTACCGAGGCGGACCGTTACCGGGCAGAGGCCGAGCGTTACAGGAGTGAGGCAGAGCAGGCCCGTTTACAGGTTGCCCGGCTGGAGGGCAAGGTGGAGGGTATGAAGGAGGCGAGTCGGGAGCGCAGCAGGGCGACTGCGAGCGGCAGCCACGGCACCCACGGCTCCGTGAGGAGTTACTTCACTGGTTCCTCCGGCCATCGGAGGAACGAGGAGGAGGAGCGGCGCCGGCGACGGCGTGATGAGGCGACCTCAGCGATGCCTCCCCCAAAGAGGCATGAGGGCGGTGGAGACAGCGACGGGGGCCAGGGAGAGGGAGCTACTTGACTGGTTGTACTGGGCCCATCCTGTGTATATGATATGATAGTGATAGTGATATGCATGTCTTCTATTTTTCGTTTGTTTTGTGGATGAATGTTTGTATGAGTGGGCAAATGAGTTTGAGAAGCTCGCTTAGCCTGAGAGAGATGAGCGACGCACATGCCGACTTGAGTGAGATGAGAGCGCACACTCCGACTTGAGTGAGATGAGAGCGCACACGCCGACTTGAGTGAGATGAGAGCGCACACGCTGACTTGAGTGAGATGAGAGCGCACACGCCGACTTGAGCGAGATGAGAGCGCACACGCCGACTTGAGTGAGATGAGTGCGCACATGCCGACTTGAGTGAGATGAGAGCGCACACGCCGACTTGAGTGAGATGAGAGGCTAAATGACGGAGGCATGAGTGCAGCAGGTTAATTGGGGAGCAGAGCATATGGACGGTTCTCTTCTAGCCGTTCTTACATAAGAGCGGTTTTCTAAGGACCGCATGAATTCATTGGAACGGTTCCATATAAACCGTATGAGTGTTAGAACGGCGGAGTGAGGGCCGTACAAGTTACTGGGCCCAAGCTTCCTTTGGAGAGAAAAACGGTTGATGATGGGCCGTATAATGGATGGACGGTCTATCGTAAGACCGTCCAATCCCACGTCCGATTTGCTTGAGAGAGGACTCCCTGGAGAGTCCCCAGCCCGAGGGCAAGGTGCTTTGAACTTATCACAACCCTATCCAAACTCGTCTTAGACTTATTTGGGCCTAATCCTAAGAGGCTTAGGCTCTCTAATGAACCGTACAAGTAGTAGGTAGGCCTGAACTCTCAACTCACCCGTTTTCCTTCTCCTAAAGCCTAAAACCTTTGATTCTCGTCACCTCATCATGAAGAGGGCTTTTGATGGAAGTTCCGCGGGGGGAGCGTCGTTTGAAGGACCGCGACCGGCTAGAAAGGAGCGGGAAGCGATTCAACGACTAAACTTGATTCCTCGACATCTCAGCGCCACCCCTATGAGAGAGGTAAGTTTGCTTAGAATATGTTCAAATTTTCATCTCTTGATTTCCTCTTATATCTCTTTACACCCCTTGCTTCCTTCTTCTTTTCAGCTTCTTCCCGGCCCGAGGCGCTTTTCTAATTTAAAGTGGGTGGCTCCCATGGTCCGTGCATTGCCCCTCGGGGTGACTCACCTTCTCAAATCCTGGCACTTGCACTCCCTCTTAGTTCTAGGTCAGAATTACCCTAAACTTTCCTTAGATTGGCATAGTATTTCTGCTCTGATGGAGATCTGGCACCCTCAGACTCACACTTTCTTCTTCCCATCTTTTGAGGCCACCATCCTGTTAGAGGAGGTAGAGACATACTTCGGGCTCCCTAGGTCCAAGGTGGGGGAGGAAGACCTGATATGCCATACCGTTGCCCCTATAGACCCAAAACTCATCCTAGGAGGGTTCCTACCTGACAGCGGGGATGTTCGCACCTTCGTAGGTCCTCGCCACATCCACCTCCTTCCTCTGAGCCAGTGGGTAGTAGAGCATTGCCGGAATAAGTGCGGCTGGGTTGAAGCCATAGCCAAAGCTGCGTCCATTTGCCTATGCGGGGCCATTCTTTTCCCTTCAGCCGACCATGTCCTCGAGATTCCTTTACTCAGCACCATCAGCGGCCTTTGGCAGGGACTTTCCATCTCTCAGGCTATCTTAGCTTATTTGTATGAGGGTCTTACTTCGGCAGCCTTAGGAGGTCCTCTCTTTGGTTCGATGATCCTATTGGAGTGTTGGATGGGAATTAGGATGAAGTTTACCCTGAGGGAGGATATTACTTCAGTTAGCAGGATTTTTGGGAGCCATCCCCTTTACTTTATAGGGGGCGCCTTCAGGTTTTCTCCACAGGTTGAGTGCAGGACGGCTGAGCTGAAGACCAGGGACGAGTGGCGCCCGTACTTCCACAGGCTGCCCCTGGATAGGTTCGTGATGCGCCCGGACTTCCTCCATGATACCCTCATCAGGCTACCGAGGAGAGCTGGCTTGGACTTGAGGCTCGTGAGCGACACCACTTTAGCGACGTACAGCCCACACAGATGCTACCTGCAGATCGGGCTCCCCCGGACGGTGCTACCTATGCTACCCTATCTTCCCATGCTACAGGCACGGAGGATCGGGACAGAGGAGGACGAGCAGGCGGTCAGGAGTGCGTTGATCATGTGGGAGGTGAGCAGGGTGCGTACCCTACCAGCAGAGGTTGAGGAGGTTCCAGAGACTAGACAGGCTTATCTTAGGGAGTTGAGAGAGATACGTCCTCGCGGAGATGCCCAGCGGCGGACTGAGTGATTTTCTTTTGTTTTTATGATGATATGGGATGGGATTTTATATTCGGACAACTTGATATATGACATGAATGAGATTTGAGATTGGGTTTGAGCTTTGCAATATGATTATGATGTGATGTGATTGTATAGGCTAATGCGAGGATTGAATATTCCTGTAGTCCTGAGTCAACTGTCCTTCCGACCTGCCCCTGCACACATGCAAACATGAAACAGATTAAATCTATTTTAGGCTCAGCCCCTTGCCTACAGCAAGTTTAGGAGACGACCCTTTCTTGACTTTTGGTCAAGGGGGGTGAGCCTTATTAAATAGGCAAATATCAAAGTGCGAGAAAATGTAGATGAATGCAAGAAGGAAACAAGTAAACGCAATTTTTGTTGAATTCTGAAATATTTGATTTTGTTTGGGTTTTGAAATATCTGATTTTGTTTGGGTTTTGAAATATTTGATTTTTTTTTGGGTTTTTTTTTGAAATATTTGATTTTTTTTGGGTTTTGAAATATTTGATTTTTGTTTGGGTTTTGAAATATTTGATTTTTTGTTTGGGTTTTGAAATATTTGATTTTTGTTTGGGTTTTGAAATATTTGATTTTGTTTGGGTTTTGAAATATTTGATTTTTTTGGGTTTTGAAATATTTGATTTTTTTTTGGGTTTTGAAATATTTGATTTTGTTTGGATTTTGAAATATTTGATTTTTTTTTGGATTTTGAAATATTTGATTTTTTGGGTTTTGAAATATTTGATTTTTTTTTGGGTTTTTTTTTTGAAATATTTGATTTTTTTGGGTTTTTTTTTGAAATATTTGATTTTTTTGGATTTTGAAACCAGCTCGGGTCTCAATAGCAGGGACCTTCTCGTCTTGCTACGGAATTCCAAGGTTCAGCGCGTGCAGGAAGGGGGACCGCCCGTGATCGGCGTCGACTTTGCTCGACGGTGCTTCTGCTGAGGCCATATCCGGGGTGGGATTCATTCCTTGGGAAAGTAAAAAAGATTGAGTAGGGAAGCCGACGATAGGTGTAAAGGTTTTTAGGGCTTGAGTTCTTTCCCGGGACCCCCCTTTTCTCAAGGAATCTGGTCTGTTGCGCCGGGGCTTTGTATCCGTCATCGAACCTTCACCCGCTCTAGGCACGCATGCGACCGGGCTCATAACGTCCCACGGGGAAACTGTACTGCCACTCTTGCCATGCCTAGCCGCATCTTTCGGGGATTCAGGGAGCTTCGAGCTTTGTGCTTTCGGCTTTTGCCCCTGTTCTTTCTTTTCCTTCTTCTTTTTTTTGTTTTTGTTTGCTTTCCTTTTCCTTCTCTTTCTTTCTTTTTTTTTCTTCTTTTGCGGAGTGAGGTCTTAACGGATTGCCCCTATTTGAGACCTTTTTCTTTTGACGGGGAACCTGGGTCAGTTCTCGCCCCCTTATTTACCACTTGCGCCTTATCTTCAACCGAGAGAGAGGAAATGCAAGGATTTCCACCATCCCCGAGCATGGCCAAAGGAGAAACGGTGTCGGGTAGCATGAGAGAATACCGCACCACGGGGTCGTGTAGTGTGTGAAATGCTGAACCTGGGTCCTCCTTTTGCAATTTGGTGGGATGCCCTGCCATCGAGCCGTTCACTGGTTTTATTTTTATGGATGAAAACGCTTTAAATACAGCCCATTCCACGGGTTCGGCAATTCCTCCCCCTCCGAGTTGATTAGACGATATGCATTGCCAGGATAAGCTTCTTTGATTACGAAGGGCCCTTCCCAGTTGGGTTACAACTTAGACCTGGGACCTGCAGACCTGATGAATTTGCGTTTTAAACCATATTCCCCACTTGAAATTTTCTTTCGATGACCTTCTTTTGAAAATATCGCGAGACCCGCTTTTGATATACTGAAACATGATTGGCCGCATTTAACCTCTTCTCGTCTAAAAGTTCCAGTTGGACTAACAACGCCTCTCGATGGTCGTCGAGATTAAGTTCCTTATCCAACTGCACCCTTAGGGAAGGGATTAGAATTTCATACGGGAGCACCGCTTCCATTCCGTAAGTGAGGGCAAAGGGAGTCTGCCCTGTGGGAGTGCGGACGGAGGTGCGGTAGGCCCATAGAGCTTCTATCAATTTGTCGGCCCAATCAGCAAATTTATGTGATTCGCATGTTTTCTTGATAATTTTGAGAAGGGTCTTATTCGTGGCCTCAGCCTGGCCATTACCTTGGGGGTAGTACGGTGATGATTGATGCAAAACTATATTGAATTTCTTACAGAGGTCCTGGAGTTCTTGTGAGATGAATTGAGGCCCGTTGTCGGTGACGATGCTGCTTGGCACTCCGAATCGTGAGATAATGTTCTTCATGATGAAGCGGCATACTGTGGTGGCTTTGATTTCTGCATAAGCCTCAGCCTCGGCCCACTTGGTGAAGTATTCTGTAGCCGTCAGAATGAAGGATTTCTGTTTAATCGCAGAGTTCGGATCACCGAGGGGCCCGATGATGTCGAAGGCCCACATAGAAAACGGCCAGGGGGCCGTAATGGGATGAAGAGAAGAGGCCGGAGCGTGGATTTTGTCGGCATGGATTTGGCATTGAAGACACCTACGGACATAGGTGGAGCAGTCTTCCTCTAGGGTTGGCCAGTAATAGCCCTGCCTAAGAATCTTCTTTGCCAGGGCCTATCCATTCACATGCCCTCCACACTCGCTAGAGTGGGCTACTTCCACAACCTTCCAAGCTTCTTCGTCATCTAGACACCTCATTAGGACTCCATTCAGGGCCCGCCTATACAATTCACCGGCGATGATCGTGCACCTGGCGGTGACTCTTCTAATGGCTTTTCGCTGCTCAGCGTTGGCCGTTTCCGGAAATGTACCATCCTTGCAGTATTGCTCGATCTCATAAAACCACGGCAATTCTTCCTCTTCAATGATCTCCTCGAGCTCAGTTAACGAAACCTCTTTTATTTCCTCCCTTTCTACTTTCTTCTCTACGGACATCCTAAGGTTGTTGAACCAGGGATCCTACAGGGAAGGGACGTCTAGCCTTTGGACCATAATGGTCTCGGTAGCGCGACTTAGGGGGAGTGATAGAGAAGAGGCGAGAGACGCGAGGGCATCGGCCAAGATATTCTGAGAGCGAGGAGTATGGATATAGACGAGTTTCCTAAATTGCCGGGCCAAGAGTGTGACCAGATCTTGGTAGGGTTTGAGCTTAGGATCACGGGTGCGGTAGGTTGACAAAACTTGACGCAGCACCAGCTGGGAGTCTCCTATGATGTTTAGGTATCACACACCCAAGATGTAGGCGTGCTTCAGACCAGCAAGGAGAGCCTCATACTCGGCTATATTGTTGGTGGCGGAAAATGAGAGTTGATACGCCACGGGGATGGTCACCCCTTCTGGAGTAAGGAGAACGGCCCCGACTCCGCTGCCCTGGGAATTAAGGGCACCGTCAAAGTGGAGGGACCAGAAAGGAAGATGAGTGACTACCGCCAGGTGTTCATCGGGGAATTCATCCTGAATGGAGTCCGTGCGAGGGATAGGAGAATGAGCTAGGTGCTCGGCAATGGCGTATCCTTTGATTGCTTTCTGTACGATGAAGGTAATGTCGAACTGGGAGAGAAAACTTTGCCAGCGAGCTAGCCGATTAGAAAGGACCGGCTTTTCCAACAGGTAACGAATGGGGTCCATTCTAGAGATGAGCCTAACCTCGTAGGCGAGAAAGTAGTGTTTGAGCTTCTGCGCTACCCACACTAGTGCTGCACAGGTTTTCTCCATAGCAGTGTACTTGGATTCAGCAGGATTAAATAACCTTGAAAGATAGTACGCCGCCCTTTCTCTTCCTTCATCATCAACCTGTGCCAAAACAGCTCCTAGGGAGTCCTCAATTACAGAAATGTACAGGATCAGGGGTTTCCCGGGGACGGGTGGTTGTAGAACCGGAGGATTAGAGAGGTACACTTTGAGTTCCTCATAGGCCTTTTGACATTGTTCATTCCATTCAAATTTCACACCGGCCTTTAACAGGTCATAAAACGGGCGGCATCTTTGCGAATGCTGAGATATGAATCTCCTGATAAATTACAAACGCCCGATCAAACCTCGAAGCTCAGTGACGTTCTTCGGCGGTGGCATTTCCATGACGGCCTTTGCCTTGTTTGGATCGATCTGAATCCCCCGTTTACTAACTATAAACCCAAGCAATTTCCCTGATGCAACTCCGAACACACATTTCTTTGGATTCATCTTTAACTTGTATTCCCTAGCCCTTTGCAATACCTTGGCTAGAATGGCGGGGTGCTCCTCCTGTGACCTCGATTTGACTAGGATATCATCCACATAAGCTTCTAAATAAACGTGCATCATATCGTGGAAGATAGCCATCATCGCCCTTTGGTAGGTGGCACCTGCATTTTTCAACCCAAATGGCATGACGACGTAGCAGTATGTGCCCCATGGTGTGGTGAACGAGGTCTTTTCTTGATCTTCCGGAGCCAAAAGGATTTGGTTATACCCCGAGTAGCCGTCCATGAAGGAGAGGGCTTCGTACCCAGCTGTATTATCGACCAAGACATCGATGTGAGAAAGTGGAAAATCATCTTTCGGACATGCTTTGTTTAAGTCCCTGAAGTCAATACAGATTCGAATTTTACCATCCTTCTTTATCACCGGGACTATGTTCGCCACCCATTGTGGATACATCACCACTCTAATGAACCGGGCCTTGTGCAATTTATCGACTTCCTCCTTAATCCTTAAGGCCATTTGTGGGTGGAATCTCCTTGCCTTCTGTTTAACGGGCGTTGCCCCTGGTTTGAGAATCAGCCTGTGTTCAACCAAGGCGGGGTCAAGGCCTGGCATGTCCTCGTAGGACCAGGCGAAAGAATCGCTGTACTCCCTCAAGACTTCGACCAATTCCTTTTCGACTTGAGGAGGGAGATTGGCGGAAATAAGTATGGGCCTGGGGTCCTCTATTGTTCCGAGGTTAATCTCCTTAGTGGATTCATCCACTGCCACGGAGGGTTCGTCAAACTTTTTCAAGCCTTGGGCATATAGGTCGGCAGTGTCGTCCATTTCATCTTCCTCATCATCTGCTGGGTCTTTCTCGTTCACGATTTCATATACCCCTAATCCATCCTTGCTCCATACCTCCTCAGCTCCCTCATCATCTTCCAAGACAATTGCGGTCTCTATAAATTCCGGGCACTTTAATAGGGCATGACATCTTCCAGCCAAATCTTGTAGAAACCTATCAGGAATGGTTTTGAAGGGGTGCGACATGGCAGGCGCCGCAGACGTGGGTGGGCTGACATAACTTGAACTAGACTTTACCCTGATTGACTCGACCATCCTAGGAGACTCGATACACTATACATCTAACCTAAGGGAGCAGAAATCTACCGGAAAAGAAACAGGGGTCTCGTGCCCCTGGGAATCTGGGCAGAACATAGCGTAATCTTCCATGGAGACCTCCGTTTTGAGATTGGCATTTTTTTTTGGAGGTCGGAAATGATCACACAACAGGAGGAAGAAGGCGGAGGGGGAGGCAGTTGCATGGGAAACAATTCCGGGAAGATGCAGTCAAAGAAAGGGTCAGAAGACTTAAACCACATTTCATGGAGCTGAGCTCCTGGAGGAGGAGGAGTGAAGAGGGTTGATAAATCAATGGGCGGGCAGCGCCCGCAAGCACATGGAACGAATAAAACTTCGGGTCTCTCCGCAAAGTACGGGTCGACCAAGAGTGGAGGGGAACGGGGAACAGAATCCCGCTGTTGGAACCAGGAAGCGAGGCGGGATGGGGACATAGAATAAGTAGTGATGGAGCTCCCCGTCTTCCGGGGCCCTTGGCGGGCCAATGGCATCGAGGGGCGCCTTACCAGCTGCGTCTCCCTTTTCTTCGGGTCACCCTCTTCTTCATAAAACATCTTTGCAAAGCAATTGGCAAAGTCTTCCAAGTCGCCGGCTAACCCCGGCGGTGGTGGTGGAGGATCGGCAACAGCAAAAGCTTCATCTATCTTTTCTTCAAGGCGGGGTGGCGAGGTTTTCAAGGTGCCAGGCTGCAACGGACCCTTCACAAAATGTTGCCGGTAATCCTAGGTCAACGGCCCAGAGTCCCCAAGCATCGACATGGAGGATTCATGGTAGCCGAGGCCCCGACGGCCCATCTTCCTTCCCCTGGGAACGGGGTTGGTTTGGCCTTGCAGCTGCGCGCCGAGTCCTCGACCTGGCTGATAGCCCAATTTTAGAATTATGTGCCACCCTTTGGAGTCTCTCATCTTGGGCTTTACTTTCACATTGACTGGTGCAGCGGTGGGTTTGCGCGATGCATACGCCCATGAATAGTTCAAGTCCATGACAGATAAAACAGGTCTGTTGCTCGGCCACAGTGTGGGCAGAATCTTGGCTGCTATGGCGTCAACGTTTTGAATTGTGGAAACACTTTTCACCTTGACCACTCGCCCCTGGAATGGGAACTTCAGACACTGGTGGGCGGTTGAGGGGACGGCGTTCAAACCATTTAACCATGGACGACCCAGAATGGCTTTGAACATTGGGTCTATGTCCAACACATAAAATTCTACATCCATCACCAAGGGCCCTAGCTCGGCCTGCACAGTTACTACCCCGTGACAAGCACGTCTGGAGTTATCATATGCGGCTATCGTGGTTGGTGTCGGCTTGAGCATGTCCTCTGATATATTACAAGCACGAAGGGTACTCAATGGGCAGACATTTATTGACGCCCCTATATCCACAAGGGCGGATTCCACGATCGTCTTGTTTAAAGAGATGGTAATACATAATGGCATCTGCCGCGCCTCAGGAGGAGCTAATTCTGACTCAGCAAATGCAATAGATGGCCCCTTGGTGATCGTGGCCAAAACCGTAGGCAGGCTATCCACCGCCACATCCTCGCTCACCATAACTTTCTGTAGGAAGATTTTCAGGGCATCTTGGTGGAGCGGCGACCTCTTGATCAACTCTAATACTAAAATTTTGGCCGGCAGGCGGTCTAAATGCTGTAACAAGTCATATCTTGTGCCCGGCACCGGATCTATCTCCTCTGGTTCAACTGTAGGGGAGGAAACTGTAGGGTTCGGTGCAGATGCACCTGAGGAAGGAAACATCCTCTGGAAAGGACGCCCGCTCCGAAGGGCGCATTGTGATGCTTGCACGGCCTGGACTGGACCCCCACTTGGCCTGGTGGTGTAGGCGGATGGCGTGGAGATGGGGGTGAGGATGACGGGAATAGGCTTAATGGGCCCTGGTGGAGGGGACACTGGTGAAGGGTTAAGCTTAGGGGGGATGATGGGAGGCATGGCGGGTGGTGGTGATAGGATGGATGGAGTAGGGGGGAATGTGGAGGGCCTAAGAGGCGACGCGGTGGAAGTGACGAGCGGTGTAGCGGCGGGTCTAAGGATGGAGGGGATGGCTGGTGTGGGAGAGTAGTGGTGGTGTAAGGCCAAGAGATGGGCGGGGGTCTCATCATCAAACGTCCACCCAGCGTTGGGGGCTGGGCGTTGGACCGCATTCACTTGTGCTGGGGCCGGTGCCGACGGTTGCTGTTGTTGCTGGGTAGCGGGCTGATGCATTGGCATGGGATTTTGATGGATCCCAAGGTCTTGCTGCTGCGGTGGGGGCTGCGGTTGCTGTTGGTGCTGTTGCTACTGCTGCTGCTGGGGCGCCGCCTGTTGCGGCCTGGCTTGTCTCTGCCTCTGCTTGATATCCTCAATTAGTTGGTGCATCTGGGCCCAGTCAATTCTCTGGCCCTCATGCAAATCATACACCAGGTCTTTGAATTGATAACATCGCTCTATAGTGTGTCCCGGCTGCCGATGGAATATACAATATCGGACTGGTCGGCAGCCGGATTCCAGTTCGGGCGCTCAGGCGGCAACTGAAGGTCGCCAGTATACATTAGAGCAGAGAAAACATCTGACAAGGTCTCTGGGAGAGGGGGGTAATGAGCTCTCTTTGGAACTGGTCGGGCAGAGCCGTAGGCGGGGGGCGGAGGAACATTATTGTATTGCGGGGGCCGCTGAGGCTGTTGGGATGGCGGAGGCGCCTGTGGAGGGTATTGCGGGACTTGGAAGGCAGGCTGGGGAGCTTGCGGGGCAACGAACTGGGGGTTACGCTGAGATGGTGGGAAGCGGGGTGGAGCGGCGTGTTGGGGGAACTGAACGGCCTGGACCTGCTCGTTAATTTGTACCCCCTCAGTGACGGGGCCCTGGGATTTCTTAGCGGCCTTAGGCTTCTGGGCCTCGAACAGAGAATGGATGGGGCAATCTTTAAATTGGGTTTGAATAAACCTAGCCCTGCTGTATAGTTGGTGCATGTTTGAAATGTCATTCATTGCCAGAATGTTTCTGAAAGTTGGCGTAGCGTTGGAAATCAACAATTTTACTTTTTCCTCTTCCGGAATCTGCCCGGGCACCCGCGAGGCCATCTGTCTCCAGCGATCTGCATAAGTGGCGAAGTCTTCCTCCGGCTTCATCTTTTCTGCCACCAGGTCTGTGAAAGAGTACTCGGGTCTGACCCGATCCTGAAACCTCTGTATGAACCTCTCTTTGACGGTCTTAAAATTCTCAGCCTCCTCCAAAGGCAGGGTGTAAAACCATTCCAGCGCGACCCCCTCCAGGGACCGACGGAACAAATAAGCCATCAAGCGATCATCCTGTTGGAACTGCGCAGACTCGTACAAGAACTCCCGGACATGGATGAACGGGTTGCCATTCCCATCATATTTGCGGTACACGGGGAGCTCCGACTGGGAAGGAAAACGTAGGTCCCTGAAGTTAGGGATAGGGACATCGGCAAGAGATTGCGGGCCAACCCGCTTGTGGAGGAGATCAATTTGTTGCTGCATAGCAGCCCACTTGTCAAGGATTTCTCGTTCCCGGGAAGGAGGGGGAGGAGCAAGAGGAGTAGCACCCGGATAGGCGACCAAAGGATAAACTGACGAAGGAGGCGGCCCATAAGAGGGGTAATGGGCCGAGGAGGGGCCCATATCCGCATGAGTGACCTGAGCCACCCCCGGCTGTGACCTAGCGAAGTCTGCCGGGGCCATGAGGGCCTGAGGCGATGGGGAAATTGTAGGGTATGGCTCAAGATAAGGAACAGAGGGGATCGGGGATTTCCCTTTATCTAGTTGCTGATGGACCGATGTGGATGCCTGGCCTATTTCCATATTGGGATAGCGAAAATTCTGAGGGCGCACTGGAGTAAGGTCAATGGGAGCCGCGGAGGTGGTCCCGACCACAGGAGCTGAAGTGGTGACATGGGCCGTGGCATGAGCCAGAGCTGAGGCCGGGGCATCGCCCCCTTGCAAAGCTTGCCTGATGAGATGGAGTTGGGTGGGGTCCAACTGGGCCATCATGTCGAGGATCGTACTGGCTGAATTCTGATTGGACAGGTTTGGAAAAGAGGGTCGGGGACCCTCGCCAAGAGATGTCGGGAGCAAAGGGGCCGTCCCCTCTCCCCCTTGCAAGTGGGTGACCCTAGGTGGGTCCTCAAGGAGACCACGAGGAAGGGAGTCCTCATGGGCCGCAGAGAAGTTGTATGACGACATGGAAGAAGAGGCAGAATCGAACAAGGGGTTGGAATAGGAGTGGAAATAAGAATCAACCCTAGGAAGCGATCGTGGGGGCAGAAGGCAACCCCACATACACCAAGACACTTGATCCCAGAATAAGCAACACGAAGTCAATCAAATCTACCAAACAAATAACAAGCACACACTGGAGCGAGATGAGAGTAGAATCACTCAGTAATGCAATCAAGTTCTTAGAATGATGCTCGTCAGTTCCTTATATCTTCAGGTTTGAACCTTAGTGGATTAATAATAATGTCAATTCTCTCGACCACTAGGTGCCTGACTGGGATGAGAACGAGGGACCGTGTGACTCTATTGGGATCTCTCACTCGCGGATGCAATCCCTAGATGGGGGTGGATACGGTACAACCTGCCCGGCGTCCGTGTGGGAATCCACGGCTCACGGGGGCTTACGGAGGTCCTCAGCAAGGTCCCTAGTCGGCTCCAAGGAATATAGAGACGAGAGGAAACCCTACCTCGGTAGGAATGCAACTAATATGGGAAAATATCGATGCTCATATGCGCACCGGAGTGCATGCACAAACTAGCCTAGCAGCTATCAATCAATGAGCAAATATACACATGAATACCAAAAGCATGGTGATGCAATAACAATAAGATGGCAGGGGGAAGCCAATGAACAGCACCAGGAGAAAAATATACACCAGCCGAAACACTGAGCAAGCTGAACTAAATGCACTGCGACAGGAGATGTGCGGTCTTCCTCTGACCGCTCTAGTAACACAGGCGGTCAATATCCAGCCGTAATGTATGGGCAGAAGGTACAGGACATACCAGACAGACGGCCAATAATCAACCGCTTGCGCACTTGAACCGCCGCCTCACAGCCGTGTATCTGCCACCAGAAAGTACAGCGTACCTGTGATTGGGAGTTGGACGGCTGTATGGCAGCCGCTCGCAGAGATGAACGGCGTATAGGGAGCCGTCTGAAACGGAAAGGCCGGGGTAGATAAACCTGAAGACAGAGTATATATGCGGTGTAGAACCAACCGTGCTGATGATTAAACGGCTCTGGACGAACCGCGTGTGCTCCAGAAGACCGCAAACCGCGTCCGACCTGTAAATCACTTCAAGAAGAGAAACTTGACAACCACTACGGAAGGTCAGCAACTCAAAAGCACGATGGGCATCAGGCGTCCCACCGTGATCGCCACAAAAGGGGTGTAGATATATATTTCCACTCCTCTCTCTCCCTCTTCACTAAAGGGGTCAAAAGCACGCCAAGTGCATGAACAAATGAGAGGTAGAAGAGGAAATAGGGAATGAAGTAAAGTACCGTGATCGCCACCAAGATACCGTACGCGACAGGCACGCCGTACCTTGGAAAATGGGGAGAAACTCGCCTTGGTGCAGCACTGGGGATGAACGGCTTGGTTAGGACCGCTCTGTGGTGAGCGGTCTTACGATAGACCGCCCTGGGACGCTGCAAGGGATGCGGGAGGAACTGCTGCAGTGCGATGGACGGCGCTTGAGGGACCACACTCCGGTGAAGGACGGTTGTTTACGCACCGCTCGAAATGTTGAACGGCTGGATGATGGCCGCTCAAGACCTTCACTCAGCAAGTTGAGAAGGGTTCGACCTCCACCCTCTCCGGCCGGCCAGAGGGGATGGGCCTCGTGCTGATTAGATGCTGACCTGCGAAACAACGTAGAGACATAAAAAAGACACCCAAATTAGACCTTAATGATGCGGTACATGTTCAAACAAGAAGAATTAAGCATGAACAAATGAAAAGGGGAGTCCCTGGGGGGTTTTAAACCCCTAGGGTGACAAAAAACGGGATGGTTGTATGCATGTTATAAGAAGGAGGGGGGTACGCGGGTGAGAAACGAAGTATGCAATGAAAGAACACGACAAAACTTATGAACGAAAAACTACGAAGACTGGGCTACTCCCTTGACCGGAGGCTCATGCGGACGTAGAGAGCCTCCCTCCTTGGTGCTGGGTCGCTCAAGACTGCGGCAGGGCTTCGCCGTCGATCAAAAATCTCCCCCCCCCCTTTCGACGTCCGGCCAATAGGGTCTACTTATAGAGCCTAGAAAGCCAATCTCGAAATTAGGGTTTAGAGCCATTTTCGAGATGAAATTATTGAAGATAAATCGTAGATAATACCATCATCTCTCATCCAGTCGAAACGGCACTTAAAATGGTTGATTATCCACGGAGATATTGATAAAAGAAGTTGGGGATAAAACCAAGAACAAAAGGATTAAAATCTGTTAAAATTGAGCAACCGACGGGATGAACAGTCTTACGATAGACCGCTCAACCAAGTGGGCGGTTACATTCTAACCGTCCATACCCGTCGGTGGAAATTCAAATAATCAGCAAATAATCCCAATTATCCCTCGAACTGGCCGAAACGTCCGCCGTGGGACCCTGACTATATGAACGGTTGGATAAAGACCGTTTTATCGTAGAGCGGCACAAACGCGACCGTTTTATCCTGTCGGTGATAATTCAAGATAATTGGATAATTATCTGAGAAAACGGGCGCGCGTAGGACTCTGAGATATAGGCGGTTGTAATAGGCCCGTCCATTATCTTGAACGGTCCTTATCACACCGCACAAAATCCTGTCGGTGAATATTCAGAAAATCCTCAGAAATTAGCCAAAATGTATGAACGGTCTGGTATCAACCGCCCCAGTCTTGAACGGCTGATGTGGGACCGTTCATGATCTTGGGTACCTCAGGTTTATAAAACAGTTCGATTAATCAAAGCCAAGGTCCGATAAGCCTTAAATGGATACGACCTTTACCAAGGAGGGAGGTTACACATAAAAATGGGCCCAGGATGTGCCACAAAAATGGCCCAACGGATAATGGACAACTTAGGGCATCAATCAATGGAAGTAAGAGAAACGGCTCAACTTATCGGTATAAAACGGGTGTCAACAATGTACAGACTAGATGAAGCTCAAGCACTGTACAGACTTGTGAAGACTTCAGCGTTGTACAGAGTTGGTGAAGCTCAAGTGAATGTATAGACTTGATGAACCACTGTGGATGTGTGGACTTGAGCGAATGAAGCCGATGTACAGACTTGGTAAATCGAAGCCTTTGTACAGACTTTCCTAAGACGCAGTTCAATGTATAGACTTGAACGAATGACGCCGATGTACAGACTTGCCTAAGACACAACATGAGACACTGGCTGAGATGGACGATGTACAGACTTTGAAGAGCAGTTCAATGTATACACTTAGTGATGTACAGACTTAGCCAGAAAAGCGTAGGGAAATGTTGAGTGTATGGACTTGGCCAAGCGTAGGAAAAGATATCGAATGTACAGAGTTGGTGAATCACAGACCAGTGTATAGACTTGGAGAGCTATTCAATGTGTTGAGTTGGCGTTGTATAGACTTGCCTTTGAATGCTTGGGTTGAAGACAATGTGCAGACTTAGCGATGTATAGACTTCGCTCAAGGAACTGAATGTATAGACTTTGCTCAAGGAACTGAATGTATAGACTTTGCCACAGTCTAATGTACATACTTTGCAGAAGTGAACGAGCCAATGTGTGGACTTCAAAAGAAGCAGTCCGATGTACAGACTTCAAGAAGTCTTGACAACGGACGCTGTTCAGACTTTGCAAACAAGACTCTGGGCGATGTATAGACTTACACTATAGGATGTGTAGACTTCATGACAATGCAGCAGCCAGTGTATAGACATGAAGTTTGACAATCCAATGTATAGGGTTGAAGCTTGGAGGGATGGATAGGGTTGAGCTGAGCTGACTTTGGCAATGTGCAGACTTAGTTGGTCGGGCAGTGTACAGACTTAGAATTTTAATACCAGTGTGTAGACTTCAGTTAGAAGGTGCCCGAAGTACAGACTTGAAGAAGTTATGCCAATGTACAGACTCAATAGACCAAGCTGGTGTATAGACTTTGGTACCCAGACAAACAATGTACAGATGAGTCGACGCATCAGCGAGGGTGGGTCGACGCACTACTGTCTATACTAACTAGGTAGAGTGTAGATAGAATCATGATAGCATGCTTATCTGACAACCAAATGAACTGTACTCACTCACATGATGAGACAACATTAATCTAGAGATAGAAGATTGATGTATAGTGTGAGACATCATCAAAACCATAGGGATGCAACAATCTCCCCCTTTTTGATGATGATAACACTATGAATCATGCAATATCAAGTTTCAACAAGAAGTTAATACCAGCTGCAACAAGCTGAATAAATTCAAGGCATGCTCATGCAAATGAATTAAACATTCCCTACAACACACTCTCATCTCCCCCACAACTCATGACCATATCTTCCACGAAGCTACATGACTCCCCTAATGCTCAAGACAAATCCAAGACTCACTGATACTCACTGAAATTGCAGAACTTATAACTGACACTGATATTGCAGAACTTCTCACTGATATTGCAAACTTCTCACTGATATTGCAAACTTCTCTCCCCCTTTGACATCAGCAAAAAGAACTACATGCTGTATGACAGTGCTGGAAACATGAAGAATAAGGGCAGTAACTTCTTAGTGTAGAAAGTCACAAGTAGATCTTAAGAGAATAAGTGAGGTTCTATTCTTAAGAGAAGATTCTTTATACTCCAGTACACAATAGAGAAGTAGAATGATTGACAAGTTTATCAGCATACATAGTGGATGATTTAGAGCAGGAGTTCACAAGTATGGCCAGATATAGCTGATCATTCAACTATCCCACAAGATAGCAAAAGACAAAATCAGAGAGGTGATCTCAAGGTATTGAGGACAAGCAATCCATTAGTTGCATAACAACAAGGAATTTTTTGTTGAAGATGATTTTTATGAAGATCAATGTGTAAGTTGGTAGTTCACTCCTTTGACATTAGAGAGACACCTTGATTAGAGGCCTGAATCCCCAGTTACTCAGAGTGAGTACCTCATTACTTCCTCCCCTTTTTTTTTATTAAGGAACAGAGTTAGTAACTGTGATTTTTGACATGAGGAAACACCTTGATTAGAGGCCAGAGTCCCCAGTTACTCACCAGCAAGCCACCATTGCTCTGTCATGTCTTTTCATTCATTTTAAGCATTTGACACCTCATGACATGGGAGAAAAATTTATTTCATTGATGAAGCTCCCAGTTTCTCAATGATCAAAATAGAACATTTTTGTTCAGTTAAGCCCTTGAGTTAAAAAGATAGAATGATTGAAAACAATACCAAAAGGACTATTTCTTGAATTGAGTCTTGAAGTCTAGATTTCAAACTGATTGGGTCAGATATCAAGACATACAAGTTTTTGGCCTGAACCAGAATCAATGACAATGTAGAAAGATAAACTTTATGCAATTAGTCCAAATCTCTGAAGGAGTACTAATAGGAAAGATTCTAACTGGAGATTAGAGTTACTGACTTATAGACTTAAGAAATAAGTGACACTCTACTATCTGAGAGAACCACTCTAGATCAGTCATGTAAGACCAGCAAAGTTACACATCTGGACAGCCCTTTTGAATCTGTCAAAGAACTTCTCTTCTCACATCACAACTCAGCTCCCCCTAAGACATAGCATTAGCATTCCTGAAAGCTAACCAGTAAGCATTCTGAACTCCCCCTTAAACCAGCATGCAAGAAGGCTAAACATCAGACAAACACAACTCCCCCTCACAACAAGAACATGCTTCATAATTAAGATAATTTGTGTAAGCCTAATTCTCTTCTCAATGTGGTGAATTTTTCATTATCCAGAGGTTTTGTGAATATGTCAGCAATCTGATTATCTGTGTCTACATGAATCAGTTCAAAATTATTCTCAGACACCTCATCTCTTATAAAATGATGTCTTATCTCTATGTGTTTGGTTCGTGAATGCAAAACATGATTTTTAGCAAGATTGATGGCACTAGTATTATCATAGTAAATTGGTGTGCACCCCAGGTCTACTTGGTAGTCCTGAAGCTGGTGTTTAATCCATATTACTTGTGTTCTACAACTCCCTGCATCCACATATTCAGCTTCTGCAGTGGAGAGGGCCACAGAATGTTGTTTCTTGGAGCCCCAAGACACTAAACACCCACCCAAGAATTCACAATGGCCACTAGTGCTTTTCCTGTCTAGTTTACAGCCTGCATAATCAGCATCTGTGTATGCTACTAAGTTAAGTGTGTGAGATGCAGGAAACCATAAACCAAGGGAATGACTAGCTGACAAATATCTGAAGATTCTTTTAACTGCAGCTAAGTGTAATTCAGTAGGTCTAGACTGATACCTTGCACACATTCCTACACTGAATTGTATATCAGGTCTAGAGGCTGTCAAGTAAAGTAGTGATCCAATCATACCTCGATAAAGTTTGGCATTTACTTCTTTACCTGTCTCATCTGCATCCAATGAAGTATTGGTGCCCATGGGTGTAGTAATGTGCTTTAAGTTTTCCATGCCAAACCTTTTGAACAGTTCCATTGTGTATTTGGTTTGGTTGATGAAGCACCCATCTTCTAGCTGCTGTACCTGCAATCCAAGAAAATATTTCAGTTCACCAACCAAGCTCATTTCGAATTCAGCTGACATCATGGTAGAAAATTCATCACATATTTCATGCTTAGTTGATCCAAATACAATGTCATCTACATATACCTGAACTATGATGAGATCTCTGTTCATGCCCTTGGTGAATAAAGTTTGATCAACTTTACCTCTCTTGTAGCCTTTGCTGATCAGAAATTCAGACAATCGTTCTTACAATGCTCTTGGAGCCTGCTTTAGACCATACAAGGCTTTGTTTAACCTGAACACTTGGTTAGGTTGAGGAGAATATTGAAATCCAGGAGGTTGTTCAACAAAAACTTCTTCTTTAATGACTCCATTTAAAAAGGTACTTTTAACATCCATTTGTTGGAGTTTTATATTCTTTGAGCATGCAAAGGCAAGCAACAATCTTATTGCTTCCATCCTAGCAACAGGTGCATAGGATTCATCAAAGTCTACACCGAAGTCCTGACAGTAGCCTTTGGCTACTAGTCTGGCCTTATTCCTCGAGATGATTCCATCTTCATTCATCTTATTTTTGAACACCCACTTGGTTCCTATGATATTAATACCATCTAGTCTTGGGACAAGCTCCCAGACATTATTCCTTTCAAACTGACCTAATTCCTCACTCATAGCATTGACCCAAGCTTGATCAGCTAAGGCCTCTTCTACTATTTTGAGTTCAATTTGTGAAACTAAAGCAATTAAGTCATCATTATTCACATTTCTAAAATGAGACCTAGTCCGAAGAGGATCTTCAGGATTGCCTATGACTTTATCTAAAGGATGGTCTTTAAGAAATTTGATATTTGTTGAAGACTCACCTGTTTCTCTTGGTCCTTCCTGATTGGGGGAATTTGTTTCTCCACTCAGCTGAGTCTTCTCTTTCTCCTGTTGGTCTTCTAGGAAATCTCCACCATGATTGGAATTCCTGTCAAGATTTTCAACATTAGAAACATCTTTCTTTTCACTAAAAGGGATGTGTGGAGACTCTTCCACTTTCTGATCTGATATGTTAAATACCCTATATGCCCTTGACACTTCAGAGTAACCTAAGAATATTCCAGGTGTGCTTTTGGCTTCAAACTTGTCTAAATCTTTCTTATCATTGTTATGAATAAAACATTTTGCTCCAAAAATTCTGAAATGTAACAAGTTTGGTTTCTTACCTTTTAGAAGCTCATAGGGTGTTTTCTTGTGTATGGGTCTTACCATGGCCCTGTTGATTATGTAGGTTGCTATATTGGCCGCTTCTGCCCAAAACCTTCTAGGTAATTTACTTTCAATCAACATGGTTCGGGCCATCTCTACCACTATTCTATTTCTTCTCTCCACAATCCCATTTTGTTCAGGTGTCCTGGGAGAAGAAAACTTGTGAGTTAGTCCTTCTTTGTCACAAAGATCAGTAAACATGGAGTTTTCAAACTCACCTCCATGGTCAGATTGAATAGAACAAACCTTGTACTTCCCTTCTTATTTGACCTTATTGAAAAATAGATTAAACTTTTGAAATGCATCACTCTTATTTGCTAAGAAAAATATCCATGAATATCTAGAGAAGTCATCTATGATAACATAGCCAAATCTGTTTCCATTAAGACTCTGAGTTCTAGTGGGACCGAAAAGGTCCATATGAAGAAGTTCCATTGGTCTAGAAGACAATGGCTCAGATCTTAATTTGAAGGAATTTCTGGTCTGTTTGCCTAGAGCACAGGCATCACATGCTTTTGATATTGAGTTGAATTTAATTCTAGGCATGCCTCTAACTAAATCATGCTTGATCAATTTATTTAAAGTTGAAAAGCTAGCATGACCTAGACGTCTATGCCATTCAAAGGCATCATTTTCAGAATTGGCAGATAAGTAAATAGTAGATTCAGATTTCTCATCTAAGTCTACAATGTAGACATTATTAATCATGTTGGCTACAAATTTAACCATGTCAGAATTTGTTTCAAGGATTTTGCATGAACTATCATCAAATACAACCCTGTGACCCCTATCACATAATTGACTAATGCTAATCAGGTTGTGTTGAAGCCCTTCCACAAGTAATACTTTTTCAATGGAATTTGTGGAAGACTTACCTACTGTGCCAACTCCAATTATTTTACCTTTGTTCTTTCCTCCAAACTTGACCAGACCCCCTGGCTTCATCTCTATCTTGCTGAACTTGGATCGGTCTCCTGTCATATGCCTGGAGCAGCCACTGTCGAGGTACCACTTGTTGTCTTCAGCTGCCAGGCCGACCTACACAAATATATCAAGCAGAGTGATTTGGAACCCAAGATGAGTTGGGTCCAAGGACATTGTTCAAATCTCTGATCAAGTGTTTAGGTATCCAGATTTATTTCAGCATGGTTTTCTCTGGCACCTTCCTTTCTGGTTTATTAAGGTTGAATCCAGCTGAACTGGAGAAATGAGTTCTATTCCATTCATTAGTCTTCCTATTCCTAGGAAATTTCCTGTAGGCTTGTTGATTAGCATATCTTTGACCATGAAAGTTATTTCTCCAGTAGGTCCTGTTTGGACCCATCTGATTGTTGTAATTCCAGCTCTTATTCTGATTTACTTTCTTGGTCCATCTACCATTTGTGTTCTGGTGAGTGGGCTTGGTGTTATTCTTCATAAAATTCATTCCCATCTTAAATGGTTGTCCAGTACTGGTTTTTTTATTTTCTTTAGGACTTTGAATTTCCTTAGAGCTGTTTGAGCTGGATGGTGTGTCCAGCTTTTCTTTTCCCTTCTCTGGGCAGAAGGTGATGGTCTTGAATTGCAAGGGTCTCTTGTTGGTTGGGTCATAGCCTAGACCTTCCTTATTGAAATTGACCCTAGTCCCTAGTATAGCATCTAGGCTAGTCTTTCCTTGGATAAACTTTTCTAAGACTTTCTGTTTGTCTTCCAGCTCCTTTTGAAGAGACTCAGAATTCTTTAGGAGTTCAGCATTTACTTTCTTCACAGCTTCATATTTCTCTGAATTCACTCTAATTTCATTCATGCCTTCTTCAATTTTAGTTTTGAATTCATTGAGCTGTTTTTGTCTTTCTTGAGTTTCTCCCTTGCGCTTATCATTTTCTTTCCTTAGTGAGGTCATTTCTTCTAGTTGTTCTTTTAGCTTTTCATTTTCCTCACAGACTAGAGTTTGTTCTTCAACATTTGTGTTAAATTTTCTTTTCAGAACTCTGTGCTCTTTACTAAGAGAATTGAATTTATCTAACAAATCACCATAAGCATCCTCCCAGTCATCAATTGAGAAATTTTCAAAAACATTTATTACCTCCTCTTCACTGTTTGCCATAAGGCAAATTCCATCTTCATATTCTTCTGAGGAAGCATCTTCGGGGTCTTCTTCTTCCTCGCTCCATGTGCAGACCATCGCCTGTGACTTCTTCTTCTTTTGCACCTTTATGTTTTTCTTTTGAAGATAGGGACCCTTCTTCTGGAGGTCTGGGCATTCGCCTTTCATATGTCCCTATTTGTTACAATTAAAGCAAGTCAGTCTCTTAGGATTTCTCTAGTAAATTCGTCACTCTTGTTAAAAGAGTGTGGCTTCTTCTTCTTAAAGGTCTTTCCCTTTTTCTTCAAAAATTTTCTGAACTGTCTAGTGAGCATAGCCTGCTCCTCCTGGTCGAGATTTGACAAACCTTCAAGCTCAGACTCGGACTCGGGGCTACTGCTGCTGCTCCCACTATTGCTACCCTTGTTGCGGGAAGCTCTTAGAGCTACATTTTTACCCTTCCTCTCACTTCCTTCTCCACCTCCTTGGAAATTCATCTCATAGGTCATAAGGGATCCTATGAGTTCATTCACAGTCAAGACAGTCAAATCATTTGACTCCTCAATCACAATGGCCTTAGTGTGCCATGTCGGGGATAAAGATCTAAGGATTTTCCTGACTATATCTGCCTCAGCAAGATCCTTCCCTAGCCCTTTAAGAGTATTTGTGATTAAAGACAACCTGGCATACATCTCAGTTATATTCTCGTCTGCATTCATCTTAAACATTTCATACTTAGAAGTGTAGAGATTTACCTTCGAGGCTTTCACTTGAGCTGTACCTTCATAGATCAATTGCAGCTCATCCCACATTCGCTTGGCAGTCTTGTAGGCAGAGATACGGGCATACTCCTCTGGATGAACAGCACACTGGATGATATTCAGCGTCGTCCAGTTGAGTGAGGAGAGCTTGACATGGTCATCTGTCCAAGCGTCCTCATTTGGTGGCAGATCATATGGCCCCACCGTGATTACTCTCCACAGTTTATGGCTCTGAGCCCTGATGAACACTTCCATCCTGTTCATCCAAAACAGATAGTTAGTACTATCAAAACAAGGAGGGCGACTAATGGATTGACCTTCGGCCATGAAGGTTCTAGGACCACCAGCATTTCCTTGACCGTTCGTCCACATGGCGTAAACCTGCTATGATACCAATTGTTAGCGCAGCAAGAGTGATATAGAAGGGGGGGATGAATAGATCACTCCCAATTTGTAGAAACTTAGGCGGAAAATAAATTCTACTGCTAACGCACCTCCTTAACCCGTACACAGAGAAATGTAAATGAGAGTGAAGGACTGATCACATGGAAGCAAAGAGGCAAGCAGATGAAGAGCGCAGATAATAATAGCAAACCATAGAGGAGGCACTCAGTTTTAGGTGGTTCGATTGCAGTCCGCAATCTACATCCACCCCTCACTCCAACTAGAGTGAGGATTCCACTAGGCAATGCTAGATCACAGCAGACTCAGTCTGCGAACAACATGCTGCCACACAGCTTGAACACCCAAGGGAAACAAATCCCTCAACCAAGCTCTGCTACCCACAGAACTTGAAACCTGTTCTAGCTCCCAGCTAGAACACAACTAGAGAATCCTCTCCCTTCCTCCACACACGGAGGGAAACTGTTAATGACAACCTGTCACTAACAACACCAGAGATCACCGATCTCTCTTCCTCTGCAACTCAGAGGGAAACTGGAGTTATACTCCCTTCCTCCACACACCGGAGGGAAACCAATTCAAATCAGAATGGAAGAACAAAATAAAACGAAAATAAAGTAGAAACAAAAACCAATGAAGAAGAAATCGATTCTGAAACCCAATACAAATGTAGCTTCAAATGAAGCAATTCATCAATCCACAACCACTGCTCTCTCTCTCGAACAAACTCCTCTCGGATCTGGAACTCTCTGCTCTTTTTCTTTTCTGGATCGTGCAGACTCTCATCAATGGCTTCTGCTTTTTCTTTTCACGATCAAGCTTCTACTGAAGGATGAAGCTCTATATTTATAGCAGATATTGGCGTGTGGCTGCCAGGTTCCCGCCCATGCACTTTTTGCCAGTTCATTTGAATTTTGACCACATGGTAGCATCCTGACTAGGTTGCCATCCACGTGTCATGTGCCTGTTGTCTTGGATCACGTGCCAGGTGCCAACCTCGGTTCACGTGCCCAATCATCAGCCTGAATCACCTGTAGACAGACAGATGGAATGTATAGACTTAGTTAGTTCAGGCTATTAACATGAATGTATATACTTTAGAAACACAACTGAGTAAGTGTGTACAGCGTGAGAGAGTGTACAGACTTACTGAATAAAACGCATGTGAAGGCAGTGTATAGACATATGAACAGTGCACATGAATGGCAGTGTATAGACATGTGAACAATGCAAACGAATGGCAGTGTATAGACTTATGAACAATGCATATGAAGGCAGTGTATAGACTTATGATCAATGCAAACGAGTGTTACCAATGTGTACACTTTGCAAAGCTCAGCCACCGTGTAGACTTCACGAAGCCTAAGCAGTGTACAGGCTTGAAACGAGTGTGCTGAGAGCATTGAAGACTCAAGTCATAACAACTGAATGTATAGGGTTGTGGTCGGACAACCCAATGTGTAGACTTGATGGATAGGCTCATGAAAGGCAGTGTATAGACATGTGATGAATCAATGCATACGAGCCTTACCATTGTGTAAACTTAACAAAGCTTCAGCCACTGTATAGACTTCACGAAGTCTAAACAGTGTACAGACTTGGAACCTGTGTGAGACTCTTAATAAGACTGTGAGCAGTGTGTAGACTTGATGCTCAACGAAGATGTATAGACTTCGACGAGCTTTAGCCAATGTATAGACTATGCCAGAGTGAGACGATGCATTAGACACTCGGCAGTATAGACTTGGAAAGTTCTGTATGAGACGATCGGCTGTTGAACCGATGTACAGACTCTGGATGTAAAGGTAGTCTGTATAGACTTGAATCGCTTGAAGCGATGTACAGACTAGATGAAGCTCAAGCACTGTACAGACTTGTGAAGACTTCAGCGTTGTACAGAGTTGGTGAAGCTCAAGTGAATGTATAGACTTGATGAACCACTGTGGATGTGTGGACTTGAGCGAATGAAGCCGATGTACAGACTTGGTAAATCGAAGCCTCTGTACAGACTTTCCTAAGACGCAGTTCAATGTATAGACTTGAACGAATGACGCCGATGTACAGACTTGCCTAAGACACAACATGAGACGCTGGCTGAGACGGACGCTGTACAGACTTTGAAGAGCAGTTCAATGTATACACTTAGTGATGTACAGACTTGGCCAAGAAAGCGTAGGGAAATGTTGAGTGTATGGAATTGGCCAAGCGTAGGAAAAGACATCGAATGTACAGAGTTGGTGAATTACAGACCAGTGTATAGACTTGGAGAGCTATTCAATGTGTTGAGTTGGCATTGTATAGACTTGGCTTTGAACGCTTGGGCTGAAGACAATGTGCAGACTTAGCGATGTATAGACTTCTCTCAAGGAACTGAATGTATAGACTTTGCTCAAGGAACTGAATGTATAGACTTCGCTCAAGGAACTGAATGTATAGACTTTGCTCAAGGAACTGAATGTATAGACTTTGCCACAGTCTAATGTACATACTTTGCAGAAGTGAACGAGCCAATGTGTGGACTTCAAAAGAAGCAGTCTGATATACATACTTCAAGAAGTCTTGACAACAGACGCTGTTCAGACTTTGCAAACAAGACTCTGGGCGATGTATAGACTTACACTATAGGATGTGTAGACTTCATGACAATGCAGCAGCCAGTGTATAGACATGAAGTTTGACAATCTAATGTATAGGGTTGAAGCTTGGAGGGATGGATAGGGTTGAGCTGAGCTGACTTTGGCAATGTGCAGACTTAGTTGGTCGGGCAGTGTACAGACTTAGAATTTTAATACCAGTGTGTAGACTTCAGTTAGAAGGTGCCCGGAGTACATACTTGTAGAAGTTATGCCAATGTACAGACTCAATAGACCAAGCTGGTGTATAGACTTTGGTACCCAGACAAACAATGTACAGATGAGTTGACGCATCAGCGAGGGTGGGTCGACCCACTGCTGTCTATACTAACTAGGCAAAGTGTAGATAGAATCATGATAGCATGCTTATCTGAAAACCAAATGAACTGTACTCACTCACATGATGAGACAGCATTAATCTAGAGATAGAAGATTGATTTATAGTGTGAGACATCATCAAAACCATAGGGATGCAACAGGGGGAACCCCATGGCAGCCAACCACTACCTCTGGAAGTCCGACAGTGCTAAGTACACTGCGCGGACCTGTAGCCATGAGGTGTGGGTCCTGCGCTTTCCCTGTATTCATTCATTTTAGATGCAGTTTAGTAAATTAGTTTAAGCATTTTGTTTCATTTCTAAATAAAACCATTAAAGCTTAATTTTTTCATAAGAGCGGTTCCCCACAGGCCGCTCGTCCCCTTGAACGGTCCCATGTGCACCGTTTTACTCCCCAGGTTATGTGTTTCGAACGGGCTGATGTAGGCCGTTCCTATCTTGAACGGGTGATCTTGCACCGTTGTTTCCTCATGCTGCTTAGTGTCAAACGGCCGCTCCTAGGCCGCAAGAAGGTTGGGCGGGCCTATGGGGACCGCATTATTATTTGTTGACCAGTTTTGGCATGGACCGATGAGGCTCGTTTGATTGTTTGTACGGTGAGACTCTCACCGTCTTTGTTTGGTTCGGTTATGTTGTTGTGTGAGTTTGAACGGCTATCCCTGGGCCGTATGAAGTTTGAGCGGCTCTATGTGAGCCGTATGATTTTGTTTCCGCGGTTTCTGTTCAACCGCTCCACCGTCGTCTTCCCAGACGGTGGTGGCGGTTCCCCACTGGCAAGGAGGCCACCGTGGCCCCCCAAACTGGCCCCCTTAAGCCCTCTAATCCCCCTTTAACTAACATGCATGAAGAAAAATGGAAATGGGGGGGGCGGGGCGGTTAGAGCACCTACCTCGGGGTCCCGTGGCTTCTTGGACGGCTTCTCCGCCGGTGGCCCCTCTCCGGCAAGTTCCTCATCGGCTACGTCTGCTCCCGGCTCTTCCACGGCGTCGGGCGTTGGCGGGGGTGCGTCTCCCCGGGCCGTGGACGTCATAGGCACCTCCGCCGGCGGTGGTCCTTCGGTGCTCGCCGTCACGGCGGCGGTCCGCGGCGGCGGCGAGGTTTCTCCTTCTTCGGCCATACCGGGGCGTCGGGCTTGGTGCTTGTGGCGCATGAAGGACGAGAGAGGGAGGGTTTGAGAAGAGAGAGAGCTTAGGGGGGGCGAGAGAGATGGAGAGAGGGGTTGGGAATGGCCTCGGTTGCCCTTCGTTCTCCCCCACCGTCGATTACGGTGGAGGGAGACGAAGGGTTTTGTTTTTCGAGGTTACAGAGGATGTGCGGTCTAGCGATAGACCATCCTTGGTTTGTGCGGTTGCTATGTGGCCGTTCATCGTGAACGGTAAGTTTTTTAAGTCGGTTCAAATTCTATGATATATACGGTTTACATATAACCATTTTTCTTTGGACGGTTGGTCCTTAACCATTCATGTTTGAAGTTGTTTGACTCCCTATATCTACACTTGGTGTTCAATTGATGAATTATAATATTATTGCAAATATTGTTAACGATTTTATGTGCAGCATCCAAAATTTCACTTGCCGTTTCGCCTGCACAGGTAAGTCAGGTATGGCTTTCTATCCTTGTCCCCCTTATCGTATTATTATATGGTACTATATTATATTATCTCGAGAACCAGTTGGTTATTTACGTGTTCCAGGATCTGATGTTCCCCTTCAACAAAAATGATGACGATCCAGATTCACGTATTTGATCTTTGGATAGGCCGTTAGGTTGGGATGTCACGGGGAGGATGGTTCTATCCTGCACATCGTGGTTGCGGATAGTATCTTGACTCTGATTTTCCCAGCTTAGCAATATTATTCTCGAGTATGTTATAGTTCAATCTTTCTTTGCATTTGTTTTAACGATTTCTTTTATTTTAGCCCAGCATGCATCATATGCATCCTTTTGAGCTTTCATGCCCCATGGCTTGCTTGAAGAATATCCTATCAGTGATGGTTAGCTGTGCGTTCAGTGTTTGAGTAAGAAGAACTAATTCCACTCCGAGTTGGAAGGTTCACTTTGGTCGATTTGCTTGGTTTGGTTGATTGAGAGGTCTCCGTCTGGAGCTTTAGCCTGTTTCCTTTACTTTTGCTGCCTACTTTTGGCCTCCTCATTGGATCGCGGGATTGTGTCCCCCATGAGGTTGGTCTTGTCGATTTATTTCATTTAGTTTAGTTCCTCCAGACTGGTGTTGCTTTTCGTTTTATCATTCCTTGCGTTTGGTTCAGAGTTTTCCGGAAGATTCCCATCGCTTGTTGGTAAAAACGGGTGTCGTTTTACCTTAACGCCCACTTTTTCAGTCCACTCCGCTGCATTTTCGCTCCATCTCCATATTCCATGTCACTTCCGCTTCACCTCCGCTCGCTCCCCTGCAAAGAGGACGTTAAGGAGGGGCATCTGTTGACACCCGTTTTTTGTCGATAAGTTGAGTCGTTCCTCATACTCCCATTTGTTGATGCGTCGAGTTGTCCATCGCTTGTTGGGGCTGTCTTCAGGCATGTTTTGGGTCAGTTTTATGGGTAGCCTCCCTTCTTGGTTAGGTCCGAGTTGATTTTGGGCTTAACAGGCCTTGGTTTCGGTTGATTGGGCTTTTCCATGAGTTGCAAATACCCAAATGCATGTACGGTTCATCCATGGCCGCTCAACCAATGTGCGGTTGTCCATGACCCATCCATATATTTTGGAGTAATTTGGTTAATTTTCTGAATTTCCACCGACAAGCATTTATGCGGTCTTATTCTGCCCGTTCAAACTTAATGGACGGACGGGTTGTGACCGCTCATCTCTCAGAGTCCTGCGCTCGATGGTTTTCTCAGATAATTATCCAATTAATCTATTTATCACCGACAGGCCTAAAATGATTTATCTCTGGCCGCTCTACGTTTGAACGGTCTCATATGAGCCGTTCATCTCTGAGAGTCCAACGGCGAAGGTTTCGGTTAGTTCGATGGATAATTTGGGTTATTTCTGATTTATTTTGAATTTCCACCGACAGGGTTGGACGGCCCGTACATGACCGCCCATCCATTGGGGCGGTCTATCGTAAGACCGTTCATCCCTTCGATTCCTGAATTTCAACAAGCCTTTCTCTCTCTATCCGTGATTTTATCCCAAACTTCTTTCATCATTTTTTCCGCGGATAATCCACCATTTTAAGTGCCGTTTCGACTGGATAAATGATAACTGATTTATCTACGATTTTCCTTTGATTATCTCGACCTGAAAATAACTCTAAACCCTAATTTCGAGCTAGGCTTTCTAGGCTATATAAATAGACCCTAAAGGCCGGGTTGGAAAAAGGGGGGGAGATTTTTGGTCGACGGCGAAGCCCTGCCGCATTCTTGAGCTACCTAGCACCAAGGAGGGAGGCTTTCTACGTCCATACAAGCCTCCGGTTCAGGGAGTAGTCGAGTTTTGATTCTTTTGTGTTTGATAGGTTTCGTCACCTTTTTCATTGCATGCATTGCTTTCACTACTTTCTCCCCACGTTCTTCTTCATTCTCATTGCCATGCACACAGCCACCTGCGTTTTTGACACCCTAGGGGTTTAAAATCCCCCAGGTATCCCCCTTTCCACTTAGTCACGTTCATTCCTCATTATTTTGACATATACTACACCATTCAGTTCTAATCTAGGTTGTTTTTTGTGTTTTTACGTTGTTTTGCAGGTCAGCAATCCCTAGCACGAGGCCCATCCCCTCTGGCCGGCTGGAGAGGGTGGAGGTTGGACCCCTTTGCGACTTCTGGCTTGGTGGTCTCGAGCGGTTCTCTTCTGTCCGTGCAAGGAGATGGGCGGTGCATCTTCGGCCGTCCTTCTTTGTCCTGCGGTCGTTACAGAGCCGTTCAACTTCCAGGAGCGCTTCCCCCCGCATCTTCTACAGTGTCCTTAGGCGGTCTATCGTAAGACCGTGCAAGCTATAGGTGGCCCTTCCTGAACCGCTCATCTAACCAACGCTGCAACCAGGCGAGTGTCTCTCCCTCTTTCCAAGACACGGCGTGTCCATCACGTTCGGCACCTTGGTGGCGATCACGGTTTGTTACACTTCCCCTTTTCTTCTGCCTTCATTTGTTCCTCATGTGGAGGTGGTAGAGTAGACACTTGGGAAGACACTTGGAAGGAACGTACGGGTGGAAGAAAATATATCTACAAATTTGTTAGTCTGAAAGGCATAACAGTTAATTCGTAATGCCCATACATGCTTCGGAATGCAGTTTTATGAATGTCTTCTTCTTTGATCTTCAATTGGTGATAACCAGAACGAAGATCAATCTTGGAGAAATATGAAGCTCCAGATAACTGATCGAACAGGTCGTCAATCCTCGGCAGCAGGTATTTGTTCTTGATTGTAATGTGATTCAGCTGCCGATAATCGATGCATAGTCTCATCGATCCGTCCTTCTTTTTGACGAATAGCACGGGTGCTCCCCAAGGTGAAGTACTCGGCCTGATGAAACCCTTTTTCAATAACTCCATTAGCTCCTCTTTTAGTTCCTTCAGCTCAGCAGGGGACATTCTGTACGGTGCCTTGGAAACAGGACCAGCACCAGGGACAAGGTCGATTGTGAACGACACTTCCCTTTCCGGGGGTAATCCAGGTAAATCTTTTAGAAAAACATCGGGAAAATCCCGAATTACACGGATGTCTTCAAGTTTAACCCTCTCGACTTCCGTGGCAGTCACGAATGCTATGAAAGCCATGCATCCCTTAACCATAAGCTTTCTAGCTCAGAGTGCTGATATAAGAAGTGATTTACTCCGAGGGCTATTGTAAACTAGCTCTGGAAAATCCACGAAAGTTACCTTGCCATGCTGGCAATCTACAGTTGCTTGATATGTAGATAACCAGTCAGCTCCTAGTATGACATCATAACCCTTCATATCTAGGCATATCAGGTCAGCAAGTAAATTGCTTCCCTTAATCATCACTTCACAATTTGGATAGTGATAAGTGATATCAGACTCATTCCCAAGAGGTGTAGATATGACCAAATCTAACAGTTCATGTTTCTTAGAAAATGAAGCAGCAAAGTTCTTGGAAACGAATGAATGAGTTGCTCCGGTATCAAATAAAACTTGAGCAGTTTTTGAACAAATAGTGAGAGTACCTTCCACAATTCCGCCTTCTGTGGGTTCCGTCTCTTGGAGAGCTTGCAGACGACCTTGTTTCTTTATCAGACGCTTCTCATCTTTGGTGTCTTGCTCCTTCATCAGTGGACAGTCTGGGATTCGATGCTCTCGGCTCTCACATCGAAGACAAGCTCTTAACTTCCTCTAGCATTCCTCGGTCTTATGACCAGCTTTATCAAAATACTTGCCAATCTCCTTTAAGGGTGTGGCGGTGGAGAATGGCTTGTCATTCTTCTGGAACTTCTTTGCCTTGGAGGGCTCCCCTCCCATGAAGAACCTTTTCTTGTTGAATGATTGTTTGAATTTTCTCGAGCTTGTGACGGGTTCCTTCTTGTCTCTTCCTCAGATTCTCTCGGATAATTCGGTGGCATCTTCTAGCAATTGGGCACGCCGAACTATCTCCGAATAGGCTTGGATGTCCATCGGTGCAAGTTGTGTAATATAATGGGGCCGAAGCCCGTTGAGAAACATTCTTGCCTTCATCTTTTCCGTACACACCAAATGAGGTGCATACTTTGACAATCTTGAGAACTGGGCTTCATACTCGGCCACTTTCAAGCCTCGTTGTTTTAGAACGGTGAATTCCGCGGCCTTCTTCTCATGGATATGGTCGGAGAAGTACTTATTGATGAAATGCTCCGTGAATTCATCCCATGTGATATGGTATTCTTGCAGTGTTGCTTCTATGGATTCCCACCAGCATCAAGCATCCCGCTCCAGTTGGAATACGGCCAGTAAAACCTTCTCCTCGTCCGCGCATTGCATTACACGATTCATTCCATCTCCTTTAGCCAATTCTTGGCATCCTTGGGGTCGGACGAACCCGTGAACCTCGGTGGGTTCATGTTACGAAAACTCCTGTAGAGATCACCCGCTCCACGGTTAGCTCCGCCTTGGGCCACTTTCTGTAGTGCCTGTGTAAGGCCTTGCACGGTGTGTTGCATCTCGCGACATTGTGCTCTTTCCGCAGCCATGATCCTACAAAAGAGTTTAAGTATGATAAGGATCGGGTTTACTTATATGGTCAAAAGTCATTATAGATCTTAACCCATGGCACTATCCATATCACCGGGTAAGGTGTATCTATCCTTGGACTCGGGTTTTACCTATCCTTGGACTCAAGTTTTTACCTAGATTTCAATTTCTAACCTTTTATTCCTTCTAGTTTCCTAGGTTTGAAAACCTAGGCTCTGATACCACGAAGACTGTCACGTCCCGAGCGCGAAAGATACTCAAATTGCATGACGAGTCTATATAGATCGTGTCATTAGAGCGATAAATTTTTTTGACATATATAATTACGGAGTGGGTAAAAGACTAATAAAATTTAAAAATCTCAATAGTCCAAGTGATGATTATTTGATTAACCAAAGGAATTAAAGATAGTCTATGACAAATTCCAAATTTAGAAAGCCAAACTGATGGGAATCGACGCCGAGCATGTACATTTTATTTTGTATTTATGTCCTTTAGTTTATTTTTATATCCATGGGAAAATATATGCGAAATTGTAAGGCTTTGTAAGCCAATGCGTCATTCCCTTGGATTGTGTAGGTTTTTATGCAATTGTGTAGTAGGTCCAGCTAGGGGGCCCTCACCCCTTTCCCATTGGTCCATGTCATCCTTGTGGGGCTGGTCAAACCTGCCTAGGTGGCATCTAAAGAGTTGAATGGTAAAAGAACACATGGGAGACAAGTATGACCAAAATTCAAAGGGTAGGCCACCTACCCCCCCCCCTTGGTCAAGGGGGCGCCCTCCCCTTGAATTTTTTTTTATTTCTTTTGTGTGTTGGCCACATTTAATCCAGACCATCCCTTCCCCATCCCTAGATCCAATGGTGGAGATTGGATTTGATGTGTAGCATATAAAAACTTGTATTTTCCATTTGAAAATTATGAATGAGAAGAAAAAAATGGAATTGCCAAGAGCTCCCTTGTGAGAATTTCGACCCCCCCTCTCTCTCCCTCTAGTTTTCATCTTCCCCAACCCCATTTCTAGAGTGGTATCCCTTCTATCATCTCCTCTTCACCTCCGGTAATCGTCTCTGCCGCCGCCGTTCGTGCCGCCATCGAGCCGCCGCGAAGCTATCGTCGGAGTTCTATCCATTCAGGATAGTAGCTGCTTCCATGAATTTCTGCTATCAGATCCGAGATCTTCTTGATCTGGGATTTTTAGGTGTGTTCCAGGGGTTCCCACCATCCTCCAGAAAAATTTGTTTGGTCTCCAGATCTCGAAATCTATTTTTCAATTTTCGTTCCCCATTTCGTTCCAGATCTGGCTGCTTTCGGTCTAGATCCACTTCCACCCTGAGTTTCTAGTCTTCGGACCTCTTTTTGATTTTTAAGGAGCTCCTAAATTTATTGGGAGTTCTTTCCACCTTCCTCTATACCTCCAATTTTTCGTGGAATTTAAAAAGCTCATTTCATATTTTTAGAAATTCCCTTTCCGATCCATCTACAGTTCTGTCAGTCTGTTTCCAGATCCGACCACTAGTCAGTGAAAATTTCATAGAAACTCGTATCCTCCACCAATCCCTCCACAAAAACTATTTCCGTTTTCCTCTCTTTCCCCTCCACAACTTTGATGAAGAGCTTACAAGCTGAATATGACGTCTACCTCGCGGTCAAAGGTAACTCTCAGGAAAACTCCATGCTGTTCTGAGAGTTCAGGTACTGTACAACAGCAGATTCAAAAATAGTTAAGGCCTCAATCCGTGAAGATCCAGCTTCTCTCTCTAGTCCTATCTTGAAGGATTTCGAGAGAGCTTTCCAACGGTACCGACGTCGGGATTGGCCGCAGCAAGTGATCTCGTCGGGTCACGCGCTGTAAAACAGCAAGTGCAGATCCGTAGCCAGCTAAGCCGGCGGGTGCCGATCAGAGCCGCCCGGCCTCCGGCCGATGAACCAGCACGCCGCTAGCCCAGGGAGCGCTTCCCCAAGCATCCCTACCACAGTGGTGCCACCAGGCCCCACACGGCCCCTCCGACCAGCACGTGGGCCACACGGTCGTGAGTACGTGTGCTGCCGAAGCTACGCGAGAAGCCGCCTGTCAACCTGGAATCGGTCCTCCCGGACCCACTTGTGTAGCCCTTTACCTCCCTGCGTGGAGTGGGCAGTAGTTCTTTGCTGTAACATTTGTGTATTAATCCTCCCGGAAGTATGAGTTCGGCCGGGTCCATCTTCCCCACGCAGGGAGCGTGGAGGTATCGTGTTCGCTCATGCACTTGGCATTTGCTTTATTCATATATACTTGTTTATGCCGCTGCTAGATATCATGCTAGGATCGTAGCTCGCTATATATTGTGATATCACCGCTGCTGCGAGAGAGAGCGAGACCGTCCCGTGACCCGATCCGAGCACACGAGAGAGCCGACCAACCTAGCTCACTGCCGGTTTCTCAACCGCGCACGCCCGACGCTTCCCTCATTAAGTGGCAATCACGAGCTTGTTTAGAGTCTGAGGATCGCATATCCATTCAGAGTCGAGTCCGTGGTCCATCCTGCATCACAAACGTTAGGCTACATGCCTTAACAAAGTTTATACCACTAACTGACATAGTTGGGAGTACAAGGCAGACTCAAATAAATTCAAAGACGCGACTAGCTAATGATAAGCGAATTGACATTCTAGCACTCTTCACTCGGTCTCAATCCCATTCTTGTCGCTATCCGAATCACCTGAAAATGTTAGGAAGCAACTGGAAGAGCGAATCGCTCAGTAGGAATTACATCTCAAATTCGAGCAATCTTTACGAGATTTACAATTTGCATGTATTATCATTATGGCTATGCATGACGTACGTATCAGAAAATCAGGTATACAGATAAATCTAGGCATGATGAACAATAAGAGATAAAGAACTGTATAAAGAGAGTATATCAAGATTTCAAGTATTTGACAAGAAGTATTTCAAGAATTTACAGATGTAAATGCCACTTTGGGGCAAGTAGGGATTCATGTACAAGTATGAACTCAAGTACGAGAATGAACTCATGTACAAGTATATCTCAAGTACGAGCAAGTAAAAATTCAATTCAAGCAAGTAATGTCAAGTACGTATCAATAGAATTGGCTATTTTAATCAAGTAAGTATTTTGCCCTTTCTCGGGCCACAAGTCAAGTATTGCCCGTCTCGGGCCCCGCAAGTCAAGTAAGTAAGGAGAGAGAGAGTAGGGGTGAGTGTCTCAAGTCGAGAAAGTACTCCGGTGCAATGCTAAACACCATGGTCAATAAACTCCCATGGGCACAAGTACCTTCAGGTGCTCCTCCCAGGATCAGACCGGGCCCTATATGCACAGCATTTCATGTATTACCTTTGACATCCACTCTCATTTATAGCCAATATGGAATTTCAAGAATTAAGAAACATAGTATTACAAACGAGATTAACTAGTCATTTGGTTATGGAGGACTTTAGAGGTGGCCCCTGCAGGCTCAAGAGGTGGCTCCCGTCGTGTAGCACTTTGCGATGTACGGCCTTAAGAGGTGGCTCCCACAACTTAGCACTTTACCCTGCATGGCACTTAGCTCCAACACTCCCAAATGGTAGTTTAAGAGGTTCAAGATTTGACCATGTAGGATATACACAAGTAGATTTTTTATAGAATGGAATTCAAGAACTCATAATATGCAGGAATATGGATTAGGGTTGGGTTTGCACAATTCACGAGATAGATCAAGATCAGAAGCTGTAATCAATGAGCTGGCATCTAGGGGTTTGCCAATCTTTCAAATTTTCAATTTTTAGAATTATATATATATATATATATATATATATATATCAAATTGGCGCCCTCCAGGGAGTCTTCATTTAATTAAAGATGACCTGGCCGACGTCATTTAAGTAATTGGCGCCCTGGCTTGGGGTGCCAATTGCAGAGGGTATTTTTTTGAATATATATATATAGAATTAAAGAATTGGCGCCCCTACAGGCAGTCTTCAATTAATTGAAGACTTCCTAGCTGCCGCTATTTGATGAATTGGCACCCTGGCTTGGGGCGCCAATTATAGTGGGAGATTTTCACCCAGTAGATACGTTCTGTGACCCAAAGCGCTGTTCATTTCGGAAAAGTTTCTCGAAAATATAATTTACTGACATTAACAGGTAGTGTAAAACCTCGGGAGTCCAGAAACATGTTCAGGTATAATTGTTGACTTTTGGTTTCACAGATATGAATTTTCTAATGTTGTACCTTTAATTTTTCAAGAAATCGAATTGGCTCCCCTGTGAGTAGTCTTCATTTAATTGAAGACTCTTCGGGGTGTCACCAATTTAAGTACAGGTTCAACTAATTGACGACACTACGTAAGGTCACCAATTGAGTTGTTTTTCAAGTGGGTTATGCTTCGTATCAGAATGGTACATTCTGTGATACAAGTTACTATTCATTTTCCAAAGTTTTTCTGAATCAGAATCCAAAGACATGGTCAGGTGGAGAAAAATCTCAGGGTCACATAAGTATATTCTGGCACAATTTTAGTGGTTCAGTTTAATAGTTATAGATTTTTGAATGCATTGATTTACTAATTATTGAAAATTCCAGAAAATGGAATTGACGTCATTGCACATGTCTTCAATTAATTGACGACCATGTGCGGCATCTTCAATTCTGAAATTGGCGCCCTGGTTAGGGGCGCCATTTATAGATGGTTGTTCACTATTCATCAGTATAAAATTTCTCCGAATTAGAAAGTAAGAGTACGTGCAGGTAGGGAAAAATGTCAGGATTCCAGAAACATGTTCATGTACAAATTTCATACTTTAGTTTGATAGTTATGGATTTTTGAATGTGTTGAATTATTAATTACTAGCAATTGTGGAAATGGAAATGACGACACTACGAAGTGTCTTCATTTAATTGGCGCCCCCCGAGGGGTCTTTATTTTGGTAATTGGCGCCCCCTGAGGGGTCTTCAATTTGGTGATTGGCGCCCTGGTCTGGGGCGCCATTTACCTGAGAGTTGGGACTCTCGGGTTTATAAACATACAAGTATTTGGTGTAGAGAGGTTCTATACTAAGGTTTAAAACATGGTTATTAAGTCTGTAAAACTTGTGTAATAAAATATGTTCAAAAACTCATGAAATCATGCTTAACAGACTATGTTCAACTCATAAAGATCATGGTAACAGTATGTATAAAATCATATGCGACAGGTGTAACAGGATATTAAGATATGTATAATATGGTATATACATTGTTATTGCTTGATCATGGTAAAGTCAGGTGATATATAGCATGATTGATGAGTTAATCGAACTCTAAGCATGCATCAGTTAACCTATTTAGCTACTAGTTAGGCAAGGATTTGAGAACACCTACCTTTTTGGCGTGATTACGAGGTACAAATGACAGAATAGAAGAACCAAGGGTGAAGCCACACGTTCTCCGCCGCCGTAAAGCTTCTGCAGCAGGACGTAGACTTCACGCTTTTCGAGGAACGAAGGGAAATATTCCCTTCTGTAAGCAGCATTGAAATATGGCAGTAGCCTCTGACAGTGCAGCATAGGGAATTAGTTATAGGGATTCGCAAAGCATTGGTTTATTGCCTTGCGGGGTCCGGTTGAGGGACAAGATCTGAGTTATGGGGGTTTGCCAGCGAAATGAGGTTGTTCGTGCCTCAACCTTCTAGAAACACGGATGAAATGACGCCATTATAAGGGGTCGTTCATCAATATAGGTGGTACTATTCACGTAAATGATGCCTTGCATGAGGGCGTCATTAGTCTAGGTGGCATTATTGATGAGAATGACGCCCTTGCAAGAGGGCGCTAAATGTTTAGACAATTCTACCACATTCACGTGTTAGCCTTCATAGTGTATCTCTACATATTAATATTTTAGTGGAAATAGTGGCCCCAAGGGAAAATGGCGCCTTTTCATATAGTTTTCAATTTGCTTGGTTGGAAAAGGTGTAAACCACTTACGTACAACCCATGGCCCATGTGTTAAAGTTTGTCTTGCACTTTTATATAATAACCCCCTCATGGTTTGGCTCTTTATACAAAGCCTCTCACGATAAGATTCTTTAGGAAAAGTACACTATGTACTATGCATAAAGTTGGATTGCACATTTATATGCTAGCCCCCATGAGGTTTGGCTCTTTACATAAAGCATGCATGTTTCTTTATGGCATAAAGTGAGGTTGGCTTGTATATTTATGTTATAGTCCTAATGAGGTTGGGTTCTTTATGTAAGGCCTTCATGTATGATTTCTTTTAGGAAGAAGTTTTAAATTTACTCAAAGGTATTTATCGGAGGTGCTACATAATGTGCAAAAGTGTAACTAATGACAACATATCGGGATACGTGCCATGTACTTAAGAAAATGACTCTTAGAAGAGAGAGAGAGTAGTGAAAAATAGTGATCAAGTTAAACCATGATTCTTCTATTATTTGAAACATGTATTTAATTACAAGAATATATAATTTTGGTCACAAATTAACATAAGTTAAAATAATACCAAATGTTCATAGAAGCATGGAATCTATTATGATGAAAATAATACTAAGTCTATGAAACCAATGTTAAAACCAGGAATAAAACTTAGTTAACTAGGCCTATCATATAGTAATTATGGCAAATCTATAATATATTCGGATTAACAATATTACAGAAAATAGCAATAAAAAATGGTCTAGGGAATGACCGTTTAACTGGGCCAAACGGTCTGTCGGGCGATCGCTAGAATTCCTGGCGATCCACAGGACGATCGTTTCCTCTCGTGTTACAGAAACCGAATTAATAATTAAAGAAAAATACTACTCTAACGCACATCATGCTTGGAAATCTGTTGTGCCCCTTAGGCACAAGCATATGATATTTTGTTTTGATGATAGCAACACAGTGATTGTGCTTAGTATACATTGCCCTGCTGCATTGCATGCGTTTAGAGTCAATACATTGCTTAAGTCTGTACAGGGTATTTCATGCATGCTATCAAGCGAGCACAAGTCCATACATCCGCATGCTATCAAGTCCACACAGTCTATACATTCAAATGGCATGTTTGCACGCTATAAAGTCTGTACAGAGTCTTTGTAGTGTCTGGCTAGCAAGTATGCACATCGGCTGCACAGCACAAACAAAGTCTATACATTCTGTTGCATCGCATGCTTGCCTTATGCATGCAGAGTCTATACATTCTCTGCTGATGTGTTTATACTGCAGCTCATTAAGTCTGTACATTCTTCAGATGCATCATCTTAGCAAGTCTATACATTGGACTTGAGCATATAGGAAGTCTGTACAGCCCATGAATTAACGCTAAGTCTCAAAGTCTGTACAACCTTTTGCATTGCACTTAAAGTCTATACATTGGGAAGTCTGTACATCGGCTTGTTCATGCATTCATCTCAAGTCTGTACATCCACCAGCTGAACTGAGCAAAGTCTATACATCCGATAGTTCAGCTCGCGGCTAAGTCTGTACAGCCAGTGCATATGTTAAGTCTATACATTGCATCTTTACCTACGTTCTGAACTGAGCAAGTCTATACACTCCTTATCTTTACCTACGTTCAGAACACCAAGTCTGTACATTGGGCTATCACATAAAGTCTATACATCTCTTAGCTAGAACTGTGCAAGTCTATACATCGCTGCATTGGCCAAGTCTATACATCGCCACTTGTTCATGCATGTTAGCAAGTCTATACATTGACTGTGCATTCATTTGTCTGGCTGTAGAACACTAAGTCTATACATTAGCACTGTAGCATGCACGAACTCTAAGTCTGTACATTGAGTGTCTCAGGTTACGTCTCATGCTAAGTCTGTACATCGCATCACATCCACCGTCTCACTTAGCGTCTCTATGGATATTTGATTTAAAGTCTGTACAGCCCAAGTCAGTACATCCATCCGTCTCATTCAGCGTCTCATGTGCATACGCAAAGTCTGTACAACTAGTGCATCCTCCGTCTCACCCAGCGTCTCATGCAAGTATGTACAGTCGTGTGAGCATCAAGTCAGTGCTTGTTAAGCTACATCTCATTTATCGTCAATGTACATACTTCACCATAAGCATACTGCAGCATGTGCTATCAAGTCTATACACTCATAACTCTAGCCTGTGCATTCTGTGCTTCAAGCATTTCCAAGTCTGTACATGCTTTGTCTTCGCATTGCAAAGTCCATACATTGCAAAGTCTACACACTGCATTACACACTTCAGGTGGCAAGTATGTACATTGTTCAGAACGCAAAGTCCATACAGCCATTGTGCATTCATTCTTGATGTACACACTTTGCTTACTCAAAGTGATAATTCTCTCTGTCTGACAGGTACTGTTACTGAAGCTTAAGAATGTCACGTGATCCGAGGCTGGAAGGGCTGACAGGATGATGACACGTGGCCAAAATATTTGGGCGGGAACTGTGGAAGACACACGCCCAATGCTGCTCCTGCTATTATAAAAGCAAGCCTTCTTCCTCAGAAGAAGACTGATCGTGATAAAAAGGAGCAGAGGCAGAGTGAGAGCTTCCACGATCCAGCAGAAGAGAAAAGAAAGAGAAGAAGGAGAGAGTTGAGAGAAGAGAAAAGAAAGAGAAGAAGGAGAGAGTTGAGAGAGATGTTCCTCAGATCTTTGGTTCAAACCAGATATGAGTATTGCTCACTTGTTTGAGCAACATTCCCTGCATGGATACATTTTATCTTTCGTTTGTTTTTGTTTTGTTTTTCGAAACTCTTGTGTTCAAGCTGTTAGTCAGCGTTTGCAGTGGAGGATTCCACTGGACGGCTAAGCTGTATTGCCCAGCGATTTTACAGAGGAGGATTCCTTTGGACAGCAAGCTGTGAGGCTCAGCAGGCGCGGTGGATACCTCGGACAGCAAGCTGTGAGGCTCAGCGGGTTATAGGCAAGCTGTGAGGCCCAGCGGTTCAAGCTGTGAGTCAGCAGTAATCCACACTCGGGTTGAGTGTGGGGTGGATGCAGGTCTGGAGGACCGAACCACCTAAAAATATCTTGTCTACTGTGTGATTGTTTTGTGGTCTGCATCGCTTCTATATTTCTGTTCTTTGCGCAGTAGATATTTACTTAGGACGGTTCTTTAGTTCTGGCTAGTATTTGCTTTGTGCCCTCTATCTGTTCAGCATAAATTTTCATTCCGCATTTGAATCTGCTGCAGTAGTTTTTAACGAGTGACTGATCTATTCACCCCCCTCTAGATCACCTTTAGCGTCCCAACAAAATCAACATATATAAACTTTCTATGGCATAATAGAACAAGGATAAGCCAACAACATGCATAGGTTCATGTAATTAACAAGAAGATTCTCCTTTTTACTTTTTTAAGGCTAGTTCATGCATGAAGACTAAACTAGATGCATAGTCCTAATGAAACATCAAATTCTTAAGATACAATGCATGAAATAGAATGAAATCAGAGGGCTTTTATTCCTGACTTTAAGTTTGAGCCATTCATGAGATAACCTACCTTGGTTTCGGGCTTTAAACTTCGAATTTAAGGATGAAAGTCAACCCTAGTTCTCTGCTCGTCCTCAACCGAACCAGCAACTTCACGTCCTTCTATCTCCTGATTCTCTTGTCCTAAAGATGTGAAATTTTGAGGGTAGATAGAAGATATGAACGATAACAGAAAGTTCTAAAGACACCTTTCCTAAATACCTCGTTTAGGGCTTCTATTTACCTGATCAATCTAGGTCGGACGCACTAATTCTTGAGTTTCTTGAACTGAATCAGCGACTTTAGAATCCTCAAACTCCTTGTAGACTTGATATCCTAGAATGAAATTCGGAGGGTAGTTAGTTCTAACTATAATAAACAAGTTCCTAGAAGAAACTTACCTCTAATTCGTCCTCCTTACCTTAGTTCCATACGAGCCAAAAGTAAGGGTCGTACACGTTAAATATGGGACCTATTTATAGGGTTTAGCTAGGTTTTGAGGATTAGAACGAACTTAGAGTCCAAATTAGGCTTTCAATTTGATCTACTAACCTTCTTGACTTATCTAACTAGTAGATAGAGTCGATCCTAGGTGATTTAGATGTTAAAAATCTAATCTTTCCACGTTTTCTCATACTCACGGAACTGTAGTGCCCTAGCGGTCTAGCTCTAGACCGTTTACCAGAGCTATGCGATCTTGCGATAGACCATTTTCCCTGTTGAGCGTCGAATTTGAAATTAGTTCAAACTCTTTGATATTATCCACTTATTTATTTCCCAAAGAGTAATTATCCCTTAATTCCGTGATTACACCCATTTTAAGGTTCTAGAATATGGGCTAAGGTCCAAAACAATCTCTTGAGCCTATTGGGTTTATTATATTGCCTAATCCTCTCGGATTTGTGTAGGGTCTAAATAATTAGATTAGATTTATTATTATTCAATTAATAGCCCATTAAATGCTTAATAATTAATGTATATTTTAAATCTAAAATCCATAGAAAATTCTCGGGCGTTACATCCTCCCCCACTTAAAAAGAATTTGTCCCCAAATTCAATACATGGATTTATGGATAGTGTACTTACATTCAAATATTTTTGGGAATCTTTTGCGCATGGCTTCCTCAGTTTCCCATGTTGCTTCATGTGGCCATGATTTGGTCCATTGGATCTTGACCATAGGAATAGTTTTATTTCGAAGTTGACGTGCTTCTCATTCAATAATCTTGACTGGCTTTTGCTCGTATGTCAGATCCTTTTTAATCTCCAGATTGTCGTAAGTGATGACATGGAATGGATCAGGTACATACGTCTTGAGCATTGAGATATGGAATACATCATGAACTTCAGATAGTTGAGGGGGTAAAGCTATTCGATAAGCTACTTCACCAACCCTTTCGAGAATCTCAAAGGGGCCAATGAATCTTGGAGTAAGCTTACCTTTGATATCAAATCTTCGAATACCCCGACCCGGAGAAACCTTAAGAAATACATGATCTCCTAATTAAAATTTCAGGTCACGCCTTCGATTATCAGCATAAGACTTCTGCCTGTCTTGAGCTATCTGGAGTCTCTCCCGAATAAGCTTTATCTTCTCGGTAGTATCCCTAATGATATCGGGATCGAGAAATTATCTATCTCCTACTTCATTCCAGCAAATAGGCGAACGACAGCTTCTTCCATATAAAGCCTCGAATGGTGCTATTTGTATACTAGCTTGATAGCTATTGTTATATAAAAATTCCACTAGAGGCAAGTGGTCGTGCCAACTTCCTCCAAAGTCAATAGCACATGCCATGAGCATATCTTTCACCACTTGATTTGTCCTTTCAGTTTGACCATCAGTTTGTGGATGGAATGCAGTGCTAAAATTAAGTCGGGTCCCTAATGAATGTTGTAGACCTTTCCAGAATTGAGATATGAACCGAGGATCTTGGTCAGATATAATAGTGACAGGGACACCATGTAATTTCACAATCTCCCTCATGTATAATGCTGCTAGTACATCCACAGACCATCGACTTTTTATTGGTAGAAAATGTGCAGATTTAGTCAATCGGTCTATGATCACCCATATACCATCATGTCCTCCTTTTATCTTGGGTAAACCCATAATAAAATCCATCCCTATACTTTCTCATTTTCACTCGGGAATATTCAAGGGGTGTAATTTCCCAGTAAGTTTTAAATGTTCTGCCTTTACTTGTTGACAAGTGAGACATCGGGACACAAAATCTACTACTTCTCTTTTCATATTGGGCCACCAAAAGATTCTTTTCAAATCTTGATACATCTTGGTAGCACTAGGGTGAATAGCATACCTTGATCTGTGAGCTTCTTCCATGATCAATTTCTTAGTGTCATCATGATTCGGCATACAAATTCGATCCTTAAATAACAGTCTTCCATCATTTGTGATAGAAAATTACGATCTCTGATCGATATTACCCTTAATCTCCATCAACATAGGGTCATTTTCTTGCAATTGGAATAAGTCCTTGATCAATGTAGGTTGAGACCTTATATTGGCAATCATACCTCCTTCTCCTTCTCTGTCAATATCAAGATTTAAATGAGAAAAATCTTCAATAAGACAAGTTATACCTTTCTGGAGGCTTGCTAGAGTTGCCATTGGCTTCCTGCTAAGAGCGTCAGCTACAACATTTACTTTTCCTAGATGATATTGGATAGTAAAGTCGAAGTCCTTGAGATACTCCAACCATCTGCGTTGTCGCATATTCAACTCCTTCTGGGTGAAAAGATATTTCAAACTTTTATGATCTGAAAATATAATGAATTTCTCCCCATTAAGGTAATGTCGCCAAATCTTTAATGCGAATATAACCGCAGCTAATTCCAGATCATGCACATGGTAGTTTTCTTCATGACGCTTTAACTGTCTTGATGAATAACAAATCACATTTTCATTTTGCATAAGGACGCATCCTAGGCCAATACCGAACGCATCAGTATAGACTTCAAAACCACCACCTTCTGTCGGTAGTGTTAATATTGGTGTAGTGGTAAGGTGTTTTTTAAGAGTTTGAAAACTCTCCTCGTAATCCTTCGACCATATAGAAGGATTCTACTTTCTTGTAAGTCTAGTCAAAGGAACAGTGATCTTTAAAAAATATTTAATAAATCTCCTGTAATAACCAGCCAGACCTAGAAAACTTCTGACTTTAGACACAGTCGTCGGTCGGCTCCAATTCATAACAGCTTTTATTTTAGAAGGGTCAACAACGATACCTTCCTTTGAAATAATATGGCCAAGGAAAGAGACATCCTTTAGCCAGAACTCACACTTACTAAGCTTCGCATAAAGTTTATGCTCTCTTAGTGTTTGCAAGGCTGTTCTCAAGTGCTCATCATGGTCCTCCTTTGTTTTGGAGTAAATAAGAATATCGTCAATGAAGATGACTATGAACTGGTCCAGATAAGGCATGAAGACAATATTCATGAGTTGCATAAATGCTGTCGGGGCATTGGTTAACCCGAACGGCATTACCACGAATTCATAGTGGCCATATCTGCTTCGAAAAGCAATTTTGTGTAAATCTTCTTCTTTGATCTTGAGCTGGTGATAACCTGACCTGAGGTCTATCTTTGAAAAATATTCTCCTCCTGAAATCTGATCAAAGAGTTCATCGATACGTGGCAACAGATATTTATTCATAATTGTGAGTTGATTCAATTGCCGGTAGTCGATACATAGCCTGAGGGATCCATCCTTCTTCTTGACGAATAGAACTGGCGCACCCCAAGGGGATGTGCTAGGTCGAATGAAACCCTTGTCTAATAATTCTTGAAGTTGTTTCTTCAATTCCTTGAGTTCTGTGGGGGACATCCTGTAAGGAGCTATTGAGACAGGTGCTGCTCCGGGAATGAGTTCAATGAAGAAGTTTACTTCCCTATCGGGTGATAAACCGGGCAAATCTGATGGAAATACATCGTGAAACTCATTCACCATGGGAATATCTTCTAAGACGATCTCTTTGGATTCGGTAATGATTACGGAAGTAAGAAAAACTTCACATCCTTGCGAAATAAGTTTGCAAGTGTAAGAGATGAAATGATGGCAAGATGCTTCCTATATTTGATACCTAGGAAGGAAAACTTTGGAAGACCAGGTTTCCAAAAGGAGATAATCCGGTTGCGATAATTTATGTAGGCGTCGTGATCTACAAGCCAATCCACACTCAGAATAGCATCGTAGCCCTCCATGTCAAGGCATACGAGGTTTGCAGGAAGATTGTGACCTTCCACCATTACCTCACTCTCGGGATAATAGGTTGTAAGTTTGGTTCCGAGACCTAATGGTGTAGTGATTGCTCGGTCCGAAGGTAGAGGAACTGATGCAATAGGTATGATTTTTGTAAAAGTAGTAGATATAAAGGAATGGGAAGCACCGGTATCAAATAGTACAAATGCAGGATGGGAATAGATTTGGATAGTACCTTCCATTAGCCCATCATTCTTGGGCGCTTCTTCATCTTCCATGATGGCATTGAGACGAGCCTGACGCTTACGTCCACCACCGAAAGATTGTTCCTTCATAATGGGGCAATCCAGCATGCGGTGCTCCCAGCTGCCACATCTTAAACAAGCACCAAGGCGCTTCCAGCACTCTTCAACCGAATGGCTGAACTTCTCGCAGAAGGTGCAAACCGTGGCGACTTGTTTGTCTTCTTCTTTGACTTTCTTGTTCTTGTGGTAGCCACTACCACTCCCATTCTGGGATCTCTTCTTACTATCACGGGATTTGTAGGGTGTTGTGATACTAAACTTCTTCTTATAATGCCGATCAAACCTTTGGCTTGGCTCCTCTCCCTTTCCTTTAAATTTTTCGACCTTCTCTAAGGTCCTTTCACATACATGCGCCCGCTGGACCATTTTCGTATATGTACAGATATTCTATGTCCCTAGTTGTTTAATATAGCCAGGCCTCAATCCATCCATAAACCGGTTAGCTTTCAATAGGTCGGTACTAATCAAGTGAGGAGCATAAGGTGCTAGCCTAGAAAACTGAAGTTCATACTCCGTTACGGTCATCAAGTCTTGACGTAACGAAGCAAACTCCACTTTCCTCTCCTTGACATGTTCGGAGAAGTACCTAGCTCGGAAAAGGGTAAGAAAACCTTCCCAAGTATGTGGTGCATCTTGCGACGGTGTCGGAATCGACTTCCACCACGTACGGGCATCTTTATTTAATTGAAACGTTACTAGACGGACCTTCTCCTGATCAGCACATTGCATAACTTCAAAGATGCGGTTCATCTCATCTATCCAATTCTCGACTTCATCTGGGTTAGAGGAACCCAAAAACCGTGGAGGATTTAAACTCCAAAAACTATGATGTAAGTCTCCAGCTCTTGCTCCTGCGCCAGCTTGTGCCATGTTTTGTAACGCTTGAGTAAGACCCGCAACGGTCTATTACATTCCTTCCTAGTCAACACGATGAGCCATTGTGAGAGTAAGGTACCTGAGAAGAGTAATGAATTTGTTAAGTCTAATGGAATGAGTGAGGTTAAGCTTATAAATTACTATCTCACCCAAGGTTCTACCCAATTCCTCTCATAGGTTTGAAATTTTCTTCCTAGTTTCATAGGTATGGCCGGTTAAACCTTGGACTTAACTTATGACATGACATCATTCCCTAGGAATAACTAAGTCCTAAGACCTACGCTCTGATACCACTTTCACTGTCACGTCCTTAGATTATGCAGCGGAAACAATCAGGAAATGTGATCAATCGGCTAGTACGCCTCGAGCAAGCAATATAATCAGAGAGCAAGATAATCACACAAAGGTAATTGCACAAGTAATTTACTAAAAACCTTCAATTTTATTCCTTCATAAAATAATTCCCAAATTACATAAGATCTTTTCACTGGACTCAAGAAAATAAAAATTACATCATGACTCGACTAGACATTGATAACTAAGGCTTCTCTCGAGTCACGTATCCTTCAATCGCTCTCGGATCCATCACTTGAGTAATCGGAATCTGACCCACTAGAATTTCATGAAAAAGATTGAAAAGTAGGGTAATGAGCACACTTACCCAGCAGGTATCTTCGTATCAACATGAAGGCAAAATTAAATGATTAGCATTTTAGCTCTAGAGAATAAGATAAATCATGCAGATACGATGAATCATGTGAATAAAGCCAAAGTAACAAGATATGATCAAGCATGAGATATGAGAGTATGATTAATCAAGTATATAACAAGAATGTCAATTTGGACTTTTTCATGAACAAGAATGTAACAAGAATGTACTTTTCATAATCACGAAGGCTATGCACTAGAAAGTCAAGCAAGAAAGTACTGTCCGCTTAATAGCAAGTACTTCGTGAATTTATGTGGTTTTCCCGTGGATATTTCATTTATTTATAGAGAAAGTACTCCCAGCGCAATGCGACGCTAGTAGCATCATACCACATGGTTTATAGTATGTTTCTGACAATCATCCGAGGGGACTAGCATAGAGCCCTTGAACACAATCAGTGCTCGAACTACATCTTCAAGTATAAATCAAGCTACTTCCACGTTTATATCAATAATATGGCCAATAATATACAAATTCAACAAAAGTTCCAGGATAAGGTAACCAAAAATAAGAATGTTTCAATTAAGAATAAGAGATTTCAAGGAATAAATTAATAACTAGGTTATGCTATAAAGAAAATTTGGCAGCATAACGATACAGTCTTCATTTTCCATATCTTTACATTGACTTCTTACCACAGGTTTAGAGTCCAGAAAATCCATGAACTCAAGAAAACCAACCCCAAAGATCAAACCTTGGGTTAGATAAAATCAGGAACCAAATGGTCTAATGTAAGACCGTTTGACACAGAAAGTGGTCATAGGCTGGACCGTTTAGAAATTCAAGCGGTCTAGTCTTGGACCGTTTCATGGGATAGAGTTCGACATTGGAAATATGACATCTGGAGCCTGGCAATCTAGTGGATGGCCGTTTAGTATCCATTAGCGATCTAGTGAATGGCCGCTAGCAGTCTTTGGCGGCCAACAAGATGGCCGCTAAGTTCCAGAATGCATAAAACCCCGGAAAATGTGTGTTCTATATAATGGGTTTTAATGATACAACTAGCTCAGCGTCCTAGTGAGAATCCCAGGCTCACGGAGTCTTACGGAGGCCTTGAAACAAGATTTCCTAGTTCATTGGACGAAATATCCAAAGAAGAGGTCATCATGTCCAAGATTGTGTACTTAATCTGCAAAAGTGTAACTAATGACAACATACCGGGATATGTGCCATGCACTTAAGAAAATGACTCTTAGAAGAGAGAGAGAGAGAGTCGTGGAAAACAGTGATCAAGTTAAACCATGATTCCTCTATTATTTGAAACATGTATTTAATTACAAGAATATATAATTTTGGTCATAAATTAACATAAGTTAAAATAATACCAAATGTTCATAGAAGCATGGAATCTATTATTATGAAAATATAACTAAGTCTATGAAACCAATGTTAAAACCAGGAATAAAACTTAGTTAACTAGGCCTATCATATAATAATTATGGTAAATCTGTAATATATTCCGATTAACAATATTACAGAAAATAGTAATAAAAAATGGTCTAGGGAACGATCGTTTAACTGGGCCAAACGGTCTGTCGGGCGACCGCTAGAATTCCTGGCGATCCACAGGACGATGGTTTCCTCCCGTGTTACAGAAACTAAATTAATAATTAAAGAAAAATACTACTCTAACGCACATCATGCCTGTAAATCAACATATATAAACTTTCTATGGCATAATAGAACAAGGATAAGCCAACAACATGCATAGGTTCATGTAATTAACAAGAAGATTCTCCTTTTTACTTTTTTAAGGCTAGTTCATGCATGAAGACTAAACTAGATGCATAGTCCTAATGAAACATCAAATTCTTAAGATACAATGCATGAAATAGAATGAAATCAGAGGGCTTTTATTCCTGACTTTAAGTTTGAGCCATTCATGAGATAACCTACCTTGGTTTTGGGCTTTAAACTTCGAATTTAAGGATGAAAGTCAACCCTAGTTCTCTGCTCGTCCTCAACCGAACCAGCAACTTCACATCCTTCTATCTCCTGATTCTCTTGTCCTAAAGACATGAAATTTTGAGGGTAGATAGAAGATATGAACGATAACAGAAAGTTATAAAGACACCTTTCCTAAATACCTCGTTTAGGGCTTCTATTTACCTTATCAATCTAGGTCGGACGCACTAATTCTTGAGTTTCTTGAACTGAATCAACGACTTTGGAATCCTCTAACTCCTTGTAGACTTGATAGCCTAGAATGAAATTCGGAGGGTAGTTATTTCTAACTATAATAAATAAGTTCCTAGAAGAAACTTACCTCTAATTCGTCCTCCTTACCTTAGTTCCACACGAGCCAAAAGTAAGGGTCGTACACGTTAAATATGGGACCTATTTATAGGGTTTAGCTAGGTTTTGAGGATTAGAACGAACTTAGAGTCCAAATTAGGCTTTCAATTTGATCTACTAACCTTCTAGACTTATCTAACTAGTGGATAGAGTCGATCCTAGGTGATTTGGATGTTAAAAATCCAATCTTTTCACGTTTTCTCATACTCACGGAACTACAGTGCCCTAGCAGTCTAGCTCTAGACCGTTTACCAGAGCTATGCGGTCTTGCGATAGACCGTTTTCCCTGTTGAGCATCAAATTTGAAATTAGTTCAAACTCTTTGATGTTATCCTTGTTATTATCCACTTATTTATTTCCCAAAGAGTAATTATCCCTTAATTCCGTGATTACACCCATTTTAAGGTTCTAGAATATGGGCTAAGGTCTAAAACAATCTCCTGAGCCTATTTGGTTTATTATATGGGCCTAATCCTCTCGAATTTGTGTAGGGCCTAAATAATTAGATTTAATTTATTATAATTCAATTAATAGCCCATTAAATACTTAATAATTAATCAATGTATATTTTAAATCCAAAAATCCTTAGAAAATTATCGGGCGTTAGAAGGCCGCTCAGTTGAGTCGGGTGGGGAACGATGGACTCTATCTTCCACGTCGTGGTTGCAAGAAGGCTCTTGATCCCGTCTTGCTCAGTTTAGCAATAGTATCATTGAGTACTTTCTATTTTATGATTTCTTGGCATTCGTTTTGATGATTTCTTTATTTTAGCCCAGCATGCATCATGTCATTTTTAAGCACTCACGTCTCATAATTCTCTCAAGGTTTCTCCTCAACGATGGTTAATTGCACTTCAATTCTCTTAGATAAGAAATCTGCATTCCACTCTGAATTTGAATGATTTTTCTCTGATCTGCCCGCTTGGTGTAGTTGGCCAGCATGATTCTTGTCTGGATTTTATCTCAGTTTTATTTCTCTTTTCCAGCTTTTCAGCTGTGTTCCTTCCGATCCCCTGATTGTCCGTGGATTGTGTTCGGTGAGGTTGTGATGGGAATCAACACCGGGCACTAACATTTTGTTTTTACATTTGTGTCCTTTTGTTTATATTTATATCCTTGGCTAATAGGGTTGTAATTGTAAGGCATTATAAGCCAAAGGGTTAGTCATTAGAAATCTTTGGATTTCTTTGTTAAATGTCAGTAGGTCTAGCAGGGCCCCCACCCTCTTTCCCATTGGTCCACCTAGGATCTAGGGCCCATGTGGGGCTAGTTCAAAGTCCAAGATTGGACTTGGACCGAGGGGGGGACAAGGTGGAAGAAAATTTAAACTTGGACCAAGCAAAGTCCAAGATGCTCCCCCCTTTAATATAGTTTATTCATGTTGTATTTTATTTAATTTGATCATTTGACCACATGGGGATTAATTATTCTATCCCTAGTTTACCCCTCCCTAACCCTAGATCTGAGGGTAGTTTATGTCTTTTTTCCATTTCTATATAACCCATGTATTTTGTGAATTCCTTAGCAATTAATGAAGATAAAATTCCATTTGTTACTCAATTTGCCCAAGGGCACCCTCTCCCCCCCTTGGAGCTGTGATAGCTCAGAATTTCAGAGGTGTGAAGCCTCTCAATTCCCCCCTCTCTGAGTGGGAAGCTCAGCACCGCTGCGCCGCCGCCATCGAGCCGCCATCGCACCACCTCTGCCACCTTGTCGGAGTTCTGTCCACCCCTGGACAGAAGCTTGAAGCCAAAATTTTATCTCTCAATCAGAAGATCTGTTTGAGCTCCAATTTTGAGGATTTTTTTCTCTTATCATCCCCCAACCCCAGTTCAAATTTCGTGTCATTTCGCCTTTGTTTAGTATTTTTCCTGTAATTTTAGTTCCACCCCTGACAGTCTATCCATCAGCAGATCTGCGGGATAGTGTCCTGTTGTCGTATTTTTCCCGCCCCTTTAGCCTTCTCCAAAAATTCCCCCAAAAATCATACGTGTTCCTCACATCTTCCTCTACCACCCATAATTTTCTCAGAGTCTAGATCCATCATTTTTAGGTCGGTCAAAATTCAGTCTCAGATTCTGTTCTGTCCTGACTTTCTGTAATTCGAGTCAGTAAAAAAACCTTGGGAACAGTCATTTTCATTTCTAATCCGTCTACTGGGTGGATCTGAAATAATTATATGTTGTAGCCCTTTAAGTCCTCTATCCATCGGTACTAGTTTCGCCTCGATCTGACACTGGATCTCGGTGTAAAAATTCTTTTCGTAGAGCCACGCAGAACTGATCCGTGAACAGGCCAGTAAAGGCAGTAGCAAGTTAATTCTTGCCAAATTACTTCAGCGTCGATTCAGCCGTCGCCTACTTCGGGGATCGAAGAGGAGTCATCCACCAGCATCCCAGCCAGTCGCAGCAGTAAGGATTCGACCGGAAGCCACCTCCCAGTTGCTGAGTTCCCTTACTGTACCGAGTTGGAACAGTACCGAGTCGGAATCGAGCCAGATAGCAGCCCGTCTCCGACCCGATAGCCCTTTCGGCTCGCTGCCCGTCAACCCAAGATCGTCGTTCCTGGGTCCCATTGTAGCCCTTTACCTCCCTGCGTGGAGTGGGCAATAAAATTCACTGCTATAAATTATTGATAATTACTGTACCGGGAGTTACGGTTCTTGGCCGGGGTCATCTTCCCCACGCCCGGAGCGTGGAGGTACACTCACCACCTCCTGATGGGAATCGATGCCGAGCATTGACATTTTTATTTTACATTTTTGTCCTTTAGTTTGCTTTTATATCCTTGGGAAAGTATATGTGCAACTGTAAGGCTTTGTAAGCCAATGTGTCATTCCCTAGGATTGTGTGAGTTTTTATGCAAATTATCAGTAGATCCAGCAAGGGGGCCCTCACTCCTTCTCCATTGGTCCACATAAGCCATATGGGTCCATGTGGGGCTGGTCAAAGTCCTAGGTGGCATCTAGAATGTCAATTGGACACATGGGAGACAAGTGGTTGAAAATGTCAAAGCGAGGCCACCTACCTTACCTACCTAGTCAAAGGAGTGTCCCCTCTATATGTAATTTATTTATTTTGGGTTTTTGACCACATGGGAGAAGAAAATAGCCTATTTGCCACGAAATTCCCAGCCCCCCACCCCTTGCCATTCTCTATATAAGCCTATGTATAGTGTCATTAGATATTAATGAAGGAAAAATTGGCATGTTACCCCAAGAGAGCTCTTGGAGGGTGTGCCCCTTTCCCCCTATCTCCTTGCTGTTCTTCCCATTCCTCCAGAAATCTAGGGTAGGAGACCCTTTCTACCTCCCCCTCTCATCCTCTGAGTTCCCTTTCTGAAGCTGCCGCCGCCGCCACCGCCACCGGAGTTTTATCTCCATCAGGACAGAACCCCACCTCCGTGGATCTATCATTTTATGTTGTTGTCTGATCGAGCTGAAATTTTGAGATCTTGTCCCTCTCTTTGTTAACCTTCCATCCATATATCTTATGTCCCATTCTGATCTCGTTTGATATTTTTCCCGTAATTTCTATACCACCCCTGTCAATCTATCATTCTGCAGATCTACAGTACAGAGTTGACTTGTTCTATTTTTGTCACCCCCTTATATATTTTTAGAAAATCCCAAAAAATTACTGAGTGTTCCCCACGTATATCCCCTTCCACCATAATTTTATTTGAGTCTACAAAAATCGTTTACCCTTAGTGAAAGGTGTGTTTCAGGCAGATTGTTTGCTGCCCTGTGTGTCTGTCAGTCCGGGTCAGGGAAAAAAGTCCGTTTGCAGAAGTTTTCATTTTCAATCCGTGTGGTGGATGAAGCTGTAAAAAAAGTATGTTGTAGATCTCTGAGTCTTCTTTCCAACGGTACCAGCCACGCCTCGATCGGTTTCCGGATCTAGGCGCAAGCATTTTTACTGTCAAGGCCTATAGATCTGTCCTGTGTGCAGGTCCAAAATTACAGTCTGAAAAAAATTCAAGAACAATTGTCAAAGTCAAAATCAGGAGCCGCCCCTTCAGGGAGTCGATCAGGGACATCCCGCCATCGTCCTAGTCAAGCGGCGCCTCCAGAAGACGTCAGGAAGGCAGCGTTCCTTTGGAAGCCATTGTTTGCTGTCCACCGAGTTAGCTACCGAGTTGGGTAAGCACTGAGTTGGAATAGTGCCGAGTCGGACCAGCAGGCCGAGTTCGTGCCGAGTTCGCCTACAGATTACTGCCCGTCAACCTAGGGTCGGTCCTCCCGGGCCCACTTGTATCCCTTTACCTCCCTGCGTGGAGTGGGCGATAAAATTTAACTGTTGTAATTAACTTTTACTGCTGTTAACCGGGAGTTACCGTAACTGGCCGGGAACGTCTTCCCCACGCCTGGAGCGTGGAGGTACACTCGCTCCCCACTCTTTATCGCATTTTCTTATCTTGTATAGCTTTGAATGCCGCTACGAGAGAAGGTTTCTAGCTTGATATTCTATTATCACCGCTGCGAGAGAGCGAGATTGAGTGTACTGTCCCGTGACTCGATCCGAGTCTACACGGAAAGCTGATACCCGTGACTCACGGCCGGTTTCTTAACCGTGTCCGGTCCCACGTTTCCCTCGCTAAGGGACAATCGCGAGCTCGTCTAGAGTCCGAGGATCACATTCCTAATTCAAGTCGAGTCCGTGGTCCATCCCGCATCACCTCCTCTTTTGGCATTTGCTTTACTCGTATATTTTCATATGCCGCTACTAGAGTGATAGGAATGTAGCTCGTTATACTTGTATCACCGCTGCGAGAGTGAGTTAGTGGAACCCGTCCCGTGACTCGATCTGAGCACGCGGAAAAGCCGATACCCGAGACTCAATGCCGGTTTCTCAACCATGCAGATCCCACGTTTCCCTCACTTAGGGATGTCCGTGAGCTAGAGTCCCAGGTTCGCGTCCCGTCCCGCATCAAATTAGTATCAGAGCCTAGTTGAGTCTAGGGTAGTCGGTCCATGGTGTCACATTCGCATTCCTTTACCCGGTATATCAAAAGTTGTTCCCGGAACGATAGGTTACGCCTATTGGGAAGGTTGCACACTTGCGTGAGTTTGGTCTTCGGATCACACCTCCGCCACGTACCGGATATTGGTTGAGTCTAGGTTTGTAGTCGAGTCTGCATTCCAACTTTGCATTGTTGTTTTAGGGTTATGTCTAGTCCGTTAGAGTGTCACTTAGTTGTCTGCATGTCCAACTACCCCCCAGCCCATGGCCGTTCCCCGAGACCATGCGTCCGATTGGTCATCCCTGGTGGCCCAATTCAATGCTTTCATGGCCCGACACTCGACCCTAAGCCAACAACCGAGTCGTTCCAGTGCCCTATAGTGTCCACCGCCATTTTACTGAATGGGTTACGTACGGAGATTGACTTCATTAGTAGGGTGTCATTTAACTATGTCTCATAGGACATAGTGGAGTCTCTCTCCAAGACTGGGGCGATTATTCTCAACGGTGACTTAGCTTTCATAGAGTTCCAATGGAGGTTCAGCCCCGTTATTTATGACGATGGAGCGTGGTGCAAGGTCGACACACTTGCTGGTCCATGCATCATTTTAGGCCAAGATTGGTTGGAAGAGAGGCGAGCGACCTTTGACCAGGATAAGAGGACCAGCACCTTACACCCACCTCACCTACCCGGTGAGTTCATCTTCCCCGACGGCATTCAGCCGACCACCTCCGTGTCACCAACCACCCAGCCCCAGCGGCCCGTTCCGCCTCCGAACTCACACCCACCACCTCTCCCGGAGCCCGCCCATGTGACCCCCTGTAGTGGGATTAGCCATTTCTCCGACCCCTGTCCTTCACATTCCCCTATCTTAGAGGACAACCATTCGGACGATGCCTCACCCGGGCCTATTCTAGTGAGTTATGAGGCTGATGAAGAGTTGGCCGAGGAGTACCTCACTGATGTTTTGGGGTTAGAGACTGATCCAATAGAGGGCCAGGGTCTGTTAGTCACCCCAACCCCACCGGTCATCCTGGAGCTGTCCGTCCCACCCACTTTATCCTTGGTGGATGAGCCATCCGCCGACCCCACGCAGTCAGCTTGATGTCTCCATTCGAAGAGGACTCGATAACGAATCCAGAAACTCTGGCCCCGCCTAAATCAGAGCTCAGGAGCGCTCGTGGCGGTCTCGTCTTCCTGCTGCAGTGGTATCGAATCAGACAGAACCAGAAAGTAGGGACCCTGTTCGCGGATCTTCCCCGACCAGCACCTCCAAATAGGAATTTCCCCAGAAATTGGATGACATCCTGATCCAATCTCGAAGATTTTACCACTGGTCTTGTTGACAGCAGAGTTCAGGAGTGGTCACAATGGCACCGACACTGACCACCTGTCCCCTGCTCCAGAGTGCGGACAGAACCGGCAACCGCCTCCCAATTAATTCCAAGCTCGGCTTTTCCCCTCCCCGCCTAGCCGGCTGAGCGCCCCTCCCTATGTGGAGGTACAATTTGGTTGTAGGGCTACCCCCCCACCCCTAGTCCAACCCCCTTTCAAGAAGCGTAGTGCATGTATTAACAGGTCGTCGACCGAAGCTTCTCCGGCGTGACGTGCGGGTAAGCCCACGCTTCCTCGCTCGCCCTCGTCTCCGATCGGGATCGGTGTCTTCACACCGATCAGGTGAGCCTCAGTCACCCTCCCTTGATGTTCTTTCCTTGCTGGTTTAGTATCGCTGCTAGTGCCGTTGGACGGTGAGTTGAGTGCCCGATCTTGAATTGCTTATATTTAAGTGACCACCGCGGGCGAGTTGTGAGAGAGCCATTACATCCCACGCCCTCGGCGTGTTGGCCGCCCGTGAGAGTGGGCATCCCAGGACCCTTAGGGGTTCAACCACAAGCTAGATAAACCCCAGATCAGTAAGGTCCCACCTCAGACCCTTCCCACCATCGCCGAGTCACCTACGGGCACTAGTGTGCGCTACGCGGGTGAGTCTGCTCGAGTGAAGTCACCAGTCCGGGCAATGCTTGCTTGCTAGGTCCAAGGGTTATTCGGTCTTGTGACTATCACCCCCAAGGTGGTGTCACATCAAATTAGTATCAGAGTAAGTTTTAGACTTGTCTCTACGAGTCTAGTCCATGGGCACGCTTGCATTAGAGTCCTCGATGGACCATCTCATGTATTGTCCACCTCCCCTTGACATTGAGTCTACGGACCAAAAGGCCCCACTTCCCATCATATCCCAAGCATACCTACCTAATGGGAGCCCCACAGAAATTGACTTCATTGACATGGTAGAGGATAATTGGGTATCCCCCGATATCTCCACGACTGGACAAATTGTGCACAACAGAGACCAAGTCTTCGTTGAATTCCATAAATGGTTCGGGAAGACCAAATACTTTGATGGAGCATGGTGTCAAATTGGTACTTTAGAGGGCCCTTGCCTAATCCTAGGGAAATAATGGCTTGCTGAACGGAATGCCACCTTCAACCCATTGCGTCGGACTTGCCTAGTTCATCCCACACATCTCCCGGGAGCCTATAGTTTCAACAACCTTGTGTTCCCTCGCCCACCGGAGCTCCGTACCTGGCTACCATGCCCTCTCAACCCACTTTAGAGAATGAACGAGGTCATGAGTGAACATGAGGTGACCACGGCCCACAAGACCGAATCCTCGGGATTGAACACCAACCAAAAGCCTTTCCCCACCTTTAAAGAAATCCATACTCATATCAATAAGGAGGAAGGACATCAACTCATCCCCATCCAAATAAACCCATACCCCCCCAAGCCTCTCAATCTCACCCAAAAGGTGGTGACCATGGGAGAACTCATCATCAAATGGCTCAAGCAAAAACCCATCCTTCATGCCTTGTACTTACAAACCTCAACCATGGAGCACCCTTTCCAATTAGTACCCATTAACTCCTATCGCACCACATTCCAATCCTACTTAGAGGTAGAGACTTGGGAAGATCTTCTTAAGGGCTTAGAGTGGCAACTTGAGCTGACTAGCGTGTTGGCCCTAGCAACCGATCAACCTAAGAGCCTTGACTTCCGTCACCTATGTGTTGGGTCCATGATAACGTGAAAGTTCGTCGTTTAAAACACGCGTATAACAATCTTAAAACCGAACTCGTACAAAATGATCAAAAGAGAACGTAGTACTATGGCAAGTACGGGTCGAATCCATAGGGAAGAAGAGATTTTTAGAGTTAAAAACCTTAGAGTCCTTTAGAAAACACTTGTGATTTTATTTTACTTAAAGAAAATTATGAAGTGATGAACAAACCAAACACTTAATTAAAAACACCTATGACTATGCGCCTATGCTATAGAAAATAATTACATGAAGTGAAAAGAAGAGATAGAAGAAGGATGTAGAGAGGGAAGAAGATCAAGAACTAGATCAAAGGAATAACTCTTTTTATTAACTTAAAAGAAAGAGTACATGAAGTGCAAGATAAGCTTACAACAAGGATGTGACGAGATTACAATGAAGTAAAATGAAACTAAAATAATAAAAACAAAAGGAGCCTGAGATATGAAGATGGTAGCAGCAATGGTGATGACATCGCCGTCCTCTCTTGGCCTTGAATCACGAACCACCTTGCGGAAGATGCCGTCTACGCCGGGAGGAAGTCACCTTCGTCATTGAAGCCACCTTTAGAGGGTGAATAACTTTGAAACAAAGATGAATTAGGGGATGCCCAAGAAGAAGTTGAAGAGGAGGGAGAGAGGAAGAACTTTGATGAAGAACTCAGATAGTAAAGAAGAGTAAAAGAGTTTCAAAATAGAGAAATAACAGAAGCTAGCACCTCTGATGAACAGTGAAATCACAGGACATCAAGTTGAAAAATGGAAAATAACTTTCAAACCAGAAAGAATTAGAAGATGATGTAGAAGAAGAAGTTGTAGAACACGTAAAAACAAAGAACTTTTATGAAGATAGTAAGAGAATAGAATGACTAGAAGGAGGAGAAATAAGGGAAAGAACAGAGAGAAACACTGATTGGTAGATGAACAGGATAGTATAGTGAAAAACATGAAATACCTTGAAAATTAGGAAGAATTATAAGATGATGCAGAAGAAGAAGTTGTAGAGGACTTAAAAATAAAGAACTTTAATGAAGATAGCAAGAGGAGAAGAGGGACGGATAAAGGTGAACTCGGTGGCCTAAGAAGATGTGAGAGGGAGAGGGAGAGAAAAATTACCAAAAAAAGAACTCTCTTTCTCCTCCTTGTCATGGGCTATTTATAGGGAAAGTTGGATAGATGGAGGGTGAAGATTGTGTCAAAAGGAGATGGATGGCTGAGATTTAGGTTGAATATGATGCATGGGGAAGAGAAAAATTAGGTGGACACCCCCTTTCTTGGACTTTAGGCACCCCATTTCCCAAGGCTCATCATGTCTCTCCTTTACTTCAAACTTTGAATGTCCTTTTCCTCCTTTTCAAACTTAAACTTTGAATTCTTCCTTTTCAAACTTTGAATTCAAAATTTTGAACTTTCTTTTCCCTCCAACCAAAATATTTTGAATTCTTTATTTGACTTGGTCAAAGTGGTGATGACAGTTTTGCCCCCGGCTTCTTTTGTAATTACCTTCGGTGTCCTGCACACACTTAATTACAATCTAGTCCATAAAAATTATCATAATGTGCACATAAATCTCTAATGCTCATAGTTATGCAATGGAGAATTAATGCCCATGACCCTCAACTTTAATTTATCAAATAATATCACCAAATTAATCAATTTACATGAAAGTTCTAATTTAAATGCGGAGTTGAGGTAAACTATGAAATATGCATAATTGCCTAATTATATGCACATAAAATGGTGTACATGCAATGAATTACTATAGAAAATAGACACTTATCACACCCCCCAACTTGAACATTGCTAGTACCTTAGCAATGTAAATAATTAGCAAACACTCATGTGTCACAGATCATGGCAAGAACATTATGCATAATGATTTAGACTTTGGAGTATTACAAGTTCAAGTAGAATGTATTTGGTATAAATTTCATCAGTCCATGTGTTTAGACCTTTCCTCAAGATACACTCAAAATTAAATATCTCTTTGTGTATGAGTGATATAACTTGACTAATGACTACCAAACAATCTAGATGAATGAGTCTTCTACCTTTCACTTAAAGATGATTTTTAATTCTGTCCACCTCTTGAATTAAGCTTCTCGAATTACAGGTAGCTTCACTCTGCCAGTTTATACTTCTTTTTTTTTCTTTTTTTTTTGACACACGGTGCTGCACATCCCTTCACCGTTTGACGGGAACCTCAACTCTTGCCTTAGGAGAAGCAAGCCCGGTTACTAAGTTCAGGGGCATTTTCCATGTGTGTGTGTTTTTTTTTTGGTAGGTAGCTTTTTCCTCGCGGTTACGTTCAACGAATGGGCATAATATTCATCATCACCTAAGTGTCAAGTAAAATTCCCATCATCCTAATGTTTGTCATCCACCGATCTTGTTATTGTGCAATTGTGTGCAAGTTCAATAGAATTTTCAGGTGTATTCTGAGGAAAAGGCTAAAGACATAACCAATTAATTCATCCATTTAACTTGCAACTTTCACGTGTAAGACTCTAAGTCCTATCATTCTAAGAAAAGTTTCTCATCATGAAATATGAACATGAAACACTTGTTAGAGGTGTGATGAAAGGTTGCAATTATTTTGAGGAAATTCGAGCTCAAGCTACCCCCCAACTTAGGTGGCATTGTCCCCAATGGCATGAACAAAATATAAAAATGAAATAAAGCCATGAAAAGTAGGGGGAAGGATAGATACGACCTGAGAGAGAGATGCCGTCGTCAGAAGAATGTGACTCCAATATCCATGCTCCTTAGACAAAAGAAGAAAATCAATCACCAAATTTTTTTTAATTTTTTTGAAAAGAGACAGGATAATTGGGTTGCCTCCCAAGAAGCGCTAAGTTTAACGTCTTCAGCCAGACACAATATAGCTCACAATGGGTCACTCAGCCTGAGAGAGTCCTCCTGCAGCATTGGAAGATTTTCAATGTAAGTTTCAAACGTTAACCATTGACAGTGAAAGTTTGACCAGTTTTAGGATCAAGAATTGTTACTGCACCATGGTCAAATATTTTAATTACCACATATGGTCCATCCCATCGAGATTTCAATTTGCCGGGGAATAATCGCAGCCTAGAGTTAAAAAGCCAGACCTTTTGGTTGATTTGAAAAAAATTTCGTGAAATATATTTATCATGGAATGCTTTAGTCTAGGCTTTATAAATCTTGGCATTTTCATAGGCTTCATTCCTCAACTCCTCTAACTCATTTAGTTGTAGGGCCCTATGAGATCCGGTTTGGGCCAAGTCAAAATTGAATTGCTTAATAGCCCAATATGCCCTATGCTCAAGCTCAACGGGTAGGTGACAAGCTTTCCCAAAGATTAACCTATATGGAGACATGCCAATGGGAGTTTTGTATGCTGTCCGATAGGCCCAAAGAGCATCATCTAGTCTTTCAGACCAATCCTTCCTATCGGGCCTAACAGATTTCTGCATGATATTTTTGATCTCCCTATTGGATGTCTCCACTTGGCCACTTGTTTGGGGATGGTAGGGGGTGGCAATCTTATGAGTGATCCCATATTTCCCGAGAAGAGCTCGAAATTGGGTATGAGTGAAATGAGAACCTCCATCACTAATGATCGCCCTCGGACACCCGAACCTTGAAAATATATTCTTTCGGACAAACTTCATGACAACTTTGTGATCATTGGTCCGGGTGGCAATGGCTTCAATCCACTTAGACACATAGTCGACTGCTACAAGAATGTACTCATGTCCGAATGATGGCGAAAAGGGCCCCATAAAATCAATTCCCCAAACATCAAAGATTTCAACCACTAGAATGGGGTTAAGTGACATCATATCTCGTTTGCTTATGTTCCCCACAGCTTGACACCTAAGACAAATCTTACTAAATTCATAGGCATCTTTGAAGAGAGTGGGTCAGAAAAATCCACTTTGCAACACTTTGGTAGCCGTTTTCTTTCCTGAGAAATGTCCCCCACAAGCTAGAGTGTGACAAAAGTTCAGAACACTTTGGTGTTCCTCTTCGGGGACACACCTTCTAATTATTTGATCCAGACCAACATGGAATAATTCGGGGTCCTCCCAAAAGTAGTACTTAACCTTTGAAAAGAATCGATCCTTCTCCTGCCTAGACCACCCTCCTGGAATCTGTCTTATCGCCAGGTAATTGACTATGTGAGCATACCAGGGGGTTGAGTTGTGAGAGATGGAAAGAATTTGCTCATCAAGGAAGGAATCAGACATTGGAGCACTTTCAGGAATCACAATCCTAGACAAGTGATCAGCTACAACATTCCCTAACCCCTTCTTGTCCTTGATCTCAAGATAAAATTCTTGTAGCAAGAGAATCCATCTAATCAAATGGGGTTTAACATCCTTCTTGGTGAGCAGGTATTTCAATGTAGCGTGATCCGAATAAACAATGACTTTGGCCCCCAAAAGATATGAGCAAAATTTTTCTAGGGCAAATACAACAGCCAGAAGTTCTTTCTCTGTGGTAGTATAATTCAATTGAGCATCGGTGAGGGTGCGACTCGCATAATAAATTACCACAGGTTTCTTATCAATTCTCTGGCCTAAGACAGCTCCTATGGCATAGTCAGATGCATCGCACATGATTTCAAATGGGAGCGACCAATCAGGAGACTGTAGGATTGGGGCTTGAGTGAGGGCCGCTTTAAGAGAGTGAAAAGCCTCAAGACAAGACTCATCTAGCTGGAATGGAGTGTCCTTGGCTAGGAGCTTAGTGAGCGGACGAGTAATGGTAGAGAAGTTCTGAATGAATCTTCTATAAAAACCCGCATGACCAAGAAAAGAGCGGATTTGCTTGACAGACGAAGGGGGAGGAAGATTAGAAATCAGATCAACCTTAGCCTTGTCTACCTCTATTCCCTTTTCAGAAATAACATGGCCAAACACAATGCCTTCTCTTACCATAAAGTGACTTTTCTTCCAGCTTAACACAAGGTTGGATTTAATGCATCGTGCCAGCACCTTCTGCAAATTCTCCAAACAGCAATCAAATGAGTCACCGAAAACTGAGAAGTCATCCATGAAAATTTTCAAAAAATCCCCCACCATTTCAGAAAAGATTGCCATCATACATCGCTGAAAGGTGGTAGGGGCATTACAAAGTCCAAACGGCATTCTTCTAAATGCAAACGTGCCATACGGACACGTGAATGTAGTCTTTACCTGATCTTCCGGGTAGATAGCAACCTGATTATACTCGGAGTATCCATCCAAAAAGTAAAAATATCTTTGCCCAGCCAATTTTTCCAAAATCTGATCTACAAATGGGAGAGGAAAATGATCTTTCTTTGTCATTGAGTTTAATTTTCTGTAATCAATACAGACTCTCCACCCCGTTTGTAGTCTTATCGGCACCTCTTCACCCTTCTCATTTTGAATCACGGTCAGCCCGGATTTCTTTGGAACAACTTGTGTAGGATTGACCCACTTGCTGTCAGAGATGGGATATATAATTCTGACATCTAACCACTTCACCACCTCTTGCTTAACCACCTCTTTCATGTTCGGATTCAACCGGCGTTGCATCTCCCTACTTGGTTTGGCATTGTCCTCTAAATAGATATGGTACATACAAACATCCAGACTAATCCCCTTGAGATCCGCCACCGACCAACCTATTGCCCCCCTATGCTCCTTAAGAATAGTTAAGAGTTAGGATTCCTGAGCAGAAGTGAGATTGGAGGCAATGATGACAGGTAGAGTGTGGTTAGGTCCCAAATATGCATATTTAAGGGAGTCTGGTAGAGGTTTCAATTCAAGAGTAGGCGGATGATCCAGAGATGGAAGAGTAGGTTCGGATTGTAATGGAGGAAGTGACTCTACCTTAGACCAGGGTGCAGAAGAGAGAGGAGAATCCTGAAGCATGCTACCCTCTTCTAGGGTGTCCTCAATGTTATCCAGAATCACATCCTCAAAGATATCAATGACATTGCATTCATCTCCTTGATCCGGATACTGAGAAGCCTTAAAAATATTCATAGAAACTTTTTCTCCTCCAAATGATATATCCATCATTCCCGTGGCACAGTTGATGTTGGCCTTAGCAGTTGCTAGAAAAGGACGTCCCAAAATAATAGGTGTGTGCTTTAAATCTTGGGACGAGGCCATGTCAAGAATGAGAAAATCCACCGGGAAATAACATTCATGCACTTTAACAATGACATCCTCCAACAGACCCCTTGATGTTTTAACCGACCTATCCGCCAATTAGAGGATGATTGAAGTGGGTTTTAACTCCCCTAGATCAAACTGCTCAGAGATAAAGGTGGGTGAAAGATTCACGCTAGCACCTAAGTCTAGCAATGCTCGATCAAAAGTGACTCCACCTATATCACATGAGATTAAAGGGGCTCCGAGGTCCTTCAATTTTTTTGGCAAATGATTCATCAAAACAGCACTCACATCCTCAGACAAGTGGATCTTTTGAGTCACCGCCCTTGGCTCCCTCTTTGGAGTACAAAGCTCTTTCAAAAACTTTGCATATGTCGACACATACTTGATTGCATCCAAGAGTGGAATATTGATATTCACTTGTTTAAACAATTCCACTAATTCTTCCTGTTGTACCGGTGGTTTCTTGTGAGCTTTCGACTTTAGAGCATCGGGAAAAGGGACCTTAGGCATATATTCTTGGGGTCCTTCATCAACTTTCGCCTTCCCTTTATCCAGCTTCTTCTCTCCACCCTCTACCTTTTTCTTCTCTTGCACAATCATAGGCTCCTCATCCTCACTATTACTCTCCTTGTGGGCGTCTTGGCCCGAACTACTACCCACATCCCTAGCCTGATAAGGGTCATTAAGAATTTTCCCGCTCCTAAGGGTAGAGATGGCTTTGACATTCTCAAACTGAGGACCTACAGGAGGGGGCGACTGAGGTTGATTAGGCTGATTGGGTTGAGGAAGAATGGGAGCTCTTAGAGGGAAGCCTGGAGGTTGTTGATTGCGAGCGTTAGCAATAGACTGACTTGGTAATTGGCCCATTTCCCTTCTCATGGTGGCTTCAGCCAATTGGCCCAATTGGGTTTCCAACTTAGAAATAGTTTGTTGTTGGGCATGGAAGGTCTGTTGGAAAGATTGACTTTGGGCTTGCATGGTTTGTTGGAAGGATTAGTTTTGGGCCAGAATTAGTTGTTGTAATTGATGGAATCTATCATCAGTTTGGGAGTCCTGGTGGTGTTGCGGAGGAGGTTGATAGATTTGTTGGGAATTGGAAGATTGCCCGTAATTGGGTTGAGGAGGTTGGTATGGGACCTGACCCTGGTTAAATCGGGGAAGTGGTTGTTGGGCTTGCGGTCCCCGACCATAAGCATTTCCTTGAAATAGTGGCTGTGCTTGAAATTGGTGTTGGATGGGTGGTTTGTGAGTTTGAGACGTAGAGGGGATGGTGGGATGATTGGGAGATTGTTGATTTCTCCAATTGAAATTGGGGTGATTCCTCCAGCTCGGATTATAGGTGTTAGAAAATGGGTCATAGTTGGGCTTAGAGAACCTCTGGGCTGCTTGGACTTGCTCCTGTATAAAAGGTGGTAACTGGGCTGCTGTTGGGCAATCGGACACATGATGGTCCGGGCTAGCACATAAAGCACACACCTCATGGTGTGTTAGGTCCGAGTATGGGTTGGACGTAGGTAAGATGGTGGTTTCTTGTTTGTTTTGGGCCAGGAGCTGATCTAACTTGTGGGCCAACATATCAACTTGTTCTAGCTTTTGGGTCATGATATCCACCTTGTCCAATTTTTGATGGATGAAATTCACATCCACTCTAGCTTCAGGTTCCACACGATACATCCCGGCCCATTTAGATGGCCCAATGGTTCTCTCATATGAGGATAAGGAAGCATGGTTGATTGAATTCTCGCTCAACATTTCAAATAAGGCATAGGCCTCGTCCTCACTCTTGCTCATAAAGGCCCCACCACATGATGCATCAACAATCTGCCTAACTTGATCATCTAGGCCCTTATAGAAAGTTTGCACTATTTGCCATTTGGAGAGCCCATGATGTGGGCATTTTCTGAGGAGTTCCTTTAATCTCTCCCATGATTCATGTATTTGTTCATTTGGGAGTTACGCGAATCCTGTGATTGCACGTCTCATGGTGTTGGTTCTACCGATGGGGTAAAACTTCTTAAGGAACTCATGCTGTATATCTGCCCATGTGCCAATAGGTTTCCCTAAGGTCCCTAGCCAGTATTTGGCTTTGTCCTTAAGTGAGAAAGTGAATAAGGTCAGGCGGAGAGCATCATCTGTGAAATTTTGAATTTTCACAGTGGAACAAATTTCTAGAAATTCATCCAGATGTTTATAGGGATCTTCATTGGTCTTCCCATAAAAGGATGGGAGCATCTGAATGGTGCTAGATTTGATCTCATAGTGCAAAGCAGGGACATTAGGCAGTTGGATACAAGTGGATGACTGATAATTCGAAGGAATGAAATATTCCTTCATCTGTTTGGGCACCCCTAATTGGTGTTGTTCAGCCATAGGTTGGGTTTGATTTTGAGCCGGATTAAAAATGAATCGCTCAATCTCACTAATGGGCTCAACTAAGTCAAGGTGTTGAGATCTTCTACCTTGCATAAACCAAGGTTAAAGATGAGAGATGAGAGAATTGTTTTATGATGATTTTTATTTTTATTTATTTTTTATTTGTTTTGACTCAAATAAGGACGAAGAGAGATACGAGGAGAATTTTTTGTTTTTTATTTTATTTTAATTTTTTTTTGTATGCAAACACAAACAAGTTGTCACACAAATTACCTAATGACCTAGCTGTGACCTAGACCTACAAATTGGGTTTCACAAAATGGCTAAAGTGAAACTTAAGTTCACCCTCAATATTTCCACCGGTCAGGTAAGGGGTGGGGTAGTGGGAGGTTCCCCCTACTTTCGTAGGGACCTAATTATGCCAAATCACTAGCCCGCTTAAGGCGTTTGCCGTCCGACCGTCTTGCCTTAGACACCGGTTTTCATAAGAGGGTAAGCCCAAATAACACAAGAACCATAGTGTGAACCTAGGGCCAATATCTACTGGATTTTATTTAAGGTCTAGGTGTTACAAAGATGCATGGAAATTGTGGTTTGTGGGCTAAGGAAGGGTGATGAAATCCTCACCTTATCTTGCTTATGGGTGTTGCCCTTAGAATATTTTAGAAATGATATGCAACAAACCAAGTTCAAACAAGGGGTTCTATGCAAACATGGAAATGCATGAGCATGCTATTAGAAAACTTAGAGTACTCACCTTGCCTCCCGTAATCTTCAACAATGCAATTAACAACAATTAAGCAACAAGAAGAAAATAAATACTATCCTAAATGATGCATGACCTAAAACATGGAAGTGTGATTTCTACTCTTGGAATGAAGATTTTTATCGAGTTCAAGTGAAGAGTTTTTTTTTTTTGTGAACCTATCTAACCACAATATGCAAGAACATTAAGGAAATGACACAAAATGAGAGGAATAAGTTAGAAGACTTACTTGATGCGCAATCCCTCGTTCTCTTTTTTTTTTCAAATGAAATAACAAAAAGACTAAGGAAAGGGAGGAGAGCTTACCTCTTAACTGCTCTTTTTTTTTCTTTCTTCTTTTTTTTGATTTTTTAGCTTCAATTCTTGAAGTGCGTTCCCTCGGTCTTTTTTTTTTCACCTGTACAAATAAGAAAAAGAAAGAGATATTAGTAGACTTATAAACACAAGGAAAATAAAGTTTTTAAACCAAAAATCATCATTCCTCCCCGGCAACGGCGCCAAAAATTGATAACGCGAAAGTTCGTTGTTTAAAACACGCGTATAATAATCTTAAAACCGAACTCGTACAAAATGATCAAAAGAGAACGTAGTACTATGGCAAGTACGGGTCGAATCTATAGGGAAGAAGAGATTTGTAGAGTTAAAAACCTTGGAGTCCTTTAGAAAACACTTGTGATTTTGTTTTACTTAAAGAAAATTGTGAAGTGATGAACAAACCAAACACTTAAATTAAAAACACCTATGACTATGCGCCTATGCTATAGAAAATAATTGCATGAAGTGAAAAGAAGAGATAGAAGAAGGATGTAGAGAGGGAAGAAGATCAAGAACTAGATCAAAGGAATAACTCTTTTTATTAACTTAAAAGAAAGAGTACATGAAGTGCAAGATAAGCTTACAACAAGGATGTGATGAGATTACAATGAAGTAAAATGAAACTAAAATAATAAAAATAAAAGGAGCCTGAGATATGAAGATGGTAGCAGTAATGGTGATGACAGCGCCATCCTCTCTTAGCATTGGATCACGAACCACCTTGCGGAAGATGCCGTCTACACCGGGAGGAAGTCACATTCGTAGTTGAAGTCACCTTTAAAGGGTGAATAACTTTGAAACCAAGACGAATTAGGGGATGCTCAAGAAGAATAACTTGAAGAGGAGGGAGAGAGGAAGAACTTTGATGAATAACTCAGATAGTAAAGAAGAGCAGAAGAGCTTCAAAATAGAGAAATAACAGAAGCTAGCACCTCGGATGAACAGTGAAATCATAGGATAGCAAGTTAAAAAATGGGAAATAACTTTCAAACCAGAAAGAATTAGAAGACGATGTATAAGAAGAAGTTGTAGATCACATAAAAACAAAGAACTTTTATGAAGATAGTAAGAGAAGAAAATGAATAGAAGGAGGAGAAATAAGTGGAAGAACAAAGAGAAACACTGATTCATAGATGAACAGGATAGTACAGTGAAAAACATGAAATACCTTAAAAATTAGGAGGAATTAGAAGATGATGCAGAAGAAGAAGTTGTAGAGGACTTATAAAAAAGAACTTTAATGAAGATAGAAAGAGGAGAAGAGGGACGGAAGAGGGCGAACTCGGCGGCCTAAGAAGATGTGAGAGGGAGAGGAAAAGAAAAATTGCCAAAAGAAGAACTCTCTTTCTCCTCCTTGTCATGGGCTATTTATAGGGAAAGTTGGGTAGATGGAGGGTGAAGATTGTATCAAAAGGAGATGGATGACTGAGATTTAGGTAGAATATTATGCATGGGGAAGAGAAAACGTAGGTGGGCACCCCCTTTCATGGACTTTAGGCACCCCATTTCCCAAGGCTCATCATGTCTCTCATTTACTTCAAACTTTGAATGTCCTTTTCCTCCTTTTCAAACTTAAACTTTGAATTCTTCCTTTTCAAACTTTGAATTCAAAATTTTAAACTTTCTTTTCCCTCCAACCATAATATTTTAAATTCTTTATTTGACTTGGTCAAAGTGGTGATGACAGTTTTACCCCCAGCTTCTTTTACAATTACCTTCGGTGTCCTGCACACACTTAATTACAATCTAGTCCATAAAAATTACCATAATGTGCACATAAATCTCAAATACTCATAGCTATGCAATGGAGAATTAATGCCCATGACCCTCAACTTTAATTTATCAAATAATATCACCAAATTAATCAATTTACGTGAAAGTTCTAATTTAAATGCGGAGTTGAGGTTAACTATGAAATATGCATAATTGCCTAATTATATGCACATAAAATGGTGTACATGCAATCAATTACTATAAAAAATGGACACTTATCAGTCCATCACCTCGATTTGCACCATTAGTTACTACACTAGCAACCTTCTTATAATCCTTCCCACACCCGATGAGCCCGACTCCATTCTTAAATTGGAGTTCCTTATATCGGAAAGAAAGCCAAAACATTCCCTTATGGCCGACCCACTCACCAAAGACTTCAGCGCACTTATTTCACTAGAGGTGGATGATCCACCACCATTTGAGGACCTTGAGGACATAGAACTCCTCTCCCTTGGTAACCCTTTCCATGACCCCTTTGACCCCTTCCTATGGGAGCCTAGATCGGATGTGATCCACCACCCTTACTCACCACCCACTTTTTCCTACCCCAATCCACCATGAGTGACCCAACCACCTTATCCACCACCCACACAATCCCCCAACTCCCTAGAGAAGTTTGAATATTTTCCCTCCACTCTCTCACCCCCCATGCCCTAGACCCCCCCTAGGGAGAGAGATCTCCCTCTCCCTCTCCCTCCCCCTCCCAACACCAAATTCGTAGCTCTCTCTCCCACCACCTGCTAGACCCCCTTACAGCCCCCATTCTCCCCCTCCCTCACCTTGGTTTGCCCCCTTCCAGACCCCCTAACAGCCAAGGGTTGCCTCCACACTCGTCCACCCCCTTTCCCCTCCCATTTACCTCATTTCCCACCTCCCATCTTCAGCCTGCACTTCCCAGTTCGCAGGCAGCAGAGCACCAGCAACTTGCAGAGCCGGCCACAACTTCATCCCGGTGATTCAGGAAGCACAAGTGGTACCATCGGAAGCGTCTCCCAGTCCTCTTCGCAACGATGATGGTCTCGTCCCCGTCTGAGCTTATGGCCGCCTGGAGGATCCGTCATCGTCGAACTACGCAACTTCCTCCTGAAAGTCAACCAGAGGTGAGTTACAGAGGCTCCCACGACCACCCTCCTAAAGTTCAGAAGGCGGGCCTTGGCTGAGTGTTTCTACGACAAGTCTACTTCCCGGAACTGGAAGCGGAACCACGCTCGGCATCCGGAGTTGTGAGTTCTCAATTTTCTCCCCCAGGTGCGTTGTTTTGTCTACTCTGAGACTAAACAGACACCTGATCACTGTTCGGGCTGTCCTTATCTACTCCGACCTCCTCCGGCATCCCCGTGGGTCTCCGTTCGAAGAGGACTCGACAACAAATCCAAAAACTCTAGTCCCACCTAAATCAGAGCTCAGGAGCGCTCGTGGCGGTCTCGTCTTCCTACTGTAGTGGTACCGAATCAGATAGAACCAGAAAGTAGGGACCCTGTTCGCGGATCTTCCCCGACCAGCACCGCCAACTAGGAATTTCCCCAAAAATTGGACGACATCCTGATCTAATCCTGAAGATTTTGCCATTGGTCTCGTTGACAACAGAGTTCAGGAGTGGTCGCAGCAGCGCCGACATCGACCACCTGTCCCCTGCTCCAGAGTGTGGACAGAACTGGCAACCGCCTCCCAATTAGTTCCAAGCTCAGCTTTTCCCCTCCCCGCCTAGCCGGATGAGTGCCCCTCCCTACGTGGAGGTACAATTTGGTTGTAAGGCTACCCCCCCACCCCTAGTCCAACCCCCTTGCAAGGGTCGTAGTGCATATATTAGCAGGTCGTCGACCGAAGCTTCTCCGGCGCGGCGTGCGGGTAAGCCCATGCTTCCTCGCTCGCCCTCGTCTCCGACCGAGATCCGTGTCTTCACACCGATCAGGTGAGCCTCGGTCACCCTCCCTTGATGTTCTTTCCTTGCTGGTTTAGTATCGCTGCTAGTGCCATCGAACGGTGAGTTGAGTGCCAGATCTTGAATTGCTTATATTTGAGTGACCACCGCGGGTGAGTTGTGAGAGAGCCATAACATCCCACGCCCTCGGCCTGCTGGCCGCCCGTGAGAGTGGGAATCCCAGGACCCTTAGGGGATCAACCACAAGCTAGACAAACCTTGGATCAGTAAGGTCCCACCTCAGACCCTTCCCACCATCGCCGAGTCACCTACGGGCACTAGTGTGCGCTACGCGGGTGAGTCCGCTCGAGTGAAGTCACCAGTCCGGGCAATGCTTGCTTGCTAGGTCCAAGGGTTATTCGGTCTTCTGACTATCACCCCCAAGGTGGTGTCACATCACAGCCATTCCACTTCTACCCGTCTCTCGTACGGTAGCGCAGCCGCTAGTGACTACCATACCACTGTCGACACCTTTTGTTGACGCGGTATGGTTTGATTTCTGCCATGCGTACGTGAGATAGCATCCAAGCTTCCTTCTTATCATGCTTTAGACCAAATGTCCTGATAATTTTCCCATCACCCACCACCTTGTCCTCACACATTTCTGTACCCGAGGATGAGTCTTCTCCAACCGGAGACGGTTGACGAGGGATGAGACTCAAGGCATGAAGTTGTGGGTGTTGGGTTATGTGCAACCCTCCTTGTCTTTGACAATGGTTTTGATGACTCCAATATATTGTGTGTTTTATGTTCAATGGCATCTTGATGATAAACAAGCTAACATGATGATATCTTATTTTGTAGGCTGAAATTCAATGGTCCTTCCTGAATACATTTCTGAAGTTGACTCATGCGTGTTGTGCATGAGGATTTGTAGCTTTCATGTGAAATCTATGACTCTTGGTGAATGTTGCTATTACAATTTCAATTTTGCTGAAATGATCTAATTGATGTATGCCTTGATAGCTACATGGAAAATGTGTTCTGTGTGTAATTGAGTTGAATCTATGCTTGCCTTGGCTCAACCTTAATTGATCTATAACATTATGAATTGGTTGAACATTGCACAGACCTTGTTCGTCATTGCACGGACTTGGTTAACCTTTGCACCGACCCTGTTGTCCATTGGATGGACTTTGTTCGTCATAGCACAAACTTTGTGCTTCATTGCACATACCTTGTCTACACATTGCACCGACCTCAGCTATGGGGTTCACACTCCTTGCATCGACCTTGCTCATTTATGCACCAACTTGTTCAACTTTGCACCGACCCATCCTTGGCAGTTTTACAAACTGCACTGACCTCGCCCATGTTTGCACCGACCCATGTGGTCGCACTTTTCGACATGCTCATTTGTTTGTTCTTTAAGTCGGTTTATTTGGTGGGTTTATTCATTTATTAAGTGTGTGGGTGTGCCAGTCACAAAGGTGACGGTTTATTAAGCGCTCGATCTGACTAATCAGACGATTGTGTGGTTCGTGTCGGGACCAAAATCCGCCGCGCCATGAAGGTCACGGCGCTATTTACATCCCCTCGGAGAGGGGAACACCCTTGATTAATCTCCAGGAAAAGGGGTCTTATGGCCAGGAATCTATATCGAGAGAAACAAGCCGATAGTGGTCTCGAATCAGTCGGAAAGCCCGATGCCTAGGGAATCAAGCATTCGAAATATGTCAGTCACTCAAGGGACCATTTTGATATTCGGACGAGCGTCCGGCTTCAGAAAATAATGATCGTCACGGGGAAAATCAGTGCATATGTATATCGAGGTATGACAAATTTATTGTTCAAAGGGATAGGAGACATTCGGTTGAATCCCGGCTAGAGTGGTCGAGAATCAGCGAGTTTATTGGCCCGGTGTGAGATCGAGTCAGGACCATTCCGGGGGCGCCTCCCGTGGTCCAAACGAGGCTTGCGTGGGCATCGTTAATATTTCCGGTGCCGAAGGGCAGCGGGAAAGTGTCCCGGGACTAGATTCCAAAATAAAGACGTGTACAGAGATAGCTGGCTATAGGCCTAGGATGTAGTTCGGGCAATAACCATGGTTGGGGCGAACCCAAGGTCCAAACGTGACTCACGAAGGTCTTATTGATATTCCCACACGTAGGGTTCGGGGAAGAGGAGAGCAGTCTCGTTCCATTCAGATTTTGTTGGTCATTCATGGACCACTTTATGTTCGGACAAAGATCTGTATTGAAGGCACGACGTAAACGGAAATAAACCCGTACAAATGTCTACCGTGAGTACGGCAAGTTAATGCAAGTGCGGGATTAGATCCCGGTATATATGTCGGTCACTAACAGACCATTCATCGTTCGGACGAGAGTCTGCGTTTGAAGCGTCGAAGACAACAACAAAGCCATACGGATGTTTGCCGTAGGTACGGAAAGTTTAATGTGGGTGCAAGATTAGATCCCTATATACATATGTCGGTCACTAACGGACCATTCATTGTTCGGACGAGAGCCCGCATTTGAAGCATCGAAGACGACGACAAAATCGTACGAATGTCTGCCGCGAGTACGGCAAGTTTAATTCAACACCAGGATTAGATCCCGATATATATATGTCGGTCACTAATGGACCATTCATTATTCGGATGAGAGTCCGCATTTGAAGCATCGAAGACGACGATAAACCATACGAATGTCTGCCGCGAGTACCGCAAGTTTAATGGGATTACGGGATTGGATCTCGATAGAAGTGGTCATGTTGATGGACTATTGGCCCGAGACGATTTCAGACTATGGCCATGTCAGGGATTCGAGGTCCACATCTGATACCATGGGGCATCGTTGCTTTTCTCTTCACGCACAGTCCGGGGAAGCGAATTGTTAAGTGTGAAGCCCGAACTCACCAACGTGCGCCCTCGCACGCGGATCGACCTGCGCGGTCAGAGGAAGCTTTTAATTAAAGCATGGGTGATAGAGTTCCTTTTATTTTTTTTAATGGCATTGATCTTTTATTTTTATTTTTTTGCTTGTTTATTCCCCTTTTTTATTTCATTTATTACTATTGATCTTTTCATTTTTTTGTTTTGAACCTTTTTATTTAAGCAAGTGGTTTAGAGGCGTGTCGGAATTGGAGCTATAGTGATGCAAGAAGGGCGCGCCGTTTTTGGGGTGAACAGTGATGAACGGGTGCGCACCGGGTAGAGGAACAACGGGGGGCATGCCATAACAGGAGAACAAAAAAAGGGGCTAAATAGGCGCGGCCAGGGGCGCGCCGTTTGAAGGTGCTACAGGGGAGGAGGAGCGCGCCGTATTAAGGCCATGCAAGGGGAGAGGGGCGCACCGTTTTAAGGTTCAATGGGGAGATTGGGGTTATGAGAGTGGTGTTAAACCGGCGCAGTGGAATAGTCACCGCGTCATATTAAACTCTCCCGAGGGTTTATTGCTTTGACTGTGTGTTTCTTTTCTTTCACCCGAAGCGGATTTTATGATGCGTTTGTTCATTGTTCTTGGTGTTCTTGTATGTTCTTGGCCCCTGGAAAAAATCGGGCAGCACCTCCCCCGGACCGGGACTTGCTAGGGAGAAGCGAAAGCCACCACACGGATTACTCCTGGGTAAACTCTCAAAATGCGGAACGGCCTCACGGCGGTCCGTTCGCCCAAGTGTGAGTGTGGAATGCTCGAGGGCCAGCCTATGAGAGCGACCACGACTCACGGGCGGTGATTTAGATGTTCACCATAGGAGGCTGTAGCTCTTCATCCCACGGACGGGTTCCCCAAAGGTCGCGCCACGGAGAGGCAGACCTCCGAGGCCCCTGGATGATAAGAAGATCGAGAGGAAAGGGAAGAGATCACAACAGTGGAAGGTTACGCATGCTCAGAGAACCCATTCTTTTCATTCATCCTCAAGGGAAGAAAAAAAGGGAACATTGCAAGGGAGAAGAGGGAGAATACATCAACGAGAGATGAAGGAGATACACCGATGGGGGAGAGGGGATGGAGCACAAGCTCCTCCCCCCTCCGGACTCACCTTCCCTCTCTCACACACTCTTTCTTTCTTTCTTTTCACCTTGCCGGCGCCGGAGGGCCAAACTCCTTCTCTCTTCTTCTTCTTCTCTTTACTGCCCGCAGCCGAGAGCCTTTTCCTCCAAAAATGGCCAGCCGGGAGAGAGGAGTCTCCAGGGGAGGCAAGCAGAGTATATATAACGAGGTTGCCTCCTCCTTCGCTCGAACGGAAGAAAAACTCCCGCCACTTCATTCGTCTGCGGTGGCATCCAGTGGTTGGTGCCGTAAACTGTTGTTCGTCCGAGGACAGGACATTTGTGGATTTGCCAGAAGATCTTCTACTGCTACTGCTGTCGATGCGTGTTGATGCCATCGCTGCCGCTTCACTGTCTAACGAAGGAGGAGACACGGCTTTGAGCATTGAATGTCCTCTGATGCGAAACAGAGCACCGGAGTTATGACGGGATGGGTTGGTTGCGCGCCGTATAGGCGTTCGAAGGAGGATAATTTGTTTGAATCACCTAATCCGACGCGGGGGAATAGTGACCCGCCAGAATAGCATTTTTTGTTGCCTTCAAAATGAGCGCGCCGTTTTAGCATAAGGGGGTGGTGCCGTATTAACCATCTCAAAGGGGGCCACACCGTTTTAGCACTTGTAGGAAAAGCTTTAAAAATGGGCATGACGGGTCCTTCAACATTAGCGCGCCGGTTTAGCTTGTGCAAATGGGCGGCGCCGTTTTAAACCAAAGCAAAGGGGAGGGCGCGCCGGTTTAGGGCCTTGCCATTTTAAACACCGAATGAATTCTTTTCAAAGTTGTGGTCATTTATATGAATGTTGGCATTCCCAGAATATTCAAGTTGCGATGTATGGCCTTCGCAATGTTCCGTTTGCAGCCTCTGGGGCTCGGTCCAAGACTTTGCGTGACTTTCGGTGCACGTCGAGACTGTGTCGGAGTTCCCGGCTCTTCTTTGATTCAGCTCTCGGCACGGCCGGCTGTGGAGTTGTGGTCGTATCTTCCGCCCGAGGGGCTCCCTCATCGGCTAGCGGACCACCAAGCGAGTCCTCATCTTGATCGGGTGAGGTATGAGGTTTATTCGGCATTTTCATCTTCGACTCGCGCTCGAATGCGTAGATGCGAATGTCGCAATGATCATCATCATCATTTTTTTGGCGTCCACAACCCAATCCTTGGGCGCTTTACTCAGTTGCATGGACCTTGTTCTATCTTGCACCGACCCATCCTTGGTGCTCCATCCTTGCACCGACCCACCTTTTCATATGCATCGACCTCGCTTTAATGGGCTTTCATGGATATACCTCTACTGCTGTAGCACTTGGTTGATGATAGTTTAAGCTTAATCATTGTGAGGATTTAATCTGGCTTGACACAGTATGTGTTTTAAATGGTTGGAAGCATGTGATATTCATAAGTGGTTGTTTAATCAATCTCATTTGTTCATGGTTGATCATGATGAAAGCTTGATATATGGGTTAGCCATTTTGCTTGGTTGAAGATTTATGGATCTCATTTGCTTTGATTCAAGACTGACTTGAATGGACTTTCTTACAGAAAGTGCAGGTTCAAAGTTTCCCTTAATTCAATGCCAATGGTAAGAACTCATCTTGGTTGAATCTTCATGAGGCTTAAATGAATGTGATGCATTCGCATGATTTGTGGGTTTGCCTCATTGTTTTCTAAAAAGTTCATGCAGCATCATGCTTATTTTGGTTCCTAAACTTCCTTTCAAAATCATGTTTGATTGGTGTGTAAAACCCCTCATTGCATGTCATTTTATTGGCATATCATGTCTTAATTATAGGGGTTTGCTCTTGGTTGAAGGTTTTAGGCCTTTCATTTTGATTTAAGTAGTTTTCACTACTGTCAGGAAAGGAGTCGACACTTTCGGGTCAGCATGCTGGCCTATGTGTTTCCAGCACGCAGATTAAAAAGTGTCGACTGCTTGAGTGGACACTCTTCACGCTGGATGCTGCTTTGTGCATTGGTTGTTCACCTGGCCAAAAGTGTCGACTCCAAGGGTCGACACTTTTGCCTGTGTGTTGGTTTTTGTTCGCTGGCAGGACACCCGCGATCAAGTGTTGACTCTGAGAGTCGACACTTGTCCCGGGCGGCCCTAATCGGGTCTGCCGTCTTTTGTTCGAACTCCATGGTTTGAGATCCGATTGATTGGTGCTTTTACCTCATTACCCTTAGGGTTTCCATACATGATTGGGTGTGATTTTGAGAAGGTTTTCCAAGGGGTTTTATGGTCTTTTATTCTTCTATTTGCTGCCCTATATATCCTTGCATTTTTGTAGATCGGAGAATCCCTTGGGGCTATTAGTATTTGTTCTTCTTGTAGAGAAAAAGGAGGGCGTCGCACATCCATTGGAAGAGGAAGAAGAAGCCGCAGAGATCGCCATCCACGAGCCTGAGCCTCAATCTGGAAGCCGTTGTTGCTGCTTTCCATGATATGCGTTATTGGGCATTTCAATCTCAAGGCCGACTGCTTCCACTCTTGATTCATCATTTTCAGCGCACCCCACCTTCTGATCGAAGGGATTAATGGGATATTCAAAGGGAGATATTATATATATTGTATTTGTTTATTTATGATGCCCCTCTTAACAAATACAAGGTTGTGAGCATATTGATTCATTTGTACTTGGTGGTTGCAGATACGTTCAGAGCTTGGATTTGAAGGAACTTCATTGAAACTTCAAGAAGGAAGACCGTCTGCTCCGACATCCTGTGGATTCAATTCTCTCCAACCTAAGATTCAATAAAAATCCTCTTATAGCTATTGGAGAACCAAAGGGAAAACTTTCCATATCTCTTACCCATTTCTTTGAGATGGTTTTCTTGATATATATTTTGCAGTGAGTACATATTGTATATCTTTTTCATTTTTCTGAACATACAAACATCTGTGTGCGGTGTACAGAGCTGCATGTCCGTGTGAGGATTTAGTGCGCGGTGAGTTCCCCGAGTGTGTGTGTGTTAGTGCTGCGGCGGCATCGGCTTGGGGCCAGGCCCCGTGTGTGCATTGCTGCAGAAGCAGCGTGTGTGGTGTTGGAGTTCGTCCCCGTGTTGCTACGTAAGTAGCGTGTAGTGAAGCCTCACCGGGTTTCGGTGAGGGGTGGACGTAGGGAGCCCGTCGTCGTCCCAGACCACCTAAAAATCTCGTGTTCCGTGTGATTGCCTGTGTGATTGATCATTTCTTCTATCTCCCTTCACAGGTCCATTAAATAGATTTTTAATTCACTGCATCATCGCACACTGCTACCTCCGTTATCTGTGTTGAGCTTAATTCCTTTGATTAGTTGCATTATCTATCCGTGTGAGATCGGAAAGTTTGAGAGAACATCTTGATCTGACGTGAGTTTGGGCTAATCAACATAGTTAATTTTATTTCCGCTGTAATTAGTTTAGATTGTTTTTAAAATCCCCCATCTCGGCAAGGGGACAATTCAACCCCCCTTCTTGCTTGCCATCTAGTCTGGGCCAACAGTTAGTATCAGAGCTTAGTCTCTGATTTTTTAGCAGACCTCACGGTCTAGGAGAAAAGATCACTTTATGATGGCTTGCATGAATTTGATTCCCATTTTTGATGGTTTTGATTATGCTCTCTGGATTGAAAATTTTTGTGTTTGGATTACCAATATTGATCCGAAACTTATGAATCTAATCACTGATGGTCCTTACATTCTTCCTAAAAATGAGTTAAGATGGACCGATGAGGATAGGAAAAAGAATTCTGATAATTCTTTTGTCTTGAATGCTCTTAAGGCTGCGGTGGACCCTAATCGATTTACTTTTGTTTCATCTTGTAGGTCGGTCAAAGAGATCTGGGATGGGCTAAGCGAAGCCCAAGAAGAAAGCCTGAAAAGTGTTGATGAGTGCCTCGCGGCAAACATCGGCAATGAACGTCAAAGCGAGGAAAGTTCTGAGGTAAATTCCGACTTTGACGAAGAAGATGAACTTAGTTATGATGAGTTGATGAATGCTTATGATGAGTTGTTTGATAAGTATAAAACATTAAAATCTGAAAACATGAAATTGAAAAAGAAAATTGAAAGCTCTCATGTTGATAATTTTTCATGTGAAAAATGTCCTAAGTTTGAGAAATTAAATAAGTCTTCCATGCTTGAGGTTGTTAGTTATAAAGAAACTATTTCAATTCTGAAAACTGAAAATAAATCTTTACTGGCAAAAATTTTAGAACTTCAACAAATGGAAAAAGATAATGAGAATCTAAAAGTGTTGAATGCTACTATATCTCAAAAACTGCTCCTTCTTGAAAAAGGGAAAGTTATTCTGAATGTTGAAAAATCTGAAAGGCTAAAGGAGCTAAGATATGAAATTGAAAGCTTCAAGAACATGAATGAGAAAACTGTTGAATTGGAAGACGAGTTGAAAAATCTGAAGAGTGATTTGTCTAAGTCTGTCGACTCAAATGAAACCATGAATGTAATGCCTAATGAAAAAGTGAGTTTTCAAAAGAACAAACGTGAACACACTTCCATGAACATAAACTCATTTGAAAAACTCCAAAATGAAAATAGTGCTTTGGTAATTCAAATTTCCCTGCTTGAAAGTAGATTGAAAAATCTTAAAAAATTGAAAAAAGAAAATGTGTGATTGTTGATGAATGTGATAAATTGCACATTCTAGAACAAGAAATTGAGAGTTATAAAAGTGTTAACTCTTTGTTGAATGAGAAAATTGTGTCATATGAGGAAGAATTGATTAGCACTGAACTGCATATCTTGTCACTTGAAAACGAAGTCAAGAGTTTGAATGAATCTTTGTCTTTGTGTGATAAAGAAAATGAGAAACATAAAAATGTCAATGATAATTCTTGTATGTATGCAGAATCTTCAATTGTTAAAGATAATCATGCATCAAGACAAAGGAGGAATGTTTCATGCTATTACTACGAAAAATTTGGTCATGATATGTATGACTGCTCTTTGATGCAATTTGATGATAATGAGGCATTAAAATCAAGAATGAAAATGGTTGATGGCTCTAAGAATCATGAAAAATCCATAAATAAAAAACTCAATGATCATTGCTTTTACTGTGGTGAACATGGACACATGATGAATAATTGTTCTCTAATGAAAAATGATGAAAAATGGTCCAGGAAAAGAAAATTCTCGTATTGTCATTATTGTGGTAAGAATAGTCATTTAATGGATGACTGTGCCACAATGAGATTTGATGATGATCGTTGTGCTAGAAAATATGGGAATCCACTTGCTTATGTTGTCACTAACCCCTCGGGACCCAAGATGGCTTGGGTATCCAAATCTCCAAAATGAGAATTTGTTTTGCAGGGACGCCTTGAGGTTAAGGAAAGTCAATAAATAAAGGACTCTCATGGCGAGAAACAAAAATGGTTTGGTTTGAAATCTATTTTGCTTAGGTTCATTTTGAAAAAATCTGAAAAGGTAAAATCTGAGTTTGCAGAAAATTTTTGTAATTAAAAAGTTGCATTTCTTCGTCATTGATTTTGGCAACTTCTGAAATCATGAGATCTTGTAAGCTTCATGTTTAGATGAGTTGAACACTCTTCTCTACACATCTTGTGAATAACTTTAGTTTTTAAATGCTTTCAACTGTGCATAAAGTTTTTCACACTTTTAATCACTTTTTACAAATAATGGTTCATTCTTGCATACACATTTTACATACTTAGTTGCATGATACACGTAGCACATATCATACACATCTTTGCATATTTGTAAATAAAGAAGGTCTTTGATTATCTGTCCACTTACATGCATATAAATGCATATACTTCATACTCGTGTGCTTGAATGCCATGGTTATTCGGTATATCAAATGGCGATAGTGGAAGGTTAGATTATGTCCAACTGGAAGCTTTCCTCATGCGTGATGGTGGTCTTCAGACCTACATTCTCCGCCAAGTACCGATAATCATTTGCTTGAAAACATTGAAAGATCCCTGGTTGATTGCATGTATATACTTTATACAACCACTTCTTGATATCTTTCTATGACTCTTCACCTTGTTAAATGAAATTGCATTTATTTAGACATATTTTTTACATGGCATATATTAAGGGGGAGATTTTTTATAACCGTGCATACATTTAGGGGGAGACATAACTGTGATTAGACTAATTCATCTTTTACATTCAAAACAACCACCCACTCAAATTGCACCTTTTTGAGATAAATAATTCAACTTAATAAGGATTTCAATTATTCCTCTCAACACTCTAGAGGACTCTTGAGTCTCTACATGGAAATCACATGTCTCGTGAGGAAAAAGCTGTTTGCCCCACCAAAAATTCTGTATAAGTGGAACGTGGATCCGAGTAACTGGGAATCTTCCCTGAAACAAAGGAGGAAACTCATGTCGAAAAGTGAAGCTAATCCACATTTAAAATAAGCGTGATTTGCCACCGAGTAGCTGGGAAGTGTCCCTGAGATAAAGGATACAACTCGCATCGAAAAGTGACAAAATCTGCAATTAAGATAAGTGACGAAACTGAGTAACCGGGAAGTATCCCTGAGGCAAAGGATACACCTCGTGTTAAAAGGTTAATCACATCATTTATTATAATTTTAAATAAATTGGGGTCATACGTAGCTACCAATATTCGAGCATTGTGTATGAAAGTGTATGGTTGATAAGTTCTTTATAGTGTTCTTTAGAAAATCTGGTTATCCATATTATTTGGAATTCATTACCTAATCTTCACATATACACATTGGGTTTGATTGTGTGAATGTTCTTTATGAATCAGTCATCTTTCATGATTAATGCAGTACTTCATTTATGTAAGCACAACCCTCTTAGTATTGTTCGTGTTTATCATGTTCAACAATCAATTGCATTATCCTTACACCCGTCCCGAAGGGACTTGCTTGAGTCTATATTTAACTATGCATGCTTGAGTGCTTGATTGCCTGATCCGTCTTGTTCATAACATACTTCATTTCATTCACGTGCATCCTTAGGTTATACTTGTATATAACATGTTAAATAACCCATTGTCAGTTGGTTTTTGTTCTTGACAATTGGGGGAGAATAACGTGCTCTTGAGCACTATACACTTTGTGCATAACTTAGTTTCACATTCTGCATATAGCATAGTTTTCTTATACTAGGTGTGCACAGCTTTGTCATACTTTTTGAAAATAATTCAAAATTTGAGCCTGGTGTTCATTTCTCAAAACCTCTGCATACATACCGCATATAGTTCAAAAATTGAGCATTTGCACATATTGCTGTCATTTTGCATGTTGCATGACAAATGTCATTCGCTGCTTGATGTTACTGGTTCACACACCTTCCTTTCATGGGAGATTTATTGCTGAGTTTATACGTCACACATGTTAAAATTTTCACATTTGGTCGTGTCTCTAGCCCCCCCCCCCCCCACTTTTTGATAATGTCAAAGGGGGAGAGAGTTTTGGTGGTCACAATATATTATCAACATTAAAAAAGGGAAGATTGTTGGGTTCCGTGCGCCCCTCCCTGTCTTTGACAATAGTTTTGATGACTCTAATATATTGTGTGTTTTATGTTCAATGGCTTCTTGATGATAAACAAGCTAACATGGTGATATCTTGTTTTGTAGGTTGAAATTCAATGGTCCTTCCTGAATACATTTCTGAAGTTGACTCATGCGTGCTGTGCATGAGGATTTGGAGCTTTCATGTGGAATCTATGACTCTTGCTGAATGTTGCTATTACAATTTCAGTTTTGCTGAAATGATCTAATTGATGTATCCCTTGATAGCTATATGGAAAATGTGTTCTGTGTGTAATTGAGTTAAATCTATGCTTGCCTTGGATCAACCTAATTGATCTATAACATTGCGAATTGGTTGAACATTACACTGACCTTGTTCGTCATTACACGGACATGGTTCACCTTTGCACCGACCCTGTTGTCCATTGGATGGACTTTGTTCATCATAGCACAGACTTTGTGCTTCATTGCACAGACCTTGTCTACACATTGCACTGACCTTGCTCATTTATGCACCGACCTGTTCACTTTGCACCGACCCATCCTTGGCAGTTTTACAAACTGCACCGACCTCGCCCATGTTTACACCGACCTAATCCTTGGGCGCTTTACTCAGTTGCACGGACCTTGTTCTATCTTGCACCGACCCATCCTTGGTGTTCCATCCTTGCACTGACCCACCTTTTCATATGCATCGACCTCGCTTTAATGGGCTTTCATGGATATACCTCTACTGCTGTAGCTCTTTGTTGATGACATTTTAAGCTTGCTCATTGTGAGGATTTAATCTGGCTTGACACAACATGTGTTTTAAATGGTTGGAAGCATGTGATATTCATAAGTGGTTGTTTAATCAATCTCATTTGTTCATGGTTGATCATGATGAAAGCTTGATATATGGGTTAGCCATTTTGCTTGGTTGAAGGTTTATGGATGTCATTTGCTTTGATTCAAGACTGACTTGAATGGACTTTCTTACAGAAAGTGCAGGTTCAAAGTTTCCCTTAATTTAATGCCAATGGTAAGAACTCATCTTGGCTGAATCTTCTTGAGGCTTAAATGAATGTGATGCATTCGCATGATTAGTGTGTTTGACTCATTGTTTTCTAAAAAGTTCATGCAGCATCATGCTTATTTTGGTACCTAAACTTCCTTTCAAAATCATGTTTGATTGGTGTGTAAAACCCCTCATTGCATGTCATTTTATTGGCATATCATGTCTTAATTATAGGGGTTTGCTCTTGGTTGAAGGTTTTGGGCCTTTCATTTTGATTTAAGTAGTTTTCACTGCTGTCAGGAAAAGTGTCGACTCAAGGAGTCGACACATTCTGGTCAGCATGCTGGCCTGTGTGTTTCCAGCATGCAGATGAAAAAGTGTCGACTCCTTGAGTCGACACTCTTCATGCTGGATGTTGCTTTGTGCTTTGGCTCGTCACCTCGCCAAAAGTGTCGACTCCAAGAGTTGACACTTTAGCCTATGTGTTGGTTTTTGTTCGCTGGCAGGACACCCGCGAACAAGTGTCGACTCCGAGAGTCGACACTTGTCTCGGGCGGCCCTAATCGGGTCTGCCGTCTTTTGTTCGAACTCCATGGTTTGAGATCCGATTGCTTGGTGCTTTTACCCCATTACCCTTAGGGTTTCCATACATGATTGGGTGTGGTTATGAGAAGGTTTTGCAAGGGGTTTTATGGTCTTTTATTCTTCTATTTGCTGCCCTATATATCCCTGCATTTTTGTAGATTGGAGAATCCCTTGGGGCTAATAGTATTTGTTCTTCTTGCAGAGAAAAAGGAGGGTGTCGCACATCCATTGGAAAAGGAAGAAGAAGCCGCATAGATCGCCATCCACGAGCCTGAGCCTCGATCTAGAAGCCGCTGTTGCTGCTTTCCATGATCTGTGTTATTGGGCGTTTCAATCTCAAGGCCGACTGCTTCCACTCTTGATTCATCATTTCCAGCGCACCCCACCTTCTAATCGAAGGGATTAATGGGATATTCAAAGGGAGATAATATATATCTTGTATTCATTTATTTATGATGCCCCTCTTAACAAATACAAGTTTGTGAGCATATTGATTCATTTGTACTTGGTGGTTGCAGATACGTTCGGAGCTGGATTTGAAGGAACTTCATTGAAACTTCAAGAAGGAAAACCGTCTGCTCCGACATCCTGTGGATTCAATTCTCTCCAACCTAAGATTCAAGAAAAATCCTCTTATAGCTATTGGAGAGCCAAAGGGAAAACTTTACATATCTCTTACCCATTTCTTTGAGATGGTTTTCTTGATATATATTTTGCAATGAGCACATATTGTATATCTTTTTTATTTTTCTGAACATACAAACATCTATGTGTGGTGTACGGAGCTGCGTCTCCGTGTGAGGATTTAGTGCGGGGTGAGTTCCCCGAGTGTGTGTGTGTTAGTGCTGCTGCGGCAGCGGCTTGGGGCCAGGCCCCGTGTGTGCATTGCTACGGAAGCAGCATGTGTGGTGTTGGGGTTCGTCCCCGTGTTGCTACGTAAGTAGCGTGTAGTGAAGCCTCACCGGGTTTCGGTGAGGGGTGGATGTAGGGAGCCCGTCGTGGTCCCGAACCACCTAAAAATCTCGTGTTCCGTGTGATTTACTGTGTGATTGATCATTTCTTCTATCTCCCTTCACAGGTCCATTAAATAGATTTTTATTTCATTGCATCATCGCACACTGCTACCTCCGTTATCTGTGTTAAGCTTAATTCCTTTGATTAGTTGCATTATCTCATCGTGTGAGATCGGAAAGTTTGAGAGAACATCTTGATCTGCCGTGAGTTTGGGCTATTCAACATAGTTAATTTTATTTCTGCTGTAATTAGTTTAGATTATTTTTAAAATCCCCCATCTCGGCAAGGGGACAATTCAACCCCCCTTCTTGTCTGCCATCTAGTCTGGACCAACAGTGGGTTAGTCTTTCTTTACACTTAGTGTACGTAGACGGTGTCCGTCATCCTTATCGAGTCTTCCTTAGTGTTTCCCTTGTGTTTGTGTCTTTTCGTCGTCAATTATAGTATTACAATGAGTGTCTATGTTGGCCTAGGGTCATGTGTGAGTCCTTGTAATAGTCTGTGAGAGTCTTCATGCATCGAGTCGAGTCGGTCTATTGTCAGCTCGCGATGTCAGTCCCTCTCAAGTGTGAGGCAAGTCGGGTCTAATGCGTACGTTGTAGACTTGCCAGAATTTAGGATCGGCTCTACCATTCTATGTCTCGGATCTAGTCGCATAAAGGGACCCAACGGTGATTCCTAGTGAGTCATTGAACCATCTCCGTCCTTTGAGAGTAACCCCACCCCGGAGTGTCCACCATTAAGCCTCATTCCCACAGCAGCATGTGCATATCGAATATATACGGGATGAGCATGTGACGATTACTTGGAGTGGAGCATACTCCGCGTTACCTAGTTGGTGACAGATCCGCAGGAGCCACACGAGTTCTTCCCACCCGGGGAGAAGTGATGGGAATCAACACCGGGCACTAACATTTTATTTTTGCATTTGATACCTTTTGTTTACATTTATATCCTTGGCTAATTGGGTTTGCAATTGTAAGGCATTATATGCCAAAGGGTTAGTCATTAGAAATCTTTGGGTTTCTTTGCAAAAAGGCCTTTGGGTTTCTAAGTAAAATGTCAGTAGGTCCAGCAAGGCCCCCGCCCTCTTTCCCATTGGTCCACCTAGGATTTAGGGCCCATGTGGGGCTAGTTCAAAGTCCATGATTGGACTTGGACCAAGGGGGGGGCAAGGTGGAAGAAAATTCAAACTTGGACCAATCAAAGTCCAAGATGCTCCCCCCCTTTAATATAGTTTATTCATGTTGTATTTTATTTAATTTGGTCATTTGATCACATGGGGGATTAATTATCCTATCCCTAGTTTACCCCTCCCTAACCCTAGATCTGAGGGTAGTTTATGTCTTTTTTCCATTTCTATATAACCTATGTATTTTGTGAATTACTTAGCAATTAATGAAGACAAAATTCCATTTGTTGCTCAATTTGCCCAAGGGCACCCTCTCTCCCCCTTGGAGATGTGATAGCTCCAAATTTCAGAGGTGTGAAGCCTCTCAATTCTCCCCTCTCTGAGTGAGAAGCTCAGCACCGCCGCCGCCGCCATCGAGCCGCCATCGCACCACCTCCGCAGCCTCGTCGGAGTTCTATCCACCCCTGGACAGAAGCTTGAAGATGAAATTTTATCTCCCAATCAGAGATCTATTCGAGCTCCAATTTTGAGGGTTTGTTCCTCTTATCATCCCCCAACCCCAGTTCAAATTTCGTGTCATTTCGCCTTCGTTTAGTATTTTTCCTGTAATTTTAGTTCCACCCCTGACAGTCTGCCCAATAGCAGATCTGCGGGATAGTGTCCTGTTGTTGTATTTTTCCCGCCCCTTTAGAATTCTCCAAAAATTCCCCAAAACATCATACGTGTTCCTTACATCCCCCTCTTCCACCCATAATTTTATCAGAGTCTAGATCCATCATTTTTCGGTCAGTCAAAATTCAGTCTCAGGCAGATCATGTTCTGTCTTGACTGTCTGTAATTTGAGTCAGTAAAAAAATCTTGGGAACAATCATTTTCATTTCTAATCCGTCTACTGGATGGATCTGAAATAATTATATGTTGTATCCCTTTGAGTCCTCTATCCATCGGTACTAGTTTCGCCTCGATCCAACATGGGATCTGGGCGTAAAAATTCTTTTCGTGGAGACGCATATAACTAATCTGTGAACAGGCCAGCAAAGGAAGAAAAAAGTTAATTCTTTCAAAATTACTTCAGCGCCGATTCAACTGCCGCCGACTTCGGGGATCGAAGAGGAGTCGTCCACCAATGTCCCAGCCAGTCGCCGCAGCAAGGATTCTATCGGAAGCCGTTGTCCCAGTTGCTGAGTTCCCTTGCTGTACCGAGTTGGAACTGTACTGAGTCGGAACCGAGCCGGACCAACAGCCCGTCTCCGACCCGATAGCCCTTCGGCTCGTTGCCCGTCAACCTAAGATCGTTATTCACGGGTCCCATTGTAGCCCTTTACCTCCCTGCGTGGAGTGGGCAATAAAATTCATTGCTGTAAATTATTGATAATTACTGTACCGGGAGTTACGGTTCTTGGCCAGGGTCGTATTCCCCACGCCCGGAGCGTGGAGGTACACTCACCACCCTCCTTTTTTGGCATTTGCTTTACTCACATATTTTCATATGTTGTTGCTAGAGTGATAGGAACATAGCTCGTTATACTTTTATCACCGCTGCGAGAGTGAGTGAGTGGAACCCGTCCCGTGACTCGATCCGAGAACGCGGAAAAGTTGATACCCGACACTCAATGCCGATTTCTCAACCGCGCAGATCCCGTGTTTCCCTCGCTTAGGGAGGTCCGCGAGCTAGAGTCTCAGGTTCGCGTCCCGTCCCGCATCAGGTTGGTCGTGTTTTCAGCTCCTCCTTAGTTAGCTTCTCCAGACATGTCTCACCCTTGTCATCCATTCCTTGTGGTTGGTTCGGCATTTTTCGGGAGAATTCCTATCGCTTGTTGGTTGTGACGGGTGTCTTTTGCCTTGATGCCCGCTATTGTACCACGACAATTTCCCCAGCAAAATACCTAGAAATAAGAGTTCGAGAATTTCCTCGAACACATTCAAGGCATAGGCTACCCGGCCCCTCTGACAACCCAGTGGGCCCGACCAACGGCCCCGACCCGCTAGCCGAGGTATACGGCAACATTAGCAATCAATCGGGACCGTTCCCGACTCCTAAGTTACGGACTTTGCCCACATTTTACACAACCACCCAGGCCAGCCTGGGGGCTCTCCGATTACAAGCCACGCCACGTGGCACTCAGTGAAAAGGCCAGGGGCCTATCCCGGGATGCCTTCTCTCAACCCTCCAAGGTTAAAGGGAGACTCAAATAGGTCAACCACTAGCTTGGGAGGCCCACAGTACGTGTGTACGGCTCACACACATGTGTTCGGCATTCTACCGAACACCTCGTGGGCGCACATGTTTCAACCCTTCTACACCAACCCACGGGCCACCCCGTGGTTCCAGTACACTAATTGGGTCCTACAACGACCCCCCAGTAAGCCGGGGCCACCCCCGACCCTCCGACACATGGCAATAAGCCACTTAGCTTTAGCTCTCGGACCAACCCGAGGCTACCCTGCCAACCCACCGCACAACATGGCACGTAACACGATGTAAGGCCCATGGGCCCAAGGTGCCTCCTCCCAGTCCCTATGGACTTCTACCCTCGGCCCTAGGCCAAATCCAAGGCCCGTCGGCCACCTACGTGGCACGTTCGGCAACCCGGGGTGTGTCGGGCATTTGCCCGAACACCTTGTGAGCGGCTACAATGACTCGAAGAACAACGGCCCCCATGGGCCATCTCAATATCCTGGAGCTCCGTGTCCTTCAAAGGACATCCCCATACGACGAAGGAAGACCCCCGGGGGCAATCCCTCGGGGTTGCGGCTTGTCTGGGGCCGGTTCGCCCCGGGGCGCGGCCGCACCCCCGGGGGAGGGCGAACTCCCCGAGGGCCGCGCCCTCTCTCCAGCCCGGAGGCCCGACGGCCTCTCCCAGCCCCAGTTTGTGCAAACTCCCAATCCCATGGCCCAAGGTTCGTGCAAGGATTCGTTCGTCGTACACGTGCGCGGAAGAACTCGAGAAGATGAAGTCCCGAGATTACGTCAGTCACAACACCCGCGTTCCTTGCACGCACGTGGCCGGTCAACCAGTATCCTTCTAGTATCCTCTTGTCCTTTTCTTCTTAGCCAATTTAGGAAGAAAAATAACAAAAATAGAGATTTTATGGAGGTGGGGCTGCCCTCTCTCTCTCCCTCAATCCAGTCCGCCTAAACCCCTGGTTAATAAAAAAAATATTTTTTAAAAAATATAGGACCATTTGGTCCGCCCAAACCCCCCCTGGGGAGGGGTTTAGGCAGACCAGCCTGGACCGCCAGGCTGGTCCGCCTAAACCCCATCCAAATTAAAAAAAAGATTTTTTACCCCTCCGAAGAGGGGTTTTGGCAGACCAGACCAGCCCCTTGGGCTGGTCCGCCTAAACCCCATCTCCCCACTTCTGTTACACACAAAACACACACAAAAAAAATTAAAATTAAATAAAATAACACTGTTTCGGGGGTTTACCCGGACCAAGTTGAACCCCCAACTTGGTCCGCCTAAACCCCACCCCTTCAACTTCCTATAAATTTCCCCCCTTAGAAGCTCAAGGGGCATGAGGCAACAAGCAAGAAAAAGATCAAGGGCTTGCAGAAGCGGATACACGAACGGACGGACAAACACCCCCTAGCCTAATTGTCGCACCCTCGGACTCCCGAGGCCTTCGGGAAGGGTCGGGGACGCGAGAAGCTAAGTGCGCACGCGGTTGGGTTGCTAGTAGGCTCACACACGCCGAGGGTATGTCACGTATACTTCCCTCACGTGGTGTTTAGCCGTCTCACACCAAGTCCATCCTCGCCACATGAAAGATGACTACGCCAACGGCAAATACACCCGCATCCCGTGTCCGCCTGTGTACGCCAACTTAAGATGGTGACGAAGGGCACTCCGTAATGCAGTAACAGATCCCGGCACAGAACTACGTGCCCACCGTTCACCTCCCAGTCGGCCGTTGGCCCCTTAGACTAACAAATCAAGTCTAGTCGGACCTCTGGCCTGGGAACCATAGTCCCGGGGATGACCTCGACTCTCCAGCATGACGACATTCGCTGTCCTAGACCCGGACCCGACTGCTCACCTCGCGCCATGTCCGACCTCTACCCGACGCCAGTCCGTGTCCACTATGGCCACCAAGGCAGTCGGTCCAACACCAATCCCTCTGTAAAGAGTTCTCATATAACACGCGGATACCCGCCTCATTACGCAATGACCTGGGGACCGACCCACTTGTCGGAATTGTCCCACGGCTTGCGCCCATTGTACTTTGGCCACATAGGCCCATATGTAAAGCCCATGTGGCCCATCATAAAGCCAGTGAAATACAAGCGCCCACATTCGGGCCCCCAGCTTCCTACCTATACCACTCGGCATCCTAACCCCAATAAACACCCCCCCAGTCGAAAGCATGCCCACAGCTGCAGAATGCCCCCGGCCCTCTACCCAAGGTTTTAGACATATATATAGACTTTTCTTTAGCACAGAACGAAGGTGTTCGGATTCAATCCGATGTAAATAAACACCGGTTGCTTGTGGTCGATGGGGAAAGACGTCCAATACATGATTCCCACAATCGCCTATGCACTCGCACCCACGGAACCCCTTCTCTCCACGTGTCGCCCGATCGCCCGAGTCCACGTGCCGCGCCCTGGTGGTGCTTCCCCGGTCAACCCTTGGTTCCATGGGTGATTGTCGAGAAATCGACTAGCACGCCCGCACCCTATCTGGTCAACCCATACCCTGACACTTTCGTGCCATTCGATCCTTTTCAACTTTCCATAAAAGGAGAGTGCCCGATACCGCCGTGAGAGGCATGCAACCGTAAGGAGGTTACCCGAGATATATCAAACTCCCGTATTTTTCTTTCCACTGTATCCCTTCCTTCACCCGTGATATTCGGCATAAAAACCCGCGCAATAGAGAGGATGGCACGCCCGGTGGGACGTCTCTTGCCTTCTTTCTTTTTGCTGAAGAAAAGTCTGTGCCAGCCCTGAATCCCTGGTGCCCTTTCCCTGTCCTTGCAGGAGAGGCAGAGGAGGGTACTCGTGTGCGCATTCTCCAGTAGCTTCCGATTTGCGTTCTGACTGCTGGACTGTGCTTGGTGACTGTCAGTAACCGTCACCTCCGTAGTACTTAGCTTCCCAGTAACAATGGCGGCCATCACCTACGGTCCCAACATCATTGCCACCCACACCCGGGTGGGCTACTTGGCGACGTCGATCACTTTCGGCAGCTTCGCCCCTGTCATCGGATCGCCCTACTTCTTGGGTGTGATCCTTGTGGCTACTCCTCAGCCAACTCCAGTTTCTCCATTGGCTCCCGTGGCCAATGCGCCACACGCGCTTCCAGCAATGGTGTCCCGCCTGAGCGCCAGGCACCGGACCGCCACCACTGGCCCCTGTAGGGCCCCCAGATCAACCTTGGCCCGGGTAAGCGTTAGCCCCCGGGGCCAGCCTCGTCCGATCTCCGGCACGGGCCCTATGCCCCAGACTTCGGTCACTGTCCCAGCATCTTCCTCGGGATCCCAACCCCGAGCCCCAGCAAAGCCGACACCTAACACGGGCTTCCAGCCCCAGGACCACGGCTTCCCAGTACCTTCTCGGGTCCCCAACCCTGAGCTCCAGCCAAGCTGGCACCTAACACGGGCTTCTAGCCCCAGGTCCACGGCTCCTCAGCATCTTCCTCGGGCCTCCAACCCCGAGCCGCAGCAAAGCCGGCACCCAACACGGGCACCGAGCCCCGGGTCTACGGCTTCCCAGCATCTGCCTCGAGTTCCCAACCCCGAGCTCCAGCCAAGCCGGTACCCAACACGGGCTTCCATTCCCGGGTCCATGGTTCCTCAGCCTCTTCATCGGGTTTCTAACCCCAAACCCCGGCAAAGCTGACTCTCGGTGTGGGCTCCCACCCCCGAGTTTACGGCTCCCCGGTATTGCACTCGGGACCCCAGTTCCGGGCTCCAGTTGAGCCGGCTCTCCCCGTGGGTCTCCTACCCAGGGGGCAAGGTTTCTCAGCACCCTCCTCAGGTCCTCCGACCCGAGCCCGGACTATGCCGGCACCTACCGCGGGTCCTCGACCCAGGGGTGTCAGCACCTCAGCACTTCTGACGGCATCGCCTCCCGGTGCAAGAGCGTCATTTCGAGCATCAGCAACACTCTTATCGGCGCGGGCGAAGGCTTATACCCGAGTTGCCCAGTCATCAACTCCCGATGTGGGTTTTATATCCCGGGGGCCGGTCCCAGTACCTATGACTGACAGCTTCATGCTTCCAGTCGCTCCAGGTTGGGTTTTCTCGATCTACCATCTAGGGGCGGAGTCTTCCTCAGCTCCTCAGAAGAAGCGTCGCCATCACCGCGGAGGCAGATGGCTCGCTGCTGCATCTAGCAACTCCGGCAAGATGGTTCTTGTCGGTGACTTGCGGATCCGTCTCGACGGGGGTGAATCAATTATACCCCAGGAACGGACCATTTCCACCATCCCCACCTCCAATCGTTTTGACCTCTTGTGACAAACATGAGAGGACGGGGCGAAGCTCAAAGGAGTGGGTTCCTCGGCGGCAGCCCGAGGGCACCCACCACAGCCCGGCACACAGCTTCCCAAGACAACTCGTCAAAAAAATGGCGACAAGGGAGACCAGCAACCTGACTTGAGAAGAATCTAGGTCACCCTAGAAGAAGCTCAGGCCGTTCGGAGGGCGCATATTAGAAACCCCCGGCGAGCACTTAGACGCGGCATCAGATGGGATGCCACTGGCCTCACAGTAGCATCGTCTGACGACGCCTAGTTGTCTAATATCCCCCGCACAAGCAAGCGAAGGCAAAGGCGAGCCCGTTCCCGGGCCCTCCAGTAGCCTGTCCATGGTTCTCCTCCGACTGATATTGGAAGTGAGCCCCCTCCGCAACGCACCTCGATCTTTGACAGAATAGTGATGCATGTCTGCCCTGAGCGGCACACGCGCAGGAAGCGGACGCCCCAGTTCATCAATGACGTGGTTCGAGTGTTCGCGTGCTACACCGCCGGACACCAGCCAGACACCCAGTCTGACGACTTGAACCAGCCTCTGTCCCACTTTAGGAGGCCGCGCCATCAGGCTCCGCCGCCTCCCCCAGCAGGTCACATCGGCACTTCTGTCAGACCACAGGCTTCGGAACGCGCGGAAGAGGTCCCGGTGGAAGAACGCGACCCTCCTATCAACGCAGATACGGTCAACAACGGCCCTCCTGCGAACGAGGCTCAAGAAGTGACCCTCGACACTCTCACTAAGGAGAACCAACATCTGAAGGCCCTCTTGCACCACCTCCTCTAGGAACGGGACCTTCATTCTCAGTAACCTGCTAGGCCCCAGGCCGAGGCACCGGTACCCCCGGCGGCCCGTGATGCTGCCAACACCTCAGTGGCGATTGCCCGAACCCTGTTGGCAACTAGGTTCAGCACATCCGCGGTTAAGGCCCAGCCACAAGCCTCCAATACGCCAGTGCCTGAAAACCTCCTAGCGCAACGCTAGATGATCGAGCGTATTGTCGAGATAAAGTTCACCCAGTATGGTGAAGGGGCTGTCACGGTATATCTCTATAGTGTACCCTACCCGCTTCACAACCAGCTAAAAAAGCTTCCCCGAGAGTACTCCAAGCCCCGAAGCTGCAATAGTTTGACGGGCAGGGGTCGCCACGTGAACACCTTGCCTACTATGTTACGGCAATGGGCGTGTTAGCGTTGGACGAATCATATCTCCGCTACTTCGCCACTTCGCTCACGGGAACGGCCTTTCAATGGTATTCCCGCCTGAAGCCTAACTGTAGTGCCCCAGAATTTATATAAGTATTTTCTAGATTATTTAATAATTTTCTGGAATTTATTTGTAATTTATAAGGGCTAAAGAGATTTATAAAAGGATTATTGAACTAGCCTGTTTAAAGAAGCCCAAAAGGTTTTAAGGACCAAGCCCAATTGGGTTGGCCCATATTCTAGAAGGTTATTAATCCTATTCTCAAATTTTTAAGGATAAACACCACTTAATATAGATAATTATACGGATAATGAACAATAGAGTTTTATTAATCTAAAACTCTATCCACGTTGACTGTAACGGTCCATCGGGCGACCGTCACAGCCAAGTAACGCATGAGAGCTAGACCGTTACACTATGTGTATTATTTGAGTTGAAGAGTTTGAGACATGTTGAACTCTGAGAACGAGTAATGTAACGGTCTATCGCGAGAGCGTCACATGCCTCTAACGCACTGGCCGTAGACCGTTACATCCTGTTAGTTCCGTAAAAGAAAGAACAAGTACAAAGATTAAAACTTTGGACTCTTATCCACTAAGGATCGACTTGGAAAGAGTTATAATAATACTGAGGACTCTTAGAGATTAGATTATGACCAAACAAGGACTCTAGAATCGATCTAATCGTCAAACCCTAGCCTAAACTCTATAAATAGGGCATAGTTCTGAACTGTGCGACCCTTACTTTTTGGACATAAAGAATCAAGGTAAGGAGTCATTATCTCAGGTAAGCTCTTTAGAAGTATTTGTTTACAATACTTTAGACTAACTCTCCTCCAAACTTAACATCTTTAGGTCAAGAGGTCGTGGAGTTAGAGCCCAAGGAAGTTGCTGAAAAAGTCACAGAAGAAGGAAATCTAGGGCAGGATTCTCAATCCAAATCAGAAGCAACAGCCTAAGTTAAGAGATAGGTTATCTCATAAATGGCAAAAACAACCTGATAGGACTAAAAGCCCTCTGGTTCAAGTGATTTCCATGCATTATAGATCATTGATTTCATGATTTTACTACTTGTATGCATTACATGCATCCCTTAGCCTTAATTGGACATGCCAAAGATGTATCTTATCTAATTCATTAATACCTAAGCATGTAGTTGGCCTACACTACGTTATCATGTCTAGGGATTCATGGTATTTTAATTATGGACATGATATGAATCGATCTCTTTATGTTTTATCTAGTTTTCTGTCAGCAGATATTGTAACGCATCATCGTAGGACCGTCACACTCATATAACGGCCCTACGACAGACCATCACACACCCTGCTGTTTTGGATTTTCACTGTTGTCTCTGACGCACTTGGACAGACGCGTTACGTTCATGTAACGGCTGGATTCCAGACCGTCACGTTCATTGTGACGCCCCACCTCCAGACTGTCAGAGTCTGTGTTCTGCCAACCCTAAGAAAGAATATAACTTGCCAATATTATTTATTGTTAAGCCTAGTTACTTAAGTTTTAACCTGATCATGTGATTTTAAGGTTATTTGATTATTCATATTAGTTATTGCCTATTTTGGTATCTCACTTTTACTTGAGTTATGTTAATTCATGAAGCCAAATTATATAGTTTTGTATTATAAAGCATGACTTTTTAACGTTGTATTGACAGAGTTTTTCATCATGATTTCACACTGATTATACATATCTCTCTCTGTCAATAGAGTCATTTCTATAAGTACATGGCACATATTCTGGTATGTTGCCATTAGTTCACACTTTACACTTTAGGAACACCATCTTGGACATGAGGACCTCTCTATTGGATATTCCTTCCAATGGACTAGGAAATCATTGTTTCAAGGCCTCCGTAATTCTCCGCGAGCCTGGGATTCCCACTATGAGGTCGAGTTGGTTGTACCATCAAAGCCCAATAACTAGAATACACTATCGTTATTTTCTGGATCTTGTAATGTAACGGCCTTGAACTGGACCGTCAGGCTCACGTAACAGCCCAATGCCCGACCGTCACATTTCACTGAGCCTAAACTAGTATGCTGGACTCTGGTCACTGTAACAGCCCATTATGGACGCGTTACATAGTGTAACGGCCCAGTAAATGACCGTTACATAGCTTGTATATGTTAACCCAAGGTTTGACCAAGGGTTGATATTTCAATGATTCTAGACAAACCTTGATGATCTAGAACTTATCATATTGCTTAATAGACTTAATGTAATGGATGAAAGTTAATGAAATATACCGTTATGCTGCTGATTTATTCTATAAGCATAACATAGTTTAAATGTCATTCTTGATCTCATATATTCAAATTAAAGCATTCATTCATTGATTATTGTTATCATGGAATTATTGAACTTATTACATTCTTGGCCATACGTTACTGTTACATGCGTGGAAGTAGCTTAATTTATAACTGAAGATGCGATCGAGCACTGATTGTGTTCAAGGGCTCTATGCTAGTCCCCTCGACTGATTGTCGGAAACATACTATTTTATAAACCATGTGGTATGATGCTACTGGCGTCGCATTGCGCTGGGAGTACTATTTCTATAAATAAGCGAAGATCCACGGCACGACATGACTTTCTTGCTTGATATTCCACAGAAATTCACGAACTATGTACTTAAAAGTGACTAGTGTGATGAATATGTGGCTTGCTAGTACAATCTCGTTACATTCTTGTTCATGGAAGGCCAATATCATGTTCTTGTTATATTCTTGCTAGTTCACTCTTGATCATTCTATCTTACATGATTATCTTGTTACTTTGGTTTAAACGCGTGATCGATTCGCATTCGCATGATTTTACCTTATTCTTTAGAGCTAAATTGTTAATTACTTTAATAGTGCCTTCATGTTGATGCGAAGATACCTACTGGGCAAGTGTGCTCATTACCTATTTCCAATGTTTTTCATGAGATGGAAATAGTTCGAATTCGGATTCGGGTGATTCAAGTAGCGGGTCTAAGAGCGATTGAATGTTGTTATTACAAGAGTGAAGACATAGGAAGTTTATAATGTCTAGATTGAGTCAATGTAATTTTCCTATTTCTTGAGTCTAGTAGAATGAAAATCAAATTAGTGATTGTATCTTTGAATATTGAGCATTATGATATGAAGTTGAAGTTGATTAAATCTTATGCAATTGCATTTACTTGTGTGATTGTCTCGCGCTCTGATTGATTCTTGCTTGCAAGAGGCTTACCATGCCGGCTGTTCATTCTCCCCGAGCGAGTCTTCCGCTATAATAAAGGCTCGGGGTGTGACAGTTAAGTTGGTATCAGAGCCTAAGTCTCAGGACTTAGGGAAAAGAATCATGTCATAGGATAAGTCTAAGGTTTAAGGACCCATACCTATGAACTAAGGAAGAAATTCCACACCCATGTGAGGATTGGGTAGAACCCGGGATAAGATAACTAATTAGCTTTAAGAATTATTATGTTCATTCCAATTTCATGAGAAATAACAAGTTGTTATTTTCTCTCAGGTACCCTATTTTCTGAATGGCTCATCGTGTAGATTGGGACGGTATGCAACAAACTGTTGCCGACCTCACCCAGGCATTGCAGACTATAGCACAAGGTGGTGCAGGGGCAAGGGCTGGTGACCTTCATCGCAATTTCTGGAGTCTAAATCCTCCGCGTTTCTATGGATCTTCCAATCCAGACGAAGCAGAAAATTAGATCGATGAGATGAATCATATATTCGATGTCATACAATGCACTGATCAAGAGAAAGTCCGTCTAGCAACGTTCCCATTAAATAAAGACGCCCGTACTTGGTGGAAATCAATTCCGGCACCTCCGGCCGATGCGCCACATACATGGAATGCTTTTCTCACTTTATTTCGTGCCAAGTATTTCTCCGAACATGTGAAGGAAAGGAAGGCTATGGAGCTTGCCTCCCTTCGTCAAGGGATGATGTCAGTAGCAGAGTACGAGTTGCAGTTTTCAAGACTAGCACCATATGCACCACACCTTATTAGTACAGAATTATTAAAGACGAATCGATTTATGGACGGGTTACGGCCCAGTTTCATTCAGCAACTGGGGACACAGAATATCCGCACTTATGCGGAGATGGTTCAAAGGGCATATTTATGCGAGAGGACCTTGGAAAAGGTCGAGAGGTTGAAAGGAAAGGGAGAAGAATCTAGCCGGCGCTCAGATCGGCATTATAAGAAAGAGAAGTTTAGCATCACGGAACCATACAAAAGCCATGATAACAAGAAAAGATCAAGGAACATGAACGGTGGAAGTTCCCAAAAGAATAGTAAAAAGGTTAAAGAAGAGAAGGAGCAAGTCGCCTCGGCGTGCACCTTTTGCGAGAAATTCGGTCACTCGGCTGAAGAATGCTGGAAGCGCCTAGGTGCTTGTTTGCACTGTGGAAGTAGGGAGCATCGTGTGCCAGATTACCCCCTTATGAAAGATCAATCAAATAACGGAGGACGTAGGAGGCAGGCTCACCTCAATGCAGTTATAGATGAAGAAGAAGCACCCAAGGATCAAAATGACGGGCTTATGGAAGGTACTCTTCAAATTTGTTCTCGTCCTGCATTCGTGCTATTCGATACTGGTGCTTCTCATTCTTTTATCTCCACCACTTTTGCAAACACCTTACCAATTGCATCAGTTCCCCGACCTTCAGATCTCTCTATTACTACACCTTTAGGATCTGGAACTAAGCTCACCAAGTATTATGCCGATTGTGAGGTGGTAGTAGAAGGACACAATCTCCCTGCAAACTTAATATGCCTCGATATGAAAGGTTATGATGCCATTTTAGGGGTAGATTGGCTTGTAGACCATGATGCTTACATCAACTGCCGAAATAGAATTATATCTTTCCGAAAGTCTGGTCTTCCAAGATTTTCTTTTCTTGGCATCAAATACAAGAAGCATCCTACCATTATATCTTCTCTTCACGCCTGCAAACTTATCTCGAAAGGATGTGAAGTTTTTCTTGCTTCAGTCATTGTCACCGAATCTAAGGAAATTATCCTAGCAAACATTCCTATTGCAAATGAATTCCCTGACGTGTTCCCATTCGAACTACCTAGTTTACCGCCTGAGAGGGAAGTAAACTTTACCATTGAACTCGTTCCAGGTGCAGCACCTGTTTCTATAGCCCCTTACAGGATGTCCCCCACGGAACTTAAGGAACTAAATAAGCAATTACAAGAACTTCTAGACAAGGGTTTCATTAGACCTAGCACATCCCCTTGGGGTGCGCCTGTTCTATTTGTCAAGAAGAAGGATGGTTCTCTCAGATTATGCATCGATTACCGGTGACTGAATCAGCTTACAATTAAGAATAAGTATCCGTTGCCGCGTATTGATGAGCTCTTCGATCAGTTTTCGGGAGATGAGTGCTTCTCTAAGATTGACCTCAGATCTGGTTATCATCAACTTAGAATTAAAGAAGAGGATATTTATAAATCGGCTTTTCGAAGTCGTTATGGCCACTATGAATTTATGGTACTGCCGTTCGGGTGAACTAATGCCCCAGCAACATTCATGCAACTTATGAACAGTGTCTTCCAGCCATATTTGGACCAGTTCATCGTCGTCTTCATCGATGATATCCTGATATACTCCAAGATAAAAGAAGAACATGAAGAACATCTAAGGATAGCTTTGAAAACACTTAGAGAACACAAGCTATATGCCAAACTCAATAAGTGTTAATTCTGGCTCAAGGAAGTCTCATTCCTAGGCCACATTATTTCAAAAGAATGTATTGTTGTGGATCCTTCTAAGGTAGAAGCTGTCAGAGATTGTAGTCGGTCAACGACTATATCTGAAGTAAGAAGCTTTTTGGGTCTAGCTGGTTATTATAGGAGATTCATAAAGGACTTCTCAAAGATCGCGGTTCCTTTAACTAGACTTACTAGAAAAGAAAATCCTTTTATCTGGTCGAAGGACTGTGAAAAGAGTTTTCAAAGTCTTAAGAATCATCTTACAACAGCCCCTATTTTATCACTACCAATGGAGGGTGGTGGATTTGAAGTGTATACAGATGCATCTGGAATTGGCTTAGGATGTGTCCTTATGCAGAATGGAAAAGTGATTTGCTATTCTTCAAGACAATTGAAGCGTCACGAAGAAAATTATCCTGTACATGATTTAGAATTGGCAGCAGTGATCTTCGCCTTAAAAATTTGGCATCATTATCTTTATGGAGAAAAGTTCACGATCTATTCAGACCACAAGAGCTTGAAATATCTATTTTCTCAAAATGAGCTCAATATGAGGCAAAGGAGGTGGTTAGAACATCTCAAGGACTTTGACTTTGCTATTCAATATCATCATGGCAAGGCTAATGCTGTAGCGGATGCACTTACGAGGAAACCAATGGGTATGTTATCAAGTCTCATGATTAGTGTAACTAACCTTATTCCTCAGTTTGCTCAGTTGAATTTAGATGTTGACATTAAGGAAGAAGATTGCTTTATAGCTAATATCCGAGGTCAACCTACATTGATAGAGGATTTGGCCAAGTTACAAGAGGATGACCAAGTTTTACTGGAAATTAAGGCCAATATTGAACAAAGACCAGATTTTACTATTTTCGAAGATGGAAGATTACTATTCAAGGGACGAATGTGTATATCGGATCACAAGGATACAAAGAAATTGATCTTAGAAGAAGCACATAAATCAAAGTACACCATTCATTCAAGAGGTACGAAGATGTATCAGGATCTCAAAAGAAACTTTTGGTGGCCCAATATGAAGAGAGAAATAGCTGATTATGTGTCTCGCTGTCTCACTTGCCAACAAGTTAAAGCGGAACATTTCAGACCTGCAGGAAAATTACAGCCCTTAAATATTCCAGAATGGAAATGGGAGAGTATAGGAATGGATTTCATTATGGGATTACCTAAGACAAGAGGAGGACATGATGGCATATGGGTAATCATAGATCGATTGACTAAATCTGCACATTTCATACCATTAAAGAGTCGATGGTCTGTGGATATCTTGGTAGCATTATACATCAAAGAAATTGTTAAACTACATGGTGTCCCTGTCTCTATTGTATCAGATAGAGATCCTCGATTTACATCACAGTTCTGGAAAAGTCTACAACATTCACTTGGAACTAGATTAAATTTTAGCACAGCATTTCATTCACAAACGGATGGTCAGACGGAAAGAACGAATCAGGTAGTAGAAGACATGCTCAGGGCTTGTGTCATTGATTTTGGAGGAAGTTGGCATGATCACTTGCCTCTAGTAGAATTTGCATATAATAACAGCTATCAAGCAAGTATACAAATGGCACCTTTTGAAGCTCTATATGGGAAAAGTTGTCGATCACCAATATGTTGGAATAAAATAGAGGAAATGCAATTTCTAGGCCCCGATCTTATCAGAGATTCTACAGAGAAAATAAAACTCATTCAAGAAAGGATGAAAATGACACAAGATAAGCAAAAGTCTTATGCTGACAATCGAAGGCGTGACTTGGAGTTTCAAGTAGGAGAACATGTATATCTGAAGGTTTCTCCAGGTCGTGGTATTCGAAGATTTGGCATTAAAGGAAAGCTAACTCTTAGATTTATTGGCCCATTTGAAATTCTTGAAAGGGTCGGTGAAGTGGCTTATAGATTGGCTTTACCTCCACAATTAGCAGGAGTACATGACGTATTTCATATCTCCATGCTAAAGAAGTATGTATATGATCCTGACCATATTATCACTTATGACAACCTGGAGATTCAGAAGGACTTAACATATGAGCAAACGCCAATAAAGATTCTGGATCAGGAAGTGCGTCAATTAAGGAATAAAGTTATTCCTATGGTCAAGATCCAATGGAAGAAAACATGGCCATATGAAGCAACATGGAAAATCGAAGCAGCTATGCGAAAAAGATTCCCAGAATTATTCAACTGTAAGTACACTCTCCACAATCCATGTATTGAATTTGGGGATCAAATTCTTTTAAGTGAGGGAGGGTGTAGTGCCCCAGAATTTATATAAGTATTTTCTAGATTATTTAATAATTTTCTAGAATTTATTTGTAATTTATATGGGCTAAAGAGATTTATAAAAGAATTATTGAACTAGCCTGTTTAAAGAAGCCCAAAAGGTTTTAAGGACCAAGCCCAATTGGGTTGGCCCATATTCTAGAAGGTTATTAAGCCTATTCTCGGATTTTTAAGGATAAACACCACTTAATATAGATAATTATACGGATAATGAATAATAGAGTTTTATTAATCTAGAACTCTATCCACGTTGACTGTAACGGTCCATCGGGCGACCATCATAGCCAAGTAACGCATGAGAGCTAGACCGTTACACTATGTGTATTCTGTGAGTTGAAGAGTTTGAGACATGTTGAACTCTGAGAACGAGTAATGTAACGGTCTATCGCGAGACCGTCACATGCCTCTAACGCACTGGTCGTAGACCGTTACATCCTGTTAGTTCCATAAAAGAAAGAACAAGTACAAAGATTAAAACTTTGGACTCTTATCCACTAAGGATCGACTTGGGAAGAGTTATAATAATACTGAGGACTCTTAGAGATTAGATTATGACCAAACAAGGACTCTAGAATTGATCTAATCCTCAAACCCTAGCCTAAACTCTATAAATAGGGCATAGTTCTGAACTGTGCGACCCTTACTTTTTGGACATAAAGAATCAAGGTAAGGAGTCATTATCTCAGGTAAGCTCTTTAGAAGTATTTGTTTACAATACTTTAGACTAACTCCCCTCCAAATGTAACATCTTTAGATCAAGAGGTCGTGGAGTTAGAGCCCAAGGAAGTTGCTGAAAAAGTCACAGAAAAAGGAAATCTAGGGCAGGATTCTCAATCCAAATCAGAAGCAACAGCCTAAGTTAAGAGGTAGGTTATCTCATGAATGGCAAAAATAACCTGATAGGACTAAAAGCCCTCTGGTTCAAGTGATTTCCATGCATTATAGATCATTGATTTCATGATTTTACTACTTGTATGCATTACATGCATCCCTTAGCCTTAATTGGACATGCCAAAGATGTATCTTGTCTAATTCATTAATACCTAAGCATGTAGTTGGCCTACATTACGTTATCATGTCTAGGGATTCATGGTATTTTAATTATGGACATGATATGAATCGATCTCTTTATGTTTTATCTAGTTTTCTGTCAGCATATACTGTAACGCATCATCGTAGGACCGTCACAATCATATAATGGCCCTATGACAGACCGTCACACACCCTGTTATTTTGGATTTTCACTGTTGTCTCTAACGCACTTGGACAGACGCGTTACGTTCATGTAACTGCTGGATTCCAGACCGCCACGTTCACTGTGACGCCCCACCTCCAGACCGTCAGAGTCTGTGTTCTGCCAACCCTAAGAAAGAATATAACTTGTCAATATTATTTATTGTTAAGCCTAGTTACTTAAGTTTTAACCTGATCATGTGATTTTAAGGTTATTTGATTATTCATATTAGTTATTGCCTGTTTTGGTATCTCACTTTTACTTGAGTTATGTTAATTCATGAAGCCAAATTATATAGTTTTGTATTATAAAGCATGACTTTTTAACGTTGTATTGACAGAGTTTTTCATCATGATTTGACACTGATTATACATATCTCTCTCTGTCAATAGAGTCATTTCTATAAGTACATGGCACATATTCTGGTATGTTGCCATTAGTTCACACTTTGCACTTTAGGAACACCATCTTGGACATGAGGACATCTCTATTGGATATTCCTTCCAATGGATTAGGAAATCATTATTTCAAGGCCTCCGTAATTCTCCGCGAGCCTGGGATTCCCACTAGGACGCCGAGTTAGTTGTACCATCAAAGCCCAATAACTAGAATACACTATCGTTATTTTCTGGATCTTGTAATGTAACGGCCTTGAACTGGACCGTCAGGCTCACGTAACGGCCCAATGCCCGACCGTCAAATTTCACTGAGTCTAAACTAGTATGCTGGACTCTGGTCACTGTAACGGCCCATTATGGATGCGTTACATAGTGTAACGGCCCAGTAAACGATCGTTACATAGCTTGTATATGTTAACCCAAGGTTTGACCAAGGGTTGATATTTCAATGATTCTATACAAACCTTGATGATCTAGAACTTATCATATTGCTTAATAGACTTAATGTAATGGATGAAAGTTAAGGAAATATACCGTTATGTTGCCGATTTATTCTATAAGCATAACATAGTTTAAATGTCATTCTTGATCTCATATATTCAAATTAAAGCGTTCATTCATTGATTATTGTTATCATGGAATTATTGAACTTATTACATTCTTGGCCATACGTTACTGTTACATGCGTGGAAGTAGCTTAATTTATAACTGAAGATGTGATCGAGCACTGATTGTGTTCAAGGGCTCTATGCTAGTCCCCTCGGCTGATTGCTGGAAACATACTATTTTATAAACCATGGGGTATGATGCTACTGGCGTCGCATTGCGCTGGGAGTACTATTTCTATAAATAAGTTAAGATCCAGGGCACGACATGACTTTCTTGCTTGATATTCCACAGAAATTCACGAACTATGTACTCAAAAGAGACTAGTGTGATGAATATGTGGCTTGCTAGTACAATCTCGTTACATTCTTGTTCATGGAAGGCCAATATCATGTTCTTGTTATATTCTTGCTAGTTCATTCTTGATCATTCTATCTTACATGATTATCTTGTTACTTTGGTTTAAACGCGTGATCGATTCGCATTCGCATGATTTTACCTTATTCTTTAGAGCTAAATTGTTAATTACTTTAATAGTGCCTTCATGTTGATGCGAAGATACCTACTGGGCAAGTGTGCTCATTACCTATTTCCAATGTTTTTCAGGAGATGGAAATAGTTCGAATTCGGATTCGGGTGATTCAAGTAGCAGGTCCGAGAGCGATTGAATGTTGTTATTACAAGAGTGAAGACATAGAAAGTTTATAATGTCTAGATTGAGTCAATTTAATTTTCCTATTTCTTGAGTCTAGTAGAATAAAAATCAAATTAGTGATTGTATCTTTGAATATTGAGCATTATGATATGAAGTTGAAGTTGATTAAATCTTGTGCAATTACATTTACTTGTGTGATTGTCTCGCGCTCTGATTGATTCTTGCTTGCAAGAGGCTTACCATGCCGGCTGTTCGCACTCCCCGAGCGAGTCTTCCGCTGTAATAAAGGCTCGGGGCGTGACACTAACTCAGTCATTGACTAGGCGGATCTCCATAAGAAATTCCTCGACCGCTTTCAAACCCCTGAGCGAAAGGTCTCCCTAGCCGAACTCTATTCTCTTCGACAGAAAAAGGGCGAGGGCGCCCTCGACTTCATCAAAAAGTGGCGAGACCTCAGCATGAGGTGTGTCAATCCGCCCGTTCAGGAGAACGCCATCACCATATGTCGTCGAGGTCTGGCAGCCGAGGTCAGCGAAAAGCTTCTAGGCACCAATATCAAAGGCTTCGACCAACTCAATTCGACAGTCACCGAAATAGAGATGTTCTTCGCCGATAACCCGAGCTATATTGCAGCAAAGGGGAAGCAAGCGCGAGAATGCCAGCCTTGTAACGAGGTGAATATCATAGAATTCACCCCTACAGCCAAGGCCCGTAAGGAGGCCGAATCTAGTGGCTCTAACAAAAAGCCAGCGGACAAGCCACCTGTTCCCTCCTTCTCAGAGCGCATGAAGACACCCTTCTCCTTTAAGAAGGAACATACGAAGATGCTCTTCGACCTCTGTATGGCCCAGAAGATTGTTGAGCTGCCAGAAATCCGCAAGCCGAACGAGGCCCTAAAGACCGATGATCCCAGTTATTGCTTGTATCATCACATACTGGGTCACTCAGTCGAAGATTGCTATGTCTTCAAGACTCATGCGTAGAAATTGATCAGAGATGACCTCATCAAAATGAAGAGCGGTCTCGTCGATCCCCCGCAACCACATACGTGGGCCAAGCCGGCTAAGGCAGCACGCGTGGCTCACCACTCAGCCAATGTCAGCCACATGATGGCCGCATTTTCTCTCTCTGATGATGAGTCATGGGACCCAGCGCCAGTCGAAGGGGGCGTTCAATTTGGTATTCAGGGTGGAGGCCCTGGCATGATCAGAGACCTCTCTCCTTCCCCAGGGAGAGAACCCTGTTGCATCCCTAAGGTTTTGATGATGTCGCACACTATAAATCAATTTGTTTTTATCCCTCGATCAATTTATACATTCGGTGCATTTACTTGTTTCAAAACATGAAGGAAGTCTGTGGTAATAGCTTTAAGGTCCGTGCATAACATGTCCTTGCATCTCACCTCTCGAGGTCGGTGCAAGCTCTAGTCAGTGCAATCGTCGTCTGGTATGGACCGTTAGATCTTGTCTCTTCATCTCAGTGCAAATACGTCTTGGTGCAAGCGGTGTCTTGTACTTCTCTTTATCAAATTCGGTGCAAGTCTCTGTCTCACTCACAAACACTGTAGCCCCGTTTCCATCTCGGTGCATTACGTGTCTAGACATAAATTGGCTCAGTGCATTTCATTGTATTTCATTACAGCATACACTTTTAGGTTCGTGCATATCTTGTTTGTGCATCTTTGTGCGTCTCGCCTTTCAGACTCGGTGCAAGGTCTGTCTTGCATCCGTTTTTGTTCGGATGATTCTTCTCTTTCATCTCGCTGCAATTCTCACAAATCCAACTCGGTGCATCTACTGTGTTACACAATTGTTTTTAAAAGTCTGTGCATATCCTTGATCCTTTCCTTTGACTCAGTACAAAGTCTTCGTCGTGTGCCTCTTGCACCCATGTCTGTGCACACCAGCTGCACGGGTGGACGCTAGAGTCTGTGCACATGGGGTCAATCACTTTAGTGAGTCAATTCAATGGTTGACTTGAATATCTCTACTCAGTGCATGTTATGTCTATTCACATTCGGTGCAACATTTGCCTCATGTTTTATATAATCGGTGCATCTCTCCCAGTTCGTGCATTTAGCATTTATATGCCCAATGCAATGTCATCCTTCTTACCAATATCCGAAATGCTTTCTTCTGATTGTCTGTCAGGTATTTTTTTGAGAAGAATAAGAATGGCTCGTGATCCCAGTATGGTGGAGGTGGCATGATCGTGACACATGGAGAGAAGTGAGGTGGGATTCTGCCACGTGGGCTAAGGCCTTTAAGCGAGAATAATGGAAAGCACACGCCCGTCCTCTGATGCTCTATAAAAAGTGAATGCTGAGCAGAAGAAAAATAACAACGAGAACAGAAAAGAGAGAAGGAGAAAGAGAGCCAGGAGAAGCAGAAGAGAAAGAAAAATTTCTGAGAGGGAGAAGTGTTCGTGAATGAGAAGATATGCTTCTATGGAAGCTACATTATCTTTGTTTCTAGAGAATATTATCGTTTACCGATCGCTGTGTTTTCAAGTTTTTGTTTGATCATCTTCATTCCATATTGTTACCCTCCACTGTTCGGAGGAAGGGAGAGGTTCTCTAGTTCCCTCTAGTGTCTTGAAGGAAGAGAGGTTCAATCCTCTGGTTGTGTGAGTTACTTGGGAGTAACTGCACAGGGTTCCCTTTGCTGTGTGCAAAGGAAGGGAGATTGTTCTCCGGTGCTCTTCTTCTGGTCGATCAGAAGATTGAGGAGACTGTTCCTCTGTACAAGCTGTTTGGCAGCGGTTGTTGCAGACTGAGTCTGCTGTGTGCGACTCAAGTGCAAGGAAGCCTTACTCGATTGAGTAAGGGGTGGACGTAGATTGCAGATAGCAATCGAACCACCTAAAAAATTCGTTGTCTCATTTGTGGTTTGGTTGTTTTCGTGTGCTACTCTCCAACTTCTTGAGACTTTGCTTCTTTGTGGTTGCTTTCTCGATATCACTTCTTCTCTTATCATCTTCGTTGTCTGTTTACGTGGCCTTTATTTCTATAGTTTGAGGGGCTAAGAACTTGTGGCTGTGTTTATCAAATTGGGGAGTGATATATTCATCCCCCCCTTCTATCTCACTCTCTGCTGCACGTATCATTTGGTATCATAGCAGGTTTTCACCATGTGGGCCAACGGTCAGGCTAACCCTAATGATCCTCGAAGCTTTATGGCTGAGGGACAATCTATCAGTCGTCCTCCTTTCTTTGATGGTAACAATTATCTATTCTAGAAAAATAGGATGGAGGTATTCATCAGGGCACAAAGCCACAAGTTGTGGAGGGTGATCACCACAGGGCCATACGAGCTACCACCGAACAAGGATGCATGGACAGATGATCAAGTCAAGCAATCATCGCTCAACTGGACATCCCTGAACATCATCTAGTGTGTTGTACACCCAGACGAATACGCTCGCATCTCAGCATGTAGGACGGCCAAGAAAATGTGGGATGAGCTCGAATTAATCTACGAAGGTACAGCTCAAGTGAGAGAAACAAAGGCAAATCTCCTCACCTCTGAATATGAGATGTTTAAAATGAAATCAGAGGAGACCATAACTGAGATGTATGCCAGATTGTCTCTGATCACGAATAGTCTTAAGGGGCTTGGAAAAGAGATGGCTGAGGGAGACGTTGTCAGGAAGATACTTAGATCTCTAACCCCTTCATGGCATACAAAAGCCATTGTGATAGAAGAGTCAAGGGATCTGACGACTATGACTGTCACCGAACTCATAGGATCCCTTATGACGTATGAGATGAACATTAAAAGGAATGGTGAGGGAAGCGACAGAAAGAACAAGAATATTGCCCTCAGGGCGTCTCGCAGCAAGGGAAGTAGCAGTAGCGGGAGTAGTAGTTGCAAGTCTGATGGATTGTCAGATCTCGACCAAGAGGAGCAAGGAATGCTTACTCGCCAATTTAGAAAATTCTTAAGGTCTAAGGGAAAGACTTTCAGGAGGAAGAAGTCATACCCTTCTGGTAAGAACATCGATTCCAGCAATGACAAAGATAGGAGTACTAAGAGAATTACATGTTTTCATTGCAGGAAACCCGGACACATGAAAGGGGACTGCCCTGATCTTCAGAAGAAAGGTCCCAACCCTCAGAAGAAGAGCTTGAAAGTGCAGAAGAAGAAGCCACAGGCAATGGTCTGCACCTGGAGCGATGAGAAAGAGGATCCGGAAGACAATTCCTCAGAGGAGGATGAAGAAGGAATTTGCCTGATGGCAAACAGCGAAGAGGAGGTAACAAATATTTTTGAGAATTTCTCTATCGATGACTGGGAAGACACCTATGCAGAACTGTTAGATAAGTTTAATTCACTTAGTAAAGAGGATAGGGTTCTGAAGAGAAAATTCAATACCAATGTTGAAGGACAAATGCAAATCTGTAAGGAAAATCAGAAACTAAAAGAAGAATTAGAAGAAATGACTTCTCTGGAAAAGGAGAATGAAAAGCAAACCCTTGAGAACCAGGAAGTTCACACATAGATCAACCAACTCAAGATTAAAATTGAAGAATGTCTAAATGAAAATAGTGTGATCACAGAGAAGTATGAAGCTGTTAAGAAAGTCAACTCTGAACTCTTGAAAAATTGTGAGTCTATGTAAAGAGAGTTGGAGGACAAACAAAAAGTTTTAGAAAAAATTGTTCAAGGAAAATTGAATCTGGATTCTATACTAGGTACAAGGGTTAATTTCAACAAGGAGGGTTCAGGCTATGATCCATCCAACAAGAGACCATTTCAGTTTAAGACTACCACCTTCTGCCCAGAAAAGGGAAAAAAAAAGCTGGACACTCCATCCAGCTCAAATAGAAACCAGAGTGTTCAATGTCCAAAAGAAAATTTAACAAACAATGCTGGACGATCATCTAAAATAGGAATGAATTTTGTGAAGAACTTCACGAAGCCCATTCGTCAGAACATAAGTAGTAGCTGGACCAAGAAAATGAATCAGAATAAAAGTTGGAACTACTACAAAAGAATGGGTCCTGACAAGAGTTACTGGAGAAACAACACTCATCCTCAAAAGTTTGTTAATCAACAAGCTCATAGGAGATACCCCAGGGATGAGAAACCTAATAACTTGAATAGATTTCATTTCTCCAGACCAGCTGGACATACCTCCACTCACAACTTCAATAGACCAGAAATTAAGGTGCAAGAGAAAACCAAGTTGAGACAATTCTGGATCCCTAAACATCTGCTTAAAGATTTGAATGATGTCTTTGGACCCAACTCATCTTGGGTTCCGAACTACTTTGCTTGATTTTGCTTGTTTAGGTGTGCCTAGCAGCTGAGAACAACAAATGGTATCTAGACAGTGGCTGCTCCAGGCACATGACAGGAGACCGATCCAAGTTCAGCAAGTTAGAAATGAAGGTAGGGGGTCTGGTCAAATTTGGAGGAAAGAACAAAGGTAAGATCATTGGGGTCGGCACTGTTGGTAAGTCTTCCACTAACTCCATTGAGAAAGTTTTACTTGTGGAAGGTTTTCAACACAATCTGATTAGCATAAGTCAATTATGTGATAAGGGTCACATGGTTGTGTTTGACAATAATTCATGCAAAATCTTTGAAATAAATTCTGATAGCATTAAATTTGTAGCCAACAGAACCAATTATGTCTACTTGGTAGACTTAGATGTTGAGTCTGATTCTAATCTATGCTTATCTACCAATTCTGAAAGTGACGCTTTTGTTTGGCATAGACGTTTAGGCCATGCTAGCTTCTCCACTTTAAATAAATTGATCAAGCATGATTTAGTTAGAGGCTTGCCTAAAATCAAGTTCAGTTCAACTTCAAAAGTCTGTGATGCATGTGCTCTAGGGAAACAGACCCGAATGCCCTTCAAGCTAAGATCTGAGCCATTGTCGTCTAGACCAATGGAACTTCTTCATATGGACCTTTTTGGTCCTACTAGAACTCAGAGTCTTAATGGAAGTAGATTTGGTTATGTGATCATTGATGACCACTCCAGATTTTCATGGATCTTTTTTTTAGCCAACAAAAATGATACTTTTCAAAAATTCAAACAATTTTTTAATAAAGTCAAACAAGAAGGAAAACATAGAATTTGCTCAATTCAATCTGACCATGGAGGTGAATTTGAAAACTCCATGTTTTCTGAACTGTGTGAAAGAGAGGGACTAACACACAAGTTTTCTTCTCCCAGGACACCAGAGCAGAATGGAATTGTGGAGAGAAGAAATCGAACCATTGTGGAGATAGCCCGGACCATGTTGATTGAGAGTCAACTACCAAGGAAATTTTGGGAAGAGGCGGCCAATATAGCAACTTATACAATCAACAGGGCCACGGTAAGACCAATCCACAAGAAAACACCCTATGAGCTGTTGAAACGTAAGAAACCAAATCTGACTCATTTCAAGATTTTTGGAGCTAAATGCTTTATCCATAATAATGACAAGAAAGACTTAGATAAATTTGATGCTAAAAGCTGCCCTGGAATATTTTTAGGATACTCTGAAGTGTCAAGAGCATCTAGAGTCTTTAACATAAATGATCAGAATATTGAGGAGTCTCCACACATTATTTTTGGTGAAGCAAAAGGTGTTACTAACATTGAAAACACTGACAGGGATTCCGAGCACAATGGAGAATTCCTAGAAGACAAAGAAGAAGAGGAGCTTCAGCCAAATGAGTCATCAGAGGCTCCCAACCAGGTAGAGCCGGCTGAGACAGGTGAGTCTTCAATAAATGTTAGATATCTTAAAGATCACCCAATAGATAACATATTAGGAAATCTTGAAGAACCTCTTAGAACTAGGTCTCACTTCAGGAATGTTCATAACTAGGACCTAATTGCTCTGGTCTCTCAAATTGAACCCAAATCAATAGAAGAGGCCTTAAGTGATCAGTCATGGACTAATGCCATGTGTGAGGAGTTAGGTCAATTTGAAAGAAATAATGTCTGGGAGCTTGTTCCAAGACCAGAAAATACTAATGTCATAGGAACTAAGTGGGTGTTTAAGAATAAAATGAATGAAGATGGAATCATTTCTAGAAATAAAGCCAGACTAGTAGCCAAGGGCTACTGTCAGGAATTTGGTGTTGATTTCGATGAGTCCTATGCACCTGTTGCTAGGATGGAAGCAATAAGAATATTGCTAGTATTTGCATGTTCCAAGAACATAAAACTCCAGCAAATGAACGTGAAGAGTGCTTTTTTGAATGGTGTTATCAAGGAAGAGGTTTTTGTTGAACAACCCCTCGGATTTCAGTTTTCTCCTCAACCTAACCAAGTTTTCCGGTTGAACAAAGCCCTGTATGGCCTAAAACAGGCTCCTCGAGCATGGTATGAAAGACTGACATAATTTTTGATCAGCAAGGGCTACCACAGAGGTAAAGTAGAACAAACTCTTTTTTCGAAGAGCTCAAATAAAGACCTCATCATAGTTCAGGTATATGTAGATGATATTGTCTTTGGGTCAACTAGCTCTGAACTATGCAATGAATTTTCTAAATTGATGTCTGCTGAATTTGAAATGAGTTTGGTAGGTGAATTAAAGTATTTTATTGGCAGGTACAACAGTTAGAGGATGGATGCTTCATCAACCAATGAACCAGACCAAGTACACATTGGAAATTCTCAAGAGGTTTGGCATGAACAACTTGAAGTACATTACAACACCAATGGGTACCAACACCTCATTGGATGGAGATGAGACAGGTAAAGAAGTAGATGCCAAGCTCTATCGAGGTATGATTGGATCTCTACTTTATTTGACTGCTTCGAGACCTGATATTCAATTCAGTGTAGGAATGTGTGCAAGGTATCAATCTAGATCCACTGATTTGCATTTAGCTGCAGTAAAAAGAATCTTCAGATACCTGTCCACTACTCACACTCTTGGTTTATGGTTTCCTGACACACTTGATTTAGTTGCATACATAGATGCAGATTATGCCGGGTGTAAACTAGATAGAAAGAGCACTAGTGGTCACTGTGAATTTCTAGGTGGGTGTTTAGTATCTTCGGGTTCCAAGAAACAACACTCTGTGGCCCTCTCCACTGCAGAGGCTGAATACGTAGCTGCTAGGAGTTGTGGCACACAAGTCATTTGGATTAAACACCAACTTCAGGACTATCAAGTAGACCTGGGGTGCACACCTATTTACTGTGATAATAACAGTGCCATCAACCTAGCCAAGAATCCTGTTCTGCACTCCCGCACCAAACACATAGAAATCAGGCATCATTTCATAAGAGATGAGGTTTCTAAGAAAAACTTTGAACTGATTCATGTTGGCACTGCTAATCAAATTGCTGGCATCTTCACCAAGCCTCTGGACAATGACAAATTCACCACATTAAGGAGAGAACTAGGCTTGTTCAAATTATCTTAACTATTTTTCTCCTGATATTGAATTGATCTATCTTGGTAAAATGCTGTGTGAAATGTCTATCCTTATTGTGAGGGGGAGCTTTGTGCATCTTCTGATTAGTTTCATTGAGTGCTTCGTTTAAGGGGGAGCTGGAAAGGTAGTGATTTTGTCTGATTCAAAAAGACTGACCAGATGTGTGTCATTGCTGGTTCTCATGATTGAATGAGTGCAGTTCTCTCAGTCAGTAGAATCTCATTCATCTCTTAAGTCTATACGTTTGTGTTACTAAAGTTCTGCTAGAATCTTTCCTCTAGTAGTTTATCAGAGATTTGGTTTAAGTGGTCAAAGTATATCTTCCTACATTGTCAATGATTTCAGGTCAGGCTAAAACCTACATGTCTTGATATTTGTTCAGAACAACTTGAAATCTAGATCTCAAGATTCATTACAAAGAAACAGTCATTCTGGTATTGTCTTCAATCATTTCCCCTCCACATCATAAGGGATCAACTAAATGAACAAAGGTCTATGGCTTGATCACTGAGAAACTGGGAGCTTCATCATTGAAGTGAAGTAACTCCTATGTCATGAGGTGTCCAATTTTTAATAAAAAAATTGCATGCACAATGACCTTAATATCTCTGATCATCACAGAGCAATGGTGACAAGGTGGTGAGTGTCACGCCCCGACGCGGAATATCGGGACGTACAGTCAATAACGAGCTGGAAATAACATTTATTCTAAACTAACAATAAATATTGCTAAGGAAGGAATACTTTTATTACAATGATCAACACTGTTTAAACACGATCAAACATAACTCCCAAAACTATGAGCTGACGCTCAGTAGGCATCTAGGTACAAGTACACTCTAGAATCACTCATGTCCCTCCCCGTCTGTGTAACCGTCACCACCTGAATAACCTGGAAAGGGGGAAAAACAACACTATGAGCTGACGCTCAGTAGGTAATAACAGGCAAATTTACATAGTTAATGACTTAATTACATGTTGTATGCAATGATAAGCAAGGAAATAAATAACGAGATCAAGGATAATATAATAAGATCTCGCAAGGTCAAGAATTAAAAGATAACAATTAACAATAATGACAAGTACAAGAATTTGAATAAGAGCAATTGCAATAATAATTTGCCAACAAGCAAGTATTTAAAACATGAAGTAATTCACGATCAAGTACAAGAATAATAATAGATTGAATGTCGTAGACGTCACACTAGTCAAGTACTCGGTGCAATACCTCACTATGTCATTAACATCCCATGGGCTCACTTATTTTTCGGGCGCTCTCCCCAGGACCAGACCGGGCCCCTATGATGCGATGGCATTGATTTATTGGATCAAGGATCCCAAGTTGTCTAGACATTTTCTCAAGTAATCATGGATAATGAATTTCAAGGAATAAACTAAATTGTAAAAAATACAGATCTGACAAAACATCAGAGTAACAAGAAGAGTAGAGAGTTAAATTTAGGCATCATGTTTAACGATAATTAAGTCGTGGAATTCAAGAACGAATGATAAGTAGGAAAATGTAATCATTAGAATACTCTTAACTCCATAGTTTAACATTGTATTCCGTTGGTTTAACACGTTTTGGGGTTGTTTTAGGGTCTTTTAATATCAAGGAACTAGTTTCTTAAACAAAAAGATTTATTTTGTATTATCTTAGTGAATTGCTAAGAATTTAGTTTAATTCATAGAAAGAAATCCTAGCATGATGAAAATATCTCTAACATGTTAAAATAGCTCCAGCACATGATTCTACTGGTAAGGTGATAAAAATATATTTTTCTTGCTGGAATTAATTTTTAACACACTAAAAATACATTATTAGGCGTTAAAACTAACACGTAATATGCTATAATGAGTTTTCTACGTAATTTTTGGATAAGTTAATAGGAGTAAGTTATCATACGGATTATTTATTTTTCCTGATAACAATAAGATTTTTATCATGCTGAAAAGTAATGTTTTTCAATATTCTATCATCCATTTAATAGGAGAAATATGCTGATAAATTGTTTAATATACTAAAAATCATTTATATCATTTTGTCATCATCCTAATATACTGGAAAAAAAATTTTCATGCTGTGAAGAATTTTATCATGCTGTAAGAAATAATTTAACATGCTAACATAATTTTATATGCATTTATTCTCTATTATATAGATAAAAATAAATTTCTATGAGTTAAAAATATCATTAATTCACAGAAATTAACTTTCAACATGTTGATAATATCAGAATATATTTTTCATGAATTTTCAGATATTAGGAATATTTTAGCATGCTGGATATATATTTTATATGCATTTATTCTCTATTATATAGATAAAAATAGATTTCTATGAGTTAAAAATATCATTAATTCACAGAAATTAACTTTCAACATGCTGATAATATCAGAAAATATTTTTCATGAATTTTAAGATATTAGGAATATTTTAACATGCTGGATATATATATTTTATATGCTTTTATTCTCTATTATATGAAATAATATGATAAGAGGAAGATGCATAAGATATCAATAGAACATCTTGATGAAATTCAGCAAACAAGATATCAATGGAAAGATAAGAGGAAGATGCACAAGATGATATGCTCAATTTTAAGTTTAGCCTGTGATTATCCACGTGAAATCAAGCTTAATCCTAAAAGGTGTACTTAAAACCCTAACATAGACATATGCTTACTAAATCGAGAAATTAACCTAGTATGATTGATAAAAATTAGGGCTTTCAACGTTAAAAGGAAGCTAACATGATGAGAATTCCATTCATGTATAATAATTAAAGTTAGGTCTGTTAGAACCTACCTTAAATGAAGATCAAACCCAGCTACAAGAATACCCAACGATCCTTGATAGCCCTCAAAGATCCCTTGATAACTTCCTGAATACCCAATAGAAATTGGGGCTTTTACTGCCAAATGAAAGAGCTCGTTGAGCTGATCAAGATAGACTATCTATTTATGAATTTTGGTTAAGATTACCAACCTGATTTGGAAGAACAAAACCACGACCTAGAATGAAGAACGAATTGGACAGCACCTTAGAAAACCCACGATATCTCCTTGGATACCTAATAAAAATTGGGGCTTTTATCACCATTGGAAAGATCTTGTCGAGAGGAACAATTTGAGATATTCATAAGCTGATTTTGGTTAAGGAAACCTTCCTCAATCGAAGGATCAAAGAGGAGAGGAAGGAGGACGACGGCTGCCGACCCACCTCCACTAAACGACCAAGATCTTCCTAGATCAAGCTCTAATGCGAACACCACAGCCACCAAATGAAAATAGGCTCGTAGAGCTTCATTTTGATAGCCCATAGAGCTTCTGGAGACTTTGGAGTTGGGAGAAATCGACCACGCAAGGTGCTGTTTTAAAATGGCGCCGCCAAGGTTGACTTCTACCAAACTCGGCCGCCACCATGTGCTAGGGTTAGGGTTTGATTTGATTGATAGAGGGCTATTAATCCTCTATGTATTACCTTTCATTTGCCTCTAGAATCATTTCATTTGGTTGAGAAACAAGCTCCAATTTGATGTTTTAAGATGGGATGAATAGTGAACACGAATTTCGGGTTAGGTGGGTTGAAAGTCGGACTTAACCCACTGATTAGGCCTAGATAATGATTTTATTAGGCTTAGTCATAGAAGATAAAAGTGTTAGTCGATGCATCTATTATTTAATTACTATTTTTATGAATTTTTATATGGTAGATAAAATTTCAACTTCTACTATTCCGTAAATAGTTAAATATTAAGTTCGGAAGACGTAATCCACTAATTCGGCCTAATAAATGATTTTTTTAGGGTTGGCCACAGAAGAAATATTGTTAAACACAATTGATTCTACAAGAATATGATTTTTATTGATTTTTATAAAATAGTTGAAAAGTGACTTATTCTATTTATTAAAGAATTAATCTAATTAATTTCGAATAATTCTCATTAATTCAAATAAATTTCAAATAATTTCAAATAACTTTCTAAATAAATTTCTAAAGAATTTGGGGTATTACACTCTCCCCCACTTAAGAATTTGGTCCTCCAAATTCACTGCACTATAATATAGAGATAGGGGAAGACTAGCTCATCTAGAACAAGTCGGGATACCGCTTCCGCATAGTATCTTCAGATTCCCAAGTGGCTTCTTCGGTTCCACGCCGACTCCACTGAATTTTGACCATAGGCATAGAACGATTCTGTAGTTGCTGTTGCTTCCGGTCCAGAATCTTGATAGGTCTTTCTTCATAGGTCAAATCTTCCTTCGATTCAAAATCCACTTGCTGAATGATATGAGTGGGGTCATACACATATTTCCGTAACATAGACACATGGAAAATATTGTGTACGCCAGATAACTGCGGCGGTAATGCCAGTCTGTAAGAAACTTCTCCCACTCTATCCAGAATCTCGAACGGACCTATATATCTCGGACTAAACTTGCCATGAATGCCAAATCTTTGAATCCCTCTTTTAGAAGAGACTTTCAGAAATACATGCTCACCAACTTGAAATTCTAATGCTCTTCTCCTTGTGTCGGTATAACTCTTCTGTCTTGATTGGGCTACTTGTAACCGGTCTCGGATAATATGGATGTTCTGTGATGATTCCGAAATAAGATCTGGTCCAAGCCATTGCTTCTCGCCTACCTCTTCCCAACACAATGGGGATCGACAACTTCTTCCATACAAAGCTTCAAATGGAGCCATCTGAATACTGGACTGATGGCTGTTGTTGTAGGCGAATTCAACTAATGCCAAATGATCACTCCAACTGCCTCCAAAATCAATCATGCATGCTCGAAGCATATCCTCTACTATCTGGTTGGTCCTTTCAGTCTGTCCATCTGTCTGTGGATGGAAAGCTGTACTGAAATTCAGACAAGTACCCAAAGACTCTTGCAATCCCTTCCAGAAATGTGAAGTGAATATGGGGTCTCGATCAGATACAATATTGACTGGAATGCCATGAAGTCTTACCACTTCCTTCATATATAATGCTGCCAAGACATCAACTGTCCATTTAGACTTAATGGGTAAGAAGTGAGCTGATTTTGTTAATCTATCGACTGTTGACACCTGTTTTATGACCAATAAGTTGGGTCATCTCTTTATTCATTATATATGATGCTCCGAGTTGTTCACTCTTCATCGAGTCTCTTTGTTTAGTTGAAGATCATTTTTTGGGTCTTGATTCCTTGATCGGATGTGGCTCTTTGTGGCATTTCATTTTGACTAAAGCTTAGCAAAACCTTCATTAATTCTTTTGAACTCCATTGATAATAACGGTCTGTCCCAGGCGCGTTTCTTCCTTCTAACGGATGGGTCCTGGGCCGTTACTCCTTGAAGAGTCCTGAAGCTTGAGGTCTTGTTCCAAAGCTTATCCTTTGGCCTATATGTTGAATATAACGGTCTGTCGTGCAGCCGTTGTTTCATTGTGACGCCCTATGCCTTGGCCGTTGCTTTCTTTACAGAGTCCTATTGTTTTGATCTTCTTCCTGTTGATCTTATCTCTTTGGGATAATGTTGAAAGTAACGGATGTTCCTTGATGCGTTATTTCACTGTGGCGGTCTGTCGTGTAGCCGTTGCTTCCTTCAGAGAGTCCTAGCAGTTCAGGCCTTTTCTCTGCTACTCCGTGGTCGAGATAAGAACTTGGATTGACGATATCTCTTCCAAATCTGATCCTCAGGACCTTCTGTTTGATTCTATGGACTCTTGATGATATTATCTTCAAGGATTTGTTAAGAGTTATCCCTTTATCTTGCTGGATTTTCCTCTGCTCGACCTAAGGGTTTGAGGCTCTATAAATAGAACCTTTAACTTCATGGTCCAAGAGAGGAAATTCTGGAGTTACGACGAAGTGCTGCCGCATTTTAGAGCCACGTTTAATCAAGGAGAAGTGCTTCTCACGTTCGTTTGCTGCCTGGTGAAGGGAGTATCTGTTCCTCTTGGTTCCAAAGTTCATATTTGCATATTGAATTCCTTTTCCATCTCCCTTTCATCATAAGCATTATTTCTCTCCTTTCTCCACGTTTTTCACTGGTTTTCATCATCTAAACATCCTCCCAATCTTTTAAAATGCCCAGAGGGGTTAAAAAAACCAAAACCTCCCGGTATTTCCCTTTCCTTTTGATGATATTGTGTTTATTGAAGAATTGATGCTATATTGTTGAAAGGGATAATTTGGGTTGTTTGTTCTTGTTCTCTACGTCTTTGGCAGGTTTACAGGTTCACCAGCACGAGGCCCAAGTCTTCTAGCCGGCTGGAAGAGTTGGAGTTAAAAGGATTCATGCTTTACTACTGCAGGTTATTTGACGGTCTGATTCAGGCGCGTCATAATCTTCCAGCGGTCTATCGAGCGACCGTCACTTTCAAGTGACGCACAGGGTTCTGACCGTTACTTTCAGCTGACCTGCAGGTTTCTTTGACCTTTCCTCTCCCGTGGGCGGGTGCTTCATCCACCTATTTCCAAGGTATTTTCAGGTCTTTGACTTGTTTTTACTTTGGTGGCGATCACATCTTTCTTAAGTATTGGGCATTAGCTTTCTCTTTCGCATCTCACATCTTTTATTTCCTTGCTTGTTCCACCCCTTGCAGTGTGTTTCTATTTACTCCTTGCTCCACGCCCCGGCGTGTGTTTTTCTTTATTCCTTAGCTTAGTTTGGTTGAGATAGCATGCCCATGCTACAGCTTGCTTTGGTTGCCTAGGTTCATGATCACATGTTCATAGGTTGAGTGCAGATCTTTGATTATTTGCTTGTCATCTTGCTACATATCATCATTAAGACGCCAAGAAAAAGAAGATAGAGAAGTAAAATAAAATCAACATATAATTTTTTGGTGATCACGGTGGGACAACTTGTGCCAATCGTGCTTTTGATTCCTGTTAAACCTGCCATCATCTCTTGTGTTGTTCCCCTCCCATTTTCCTCTTATGTCCTGTTGATCCTGGTTTTCTGAGCGTTCTGACGGCCCTGTGTCCCTGCGTTGGAGTCCTCTGACGCAGAGTCATTAGACCGCCATATCTGTTCTGCTGCGAGTGTTTTCACGGTCTTTTCCTGTTACTTCTGGTTGATTTTGGCTCTCTGGCTCATTTGACGGTCCTACCTTCCTGCGTTATATTACTTCTGGCGGTCTGGTCTTCAACCGTTATTTTATTCTGACGCAGGGTTCCTCAACCGTTATACTCCAGACAGGTACGCATCCGAGGTGCATTTATTTCCGCAGTTTCTGCTGTGACTCTT